>CM057458.1:1098748333-1099492500 GCA_016271365.2 Neoceratodus forsteri | reverse complement strand
GTTGCCCTTAAGGGGTAGACTTCAACCATTGTCTGGAAGTGAGGAGGGAGTAAGAGGTGGCAAGAGAGGTTGGGTAAAGGCAGTGGGGTTGGGGGGACTAGGACTGGAGAATGGGGGTCGGACAGTGCAAAGTAGTCACATTGGACATGGATAAGGGAACAGGGAGAGTGGAATAGGTGTTGGGGGAAGAAGGGGGTGAGGTGATAGGAAGAAGAGGAGGAGGGAAATGGAGGGTGTGTGTGACTAGAAAGGAAAGGTCAGGAAGGCAGGCGGTGGGGCGAGTGGGGCAGTGTGGGGGTAGTTGAGCAGAGGTTGGGGAGAATGGGGGGGGTGGTACCAGTGGGGAAGGGGGAACAGATGGGTGGGGAGAAGCTCATAAGGCAGAGTGAGATGGTAAAGAGGGTGACAGGAATGGAGAGGTGGGGGTGGAATGGTTGTAATCCAGCTGGACTCATTAGTTAAGGGCATTCAGTGGGGAAAGAAGGGTGACCCATACGAGGAGGAAGATGGTTTGCATTGCAGGAATGATGGTGGAGCGGGTGTGCCCAAAGATTGGGGAGTTTGGGGGGCGCACGTGGTTCTACACCTGGGTGCCAACGACCTAGCAGGAGAAGAGGTGGGAATAGTGCAGGAAAGGTTCAGTGTGGTGGGGAAGACCTGCAGAGTGGTAGCCAGATCTCTTGCATTCTTGGAGTTTGTTGCCAGTACCGAGAGCCAGCGTGGTCAGGAAGAAAAGGACAGAGGCATTCAGTGACCTGCTGAGGGGGTGATGCAAGGAGGAAGTGTATGGCTGTATTAGGGGCTGAGGGAAACCTAGTCATATAAAACACTTTTTGCACCAGACAGACTACACCGTAGTAGAGGGGGGTTTGCAGTCGTTGGGCAGACGTTTAGGGGGTTATATAAACTACAGATTTAATTTAAAGTACTAGGGGGAGGGGGCTGGAAGGCCTACAGGGCCCGAGTCTACAGAAGGAGGAGGTCAGCAGACCCCCCCATGCCAGTAGAGGGGGACTGGGGGTAGTGGTGGAGGGGGAGTGAGGGAGTTATCAGTGGAGGGTAGGGGGATTACAGACAGAGGGCAGTAATGAGAAAGGCTTGGGTTACAGACGGGAATTAATGAGAAATGCAGATGTGTGGAAAGGAATGGAGGCTCAGACTCTAGGTGCAAGGTAGTGTTTCTGAATGCATGAAGTCTCAGAAACAAGACAGATGACATGCAGGCATTGTTAGTGGATAATGGAGTGGACATTGCAGTGGTCATGGAGACATGGGGCATACCCAATCATGACTGGGACCTGTCAGTCCTTGGGTTTGAATTATACAGGAGGGACACGGAGGGGGGGAAAGGGGAGGGATGGCGATATACATCAGAGAGGGTATAAATTGTACAAGGGAGGAGTCGGAAGAGGAGAGGGTGGAAGCAGTGTAGATTCAATTATTGTCAAGTAGAGGGAAGAAGGTGAGATTAGGGGTGGTTTACAGAACACTAAACCAGGAGGAGGAGGAAAGAGACAGGGACCTGAACTCTCAAATAAAGACTGCTGCAGGGAAAGGAGAAGTAATAGCGGGGAGACTTCAACCTGCCCAAGGTGGATTGGAGGGTGCTGGCCGTGACCTGCGCCAGGAGTCGAGTGATCCTAGATGCACTGCAAAGTGGATTCCTGACTCAGGGCATCACAGAACCTACCAGGAAGGGGGCAGTTCTTGATACGGTGCTGACAAATGGAGATCATGTCCAAGATATAAAGGTTGAGGAACCCCTGGGTGGGAGCAGCCTTCACACAATGTGATTCCAGTTGGACATTGGCAGGGAAAATGCCCCTCTAAGACTAAAATCCTTGATTTTAGAAAGGTGGGCTTCAGAAAGATAGTCGAGCTGCTAAGGAGTCACCTGGCAAGCATCTGAGGGGATATGAGGGTGGATCAGAGGGGATTCATCATCAAAGAGGGAATAATGGTAGCCACAAGGGAGAGAACTAGGCTCAAGGGAAAACTCAAAGGCCAAAGCAACCAGCAGGTTTAGCACAGAGGTTTCCCAGGCAGTAAGGAACAAGAAGTTGGCCTACAAGAAATTCAGGAGGACCCAGAGGGAGGAGGACTACCTGAAGATGGCTAGTGTAGCAGGTAGGGTGGTCTGGGAGGGGGGGTTAAAACTCAGAAGGAACTGCAGATAGCTGAGGGAATTTAAAAAGGGTGAAAAGGCCTTTTTCCGCTATATTAGTGAAAAGGACAAGAAAGATGGGATTGTTAGGCTCAGGAAAGGGGACAGGTGGGTAGAGGAGAATGGGGCAAAACAGAGATACTGAATTGATTACTTTTGTTCGGTCTTCGAGAGAGAGGGAGACAGAGAGACCAGTGCCACTTGGGGGAAGGAGAGGAGACTGGAGAAGGGGAGAGAGCACAGATGTTTTGATAGAGGTGGGTAGGGTTGCTAGTGTTAAGGGTAGATGAAATCCCCAGGGCTAGATGGTTTCACCCAAGGGTTCTGAGGGAGCTGGTGGAGGAGATTGCAGGTCTGATCTGTTCAGTAGTTCACTGGAGTCGGGAGTGGTACCGCAGGACCAGAAACGGTACATGTAGTGCCCTTCCATAAGAGCTTTTCCATGGACGACCCGGGGAACTATCAAGAGGTCAGTCTGACCTCAGTCGTTTGCAAGCTCATGGAGACTGTACTGAAGGAGGGGTTAATAAATTATCTGGAAAGCAATGGCTTTCGGGATAAGCGGCAGTATGGTTTTATGGGAAGGGAGATCGTGTCAAATCTGATTAATTTATTTGACTTGTTCACTAAAATGGGACAGGTGGTAGATGTCGTTTACCTGGACTTCAGTAAGACCTTTGACTCTGTACCCACAAGAGGTTGATCAGGAAGTTGGCAGGTTTAGGGTTTGGTGGGAGGTTGGCGGGGTGGGTGGAAAACTGGCTGAGGGGCCGGATCTGGAGCATGGTGTTGGGAGGTGAGCTGTCCAGCACTAGGGAGGTTACCAGAGGGGTCCCACAGGGCTTGGTGCTTAGACTGGCAGTTTTCAATGTCTTCGTCATTGATATTGTAGATGGCATTAAGGGCAAAATGTGCCTTTTTTGTGACAGCGCCAAGCTCTGTGAGAAGGTGGACGCAGCACAAGGAATACGGGATCTGTGGATAGATCTGGAAAAGCTGGAGAGGTGGTCCAGGATTTGGCAACTTTTCTTCAATACAAAGAAGGTACGGTTATACACATTGGAGTCAAGAACCCTAGGACTGAATACAGCCGGGGGGCTGGTTAGCTGCATCTGAGGAGGAGAAGGACCTGGGGTGATAATCACTATTAGTGACATGAAATACTCCACACAGGGTAGGAAAGCAGCAGCTAAGGCAAATTAATTGATGATCCGCATTATGAGGGGATTGAGGCCACCCCTCGAGTACATTGTGCAGTACTGGTGCCAATACCTTAAAAGGGACATAAACCTGCTAGAGACAGTCCAGAGGAGGACTACCAAGAAAATCAGGGGCCAGCAGGGTAGGATGTATGAGGAGAGGTTGGAAGCCCTGAATGTGTACTTCCTGGAGGAAAGGCGAGAAAGAGGGAACATGATTGAGACCTTCAGGTATTTGAAAAACATAAATAGTG
The DNA here is from genome assembly GCA_016271365.2 of Neoceratodus forsteri. Lineage (NCBI taxonomy): Eukaryota > Metazoa > Chordata > Ceratodontiformes > Ceratodontidae > Neoceratodus > Neoceratodus forsteri. The sequence goes on along the minus strand of CM057458.1, from coordinate 1,099,488,883 downwards.
AGCAAGGAGGGTCTCTTCAAGCTTAGTGGGAACTGAAACAGGAAGGACAATCTCAAGGTTGGAGGGGGGAGGTTTAGGAGAGAGGCTAGGAGGCACTTCTTTATGGAGAGGGTGGTGAAGGGCTGGAATGACATTTCCGAGGTGGTGGTTTCATTGAAAATGGTGGGCAGTTTCAGGAGGGGCTGGGACAGAGTTAAAGGGAAAATAAGGGTTGAGGAAGAAAGAGGGGAGGGGCTGGTTGGGGGGGGGCAGGGTCAGTAAGTCAAGGCAATTTTATTTATACAGCGCCCGATCCCAGGGGCTCTGGGCACCTTGCATAAAAACATATAAGGTCATGACACACAATACAGCCCATACAAATCTATAAATAACGCATATGACTCTAACAATATTAAGACAATTAAATGAAACCTTATGATAGCTAAAATAACTAATGTGATTACTGCTGGTCATTTGTGCCTTCATCAGGGAAAGCCAAACAGAACAAATGAGCATTTAGACCCTTTTTAAAAGACTTAACTGTCAGGGCCTCCCTGACAGAAGCTGGAAAGGAGTTCCACAAGGCCAGACCGGCGAGACTAAAAACACGATCGCCTGTCGTTTTTAATCTGACCCTAGGAACAGCAAGAAGTCCCCTAGTTGAGGAGCAGAGGGAATGGACTGAGGTGGCAGGTGTAAGGAGATCAGCCAGATAGCCAGGGCCCAGTCCCTGTAGGGCCTTATAGGTAAGTAGATAACGCTGAGGGCCATGCAATAAGAGAAGACTCGATCGACGTAATGGCCTTATTCTGCTGGCATCATCGTATATCTGTATGTCTTTATGTGCTTCAGTTGTTGGCCACGGCCCTTCATGTAACGTGAAAGGGTTGCTTTTGGTTTTCAGCTATCCCATTAACTGGCCAGGGGGTCCTGTAGAATAGGACACAGATTGTAATCACTTCCCAGAGTCACCTGACGTGCCTGTGGAAACTAACTTTCATCTCATTTCCCCTCTCTGATCCATTCAAACTTTTCGGTATAGCTAGAAGGAAATCAATAATAATAATAGTAATACTAGCAAAAAAAACCCGCAGAAACTACAGAACAAAATTTAATGGCAAGTCGTTACAAAAAATAAAGTTCAACAGGTATATAGTCACCCCAGCAACTTTGCCTTCAGCTGATGATATAGGATAGGAACTTTATATAGCACTTCTTCCTGGAGGCTCTGAGCGCGTCACAATATTAAAATATACATATTATAAAATGGCACATGACACAGAGACTGATAAACATTCCAGCCCATACAGCAATTTACAACAAATAGTATATTATTAAAACAAATTAATAAAATATAAAATCGTAATTCCCAAACGTAACCAACAGTCAGTAGTACAATCATTTAGTAAAACAGGGGTAATTATCAAACCATATTGAATGCTTGCTGAAAGAATAATGGTTTTAGGCCTATTTTAAAGGCTTCCGCCGAGAGTGCCTCCCACAGATGTCAAGGTAAGGAGTTTCACAGGGTTGGCGTGGCAACCGAGAATGTCCGGTCCCTGGATTGCCGCAACCTAGCCCTGGGAACTACCAGGTGGCAACCTCTCAAGGCACGGAGAGCCGAGGACGGGTGGTGGGGGGAACCAGGAGGTCTATGCAGGCTGGCCCTCCCCACACCCATACAAGGCTCCATAGTTCAGCAACCCGACCTTGAAGGCAGTCCTCCACCGCACTGGCAGCCAGTGCAGTTCATGGAGGACAGGTGTGACATGGTCAGATTTTGAAATACCAGTCAACAACCTTGCTGCTGTGTTCTGCACCAGCTACAGGTGGCAAAGGTTGCCTCCAGAAAGCCCCAGGTACAGGGCATTGCAGTAATCCAGCCTGGACATGACGAAGGCATGCACCAGGGTGGGCAGATCATTGGATGGTATCAGGGCTTGGATCCAGGCAGTGTTCCTCAAGTGGTAAAAGCCACTCTTAACGATGGCTGACACCTGAGCCTCAAGTGTCTGGCCATTGTCCAGGACCATGCCCAGATCCTTCACCTGAATGGAGGGCACCAAGGGAACACCCCTTAGGACTAGCCTGGGGGGGTTCCCAGAACCCTTCCCATCACAACGATGACTTGGTTTCACCACTAGTACCTCTGTCTTGTCTGGGTTGAGTTGCAACCAGTTGTGTGTCATTCAGTTATGGATCTCTTCCAGGCAGTTGTTAATCCTCGAGGCCGCCACCTGGTTTCCGGGTGCACAGGACAGGTAAAACTGGGTATCATCAGTGTAACAATGAAATCCCAGCCCATACCACCTAATGGCGTCCCCCAATGGAAGCATGTATACTGTGAACCGCAAGGGTGACAGGACTGACCCCTGTGGAACACCACGGGACACTGGCATCTGACTAGATGAGGCTAATCCCATTGTCACCCTTTGCACTCTGTCTGTGAGGAAGGACCTAAACCAGTTGATGGCTGTTCCAGTTAGTCCAACCCAGTTCCGCAAGTGGTCCAACAGCACCTCGTGATCGACTGTATCAAATGCTGCTGAGAGATCGAGGAGGATTGAGATGGTACGCGCTCCCTTATCTGTCGCCAGTGTTTTAGATCTTTTAGCACTCTCACCAGGGCGGTCTTGGTGCTGTGTGCCCGGAACTGAACCCAGACTGGAAGCACTCCTAAATGGTGGAGGAGGCAAGACACATCTCGAGCTGGATGGCCACCACTTTCTCTAGAACCTTCCCTAAAAATGGGAGGTTTGAGACCGGCATGTGGGTGCTGAGACACTCTGGGACATAAATACCCAAAGCCATTTACTCTGTAACACTGGCCCAGACAGATTGGCTTACACAACTAGAAGGCAGAGTGTCCGAGACGACGCATATTTCAGAAGAGACGCACATACTGTAGCAGAGACAAGTGGATTAAAAATCTTATGAGAAATTAGCAGCCCATGTTGTCATAGCAATATATGCATTTGCATTTGATTTGCATTTGATTTCCAGATCAGGGTGCCCTGAGCATCCAAAAGCCTGAACCAGTCCAGAGTGGATAATGATTCACCAAACACTGAGATAAGTAGAATAGATTGGAAATCATCAGTAACAGGACATTTATTCCGTCAAGGGATTCTGGTGACATCATAAACCACAGGAGCAAAGCTCGAGCGGTGTATGAGTGGTGTATCATGTCGCCACAGTCCCGTGATGAAATGGCAAGCCTAGTTGTTACTGCTGGTTTCCTGTTTCTTATGTTTTGTTATACATGAAACATTCAGACATTCCATCTCCTAATACCATTTATCTGATGTCAGAACGACATTATGACTTGGATGTGAATGCGATAGTATTAGTTTCTAATGTCGTCGATTCCCTAGGGGGGAAAATGACACCCATATATTACAAATGCTTCGTCTTCATCTATAATCACTTGAGGTTAAAATAAATAATTTTTCTCTTGGGTTTGATTTTCGCCTTTATTGTTTATTAGGAACCTCTTAAATGTTATTTTGTGAAATAGCAGGTGCCTCTCTTGGGGGCTCTTAGGTACTCAGCAGCAGGTCAGAAACTCTTAAGCTTTAATCCCTTGTTGGGACCCTTTTCCTTTTTTTTCATTTACTTAGTCTACCTCTCTGTTTTTTCGGTTGATAAACTGATTTTGAGCTGATTGTTTTTCTTGTTCTGTATTATCATTAGCTGTTCTGTTAGGCTTTTGCTTTTAGTGCCTTGGTTTTGGTTTTAAAGGGAAACGTCCATTAACAGAATCCCCACACGAAGCACCCGATTAGGCTTTTCAGACGAAAAGTTAAATTTTACTTTGCAGTTTGTATAAATTATTTAATGTTGATCTTGCTTCCCCTCCTGCTCGACATTTAGAGATGACGCCACTGGCGGCACATTCCACAATCTCCCGTGGCTATTGTTTGAGCCGGGGATCAGCTGTGGGAGATGGTATTGGTTCTAGTACAGTCAGAGCTATAAATAGATCTATTTTGAGGGATGAGGGCCCCGATGCCCTGTCAAGTGTAAGTATAGGTGCTTCCAACCTGTACTTTGACTCAGTAGGGCTTCGGGACTATCGAACTGCAAAACGGAGCTATTTATTTATTTTTTGTTGATTTATTTATCCTCCCACCGACCGCCCCTTCCACGGCCATCAACGCCGACCCGAAGGACTTCCCTTTTTCCCTTTTCAGGGGTCGGCACGGCACGCCCCCTTTTTTCCAGGTCTAGGGGCAGTAGTGGTACTGACAGCATGTGTGGCACCACCTGGCGTCGTGGTGCCACGCTGGCATCACGCGACGCTGCCTGGTGTCATGTGATGCCATTTTGATGCCATGTGGTGCCGCCTGGCTCATGTGGCACCACCTGGCGCAGTGCCAGTGCCTCCTGGCATCGTGTGGCACTGTTGGCACCGCCTGGCATTGTGTGGTGCTGCACGGCACCGTGGGTGGTTCCCGCATCGTGGATGGTGCTGAACTCTTCACTGATCCTGGTGGAGGAGTCTCCCATATTCCTGACCTAGACGTGCCTCTTGGAGGTTATTCTGGGGTAGAAGTGGATCTGGATGAGTCTCTCCCTGTCCTGCTTTGTCAGAGATGCAGCGGATGACTTATTTTATGGGCTGGAATGCAAGTCTTCTGTATCAGTGTGATGGAAAATCTTCTTCTTTCCAGTTTTTTTTCCTTAAGGATATGAGGTCCACGATAACATTTCAGTCTTCATCTATGGACCAAAGCAGACTTCTACGTCTTGAGTTCCTACATTCCTCAGTACAAGTACACCCTGTGGAACACATTCAGTTCATTGGTTGAGAACCTCCAGGGATCTAATGCTCCATTGCTAGGGGGCATATAGCCCAGTAATTGACTGAAAGTTTTTATGGCCATCTAACTCTTACTTGTTCAGCCTTCGGACTGAACTCTGGAGGCCACTCAAAACAATAGGGCTGCCATTTAATCAACAGGTGGTGCCTGCTGCGTCTCAGAGGGACGGGACCGTCAACATTCTCGTTACAGGTAGTTCTTCAGGATAAAGGCCTGGGTGCCTTTATCCGGATCCAACCCTTCAGCCGTGTAGAGAACACGGTAGAGGGCAGAACACGGTGAAAGTGCCCTGTACAGATCTCTGTGGATCCAGCCCAGGTCTCACCTCAGCTGTCTGAGGTGGATGCCTCTTGGTGGTAGGAGGGGTGTCTAATTTGGTTTTACAACAGTAGAAATCCATTACAGCGAACATATGGGTCTTCAGGATTGTCCGAGAGGGATTCTTTCCCAATTCGCAGAGATTCCCCAGATGGCAGTCGAGTCTGTCTGTCTCACAGTCACACTCCCTTGCTCCTCAGATATGGGGCCTCTGCAGGAACTGGGCAGTAGAAGTTGTTCCACAGTGGAATGGAGCACAGGTTCCTATTTCCATTGCTTCTGGTTCCAAGAGAACAGGCGACATGTGCTATTGTCCACCTTGGAAGTTCAAAAAAAAAAAAAAATCCCTGTTCAGGGAGGACTTCTCTAAAACATCAGCATTCAAGTCTTCACTTCCTGGACATTTAGCTCCTAGCCAGCTGTTCTGGACAGCAGACACAGGAAGCAGTTGCCACAGCTTCTCAGTGGTTCTCTTCCGGGGTGGTGGGTGGTGGTGTTCAGATTCGGTGAAGGTGCCAGTTTAATCTCTCCAGTGGCTTCTCTCCTTAGGAGCCCTCCTGGATACTTCCATGGGGACTGTTTTCCTTCCAGAGGAGGCTAGAAATGACATCTTCAGATGACTCGTTACATCATGGAAAACGCATATGTTCAGGCCCCTTTCAATGCAGCAGATGCTGGGGCTCATGGCGTTGTCTGCAGCAAGCAGTGGTCTCTGACTATGCATCCGCAGTCCTCCATACAAAATGGCAGAACCTCGAACAAATCACTCACATGGTAGATGCAGTTTGGCAAGCTTCTGCAAGGTCTACCCCTTACCCTCTGGAATCTCCGATTGCTATCACCAGGGTTGTACTCATGAAGTGATCCTACTTCGGACAGGTGACAAAGCTGTGATGTATTACATTAGGAAAAAATCAAAATGAGTGCGCACTGGGAGGTGGTGCATGGAAACTACTGAAGATAGATGCAAAAATGTTTTCAGCACACACTAACCTCATAAGTGGGACGCTATGAAAACTGCAGTCAGTTGCAAATAATATCCATTTATTTAGCTTCCAAGAAGCACATCATGCCTGACATGTTTAGGATACACTCCTTTGTCAAAGGCTTTATCAATGTATTACATCAGCAAGCAGGGTGGAGTGCCCCCTACCCGCTTTGCAGAGAGGCCAAGAGGATGTTAGAATGGTACCTCAAACTGGTTGCATCAGTTCAGACGTCGTGCAGTCACTTTTCAACGAGTGGGGCAGTCCGGACCTGGTCCTTTTTGCGTACCCTCTCAACGCAAAACTGCCTCTATCCTGCTTCAGAAATCCAGACCCTGGTGTTTTTCTGTCAGGATATATTCATTACAGTAGACAAGATGCTTCCTCTATGCTTTTCTCCTCTTCCCTTAGTTCAGATGGTGATGCCCAGGATGTAGGCACACGGGGGCAGGATGATTCTCATCATCTCAGACTGGCCTCAGCGGCACACGGATAATTTATTCGCGATCTATTTTGCTGCCGACAACAAGTTGCGGTCAATTCGCTGACATCATTTTCGTCGCTGTACTAGCTGGTCGCGGTCATAATGTTGCCACCACTGCCTGCGGTACTGGTGACGTATCAGCCGCTGTAGTTTGGGATTCACGTCTACAACAATACATTATCACTCTGCAACCAAACAGTTCTTAAAACAGTACTTAAAGGTGTCATTTATTATTCTTTCTCTTACTTACATGCAAACTCTGAGTTTCTGATGATAAATGCCAATAACTTCCAAACCAGAGTATCCATATGAAAGAGTCTCAGTCACTACATGCTGACTTCCGTGTGCAACGTCATCTGAGTTTGGGTAATGTGTATCTCTTAAAGGGAACTTGAGTCAATTAGCTAAAACTAGTTTCTGCAAGTGGGCAGCAGCATGGCTATAAAGCCAGTGTATGAATGTGAGTGTGGGATGTCATTCAAGTTTTGCGAGCAGTGGAGTTCATACTGTCTCAGAAGGGGAAACCCAAACTGTCTCTAGATAACGATCTATATACACAGGAGAAGGAAGGTGCTGGTGGAAATTATTTGGCGCTGTGAGCTGTGAACATGCAGAGCAAGGTTAAACACACTTGGTGAGACCATAACACAGGTTCCAAGTGAACACAACCATGCTCCAATTCATGGCAGAGTGGAGGGTGATACGAGCAAGGGCATCCATGAAGAGGAAAGCCTATGAGTTAGAAGAGTCCACTCAGTGTTGTCCACCAAGCATTGCAAGAGGTGTGTGTGCAACATGCCCACCTGTTGCCCACTCACGAAACACTGCGTTGGGATGTAAGGAGACATAGGCAGAACGGTGGTCATAATGACACTGACGTTTTACAGTACTCTAAGACTGTCAGTGATGAGGAATTTCTGCGAGTACATGAGGATGACATGCTCATTTTTGCTAGCGACGCTGATCTAACAGTCCTAAATGATGGCCCTCATTGGTTCTGTGATGGGACATTCAGGGTGGCCCCAAATGAGGATGATCAGCTGTACACCATACACGCTGTTGTGCAGGGAGTTAACGGACCCTGTGTGTACTCACTGCTGCCAGGACGTAGTGAGGATGTCTATAGAAAGTTGTTTACTCACCTCCAAGTGCTTCTTGGTGGCAAGATGAATCCTGCAACAATAAAGACCGATTTTGAAATCGCTGCAATAAAGGTACTTCGCCAGATGGTGCCAAGTGCAGAACTTTCTGGGTGCAACTTCCACCTTGGACAGGCCATGTGGCGACGTGTCCAGAAAGAGGGACTTCAGCAGCGATATGTTAAATATGAGGAGTTTGCTCACAGAGTGCGATGTATACTGGGGCTGGCATTTGTGAAACCACAGAGGGTGGAAGAATATTTTGAAATACTGCAGGAAGACGAGCAGTTTGCAGCTCTTGAGTGCCTGCTTGACTATTTTGAGGACTGTTATATAGGAAGATTAGCAAGAAACAGGAAAAATAGGAGGCAACCGCATTTTAACGTTGCTTTTTGGAATCGATATGTTTAGGGTACTGAAGGACCTTCCTCGAAGCAACAATGCCATAGAGGCATGGCATTGTGCCTTTGCAAGAACAGTCAGCATCAGCCACCCAGCCCATGCTAAGATGGCACATAAACTGAGGCAAGAACAACATGCAGTAGCCATTTAGAGGAGGCAGATGCAGCTGGGCCAGGAACCACCATGAAAAAATACCTAATACTGCCGTGTCAACAAAGTATTCTACTCCATTTGTGAGGATTTCAGCAGGCAGTCTAAACCATTTTTACAAGACATTGCTGCTGTCGTTGAAATCGGTGTAGCATAATTGTGCCCATTAATGAATTTTCACATCAGAATAAATACTTCTCTGCTTAACAGTATTTACAGTATGTACTCCAAGCACAAGTATTTTAAATTGACTGAATAGTTTATCTATTTCATAATAAATACTGCCATGCTTTTAACAGTATTTACATTATGCACTCAAAGCGTAAGTATTGTCTGAATAAATACATTTTCTTGTTTTTCTTTTGCTTGTAATTGCATAACAACGTTTTGTCCATAGCTCTGACTTGTCCACAACGTTTTGTTTGACTACCAAAGTTCTATGCAACATTTTGTATTGCAACCTTTGGTCCGCTCCATGTTTTGCCCATGACAAAATGACCGCAACGTTTTGTCCAGGGACGAATAATCTGTGCACGGCCTCGGCAGATATGATTTGCATTAATCAACCCTCTGTCAGAAGTTTTTCCGAGGCAGCTCCCTCTATGAGTGGACCCTCTGACTCCGGGACTTTGGTCCATCCTGACTGTCTTCCCTTCATCTCCATGCCGGGTTCCTGAGGAGAGAGAAGTGGGCAGTTTTAGGTTTCCCGGACAATCACAGACATCTTCTTTGCCATGCATAGACCTTCCACCAGGAGGGCTTACGTGGCTAAGTGGAAACACTTCTCCATCTGGTGTGCAAAGTTCCGTCTGGACCCTTTCGTTCGTCCACCAAGTAATGTGTTGGGGTGCCTCTTGGACCTGTCGAGCGCAGGTCTGCAATTCTTTGCAGAGAAGGTACACCTCTGCGTGTTTTCGGTCTATCTTAAGCCAGTAGAGTACGTGTCACTGGCTCAGTTACTGCTAGTCAGGTTTTGCTTTTCCCTATTATTTCGATAAATCCAGAATGAAGGAGAGTGCTTCCTTCATTCTCTGGATGTCAGGAGGGTTCTGCGATTCTGCTTCGACAGAATGGAAGAGATACACAACGCAAGCAACCATTGTTTCTTTCAGCATGCCTGGGGTGGGACAGCCTGTTGCCATGAGATGTATTTCTGCATGGTTAGTAGCATGTCTTCGACACTACTAATCCAAGGAAAGGGAAAAGGAAAAGCATCTATCCTAAATAGATACTTTTGCTCATTATTTACTGAGGAGAAGGTGGGGCAGAGCCCACAGCTCAGCACCAAGGACACAGGGGAAGGGAGGTGTGCACAAGTCCCTTCACAAAAGAAAGGGTCCTACAAGAGCTTGTTAAGCTCAGGGTGGAGAAGGCAATAGGACCTGCTGGCATACATCCCAAGGTACTAAAGGAGCTAAGGGTGGAATTAGCAGACCCATTAGCAGAACTGTTTAGTGAATTTCTTAACACAGGAGAGGTCTCAGAAGACTGGAGAAAGGCTCTTGTGATCCGCTCCACAAAAGAGTGGCAGCAGGGAGGAGGCAGGGAACTACTAACCAGTCAATCTTACCTCAGAAGTGAGCAAGATTATGGAGGCACTCCTTAAGGAAAGGATAGTGCAACACCTGGAATCCATAGGAGCACAGGATCCAAGACAGCATGGGTTTACAACAGGAAGGTCGTGTCAAACTAATCTCATAGATTTTTTTTGACTGGGTAACCAGAGTGGTGGACCAAGGGGGAGCAGTTGATGTCGCCTACCTTGACTTCAGCAAAGCTTTTGATACTGTTCCACATAGAAGATTGATTTATAAACTGGGTAGGGTAGGGGTGGGTCAGAGTGTGGTCAGCTAAGTGGCAAACTGGTTGGCGGGCAGAAAACAGAGAGTGGTGGTAAACGATATACAGTCAGAAGAGATGCAAGTCACAAGTGGGGTACCTCAGAGATCAATACTGGGGCCAGTCCTCTTCAGTATCTTCATCAGTGACATTGCAGATGGACTGGAGGTAAGGTTTGTTTGCAGATGACACCAAGATCTGCAACGGAGTAGATGATCCAGATGGGGAGGGCAGAATGAGAAGAGATCTGGATAAACTGGTAAAATGGTTGGAAGAGTGGCAACTGGGGTTTAACACAAAGAAGTGCAAGATCACGCACATAGGGAAGAGAAAACCTGTAGCTGCCTATAGGTTGGGAGGGGAGTTGCTGGCAGTCACAAGGGAAGAAGGAGACTTGAGCATCATCATCACAGATTACCTGAAATCATCCAAACAGACCACTAAAGCAGTAGGTAAGGCTAGAGGGATGTTGAGGTGTATTAGTAGGGGTATCACAAGTCGTAAGAGGGAGGTAATAATCCCTCTTTACACGGTACTGGTTAGGCCCCATCTGGAGTACTGCTTGCAGTACTGGAGGCTGCACCTGGACAAAGACATTAACAAAATGGAGGCAGTCCAGAGAAGGGCAATCAAAATGGTACAGAGACTGCCTCAGAAAACATATGAGGACACTGGCCCGGTGGCGTAGAGGGTTGAGGCACGGGTGCCTTACCTGGACCCACACCGGCAACCCAGATTTGGGAACAGACTCTGGATGCTGGGGGCCGGCAGGGGCGGGAAAGGATTGAGCATCCGTGAGGACTGCTCTTCTCTCCCGGGGGTGGGTTACAGAGTCGTCAGTCGGCCGCAGTCTCTGGTGGAGACCAGGAGCACTGCATGGCCGAAGGAGGGCGATACACAGAAACATGGCGGCTCCATGTCACGGCGGACAATGGCTGCCTGGCTCTCCGAGCCAGTCAATGCCTCCAAAGCCTTCCGCCTCAGCAGCACCTCCCCGGGCCAAGATGTTGCGCTGGTCTGCAGCCCCCTGGCTGGTGCTTTCCCCTCTGAGGAGGGGGGACCCATTCAGCGAAGGGTTACACCGGGTTACCCGGGGTGGATGGCTGTCACTTGAGAACGGAGGCTCGGGGGATGGGACTGGTCGGTAGAAGCATTGGCTCACCTGAAGGAGAGGCTGGCGTGGATGCAAGCTGAGGAGAAAGGAAATAAAACAAAAAGGAAAAAAAAAGCAAACATTCAAGGACAGATTAACGGAGTTCAATATGTATACCCTAGAGCAAAGGAGGGAGAGAGGTAATATGACCACAGCATTCAAACATCTTAAGGGCATTAACCAGGTGAAAGAGTTTAGCATGTTTCAATATAAGAAAAATAACAGGACAAGAGGACACAGCATGAAATTAGAGGGAGGCCGATTAAGGGGTAATGTGAGGAAGTTCTTTTCCACAGAAAGGGTACTGGTTGCATGGAACGGCCTACCTCAGGGAGTGGTGGATATAAATACAGTGTAGGGCTTCAGACAGGCATGGGATAGGCATAAGTGAGTAATACAGATGAATATGAATAGATAGGCCATTGACAAGAGTTAAGGTTTGTGGCACATTCATAAGGTACAAAAATGGGCAGACTGCATGGGCCTTGCGGTCCTTATCTGCTGTCAACTTCTATCCATGGTGCAGGTCAAGGTGGAAGGCTGGTTTTACACCACTCTCCAGGAGCGGTTTCGGCTTCCTGGCGCAGATTCGTAATGTTCCGTTTGCAGACATCTGCAAGCAGTGACTTGGACCTCAATGTATACCTTGGTAAGCACTACGTTCTAGATGCCCATGCCAGACAGTTTACTTTCTTCGGCAGGGCAGTCTTTATGGACTTCTCTCCTGAGTGAGCTCCGTCTCCTACCGCCCTACTCAGTAGGGTTTGATTTTGAGCTCGGTACTCTCCCATTAGTGTGAATGAGTGGTGGAGACTTTTAGTCCAGGAAGATATGGAAATGATGTACCTACTGTAATTCTTGATCTTCTTGGACGAAGTCTTCACCACTCATTCACACGCCCACCCACCATCCCCCGAGCTCACTTGATCTGTTTTGGTCTTCATTTCCTTGTTTGGGCTGTGAAGACATTGTTGAATTGATCCTTCTTACATGGGTCATCTGGGCCTTCACATGTCTGGAAGTTAGAATTAGGTTTTCTTAAATCGGTTTATGCTGCACCTCCTCGGTTGAAAAGGTACTGAGGCGGTTGGAGGGTTGACGTCGGGATAACCTATACAGCACGAGCTAGTCTCACGGCACTGCGCATGTGCGGTCCTATCCCGGCATCAGCCCTTTTGAAGATTTTTGGCTCCCGCGGGGTCCTAGTGCCTCTGGTGTAGTCCCATTAGTGTGAATGAGTGGTGGAGACTTTGTCCAGGAAGATCATGAATTACGGTAGGTATGTAATTTCCATTTTTGTGCTTCCCCTCACTAAAATGTGGGGATTTTTTAATGGACATTCCCTTTTAACTGGTATGAATGATGTTCCTCCACAACTTGATAAACTTGGTAATAATTAAAAAAAAAAAAAAAAATTTGTTAATGCCGAATATTTGCATGTATGGTGTGTGTGGCAGGCATGTGTAGTGAGACGAGTAATTTGTGGTGGATCCTGATTTCCTGCTAACTAGATCTGTGCCTGTGCTGTAATTTAAAACTATTAGGCTGACATAGTTGTCCAGATGCAGCGCATGGGCCCATCAGTTCTCAACATGCATATGAAGTCCTTGTGAGGGAGAGCTCCCTAGCCCACCACAAGATGTTGTGTGTGCGCCAGAACATTGTTCTATCCCTCCCCAGGCTGTGACCAGTGCTACACACTGCATCGCCTTTCCCCCAGCATTCTCAGACCCAGTTTCAGGTCAGTGGCACTAGAAGGCAACGTGGTTCCCAGTGGGCCAACGGCTGTCCTGCAAACATTACATTTTGCTAATCCCCTCATGTGGCTGCCTCCCCCTCCCCAGCCATGTCACCCCAGCTTCTCCCAGGAGTTACAGCCAAAGTGGGGTGGCAGGAAGTGTGCTTGACCCATCGGACAAGGATCTAGCCTTCTGTGCCTGAGCTGCCATGTCTGAGGCCTATGAGAGGCAGTGATCATCTTGCCACGCAGGAGTTTCATTTCTTCCTTGGTCGTCTCCCCCACCCATGGCTCAGAGGGCAGCATGCAGTGGTGGCCCCATGTACACTCCCATGTGGGCATGTTGGATGCCTGCCACTCCTCTGCTGCTTGATGAGCCTCCCCCAGTCATTGCTAGGGGGCAGACAAATTTCCGGGTGCAGTGCCATTCCCTTGTTGGAGGAGTATTGTAGACCTCTGGACACTTGATCCTACTTCCCCCACCGACCCAAGCTTATTCCCAAACTTGGGTCGTTGGCACCACAGGCGGTAGCACTGTCATGGCACTGGTGGGCTGGCTGCTCAGGCAGCATTATTTTGTTTTCTTTTTGGTAACAGTTTTGACCCCAAAATTTCAACATGGACATTTTGCAACCCCCCACCCCTTTTGAACCTGACAAGTGTAATTTATAAATATAGTGGACAAAATATCACTTTGTACCACAAGTGCAAAATCACATTTTGGCCAGGATTAAAAAAAATAACTGTCGGGTTCTTGTGGTGGTATGTAACAATGGTGGTGATGTAAATTTTTTTTTTTCATTTTTTATTCTTCTAAGCTGGATGAGCAAACTGCCTGTTTTCACCAGTGATAAGTTACAAACATACTTAAACATACATAGCAGTACAAAGAAACAAAACATTTAAGGATAGTACAAAAGTTCAAAAAACATAAAAAACATAAGTAACCAATTATTTAACATGAGCATGTGCATATATCATTATCTATCATCCAATATTTTTATCTGTTTTTTAAAAGATCATACTTTAGAAGGCAGTATATCGCAGTGGTTTAAGACTCTGAGCTGCAAATCTGGTGACATCCAGCAGACCAGTCCTGGGTTTGATTCCCACAGCTACCATTTGCATACTGTGTGACCCTGAGCAAGTCGTTTAACTTCCCTGTGCTTCCAGGTTGCACCTGTAAAAAAGCTTTCAGCTTAGTGTGCTACTCCTGGTTAAACAAATAAATACTGTCGTGCTTTCTATAATGTCAACAGGGAGTGAGTTAAAAACCAAAGGAGCCCTGTATAAAATCGATCTCTGCCCAGAGGCAGTTCAAAACAACGGAAATTCATAAATTTAGTCCTAGTACTACTGGAACTGGAAAACCTAGTAAACAGTAATGATACTGCTGGGGATATAAGGCCATTCTTAACCTTAAACATCATGGTACCCAATTTATGGAAAATGTTCTTTTTGAGGACTAAACTATTAGAACATCTGAACAGAAGACAGTAATGGGTTCGAAAGGGAACACCTAGCATAAAGCGTAAAATAGAATTATAAGTCACCCTAAGTTTTTTGACGAGTTTACCAGAGAAGGAAGTATAAATGATAATACTGTAATCCATGACACTCATCAGAAAGCTACGAGTGAGTAGAAACCTTGATTCTCTGGTCAGGAATTGTTTAACCCTGGAAAGTAGACCTAATCTCTGGTGAAGAGATTTCCTTAATTTGTTCAGATGAGGTTCTAAAATTAATTTTGATTCAAAGGTTATCCCCAAGTATTTAAAACTATCCACTAATTCAATCACATTTCCATCCTGTGTAACAATGTGATGTATATTATCATGCTCAATGACCTTATTTGAAAATAACATAACTTTAGTTTTACTGGGGTTAAGTACCATATAGTTCAAAAAAAGCCAGTTCTGGAAAGAATCGAAATCTGATTAAACCTCAGCCAGAGCAGCATTAGGACTTGGGCCAGTGCTCTAAATTACTGCATCGCCGGCATAAAGTTTCAAAGATGAACAGAAGCACACAGTAGGGGTCAAAATATTGAAAACTACCAAAGTTATGAGCAGGCTGTGAAAAATGTCAACGTACCTTTATAATTTTGTTGTTTTTAAATCTTTTGACCCCAAAATTTTCAACATATTTTGCAAACTGATTAATCGGTGGTCATTGTGTGTGTGTGGTCTGCTTACCTCTAGTGGCTTTTGCCAACAAGCCTAAAGAGTGACCGGCACAGGATCGAGGGGTAGTCTTTACTCTAAGTGGCTTTTGAAAGTGTGGATTGCTAGAGGGAGTGGCACAGGAGTGAGGGATCGTCTTTACCCCGAGTAGTTTCTGATAGTGACCCCATTGACTTCAGGAGGGACTGGCACAGGAGCGAGGGTTTGTTGGGTGGGGTACTCCTGGGACAAGACCATCCAGGATGGTATTAGAGGAGACAGTGGACCAAAAAGTAAAAAACCCAAAAAAACAGTACGCATACCTCTCAACCTGCTGCCTTGCAGATCAGGGACAGGGCTTAACAGAAACTGGGGAAAGATGACCAGTTTTGGGGACAAATCCTAAATTATGGTAATATCAGATAAAGAATCCTCACACAATGTGTGGTTTAAAATGAAAGGCATTTTCTGATTGAAAACTAGAAATTAATAATGGTCTGATAATATTTTATGCTTACATCACTATTTTCAGTGACAGACATGCACATTTTAGGAGGGACAGAGGAAATTTTTGAGGCAGAATCAGGGACAGTTGAGAGGTATGCTAGTAACAGGAGAGAGCGTCTCTTCAACATCTACATCAGTGATATTGCTGAAGGTTTGAGGGGGAGGGTGTGCCTGTTTGCTGCTGATATGAAAATATGCAATAGGGTGAATACCCCGGGGGGTGGAGGACATGAGGGAAGACTTAAAGACACTTGAAAAATGGTCTGGGACGTGGCAGCTGAAATTTAATGCCAAGAAGTGCACTTTGATGCACTTAGGGAGTAGAAACAGAAGAGCAGGGTACACCCTAGGTGGGGAGGAAATTAAAGTAACAGAACAGGAGAGGGATCTGGGGATCATAGTCTCCTCGAACCTTAAGGTAGGAATCCAGTGTAGCAGCGTGGCAGGAAAGGCCAAAGGAATGTTGACATGCATAGGCAGGGGCATTACTAACAGAAGAGGGAGGTAATGATGCCCCTTTACGAAGTCATGGTGAGGCTGCACCTGGAGTATGGGGTTCAGTTCTGGAGGCCTCATCTCCACAAGGATATTGATGCGTTGGAGAGGGTTCAGAAAAGGACAACCAAGATGGTGCAGGGAAAGTCATATAAGCAGAGGTGTACGGAGCTGGATCTGTACACGCTGGAGACAAGGAGGGAAAGGGGAAACATGACTGAAACTTTTAAATATATAAAGGGACTCAAAGTGGGAGAAGAGCATTTACTTAAGAGGAAAGAGGGGGTCAAAACTAGAGGGCACAGGCTCAGACTGCAAGAAGAAAGATACAGGGGCAGTGTGAGAGGGCGTTTCTTCACGGAGAAGGTGGTAGAGCCCTGGAAGAGACTACCAGACAGAGTGGTGGGGGCTAAATCGGTGGAAGAATTCAAGAGGGCATGGGACAAGCATATGGGTCTGAGTATCGGAGGGAGGCCGGGGGCTGACAGGGAGGGGGAGGTGTGGGGGGGGAGGGCAGACTAGATGGGCCGGTATGGTCCTTTTCTGCCGTCAAGCTTCTATGATATGATTTTATGAACTGGAGTAGGGACAAAAAAACAGCTGATTCACAACAGCTGAGTAAATTGCCGTTCTCCACACACTGACAGAAAAAGATTAGGGCTGTGTGGGGAGAGCAGTTATCGAGCAGTTAGCACCTCTTTAAACAAAGCGCGCTACCAAGGCAATCGACAGTTTTACTGTGATGACTGTTCAGTGAGCAGTGTTATGATCTATAGACCGCTTTCGGCTTTCATTGTGACAGAATGGCAGATCAAAAGCTAAGCACAAAAAAACCCCCAAAAAACTGGGTGTCCCGGTGTGTTAACAAAAAAACTGCCTTAGAGGAATTCTTATCCACAGACATACGTTATGTTCCTACAAACACTGAATAACAGTATTCTTGTAGGTGCCTATCCTGAAAACTCCAGTACAGGACAGTTCAGTCAAACGGATTTAGCTCAGTAAGTTGTAAAAGGGCTGGATTGTAATAATATGGCGGTACACTGCTAATGTGATTAATGGCAACAAAAGTCCAAAACTGAACAAGAGACAATTAATCAAGACTGATTAGTTGGGGATATTCATGAGGGTGTTCTTTAGTTAGAAGGCAATCCACTGCTATGGCACAAAAATAAATACACAAATGGGTGGGTAGAAAAGACTTTGTCGAGTACCTGAAGATGCCTCTGTGGGTAGGTACCCTACAAATTAATACAGACAAGGTCTTTTAAGTCTCTCGAACTAGACCCCCATACTTCTCAGCCTTGCACAAACAGACTGGACTCCTATCTCCTCGGCAAACTCTGGACGATGCTCTGGATTACTTCAAAGAAAAATTCACTGCCGCTTGGAACACATATGCCCCTATTAAGCGTTCCAGGGTTCGTGGCAACCATCTCCCTTGGATCACCCCAGAGCTACTAGCATGCCAACGGGCCCGTGACCAAGCCTGGAAAAAACACAAAGCATCTAAGAGACTTAATGACTGCATGATCTGCTGGACACTACACAACAAATGCACGAAAGCTATTAGACTAGCAAAGTTAGAATATTTTAGAAACACCTCCCAGTCCAACATACAACCCTTCCAAATTTTGGAACGTAGTCCATGCACTGTTCTCCCCTCCATCTAAATCTCTCCCCTCCCCCAAAAAAACAAGCAACTCCTTACTCACTGACCACCTTGCAGTCTCCACTGAATTCAACACCTGCGCATCTACCCTGCTTGCCTCCTTCCCTCCACTGCCACTCTCCCAAACATGTACCTATGCACCACAAAATGAAACACATTGCAATGAAGCTTTCCCTTTCTCTAAAATCTCCCCTGCTGACACCCTGGCTGCCCTTCTTGCTCTAAACCCACAAAAGGAAGCTCACCCGATGGACTGGACCCTAAGCTCCTTTACCGCTCTGCCCCTGCAATTGCCACCCCTCTGGCTGACATCCTAAATCTCTCTCTCACCACAGCTGTAGTACCTAAAATATCGAAACCAGCTGTAGTCCTACCACTACCTAAAGGTGGCGATCTTTCCTCTCCTGGAAACTGTTGCCCAATTTCTTTCCTCCCGATCCTAGCCTAACTCCAGGAATATGTGGTCCTTTCTCAACTCTCCACCTATCTCTCCGATTCTAACTTTTTCGCACCTTTCCAATCTGGCTTTAGGAAACATAACTCCACCACCACCTCCCTACTTAGGCTAACCGATTCTGTCCTCTTAGGGATGGATAGTGGTCAAATCACAGCAGACATTTTTGTCGACCTTGCAAAGACCTTCAGTACGGTCTTCCACTCCCACCTCCTAAACAACCTCTCCTCAGCCTGACTGTCTGTCTCTGCCACAAATTGGTTCAGAGCATACCTTGCAGGTAGGACACAATCAGTCAGGGTCGGTGATTCATTATCACCACCCCCCCCCCCAACTGACACTGGTGTCCCTCAAGGATCAGTGCTTGGCCCAATACTCTTCTCAATATTTCTAAATGACCTCCCATTAGTATGTACAACAACATCCATCCAGTCCATCCACATGTACGCTGACGACACTGTCCTTTTCACCTCTGGCCATACCCTCTCCGATGTTGAAACCAGACTCCAGTTGGACTTCGTCAGGCTCCAGTACTGGCTTAGCACTCGCCAACTTTCTCTAAATGCCAAAAAGACTGTCTCCATGACCTTTGTCACGAGGCAGAGACTCTGTAGGCTCACCACCCTACCATCCTTCAGCACCCTTGATGGGACCTCTCTGGAGGACACCTCCTCCTTCAGATACCTTGGGGTCTGACCAGCACCTCAGCTTTTCTGGACATGTGGACTCTATCCGGGTCCAGTTTTAGAGGCTGCCTCCCCCCCCCCCCGTATTCTGTGGTGCACTTTCCCAGAGTGGAACGCAGGGGCGGGAGAGTAGCCATCTGTGTTAGATCAGAGCTTGGCTTCTCTGTGCAGTTTGTGGGAAGGCCGGATTCATTTGAATTAGTAGTACGTGGGGGTCTGAGCGCAGGTTGCAGGATTCTTCTGATTTGCCGCTCCCTCGGGGCGGCAGGGGAATTCCTGCAGGAGGTGGCCGACCTCGTCATCGGCAAGACATTGGAGTCCCCCAGGTATTTGGTCCTGGTGGACTTTAATGTCTGGGCTGATGATGAGGATTCTAGGCTAGGCTATAACTCCTCCAGACCATGTCATCTCTGGGCCTGTTGCAGGAGGTTTCAGCCGTAATCCTCTGGGACGGCCACATGTTGGACCTGGTCTTCTTACTGGGGCTTGAAGTTAGTAATCTCAAGATTGATCAGGTCTGTTAGTCCGATCATTGCACTGTGGGGTTCTCGCGAGGCCCCCCGTGAGTCCTCCCCTTTGCCGGAGATGGTCAGCTACCGCCCTTTGAGGGGTCTGACCCCAGAAGGATTTCTGGTGGTGGATGACCTATCTAGTGTATACAGTGCATGTGTAGGGGGTATGGGCATTGCTGTTGACACCTATAATAGGGTGATGATGGTGGTGCTCGATTCCCTCGCACCAGCCCATGTACAACCCAAATCTTCTCACTTGCGGTCCCCCTGGTTTGATGGGGAGCTCAAGGCGATGAAGATTGCAGGTTGGAGGTTGGAGCGCTGCTGGCGGAAGTGTCACTTGAGACAGATAGACTGGTCCTGTGCTCACACTGTATTGTGAGTACCGGGGGCAATCACTTGTAAGAAGGCAGAGTTCCTATCTAGAGAGATTGCTGCCAGGAAGAATCGACTGACTGCGTTTTTTTGGATTGTGGGCAGGTTCCTAAATCCAGCCTATCTCCATCCAAAAAAGACTTTGTTGGACACCTTGTGCAAAGAGTTCACTCAATTTTTCTCAGACAGGGTATCTGTCATCTGGCATGGCATGCTGCCAGTGAGCCTTACAGCAGCCTACAGTGATCGTCTGGATTGTCCGGAGAACGCTTCACCTAGTTGGGGGAGTTTAACCCAGTGGAGGTGTCAGAGGTCATTGGGGTTGCTGCCAGGTTTAAAGCACACATATTATGAGCTGGACCCGGTGCTGATGTGTCGACACTGTTGGCCCGGTGTTTGCCTTGATTGTATGGTGTTCTTTGACAAGAGGGAATTTTTTTCAGATGCTTTAAAGGAGGCGCTGGTCCGTCCCGTCCTGAAAAAAACATCATTAGAACCTGACGTCAAGGCAAATTACTGTCCAGTCTCCAACCTCCCATTTTTGGGAAAAGTTGTTGAGAAGGTTGTGGTGCAACAACTTGAGGAGCACCTCTTGGCCTTTGATCTTCATGAGCCATTCCAGTCTGGTTTCCCTATGAGGCATAGTATAGAAACCGCAGAGCTTTGGGTCCACAATGACCTCCTCAGGGCTACAGATTGGGGGAGGGGACAGTTCTAATCCTTCTCGATCTCTCTTCAGCTTTTGACATGGTAGACCGTTGTGTATTGCTCGGTCACCTGAGGGAATTTTGTGGGCTCACCGGCTCTGTCATCGGCTGGTTTGAGTCATACTTAACGAACAGGAGGCAACGAGCAGTGATGGGGAATTTCTCCTCCTTCTCTAGCCTCCTGTCGTGTAGAGCACCTCCGGGCTCGGTCCTGTCACCAATGTTGTTTGCTGTGTGCATGCTGCCCCTGGGTGAGCTTATTAGAAAGTGCGGCCTAGGTTTTCATTGCTGTGCCAATCATACCCAGCTGTATCTTTCTTTTGCCCCAGGAACTTTTAGTGCAGTGGAAGTACTAAATAGCTGCCTCGTGGCGATAAATGACTGGATGTCCTCCAGCTGGTTGTGACTGAACCCCGACAAGACAGAGGTACTGGTGGTGGAGTCGAACATAAGACTGAACAGGCTATCCTCTAGTACCGAAACCGGTTTATTTCTGGGATCTGTGCGATTGAGGACTTCCTCTAGGGTGCAAATCCTTGGTGTGACCTTCGACAGCGGATTGTCATGTGATTTTCAGGTGTCATCTGTTGTCCGGACCAGCTCTTACCATCTTAGGAGTATCGCCAGGGTTAAGCCTCTAGTTCCATCTATGGACCTCCCCACCTTGGTACATGCCTTTGTGACATCCAGACTTGATTACTGTAATGCGCTCTACCAAGGGGTCTCTGGAGGGAACCTTCGCCGGCTGCAGCTAGTGCAGAACGTGGCCACTAGGCTGCTCACTAGGCAGCCTAAATTCTGTCATATTACTCCAGTCTTGCGTGAGCTGTACTGGCTACCAGTTAGGTGGAGGATTCTCTTCATGGTGGGCTTGCTCACCTTTAAGGCCCTTCGTGGGCTGGGTCCCGGTTACCTGTCAGACCTTCTTACACCCGCTGTCCTGGTCCGCTCCCTCTGGTCCTGATTTAGGGGTCTCCTGATGATTCCCAGGACGAGGCTTAAAACCGCCGGCGACAGAGCATTTAGTGTCGCCGGCCCCGTCCTGTGGAATTTGCTGTCTCCATCAATTCGGGAGGCCCCTGTGGTTGAGGTTTTCAATGCCTGCCTCAAGGCCTTCCCGTTTGATTAGGCCTTCCCAGACCTTAGGCATTAGTTCATCCTGAGCACCCGGTTTATTTGTTTGAGCATGAGCTTTTAGGTTTATATTTATTAATCCTATTTATATATACTAATATTTTATTGTTTTTATATTGATTGATAGTATCGTATTGATAGTCTGTTCTTGTTGTTTGGCGCCTGGGATTGGGCACCAGAAAAATAACCTTTGCCTTGCCTATCCTGAAAAAACTGTACCCCAAGCTAGGCGTGCTTTTCAGGAACTGAAATTGCCTACCTCTACCAGCTAGGTGGGAGGTAATCCAGAAAATGATGCACCCTATCTTCGACTACTGTGATGTAGTTTACAGTGCTGCCCCAAAGTCTGACCTAACCAGATTGGGCACCCTCTTCAACTCGCTTCGCACTTGACTTGCTACCCCATTCATACCACTGTGATCTTTACCACTCTCTCACGTTACCTTCACTTACTAACTGTTGCCGCACCCATATCGCAAAATTCACCTCTAAATTCTGGTTCAACTGTCTCCCCTCTTACCTCTCTTCTGCGGTAATCATCCCACCACCCCCCCCCCCGCACACTTGCTTAGATTCACTGACACTAGGACACTGGCTGTCACCAGCAGACTCACCTCTGCTGGACATTCCGCTTTCTCCTATTGTTTCCTTAAACTCTGGAACTTATCATCACCTCAGATCTGACACTCATCATCTCCTCACTCTGTCTCAAATGCTCTTTTAATTACTGCTTCTCAGATTGCTCATGCACCTAGCCATGCTTAGTTATAATCTATGCTCTGACCAATGCTTGACTACTGGCTGCTAATGTGCCTCTCTATTACTTGCCAAACCTTACTGTACATAATAATTAGCATTGTCTTGCGACATACTACTTCTGCACATTGACTTTATCTTATGCATTGTTTAACTGTATCATTTTTTTGTATGTAACCTCCTACTCTGTATGCACTGATTGTACTGTTCTCAATTATGTAATTGTAATGAGTGTTTACTTCCAAGGATTGGTACACCGTATATATGTTTCCCTTCATGCTTTCCCCAAGGACACACCGTGAGACGAGTAACTTGTTCAGTGTGCCTTTCTGGTGAAAGTTTTCAATAAGTGAATAAATAAAAATAAATAATCTTGGCTTCTTGGTCGTGTTTCTTGCCATGGCTCTTGACACATGTGATAGTGGCCTCAGTCAGGCCTGCTTGATGAGTGCCCATTTTTACTTGGTGTCCACGTTCAGGCGGATGCTAGCTATATGCCCTTCCATTATACTACCCATCCTGCTAAAGTCTGCCCTTTAGAAATCCAGGACCTTAGTCCTTGTAGTGGCTACCTCCTTACCTAGATTGATTGAGATACACATTGTGCAGTGGTCTTTTCCCGCCAGGGGTTCCTCCAACCCAGCATCCCTGACTTGCTCCCCTTCCTCTAGCACCAGGTCCAGGATGTTCCCTTCCCTACTTGGCTCTGTTACCTTCTGTGTTAGGAAGCTGTCTGGGAAGACTTTCAGGATCTGCTCCCTGGCACATGGAGTAGCCGGAATGCTCCAATCCACCCCTGGTAGATTAAAGTCCCCCCCCCCCACCACAGTGCGCCCTTTGCTGCTGAGCCTCTTTAATTGCTCCCCCAGCACCTTATCAATCTCCTCATTCTGTGTCAGAGGCATATAAACTACCTCCAGTCTAACCTTGCTACCCCGTGGGTTGTAAAGTTGAACCCATGTAGCCTGGCTAGGTCCCAGTCATGGTATTGAGCTGCCCATGTCTTGGTGATGGCGGCTATGTCCATCTCCCCTGCCACCATCAATGCCTGCAACTCTGCCATCTCGTTCCCCAGGCTCCTAGCATTCAATGATACCACACTCTATTTTGATCTACTGCAATCTTCGCCTTTACCCTCCCCTCCATTTCTCCTCCTATTTGAATACAGTTCCTGCTTTGCTGTGGGAGAAGGTCCAAGGGACCCCTTCTCTTGGTGAATTCTCCCCCTTTGCCCCCCCCTTACCTAGTTTAAATTACAATTTTCTTTGATAAACTCCCCCCAGCTTATGCTTCAGTACCTGTGAACCCTCCTTACTAAGGTGCGGCCTATGCTGTGCATACAGGTCTGTGTTCTCCCACTTGGTGCCTCATCACCCACCAATCCATACCCCATGGACCCACTCCATTCCTTCAGCCATCTGTTGAATTCAGTGATTCTCTACTTCCTGGCTGTACTTGCCCTTGGCACTGGTAGGATTTCTGAGAAAGCTGCCGACCTTCCAGCCATACTGCATAGTTTCCCCCAGCTCCTTGAAGCTGTCCTGCACCTCTTCTGTCCTTCTCCCCTCCAGGTCGTGTGTGCCAAGGTGTACCACAATGTGTGGTTGTTCCCCCTACCTTCCTCACACATCTGCTAATATGCTGTCCCACTCTACCCGCTGTCATGCCTGGCATGCACTTCACCCAAATGCTGCTTTTCCTGGCGCCCCTTCCCCTATCTTACATCTTTAAGTGTCGAGTCCCCCAGAAGGATGACCTTCCCTCCTTTCTCCTTTTCACCCTCCTGCTGCCTGCTAATCCTCTGCCTCCAGCTTGATCTCCCCTGCCTTACCCCTGCCTCTGTACGCCGTGCCTTCCCTGTGCCATATATGTCCCCCTATTCTTTGCCCAGTCCTTTCCCTTGTACCACTTGTGCCCAGATTATCTGATTCCACCCTCGTACCTTTCCTCTTCTGCTCTAATGCCCCCCCTTCCTGTGCCTGCCTTCCCACCCCTTTGCCACTGGCTCCCTGTGTCCCCACTGACCTGTTCTCTTCCTCTTCCCTGCTTCTCCCCTTCCCCCTGTGCTATCCTTTCCAGGTCTGCCTGCTCGCCCCCCGTCTGTTCTCTGTCTGCCCCCCAAAAACCTGCTGCTTCACCACCTTCCTTGACACTCCATTACATCTGCTGTAGCCTGGGCTACCTCTTTTGCCTTCCACCTTACTATTGTAATCCTTACCCTTTGTAGTGCCCGCCACCCTTCCCTACTCTGCAGTTTCCCTCCCCGCCCCTTCCTGCTCCTCCAGGCTAGCCAAAGCGAGAATCTGTTCCTATTGTCATTCTCCCTTCTCTGATCTACTCCAGCCATTTATCTCTGTGACTTATACCCCTGCCTTGCCCCTGTTCTTATCTTCCCCTGGTGCCTGACCGCCCTCCAGACGTTGGTGCCTGCCCCCAGCCACTCCTAATTGCCCCTCTTGTTCCCCCATCTTGTCTATCCTTTCTTTTGCCTGCTGCAACCTCAAGTAACTGCCTGTTGAGGTCCCCATTTCCTTGGTGTTCCCCCACCCCTGCCCCCAGCTACTCAGCTCTCTTCTCAGCCATCCATGCTCCTCCTAAGTAGTATCAACTGCCTACACACATACATCCCCCTACCCTCCATGCACTCCCCAAGAATATGGGTGCCCCGCATCCATTACAACTTACCATCCGTCCCTCTTGGCTGCCCACAAACACCCTCCCTCTCTCTGCCTGCTTACTGGCCCACTCCCTAGGACCCTCCCCGTCCTCCTTGGGCTCCCTGTCATATGGTATATTTTTGAGCTATACTTGGTCAGCTTTCTCTCTAGAGACTCCTCTCCCCTGTGTTCTACCTTCCTCTCCCCATCGTGGCCTGCTTCCTGCTGTCCTCCCTGCTGACACCCTGCAGAAGCTACTCGAGACGCTACACTCCTGCATCGTGGCGCTCGTGCATCAGGATTCGGGCACACGAGGGGTTGCTTGGCCCCCTGGGAATTATATACTGCCTGCAGCCTCCCTACTGGCTGTTGCAGTCACGTGACCCCCCTCATCCCTTGCAGGCTCTATCTTAGGCTCCCTCACTCGTCTCCTCCCTCTACCCCGTTTCACACAGCCTTCCCCAGCACTCCATGGCAGCACTGTATGTTTATTTCTTTAAACATTCCTAGCGTTACTGCAGCTGAAGTATAGTTTGTCCCCCAACAACACCAAAAAAAAAAAAAAGGCACTTCCCTCGCTCTGGCCTTTGTTCTTCCTGGTGCCTGCTCCCATCTGTAAGGGGTTCTGTCTTGCTCCATGGTAGTAGTGTTATGTAGAGGAGTGGGCTTTTTCCCCTTAAAATGTAGGATGTTGTACGACTCGGGTATCCCCCTTAAGAAAATGCAGGAAGTTGTATGCCTGAGGTACCTCTAAAGGTAGGGTGAGCACAGGAGGAATTGGGTGGGTAGGAGCTACGTTGCCCCCTGCTTCCACAAAAAAACAATTAAGCAACCAAAGTAAAATTCCCTGTCTATACCCACAGCCTCCTAGAACAAACACCATTATAAACAGGTAAAAATGAAAACACTTGTGTTGCAGTTACTTCCCTTCCCCGAGGATAGCAGCTGTCTCTTCACTCGCTGTTGTTCTTTTCCCTGGGATGCCCGCTAAGCCTTGTTATGCTAACCAGCCAAAAACTGACTCTGTCGTCATCATGGCTTCTAGAGCACCTAAACACATGAGTACTTTGCCTCCTCTAAAGTATGTAGGAGGCTGGATGTGGCGGGCAAGTGTACTTATACCTCTGCCTCACTGGGCCTTAGGATTGCATACTACCAGGCCCACATGATAAAATATCAGAACTGCCTGTGGAAAGCTGCAAAAACTACAGCTCAGGCTTTGCCTGTTAGCTGTGCCAAGAATTGGTTACTTAAAATATTAACCTCTGGTGCTGAGGTTGGCAAACATTTGCTACGCTCAGCTTATGATGTTTCTTATGCTTCTGCCAGGGCTGCTATTTCTGGCATATGCATGAGAAGATATTCTTGGCTCAGAGTTGCTGACTTTGCCAGTGATGTGCAGAAAGTAGTTTTGAATGCCCATTTTAGAGGGACAAAACTGTTTGACTGTGATGTGGAAGAGGCCCTAAGGGGCCTTTAGACCTCAAAAATAACTCTAGGTCTGTCAAGTCCCTGTATTCCACTCCTACCAGGGTCATGGGAGGGGATTCTTTCGTCAGCCTGCTGCCAGAGGTGGCCGTGCCTACCATCAGCAGAGTCAAGGTATGTGAAGTGGCCCCCTGCCGTCCCCCCAGGTGCCCATACAAAAGCACCCAAAACAGTTGGTACCAGTGGCACTGCCCCCACCAGTTTTGCCTGTCTTCCAGATACACTTCCACCTCCACTGTTACCTCTAGGAGTGGTTGTTTGGGGGGGGGGGGATTCTTACTATATCTGAAACGGTGGCGGGAGAATACTATGAACGAGTGGGTCCTGGAGATGATTGCAAGGAGGCATGCTATGGAGCTTCTAGAAACCCCTCCGGATCATCCTCTGCCTCCTTCCTGATGTCCTCTGGGCCATTTTTCCCTTCTGAAAGAAAAAGTTCAGTCATTATTGCAAAATGTGCTATATAGAACCCGTTTCTCCTCAACAGAGAAACAAAAGGTTCTATTCCTGATACCTCCTGGTCCCAAAATGGACAGGGATCTGCATCCTGTGTTGGATCTCAGGGATCTAAACTCCTGCATCGATACAATAAGTTTTGCATGGTATCCCTGCAAGCTCCGATTCCCCTGCTGCAAACAGAGGACTGGCTTTGTTCCGTGGAAAAGAAAGATGCATACTTCCATGTCAAGATAAAGAAATTAGACAATACCTCCGCTTTATGCCGGAGGGGGAACATTATTATTTCGGAGTATTGTCCTTTAGCTTTTCTTCTGCCCACTGGTCTTTACAGAATGCTTGGCAGTAGTGGCAGCATCCCTTTGCAGGGAAGGCCTATATGTGTTCCCCTAGCTGGACGACTGGCTTCTGAGGGCCGTCTCCAGGGAAATTCTCATATACACTCTGTCTCGGACATGGCAGTTGTTTGTGGACTTGGAAGTTACAGTAAATATGCCAAAATCTGTGCTGACTCTCTGACAAAGATTGCAGTACATAAGGGTGTCTTGGACACAGAGAAGTGGTGTCCTTTCCTCCTCCTAACCACAGTCTAGTCCTGCCTTGAGTCTTAATATTGTGCTTGAGAAACTGACATTGGCTTCTTTTGAGCTGGCTGTGAGTTGTGGCTTAAGCTGCCTATTGTGGAAAACGTTATTTTTAGTTGCAGTAGCTTCTGCTCAAAATATTTCAGATCTTCAGGCTCCAATATGTGAGCCATTGTATTTCGTTTTTCACAAAGATGGAGTCTCTTTGCATATGAATCGTTAGTTTCTGTCGAAGGTGTTTGAATTTACACTGAATCAAATGATACACCTTCTGTTTATTGACCTGAGTATGCCAGTCAGGGTGAGGTATTGCTCCACAATTTTGGTGTACATAGAATACGCATACTATGTTTTCTCGCACCAAGGAATGCAGAAAGTCCTCTCAGCTTTCTGTTTCATTCACCCCTGGTAAAGAGGATACTGCTGTGTCTAAACAGTGCTTATCCCAATGGCTGGCACATTGTATTACATTTTTGTTATAGGAAGTATGGTAAGGAACTTCCTGGTGTGTGTCGTGGTCACTCCACAAGGTGAATGACTACTTCTGCTGCCTGCTTTAGAAATGCTTCTGCTGTTAACATTTGTGCTGCAGCCACATGGAACGCTGTTCACACTTTCACTAAACATTACAGTCTGGACATATAGTAGTCTCTCGTAGACATGCTGGATTCGGACATCCTGTGCTGCAAAGCCTGTTGTCCTGAAAAACTATAATACACACACATACATCAAGAGTGTGCCATCCTCCCAGTTTTATTTGGGACTGCATAGGAGTCATTCCAAAGGTGTGGTCTAATAGAGGAGATATCCTGGATGAAGATAGAAGAGTTGCGTGCTTACCAAGTAGATCTTGGAGAGATTCTCCTCCTTTAGGCCATACAGTCCCTCCCTCGTCCCCTTTCTGCTTCAGTAAGGGTTACATCAGATGCTGTGCCTGAACCTACTCCATGCGTCCTGTATCCAGCCCCATGCCTCTCCTTGTATGCCTGGTGCTGGTCTTATCTGCTGGTTCTCCACAGTTGGAAGTCCTCAGAGTCTAATCTCTGGTGGGAAACTGAGGCATGACGGGGCCACCCACGCTTACGTAGACATAGATGTTGAACGTCGTCATGGGCGTCCCCTGGCTAGCAAAAGTTTTAGTGTGGTCCTAGCACTGACAGCTGTAGGTGTGGCCTCAAAGGTCTACTGTTAGGGTAAATGCATAACTATTTTTTATTGGCCTTGCTAGAGTCAACAAAGGATATACACAGGATATTTTGCATGCTTTTTATGTCGTCTTGCACATGCCTAAGCAACATCTTGTGGTAGTAGCACATTCAGAGGTGTGTCAGTGTTGACGAATGCAGGGAATGCTTTAGTGAATGCGTCCCACAGCCATCAATTAGTGAGCGTGCTAGCGATGACAGCAGTTTCAAAGAGAGTCATGGAGTTGAAAGAAATCTGCCGCTCCAGTGAGGTGCAGTTTCCTCATTGGAGTGTCGGATGACAAGGCTCCGTTACATGCCTTTCTTGGTGAAACATTCCAATAAATATGGCAGCTCTTGCCACCTGCCACACAGTCTCCACAAAGCGGACATCGGGGATGCCCAATCCCTGTGTTGGCATGCCCCCTTCAGTTCAATTTGTTTGCGGACGGGGGTGCCCAGTCCCTGTCTGCATCATGTCTCTCCCCCCCCCCCACACACTTTCTTTGCCGCGGTGGTGCCCAATCCCTGTCGGCATCATCCCAAACTTTTGGCACACTGGGAGCCCACCCCATTGTGCCCCAAATCATTTTATCTGTAAATAAAACGTCCCCAGTTAGGTTTCTTTTTCTTTTCTTTTACCTGAAAAAAAAAAGTCCCTCGTCATCCCTCCGCGTCCCTCCCCAACCCGCACCTACCCTTTGCGCACCCCACCCCATACTACCTCTGGAGGCCGGCATTGCGATCTTCTGTGGCATGGGAACACATCTGAACTCTTCAAAAGCCGACCGGGAACTGAACAAAATGCGGTAAGCTTTATAATGGCAGGCAATGGGGGGTTTCAACTTAGGTGGATATCTCAGCCATTTTGGGACCAGATTTTCAACATGGGTTTCTTCAGACCCCACCTCATGAACACATGCACTGTCATCTCGTTAATCGGTCCTGAAAGGTGATTTCACGGTCACTGCGTGGAATCACCTTTCGAGACCGATTAACGAAACGACAGTGCCACTGTTCATGAGGTGGGGTCCCAAAAAGCCCATGTTGTTAATTTGGTGAAAAAATTCCAAAGAAATTACTGTGTTACAAGCGTGCATTGCGCAGTTTCCACGCACACTGGTAACTTTGACAATTTTTAATATTTTCACTCCAGATTTTCAACATTGCCATTTTTTCATACCTCCTTACGAACAGTACAGATGTCATTTTTCACATCCTGCCTGAAATGTGTTTTCACACCTGTGACGCACAATGGCACGGTCACTGTTGGAAATCAAGTTTCGGAACAGAGTAACAAGATCACAGTGTCACTCTTCATGAGGGGAGGTCCCAAAATGCCTATGTTGAAAATGTGGTTAAAAAAAATCCCCAAAATAATTGCGTTACGGGCGTGTGTTGTGCAGTTTCTACGTACGCTCGTGACTTCAATTTTTCTTATTATTACTCCAGGTTTTCAGCGTTGCCATTTTTTTAAACCTTTTCATGAACAGTACAGCTGTCATTTTTCACATCCTGCCCGAAATGCGTTTTCGCACCTGTGGCGCCAAATGGTGCAGTCGCTGTGCAAAATCACCTTTCGGATAACGAACTGATAGTGCCACTGTCCATGAGGTGGGGTCACAAAAAGTCAATGTTGAAAATTTGGAGTGAAAATGCCAACAAATGCCCAGGGTGTTAGGGTTTCCATCCGTAACGACCCACCCTGTAGAGACTGACAGGCGTCAAGGGTGTGACTTGGGATCATCGTCTGTAATGCTCATGCCATTCCACCCCCACCCTGCAGCCAGTGACAGGCATCAAGGTGTGCCTTGGGGTCTTCGGCTCCAAAGTTCACCCCATTCTTTTATATTGCACTCATCTCAGTGTATTTCCTTATGGAATGGGGTGAGCGTAAAGCCCGAAGACCCCAAGGCACACTGCGACATTTATCAGTGTCTGCAGCGTAGGGTGAGGTGAAATGGCGTGAGCATTATGGCCAATGACCCCAAGGCACACCCCAACACCTGTCGGTCTCTGTAGGTTGGGGGTGGGGTTGGCGTCAGTTCAATACATCACTGCCATTCCTATTATGCATCTCTCTAACACCTGCACTACCAATGCCAGTGCCAGCAAGACAACATTCGGCGTTGACAAATGCTTCTTTATGAAGGGAGTGCTGCTGATACTGATCAGCACAAGTTTTAAAAATGCATGCAAGACCAGAAGAAAAGTAACATATTGATCCTTGGATTTTTCTGGTTATTTTCCTGAAGTGGCAAGGATCAGTTTTCCCATTAACCCCCAAGACTTATATTTGTTAGTTTATAATAACATAATTCAACTTACCGTACATTGTTTGTTTGGGGGGTTACTGGGGCCAAAGCCTGTATGTTGACGGTTGACCTCCTTTGACATAAGCCTAGTAAGTAGGCAAGCAAAACAAAGTAAAAATAAATGTTTTTTTGAATACAAGAAGAGGCGACTCCCAGGGATCAGCATATTTTTTGTCATGTCCATTTATGTACAGTAAGATAATGGTTTAACTGTATGTTAATGCTGTTTACAGCTAGAATAGATCTTTTACCTTGTGTGTTGTGATTCAGCACTGAACTACGGTAGCCTTGCCCCCAAAACTGCTTCCTGATGATTTTTAGTGGGAATCTGGGTTACAGATGCTAGTCTCTTATTGAAAGAAATAGGAGGGGTGCTCTTAACAGTTAACTTGCACAGCTAACGAGTCCAACTTTTACTTCTGGAGATACTGTGTTAAATCTTGTGCGGCCATTTTGGATTGGGTTATGCAGTGGATGGTTCCGATGTCATATGGTGCTACTGGTAAGAATGGGTTTTAATGTAGTGCTACAGTACCTCTAAATGTGCAAGCTGGAATTCAGAATTATAAAGACGTAGTGTAAAAAGCTTCTCCTTCCTGTTTCCTCCTCCCCGGGCTATTCTTACCAGGCTGCCCACAGCCCCATCTACTTTGCACTTCATCCTTGACCTCTTACACCAATGGTGGGCCTCACTGGAGTGTGGGAGTTTCAGTGGTGATCTGTGCCTGTACTGCCCAATGTTAGTGCTGGATGGTGGCTTTGAAACCATTGCAGCTGCCTTTATTTTCCAGTTTTCTCTCCTATCCCAATTGCCAGTGAGCTTGTGCCTGGTCATTTGTGTCCTCTGGTCCACCTGATGTGCCCATGGATATAGCTGCTAGTGGCTGGAGACACTGGCATTTAAAGTGCCTGATGACTCTTGAACTAGTAATATGGGTCATTGCAAGCACAGGACTATGCACTCCCCTCCCCAAGATGACCATTGCTGCAGGCAACACTTTTGCTTCTGACCATTGGCCTGCAGTACTGCAGACTTATGGAGTGCACCTCATAGAGCAACACACCACCTGTGGGCCAGTCAGTGACGACCCCCCTTTGTTTTCCTGTCCCAGTATCATGAGTGCATGCACACTAATTCCCCAGTACCAACTTTTGTACGTGACTCCCACCCCTATATCCGGCCGCCGCAATTAAATACCATGTTCCATGCTATGGCATCCCTGTCCCTCCCTGCTCCCTACTCTCCATCTGCATATCTCGTCTAATAATTATGTTCATCAGTTTTCACCCTCTATTTCATTTGCTAATGGTGGAGGTGCAGGAGCTGACCCTGGCGGCACTTATAAAGTCTGACAAAGTCCAATGAAGAAATGCTGCCTGTCTGCTCTGTGCTGGCCTGGCATTGTTGGAGTTCACCCAGGATCCCAACCACTAATTTCATATGTCAGTTTGACACAGAGTAGAGAGGCTGCATTTCTTTTGTGGGATTGCTTCTGTCCAAACCCAGCACATTGTAGAAAACTGTGCTTATATGTGAGCAAAGTTTAATCTCTAGTCAGCATCATAACAGTATTATGAATTTCTGCTTTAATTTCGGAGTCTACAGTATGAGACAGTTATTTTCTGTGTGGGCAGAACCTTTGCCATGTGGAACAGAGCAGCTTTGAGTTGTAAAATGATGGAATGGCCATCTGTAACAACAGAGAAGTATGGGGCTGATGGAAGCAGTATCATGAACAATCAAGGATGCATTCCGACTTGGGGAAGTTTAAAGAATGTGTAACAAATTCTGGCTACCTGGAATTTTCAATTTATTTATTTTAATTAAATTTACGTAGAATTTGCTGCTGCCGAGTGACATTTTTAACTGGTCGCTAAAGTGTGTGTGTGTGTGTGGGGGCCATGGGACAGCATAAAGCACTGCCCAAACACTTCAACCACTTAGGATGCAGTAGTCTCCTACTGAGCCATGAATGATTGACATCATTGACTACACCAGTTTTTGTCAAATATGGTTACGTTGGCTGCAGGAGTCCACCAGCCCAATGTTGTGTGGCCATAGAACACTTATGGAGCCCCAAATAAAAGTGTGATGGAACTAACAATTTCGTAACTTTAAAAACATGAGAGATCAGCAAAAGGGACATACTGAACTGTATCTACTGTATACTACATTTAAAGAAATGTATTATATCTGTGTGTGAAAACAAAATGTTTAGTGAGTCCTCTGCATTGTGAGGCCACCAGGTTTTTGAGTCTTTAGAACCACTGGACTAGACTATGGGTGGTTTAAAAGAGGGTACTGTAGGAAGGATGCAGTGGGAGTGGACAAAACAGGTTTTTGTGTGCCAAGACCCGTTTAGTGGACAGTCAGATTATTATTTTTATTCAGAAGAAAGAAGGCTGATGCAAATGAACCACATATGCAAATTGGACAGAAAGCGAATAGTCATAAAATGTGTTTTGAATTAAGGAGCATTTGATGCCTGTCGATCGGCGCAGTGGTAGCGGTACCATAGAAACACAGAATTTGACGGCAGATAAGGACTGCTTGGCCCTCCTAGTCTGCCCATTTCTCTACCTACTGGATAAGCTGCAGAATCAGATCCTAGTTAACCAACAGCCTGCTTCCTCCTACCTCCCACTAGAATTGCCTTATGTCTGTCCCATGCGTTCTTGAATTCCTCCACTGTTTTTGACTCCATGATCTCCTCAGGAAGGCCGCTCATGACGCTGGCGACACGGGTTCTGGAATGAGCCTGTGTCATCAGTTGGCGGCTGGGTGTGGGGAGAGGAGGATTGAGCAGTCTAGGTGATGCTTTCCTCGGGGGGGGGGGGGCCTGTCCACTGCTTTGACACTGCCACCTGTGGATGCATGGGTGGCAGTGCAAGGTCAGCAGTGTAGGGAGGAGGAAGACATGATTAGGCGCTTGGCTGAGGCGTGCATCAGCACGTCAGCAGCCTAGATGTAAGTCCTCATGCTGGCATCCTCGGGCGGGGGGTAAGGGGAGACTAGGGGGTAAAT
Organism: Neoceratodus forsteri; assembly: GCA_016271365.2. NCBI lineage: Eukaryota > Metazoa > Chordata > Ceratodontiformes > Ceratodontidae > Neoceratodus > Neoceratodus forsteri. The sequence continues at coordinate 1,099,454,703 of CM057458.1, read as the reverse complement.
CTCCTGACACTAAAAGCACAGTGTCCCTTTAAGCAATTTTGTATTAAATGTCTTGGCAGAATTCAACACCAGTAGAATTCCAAGTCACTGTGCTTATAACAGTATCTCTGTGTTTTCTCAATGTTTGACTTGGCCCATAATTGTTCTTGTAAATTATTTCTTGCAGAACCAATACCCGTGTTATATTAAACATCTGGTTAACTTCAACAGTTGTTTGTGACATCTATTGATATCGTAGCCTAAGATATCAGCAGATGTAGCAATTAAAATTTATTTTAGGATTATGCATCCATTGTGATAGCCATCTCATTTGGAACCGAGGTCCTGGCAAGAGAGCTACAGTGATTTTCAGTGCACATAAAATAACAGATAATGCATTCATACATACAGTAGTAACAACTAGAAGTACAATTAAATAGCAAGGGCTCCATCATGTTCTTGTGCCATCTAGGTAGCTGCAGCATTTTCAGTCCCTTGGGAAATGGTTGATGTCTTTGTTTAATGGGAAGTGGAACCAATATGTCTTAGACCTTGGCACTGAGGGGAGAAATAACTGTCGGTGGTAGAAACCTCGGGGAACCTTAGGCACAAGTGATGTGCTTGTGTTTCGTTTGATCATTTTCATTTTTAGGTGCCAGAAGCATAGCTGTAGTACCTATTGCGGTCATGTGTACTGTCTTTTGCATTTAGTCTGGTTCAGAGGTACATTCAGTGTTAGTGATTTGGCTGCATGTTGTCACTGATGATGTCATTGATAAGGCTTTTATGTCATGGCATAGGGTTTCAAACTTACACAAGTCTGTGTTTGATCCCCAGTGTGGAACATGTGTTAGTACATTGGTAGAGTTACAGGCCATCAAGCAGTAGAAGGTAGGGGGCCTGGGTTCAATCCCCAGAGTGGAACATTTTTGTCTTTGTCACTACAATTGATGTATTATGAAAGAAATTGTTTGTCATTGCTGATGATAGTGATAGATTTTCAGCAAAGTTTGAAGATCTTCTTCGAGGACATCTCTTTCATTAGGCCACACCTCTAGAACTATACCAGTGTCAGCACTAGGACCACACGGAAACTTTGCAAGCCAGGGGCTGCCCACGACGATGTCATGCACCAGTGTCTGCATAAGCATGGGTGGCTCCACCTCTCCTTAGTTGTTTTCCTGCCATTGGTCAGAGTTGTTGGACTCACCATCGAAAACGCCGCTGAAAAACTGCCATTTTCTTTGTTTTTTTATATATGTAAAACTAATCACTTTCATAGTGATTTTTTGATGACCTGAATGCTGCCAAAAGAACCGTTCATGCTTTTTCGCGTTTACAACTGTGGAGAGGAAATCTACAAGGACGACACGCATGAAGTGTGTGTCTGTTGCCTTGGCTTCTCTCACAACGTGAAAGCCTGTGAGGTCTACCGGCGTTTAACTCCGCTACCAGGTGACACAGGGACAAATCCTTCTTGGGGAGCCAGAAACACAACCACCGGGATCGGGAAAGTGTTTCCTCAGTGAGGTCCAGTCACCACTGCAGACTACATGTACATCCTGAATTACGCCATCTGCTCTGGTGACAGCGCTCCGTCAACCGTCTAACAGGAACCAAAGCTGGGGCTTGGTGTAGGCGCTACCGGTACCATTAATGGGAAGTGTCAGTGGCTCAGTAGGTAGCACACTCACCTCTGAGGCTGGGAGATCAGAGGGCTGTGGATTCAGTTCCCACATCTGGCACTTGGGTTAATATCCTAGTACTGACACTGTAGTGCAGCATGAGAGGGGTACTGCACTTCTGAGGTGCCGACTTTCGGATGAGACGTTAAACCGAGGTCCCATCTGCCTGAACTGGTGGTAGTTCAGGTGGATGTTAAAGATCCCATGGCACTTATCGAAAAGAGTAGGGGAATTTCCCCGGTGTCCTGGCCAAATTTCCCTCATTCACTAAAATTACCACCAACAGCTTAATCTGGTTCATGGTCAGTTGTCATTCATCTGTATCCCCCTTCCCCGGGTCGTGCCTGAAAATAGGCAGGATTTGTCTAGTGCACTTACCCAGTCAGCAAAAAATAAATAAATGAATTACAGCCGGTACATCACTGTCACTCCAGAGATTCAGTCTCTGCTGTTGACTAGTGTGGTCATGACCACTGCTCAGAGTGGCCTCGATGCACAGGCAGTGCTCCCATCATTTTCAGATATGATATGGCATCTACTGCCAGGCTTATCCCCACTTACAGTGGGCCCATCGACTGGGACTACCACTGCAACTACCACATTGATTCCGCAGTCTATACTGCATAATGGACCTCCTCAGCCGCTGTTGCGGTCCTCCTTTCCCATCGAGGAGAGATGCAACGAGGAATGTTAATACAGTCCTGACTTCATAGTGGAGGAGGATGGGGAAGACTTTGTACAGCCAGTATGTGCATGACACCAGCTCAGTAGTCTCCTCCTGCAGTGAGGACTCTATAGTGACTACACCCAGGTCACCTCCAGAGGATCCCTCCTTTTGTGACATGATGCAGTAAATGCAAGCTGCCATAGGCTTTACCTTGGAGGAGCAGGATTCCACTAAAAAGAACCTGATGGAGTTTCTGGAGATGCTAGAATCTCCTTCTGCTATTGTTCTTCCCCTGTATCTAGCATTGGAGGACGCTATATATGCAGCCTGGTATAGGCCAAACACCATACCAGCTGTTCGCATAAAGGCTTGTGAAATATAGTGTGCTTATTCTGCTAAGCCTTATTATGCTAATCAGCCTGAGACTGATTCACTGTTGATCACAGCTGCCCATGAGATCCAGGGCACCTCAGCACCTGAGTTCACTCCCTCCTGTTAAGTAATTGAGGGGGCTGGATGTACTGGGTAAACGTTCCTATACCTCTGCCTCTCTGAGCCTGTGTATTGCCAGTTAGCAGGCACATATAGTAAACTATCAGAATACCCTATGGAGGAAGGCTAAGGCTGCTGGACAGGCCTTGCCTGATGGTACTGCCAAACAAGGGCTAATCAGAATACTTGCTGCCGGTGCCGATGTGGGTAAACACTTGATCCGCACAGCATATGATGTTTCTGATGCTTCTGCCAGGGCTGTGGCCTCTGGCATCTATGGCACTACTCCTGGCTTAGGGTAGCAGATTTTGACACTGATGGGCAGCAGACAATTCTCAGTGCCACATTTAGAGGACAGAAACTGTTTTTCCGTGGTTGAAGAAGCTTTGAAAAACCTTCAGACATCTGGCAAGTCACTGAGATCAGTAAAATCCATGTACCATACCCTGGGTAGAGGTAAGGGCAGGGGTAGTTTTCGCTGGTTTGCTGTTAGAAGCAGCCATCAGGCCTACAGACAGCAAGGTAGAGGTGCAGAAGCCTTGCCAGTCCCCTCCCCCCCAGGTGCCCATACAAAAAGTACCTAGAGGTGGTGAAGCCAGTGGCTCTGCCCCCGGCTCAGCATGACTCCTCGTACATCCCCCCCAACCACGATTATGTCCAGGGGTGGTTGCAGGGGGTCGCTCTCCCTCCATCTCTATCAGTGGAGGGCAGTTACTACAGACGAATGGGTACTGGAGATTATAGAGAAGGGTCATGCTCTGGAGCTTCAGCACAACCCTTCAGAATATCCATTAGTTGTAACAATGTATCCACCAGGAGATATGTCCCTGCTGCATGAGTAAATACAGATCCTGCTTCAGAAATGAGCACTAGAACCTGTGTCTCCCAGACAAAGACAGAAAGGGTTTTATTCCAAATACTTTCCAGTCCCCAAGTGAACAGGAGATCTGTGGCCAATTCTGTATTTCAGGGACTTCGACTGTTTCATAGTGTACAAGAAGTACTGGATGGTCACTCTGCAGGGTCTCCTTCCCCTGTTGCAGACGGGATTGGATATGCTCCTTGGATATGAAGGATGCCTGTTTCCATATCAAAGTCAGGAAGCCTCATGGGAAATATCTGAGGTTCCTGTTCAAGGGGGAGCATTAGCAATTCACAGTGTTGCCCTTTGGCTTGTCTTCTGCTCCACTGGTCTTTACCAAGTGCTTGGCAGTAGTGGCAGCAGCCCTTTGCAGGGAAGGCCTGTATGTTTTTCCTTACCTGGACGTCTGGCTATGAAAAGCCCACTCCAGGTACCTACTGCTGCAGACCCTAGCTTGAACCAGACAGATGTTCAATGCCATGGGAGTGACAATCAGCATACCAGAGTCTGTGCTAACACCCTGCCAATACCTACAGTACATAGGGACTGTCTCGGATACTGTCCAAGGCTCTGCGTTTCTGCCACTGGACAGGGCAGAATGACTGCTCAAGCACAGCTGGTATACGACTGGCGTTCTGTCCCAGCAAGGACATTTCTACACCTTCTGGGCCTTATGGCAGTGTTCATTGTCACAGTGCCACTGGTCAGATTGCACATGCGGATAACACAGTGGACTCTGAGAGTCCAGTGGGACCAGTTAAGACAAGTTAGACCAAATGGTCCTAGTCACGTCTCCCTTATGCAGAGTGCTGCAGTGGTGTATGGAGTGCAGCAGCCTGCTGAAGGGTGTCCCAGTCCTGATTCCTGCCAAGTCTTGAAGGCACTGACCATCCTAAAAGTGAGCAAGGCCATGGGACCAGATTACATGCACCCCAGAATCCTAAAAGAACTGGGACAGGAACTTGCAGCACCCCTAGCAGAACTGTTCACCAAATCACTGGCAAGTGGGGAAGTCCCAAATGACTGAAGGAGAGGGCAACAGTGGTCCCACTTCATAAATCTGGTAACAGGGAAGAAGCAGGAAACTACTGCATGGTAAGCCTCACCTCTCTGGTGGGAAAATTGATGGAATCATTACTTAAACGGAGGATAATAGCATTCCTGGAAATAAATGGACAACAGGATCATAAACAGCATGGTTTCACAGCAGGGAGGTCATGCCAAACTAACCTACTCGAATTCTTTGACTGGGTTACCAGGATAGTGGATAATGGAGGGGCTGTGGATGTAGTCTACCTGGACTTTAGCAAAGCCTTTGACTCTGTCTCACACAGAAGGCTGGTAAAGAAGTTAGACTACGTGTGGGTGGGACAGGAGTTAGTGGTGTGGGTGAAAAACTGGCTGCAAACTAGAACACAAACGGCGCAGGTAAATGTAACGTATCAACAGATAGGAAGGTAACCAGCAGGGTCCCCCAGGGTTCCGTGCTGGGGCCTCTGCTATTTAATGTATTCATAGCCGACATTGCAAATGCACTTGAAGGGAAGGTGTGTCTCTTCGCGGACAACACCAAGATAGACAACAGAGTGGACTCCTTAGCAAGTCAAATGAAAATGGAATCGGACCTAAAGAAACGGGAGGAGTGGTCTACAGCATGGCAGCAGAATTTCAATGCCAAAATGTGCAAGGTCATGCAGATAGGCCAAAGCCTGCAACACATCCCCTCCCAGGGTGTACTCGTATTCGGGGTTCTCTCGCCCTAGGTGTAGCACCTTGCACTTGGAGGAGTTAAATTTCAATCCCCAGGTGCATGACCACCTTTCCAGAGTATCCAGATCCCCTTGCAGGGCCAACCTCCCATCCACCACCACTCCCCGCTTGGAGTCGTACGCAAAGAGACTCATAGCACACCCAATATCTTCCCTGATATCAGAGATGTAGGCATTAAACAGGAGCGGCCCCAGAACAGATCCCTGTGGGACCTCACTAATGACCTCCCTAGGAGACGAGACCCAACCCCCACCACTACTCTCTGGGTGTACTCAGAAAGCCAATTTCCAGTCCACGTAACCATCAGAGGTCCTACTCCATCCTCCTCAGCTTCCCCAGTAGGCCCGTATGAGGAACCGAATCAAACGCTTTGCTGAAGTCCAGGAATAGTACATCCACCGGTCTCCTCTGATCGAGTGCTGATGTCACCCACTCGTAGAGCTCCACAAGGTTAGTCTGGCATGATCTCCCTGGCACAAACTCATGCTGCCAGTCATCCAGGTATCCCTTTTCTACCAGGAACCCCCCTAGTCTCTCCTTAAGTATGCCTTCCATTATCTTACCTACCACTGACGTCAGACTGACTGGTCTATAGTTCCCTGGCTCCTCCCTCGAACCCCCTTTATGGATGGGTACAACGTGTGCCTGCCTCCAGTCTGAGTACCCTCCCAGAGTGCAGCGACATGTTAAAAAGGTCTGCCAGTGGTGCAGCCAAAACATCAGCCAACTCCCACAGTACTCTGGGATGGATAGCGTCAGGACCCTGAGATTGGTCCTTTTTTTAGAGCCTTGAGGACTTCCTACACCCGGCCGATAGGGATGTCAGCATCGTCCCTCCCCTCCCTTTGGCAGATCCAGCCTGATACCTCCCCCCAGTATTCTCCCCCTCCAGTGACCTGTTTGCCAGCAGGTACCCTAACAGTCAGACAATCTTTCATCAGGACAAGCCGTCCCACTCTCCATCCCCCTCAAGGTTACAACAGCAGATTGTTTTTTCTATTGCTGTCTTTTCCAGCACTTAGCCTCTGCTGGTATGTGGTGTGCCGGGGTCTCTCGTGGTTTCATAGAGGGAGGTCCTCCATGCATCATCTCAGGTGGGGAACTGAGGAGAGGTGGGGCTGCCCACGTTCATGCAGACGCTGGCACATGATGTCATTGTGGGTGTGTCTTGGGCAGGATGGTTTGCACTCAGTGCTGGATGTTCTTTACCACAGCAGGCTTTTCATGTTTAGGAAGTGTAGTACTGCAGTAGAGCTATACTGCCTACCAGCAGTGGAGATTTGGTGACTGGGTTCGATTCCCAGAATGGAACATTTTTTCTTTCTCACCATAATTTATGTAATATTAGAGAAATTGTTGGATGTTATTGCTGATATTAGTGATAGACTTTTAGCAGAGTTTGACATTTTGCATTGCTGGTAGCTTTAAAGTTCCAACTCAGACTTTGAGGTTTAAATGCAATTTAGGAAACACTACTTCAATTTGACAGACTGTTCATTAGGAAAATTCACTGCAACTGTGGGTTTGCGGGGGGGGGGGGGAGAGTGTCTGCACCCAGTGCTGGATGAACTTTGTCACAGGCAGTTTCTGTCTAGGAAGATTATTACAGTGGTAACAGGATGCCATGTAGTGGGTTGAGGGGCCTGGGTTCGACCCCCAGAGTGTATCTTTTTTTTTTTTTCTTTCTCACTGTAGAATTCGTGGATGCAGTCTGTCTAGGCCTGGTGCCTTATTATTTGTATACATGAGCTGTATGTGATATTTTACATCAGCTGTGTCTGTGTGTCTGTTGCTGCCTGTCAATGACAGAGATCATCCCCAGTGGTGATGCTAACCTGTCCTACACAGCTCATTGTTAAAAATAACATATGGCTGTAAGGCCCTTGGTGTAATGGAAAACTTCTCTCTCTTCTCTTTCTCTTTTTTCATAGAAATGATTGTGCAAAGGTTCATTACTGCAGTCTGCACTTCCGGGATTGGTAAGCGGGCGCAACAATGGCGGTCACGCGGAACTGTCATAGAATGTTGGTGCTGAGTTAAACTTAAGAATTCCAGCATTCCATGACGGACTTGATGTGGGGGATCATGCTGCATGTAATAAGGCTGTACATCGCTTTTAATGAAACATTATTGTAACCTTTCTTAGCCTGTATTAGCCAATCACATTGCAGCAATTAGAACGACATAGCTATAATTAAATTTAATGGCATCTAATCCTTTTCTTACTCTTTTCAGCTGCGATCTGTACCCTATTCATTTTCTGTGCTCTCTATTAATTGCTTTAATCCTGCTTTCGTGTAATGGGCCTCTGTGTTCAACCATGAACACCAAGCTGAAGTAGTTGTTCAGGACATTGGCTTTCTGCTCCTCATCCTCCACCACTCTGCCTACCTCAGCTAATCTAACAATCTCACTGTTGGTCTTCTTTTTTCTCCTAATATATCTAAAACAAAAACGCCTTCCTTTCCTTCATATCCTCTGCAGTCCAGAGTTCTGTATCAGCCTCGGGCTTTTTTTTATCTCCATTTTACCTTCCTTCATTTTGGAATGATACACATCCCAGTCCATGTCACCTTTGGTCAATTTAATATTTTATGAAGGCCTTTCAAACAACATGAAGTCTTGCCGTGTTCTGACATATGCAGTGATCATCAACCTTTGAACTGCCCTGGAGAACAAAGAGTTAACTTTCCATGCAGGGCATGGAACGCTGAGCTCGAGCTCGGTTGAAGCCTCTGTCTGCTGTTGTTTAAACTCCAACCGTCAGATTCTTTACTCAGCCTCACTGAACAGTCGCTCCAGAGATTTCTCCTTCGCTCGGTTCAAAAAAAGTCGGTTAAAGTGTCGTTTTTTTCACTCGGTTTCAACCGAATTTCTGCTTCTAACCTGTCGGTTTAAGTCTCTGTCTATGGTACCGTGAGTACTAGATAGGTTTTTCTATATTAGTTTCTGTGTGGAACTTGTAAACATTGGATCGGTTCGGTTTGAACCGATCAGGTTTGTGTAAGGAAACTTCTGTCTTTGTTAGAGTGTGGTAACGGTCTATATCGGTTCTAAAAAAACGGATTTCATTACGGTTTTTCCAAGACCAGAATATGGTCAGGAACCGATAGGGTGCCTTGCCCATGGATTGTCAAAAAAGGGTAAGTTTTGGTTAGATTGGCCATGTCTGAGAAACCCAAGAAAAAACGGGCCACGGGTTTCAACATCTGTAGTGTGTGTGGGGAAGCCTTTGCTAAGGCTGATCCCCACACCACCTGTGTTTATTGTCTGGGGTTTGACCACCTCAATTCAGACTGCCAAATTTGTAAAAGTTTTCCCAAAGCTACCTTGGACAAGAGAGTAGGTAGACTGAGGGAAAGGGAGGCCGAGAAGTCCGCTGACCCGGATGGCCAGCCCGGTTCGGTTCCGACCGAACCAGAAGGAGTGCCCTCTGACCAGGGCGAAACTTCTTCGGGCAAAACGAGAACCGATTCTGAGGAGTCGGTTCTGGTTAAAAGAAAGAAAAGGGATAAATAATCTGGTTTGGATCCACAAGTTCTTTCTCCGACTGCTGATGAGATAGCCAAAGCGATAAGGATAGTTCAGTCGCTAACTAGGTTCCGGCCGAACTGGCACCATCTGTCAGGGGTTCGGTTCGGTCGTTTCTCCCGGTTCTGGATTATACTTTAGAAGAATTTTATGAACCGGAGGAGGAGGGAGAGTATGAAGATAATGACGATGATGGTGATTATGAAAGTCTGGATGTGCCTATTGACCCGGACATCTCCCCAGACAGACCTTCAGGTGTTTCTCCTCGTAGGCTTTCTGAGTCCCCTTCCCACTTTATGTTTTACAAGAAAGTGGCTGAAACCCTCCAGCTTGCTATGGAAGAAGCAGTAGAGGATCAGGAGGAGCCTGATTTTGTTGAGATGATGGACATCCCAGAGTCCAGGAGATTGTCTATTCCCATCCATAAATCTTTTGGGAAACAGATATTTAAAATTCTAAAAACTCCTAATTCATACCTTCTGTGGACAGAAGAATGGACAATAGGTATACTCTTTTAGGCTCAGACACGGAGTTCTTTTCCCAGCAATGCAGCCATGTTGGGGTAGTGCAGGCTGCTGCCTGTGGTAAGGCAAATATTCCCTTGGCTTCACACCCCCCAGATAAGGACTCCAGGAGGATTGATGCCATGGCAAAGAAACAGTACATGGCAGCATCTTTGGGACTTGGGCAGGCAAACTGTATGGCCTACACAGCTAGATACCAGAAGTCCAGGTGGGACACTGTGCTGGCTCTAGCTAAACAGGCCCCTGACCAGCTTGCCAAGGAGCTGGAGCGGGTGGCTGCGGATGGGATTGGGGCATCCAAGGTGCAATTTCATGCTGCTGTGGACTCCAGTGATGTTTCATCTGGAGTCATGGCTACATCTGTGGCCCTTCGGAGGATGGCTTGGCTCAGATGTACTAGCCTATCACAGGATACCCAGGCTAAGGCCATGGATTTTCCAGTCATTGGTAATTCTCTGTTTGGGGAGCAGACAGAGAACTACATGAAGAAAATGGACGAGTATAGGACCACCTACAGGAGTGCTCAGGCCAAAGAAAGGCAAGTCACTCCTCAGAGGCAGCATTCCAGGGTCAGGGGCAGGCCCTTTCAAAGACCTTTTTACCAAGCCCAGGCCTCCTCTTCTGCTTTTGCTCAGTGGGGGTTCTTTAGAGGGAGAGGCAGCCGGGGTATGGGCAGGCCTGCTTCCACCCCTCGGCCTAAAGCCCCTGCCAAGCAGACACCCTGATGGGTCTGCCCGGGCCGATTCTCCAATACCTGTAGAGGGCAGGCTGGCTTACTTTGTCCAGGACTGGAAGTCTTCAACATCAGACAGGTGGGTCCTGGAAGTAGTAAGCCAGGGACTGGTTCTCAGCTTCAAAATATTTCCCAAGATGAGAACCAGATCCTTTCCACCTGCAAATCCATCGGAGACCCTTGCCCTAGAGGCAGAGGTTTCTTCCCTCCTGGCTCTCAGAGCCATAGAAAGGGTTCCTACCCTACACAGGGGCAAAGGATTGTACTCCAGGTACTTCCTAACCCCCAAAAAGATAGGAGAATGGTGGTCCATCCTGGATCTGAGATATCTAAACAAGCACCTTTTAAAGCCAAAATTCAAAATGGTGACTCTGGGAATAATTCTGCCCTCTCTAAGGCCAGGGGACTGTCTAGCCTCCCTGGATCTCAAAGATGCCTATTTTCACATGCCCATCAGGTGCTCCCACAGAAAGTACCTCAGGTTCGAGTTGCCCTCAGGCCACTATCAATTCAGAGCAGTGCCCTTTGGTCTAACATCAACCCCAAGGGTGTTCACAAAGTGACTGGCAGTAGTGGTTGCTTTCCTAAGGAGAAAAAAGATCTCCATCTTTCCATACCTGGACGACTGGCTCATAGTGGGTCAGTCTCCAGACCAAGTCAAGTCACATCTTCAGATAACTCAGCAACTGCTCACTTCCTTAGGATTCCTCCTAAACCTTCCAAAGTCAGTTCTGGAGCCAGCACAGCTCCTCACCTTTATAGGGGCGGAGCTGGATACAATAAGAGCAAAGGCCTTCCTTCCCCCGGACAGGCCAAGAACACTAATAGAACTGGCCTCTTCTTTCACCCTTCAGGTGTCTCGACCAGCAAGGCACTTCTTGCAGCTCCTGGGCCACATGGCAGCCTCTACAGCAGTGGTCCAGGGGACAAGGTTTCAGATGAGGGGCATTCAGTTCCATTTGAGAGCCTTCTGGTCCCAGAGAAAGGATTCCCTTACCAAACTAGTTCCAGTGACTCAAACCCTGATCCAGGCTTTGCAATGGTGGCAGGATCAGGACAATTTAAGGCAGTGAGTTCCTTTTGTCACTCAGTCTCATTCACTAATCCTCACCACAGATGCCTCCCTCTTGGGCTGGGGAGCCCACTTGGGGGATCTTACCACCCAAGGGCTGTGGTCACCTCAAGAATCTCTGCTTCACATCAATCTCTTGGAACTCAGAGCAGTGTTTCTGGCACTGCAAGCTTTGTCCAGGTCTGTTCAGAACAAAGTAGTCCAGATCAGAACAGACAATACCACCACAATGTGGTACATCAACAAGCAAGGGGAACCCGGTCTACGGCCTTGTGCACGGAAGCAATGAAGTTGTGGTTTCTGGCCTATTCCCTGCAAACTTCTCTGACAGCAGTTCACCTCCCAGGGAAGGACAGTGTCCTAGCAGATGCTCTCAGCAGGATATCTCAGGGCCACCACGAATGGTCCGTAGATCCCCTAATTTTGAAAGTGATTTTCTCCAGATGGGGCGCTCCACAGATAGATCTTTTTGCAGCCCCAGACAGTCACCAACTTCTTCTCTTTTGCTGCAGACCCCCAGTCTTGGGCTCAGTCCCCCTGGATGCTCTGGTTCTCAATTGGGAAGGGAAGTTCCTGTATGCTTCCCCCCCTTCCCTCTCCTGTTCAAGGTGCTAGTCAAGATCAGGTCTCAACCATGCAAGTGATTCTGATCGCTGCAGACTGGGCCAGACAGGCCTAGTATCCACTGTTGCTGTCCTTTGCAGTCCACCTTCCCCTGTCTCTTCCCAGGAATTACAACCTGTTGACATCCTCTCAGGGAAGGATTTGGTATTCGAATCTCAAATCTCTCAATCTCAAGGCCTGGCTCTTGAAGAGTTAGTTTGCTGATCTGCACCTCTCTCAAGGTGTTCTGGATATTCTTAGGGCTTCTCGAAAGCCTTCCACCAGAAAGACTTACAACTCCAAATGGAAAAGGTTCACTATTTGGTGCTCTGGTAAGCATATTTCTTCAGAATCTGCTGGGTTGCCTACAGTCCTGGACTATATGGTTCTTCTCAATGGCTTGGGACTCAGACCAGCTACACTCAAAGTACATTTGGCAGCTGTTTCTGCTTTTTTGTCAGTAGGCAAACCCTCTTCTCTATCAGCCCATCCTGTATTTTGCAAATTCTTCAAGGGATTGTTGCACACCAACCCTCCCTTCAGGGACCCTGCTCCTGCTTGGGACCTTAATGTTTGCATTGCTCAGCTTATGCAACCACCCTTTGAGCCTGTGTCCTCTGCAGAGCTTAAGTACTTGACTTGGAGAACTGTGTTTTTGGTAGCCATTACCTCTGCCAGGCGTATCAGTGAATTGCAAGCCCTGTCAGTGGAGCCTGATTTCATCTCTTTCCATAGAGATAAAGTGGTCCTAAGAACTAACAGGAAGTTTTTGCCTATAGGTGGTTTCAGATTTCACCTTAATCAGTCCATGTCTCTCCCTGTTTTCTTCACTGACCATTCCTCCTCTGGAGAGAGGAGGTCGCACAGCTTGGATGTTAAAAGGGCCCTCAGCTACTACATAGAGCACACCAAGGGTCACAGGTTTGAGTCCCTCCAGTTGTTCCTCACATATGGAGAGGTCGGTAAGGGAAACCTGCCACTAAAAGATCTGTTGCCAGGTGGATTGTCTCTTGTATACAATTCTGCTATGAGAAATTGGGTAGAACTCCACCCTCAGGCCTGAGGGCTCACTCTACTAGAGGTACAGCTGCTTCCCTGGCTGCTGCCAGGGATATTCCTATCTTAGAAATCTGTCAAGCAGCCACCTGGAAAACAGTCCATACATTCACCAAGCATTACTCTCTGGATATCCAGGCTAGGAGTGATGCTCGGTTTGGCACAGCAGTACTTCAGAGCCTATTCCCAAAGTAGGTTCTGTCCCTCCTCCTTGGAGGTACTGCTTGGTAGTCTGCATATGTCAGAATACAGCAAGACTTCATGTTGTTTGAAGAAAAAATTACTCACCTTAGTAATGTTGTTTCTTCTAGTGGAGTCTTGCTGTATTGTGACCTCCCCCCCGCCTCCCCTCTCAGAACCTGTTTTTTGGGATGTGGGTGGGCAGGAGCAGTACTGGCACCTAGAGGTGCCCCTTTTTTTCTCACCCTACTTTATTTTGGGTGTGTGTTGTGTTTTGTTTTTTGGGTTTCCTGACTTAAGTCTTTGCTTTGAAACCAAAAAACCCTTTTTATCGAATTTAGTTGCCATTTGGCTAGTGTGAGTTTACAGTTTCCACACAGAACACCCAGTGAGTATAGCTTGTAAAGATCTGACGGTTGGAGCTTAAACAGCAGCAGACAGAGGCTTCAACTGCGCGCGAGCTCAGCGTTCCATGCCCTGCATGGAAAGTTAACTCTTTGTTCTCCGGGGCAGTTCAAAGGTTGGTGATCACTGCATATGTCAGAATACAGCAAGACTCCACTAGAAGAAACAACATTACTAAGGTGAGTAATTGTTTTCTCCCCTCACCACCCCCACCCCTAGCCTTTCTTGGAAAACTCCAGGCAGCCTAGATGTACCTTTCAGGCCCCATATTCAAAGGGCTCGCGCGGTGCAACTCAAGATGTGCCATGTAAATCTGGAGATGCACTGACTGTTGGGGGCGTGCCCATATTCAAAGGGCACAGATGCGCAGTGCACCCCTGGCAGTGTCAACATGCACAATATTGTGCTGGGCCTATGCAAACAAGTGGTCCCCTGTGCATGTATGGTGCAGCACAATATTGAAACATTTCAGATGTGCAAATCAGCCCCCAGCAGTGGCGCTGATTTACGCTTCTGAAACCCTGCCCTAACTAGTGCGCAGACCGGGCTTTGCACTATTTAGGGCAGGGAACCTGGTGGTACAGTGGTCCCTCCTCAGCCCCTATCGTCATACAAATAATTGTATCCTCGATCGCCCTGGTAGTCTAGTGGTCCCCCCAGCCCTGATCATCATCATTAAAATAAATGTAGCCTCGATTGCCCTGGTAGTCTAGTGGTCCCCCCACCCCAGCCCCAATTGTCATAAAAAATAAATGTAACCCTGATCGCCCTTGTAGTCTAGTGGTCCTCCCACCCCAGCCCCAGTCGTCATAAAAAATAAATATAGCCCCAGTCGCCCTGGTAGCCTAGTGGTCCCCTCCACATCAGCCCCGAGCATCATAAAAATAAATATATCCCCGATTGCCCAGGTAGTCTGGTGGTCCCCCCTCCCCAGCTCTGAATATCATAAAAATAAATGTAGCCCGATCGCCCTGGTAGTCTAGTGGTCCCCATTCCCCAGCCCAGATCTTCCACAATATTAAATAATTCCCGTTTGCCCTGGTAGTCAAGTGGGCCCCAACCCCATTAGCCAGTTCAATGAGCATGTACTATATACTGTACAGCGCTTCTATACAGTTCAGTCGGCGGCTGATCAGTGCGATGTGAGGTGGGCTGTGCCATTTTCTAACTCCGATCAGGTTGGGGGGGGGGAAGCAGGGTGAGTGGGTCACTGGCTAGCGGGTGGAGGTCACTTGACTAACAGGAAAAACAGGAATGATTTAATATTGTGAAGATTGGGGCTGGGGAGAGGGACCACCAGATCACTAGGTGATTGGTGATACATTTATTTTTATGACGATTGGGGTGGGGGGTGGAGACTGGCCTGTATGCTTCACAGTAAGAAGATGTGATCGCAGATGAGCCCATAATGGGCATGAAAATGGCCGCATTGTGCCATGCATGCCTAATGGGCTCATCTGCATAATTGGGCTAAATATCGCCCATGGAGGCCACGGTGCACACCATTGTGCACCACGCAGTACCCCTAAGGGCGGTCCTAAGCCCCGCACCCTGGTTGCGCTGCACAGAACATGGTGACCCCTGCTGTGCGCCATGGATCCAGTGTCCGATATTTAAACAGATTGCGTGATCTGTTCAGATCGCACAGTCTGTTTGAATATGGTGCCAGAACTGGCCGGCCCATTTTTTGTGTGTCGTGCAACGTTTTCTGCTTGCATCTGGCCAGCTCTGAATATGTCCCCCATTCGTCTTTGTTTCCTTACACTCTGTGTGAACCGGATTGATCTCTTACCTTTTATTACGCTTGGTGACATTTTTGGTTGATTTTTTTATTAGATATATTTGGGTCTTATATTACTCTGCTTGTAGAACCGGCTTTATCACTGACAGAATGCCCATTTGACAGCGAACATGTTGAGAGCATCTTTGTGGCAGAGCCACTGTTCTTCAAGGGGCACATGTCACTGTGTCCAGGCTGTGTTAGTTTTATTTTACTTTCAGTGCACAGAAAATTGCACAATGTCTTGTACAGTTACGTGTAACCAGTGGCTTATCTTGTTTGCTTGTTGGAAAATCTAACTTGTGCTATCATTGTGGGAGGTGGCACAAAGGTAAACACAGCCGTATTGTTGCTGTAGTTTGGTGTAAATAAGGCAGTTTGCGTAATCCGAAGTCCAGTCTCGTGGTCTTACAGCGGTGTTGAGACTGCAGCCTGTTGGAAATAGACTTTTCAACACAGAAATGGCACACACTGGTCTGGTGCACTGCTGATGGTCTTGTAAAGGCTCCTTGAAAAGAGAGTGTGTTGCAAAAAACTAACGGAAAAGGGTTTATAGTTATATGTTTATTGAACAATGTACTGCTGTGAAAGATCTGTAAGCACTTTTAAAAGTGGTTTAAACTTTTTATACTTCTTATAAGTGTAATTTATTTATTTATTGTACAATCAGATTTACAACCTTTGAGCCAGGGGCTCGTTTACAAAAAGGTACCTTGTCACAGAAAGGACATACAGAGTCACAGTCTCAAAGAATAACATAGTTTTACATAGTTGCTAGAACATAATGAATAATTAGAAACATTTCAGAGTGACAGATTTAGTACCAGCAGGTACCGGCAGTGGGAAGGGAGGCCATGAGGGAGTGGGGGGTGGGTGAGGTGGGGAGTTCAGTCCAGAGGGCTATGTCAGGAGTGTCTTGAGAGTAGCTGAGCATCTGTTACAGACATGTGCAGCAGCGGGTGTTGAACAGTAGATTCTGAGGGCGGGTTTGAAGGGGGCAATTTTGGGAGTGCTGGAGATTGCGGGGAGTGAGTTGAACCAGGACAGGGCTCTGTAGCTGAACGACCTCTGTGCCTGGGTGGTCATAGTTCTGGGTACTAGTAGGGTGACCTTGTTAGTGGTTCGGGTAGAGACTGTGGAGGGTGTAAGTTGGGTGGAGGCAGAAACCCCAGGGGGGAGAGCCCTTGCAGAATTTTCTTAGTTAGAAGGCAAGGTTGGTAGCAGAGACGTTCATCGAAGTTAAGGAATTTGGCCATGTCATAAAGCTGACAAGTGTGGGTGAGCCTGGGGCCATTGGTCACTAGTCTGCAAGCCTTGTTTAGGATGAATCGAATCTTGTTGAGGGCCGTGGAGTCAGCAGCACCATAGACCGGAAGGCCGTAATCTACAAGGGACAGTACTGAGGATGTAATGGCAAGTCTGAGAGTATCAGGTAGGAGGCAGTCCTTGTGACGGTAGAGGATGCCAAGTCGGGAGTTAGTGGTGGATGCGAGGGCTGTAATGTGGGCATGAAAGGTGAGGGCCGAGTCGAAGGTGATCCCAAGGTATTTGTAAGAGTAAACTTGTTCAAGCGGTTGTAGAGTGTTGGGGAGGATTTGGAGGGAGTTGTTGCTAGCTTTGTTCTGGTGGTGGGCAAAGAGCATTGACTTGTTTTTTTTTTGTGGTTAATGACTAGTCTGCTCTCCCTAAACCAGTTCTCTGCATCATTGAAGGAGTGTTGGAGGGAGTCTTGGAGGGAGGTGGGATTCCTGTGAGTGGCATAAATAACGGCGTCATCAGCGTACAGGAGAATATTGCCAGAACAGGCACTGGGCAGGATATTTAGGTAGAGACTAAAGAGTAGTGGGCCCAAGTTAGATCCCTGGGGAACCCCTGAGTGGATGGGACAGGTTTCCGAGAGTGTCCCATTGTTTCTGACATGCTGGGAGCGGGCTGATGGGTAGCTCGAGCACCAGGCGAGCGGGCCAGCAGAGAAACCTGTATGGAAGAGGGCATTTAGTAGGAGGGGGTGGGAGACACTGTCAAAGGCCTTAGAGAGGTCAGTGAACACTGCTCCAGCTAGGGAGCTGGAGTCCAGGGAGGAGTGCAGGAAGTTGGAGAACTTCATTAATACTGTACTTATGCTGTCACCAGCGTGGAAACCATGCTGTTCCGGGCATAGAATGTCGTATTTTGCCAGATATTCAGTGAGTTGAGTGGCCACCACTTTTTCTAAGGCTTTGGAGAGGGGGGTGGAAGGATGGAGATTGGATGATAGTTGCTGGTAGTAATAAAACACTCCAGATGATTGTGTGGTGTGCTTTGATAACAGCACTTCCTGGGTGGTTGAAGGCCATCGGCTACACCTTGTGCCTCACACCCAGAAGAAAAAAAATGCTCTCTGTAGTAATGTTGTTTCTTCCAAAGGGATCCCTCACCATGTCTAACAGCAGTTATTCCCCTGGAATGAGCAGCCCCGGAGCTTTTAGAATTTATGCAAATTCTGGAATTTGAAAATTCATACTTTGGTGGTCATGCTGACTCTTGCACTCTGTCAGATTTACTTTTGTTTTTTTAAATAATCTTTTTATTAAAATTTTATAAACAGTACATTCAGGTACATCTCAAATATACGCCGATGATGCGGTCCTTCTCAACAGCAGCACTCACACTGACTCTCTCCAGACGGAACTACAGGTCTTCTTCAACAAACTAGAGGGCTGGTTCTACGAGCATAAACTTTTGCTCAGTTATAAAAAGACCAAGACCATGCTTCTATCCAGTCCCCAGCTTAAGAAAAAGTTCCCCTGCCTTGTCATATCCAACATCGACAGCACATCGTTGGAACAAGTGCATTCGTTTAGTGTCTGGGGTTCACCCTCAATGACACCCTCTCTTATACTCAACACATTGACTCTGTGGTCAAGACGGTGAATTCTAAACTGGGGAGTGCTGTACAGGCACAGAAAATACCTCACTCCTGAAGCCCTCCGCCTCTCAGTCTCCAGTTCCAGCCTATCAACTATTGACTATGGCCTGGCTGTTTATGGGCAGCCATGGATACGGCACTAAAGAAGGTACAAATCGCACTCAATAAGGCCTGCAGACTCACCCTAGCTGCTGACCGTCTTACACATAATTGTTCACTGTATGAGCAGACAAACTGGTTGCCTCTTATGTCTAGGATCAAGTTCCAAACCTGCCTTCTCGGCAAGAAAGCACTAATGGGCAAGGCACCCCTTGCATATCTGATTTCCTCTCGCAGACAGACAGGTCTAGCACCAGAGGCAGGATGTGGGGGTCTCTCTCCGTGCCCTTTCGTCCAACCGTACTTGGGAAAACACACCTTCTCCTACGGAGCCCCCTGTGGCTTAATGAGATCCCAGAGTCCACTCGCAATGCTGCCAGCCTCTTCCACTTAAAATCCGGCCTTAGACATTACCTTTCCTCTAGTACCGTGTGTGCCTGCCCTCTGAAGGCATGACTCCTCCCGCTATGCAAGCCTACTTTCTAGATCTGCGACATTTGAGTCAACCCAGGCCTGCTCTTCTGAACCCCGCTTCATAGCTCTGGCCCCCATCCCTCTGACCCCCCCCTTCCTCTCCTGGCCTTTTCTGCCCTCGCCCACCATTCTTATGATTAGACTCACTCCTTCCTACCTTCCCCACCTCTGTAGCCCTCCCAGCCCCCCCCATGCTGTCTGCCAAGACCTCTCACGGCTGCTTTTCCCACCCCATCACCCCCTCGCTGCTTCACCTGTCCTCTACTACCTGCCCTCTCCTATCTCTACCATTTTATCTGTGGCCCTCCTCAGAGGAGTTTCTCTTTCCTCAGTTCACAGTTGTAACACAATCCTGGTTTGTACTCTACTGCTGTCACAGTTCAAATGTTTGTAATGATATTTTAATGGTTGTGTCCTAAATTTGTCTGTGCTTTTTGCCCTATGGCTACGCTTGTAATGTGTCTGTTTTTATTTTTCTGTTTGACGTGGAACCTTTGTAAAAGAGCCTATGCTCAAAGGTTATATTCCGAAACCATAAATAAATAGATTTATTTCTAAGGCTAGGGTGAGCTGTGACCACTGAAACTAGCCAAATGGCTAGGCTTCAAAAGTATTTATTTTTTTTGTTTTTTCATTCTTCTAAAAATTTTATAAATAGTTACAGCAGGACAAATTTGTTTGTTATGAAAAATAAAGTAAATCAGACTACTTAGCAACAGTTGTAAAGGTACTATAACAAGTAATGTTCAAGCAAGCAGAAAATAACTGATTCTTGTCTGAACCTTTTACCAGGTTCCGGAAGGGGAGGTAAGAATTAGGGATTGTTAAAACTTAGTGAGGGTCCCTTTGGAAGAAAGTATGGTTGAGTAAGAACTAACCATAACAATAGATCTTTGAGAGTATCTCTTGCAGCAGGTCATAACACATGGGATATCCGCTGCAGGTATAATTTCTTCCGGATGACTTCTCAGCAGTTGATCCTGAGACCTCCCCCCTAACAATACCACGTGGTGTCAGTATGGCATGTATAAGGGGGGGGCCCAGCTACTCCTTAATTCTTTCCCATCCTAGCGACTGAATGAGAAACCATTTCTCAGGCCTCCAATGGGAGCAGCTTGTGCAGTTGTAGAAAGCCAGGAGCAAGGTACCCTTCTGAAGTAACAGCAAAGGGGAAGGCATACGGGGCAGCATGATTTGCTGCAAGAGATGCTCTTGAAGAGCTACTGTTAGTATGGCTGCACAAGAACTCACCCTATCTTCTTCGAGCCGATCTCTTGCAGCAGGTCATAACACATGGGAAGATTCCTAAGCAGTTATTATGCCAAGGGAAGGAGGAAGTGAACCATTATGACTTAGGACAGGAGGCCTTGTAGAACGGCCCGTCCAAAAGAGGCCTGCTTCTTGGGAGCGATGTCTTGACTGTAATGGTTCGTGAATGTGTGTACAGTAGCCCACTTGGCGGCTTTGCAAATTTCTAAGGTAGAGACGCCCTGGAAACACACCACAGAGGCAGCCATGCCTCTGGTAGAATGGGGTTTTACAACCCCTGTGAGAGGTTTGTCGTATTTTCTATAGATAACCGAAATGTAGTTGGCCAATCATGTGGACAAGCACTGCTTCGAAATCCAAACGCCTTGGTTTCCAGGGGTGAAAGAGACAAAAAGTTGCTCAGTTTTTTGCAACTGTGAAGTGCGAAGAAGATAAATTCTCAAAGCTCTGTGCACATCGAGAGCATGAAGCAGGGATTCCCCTGGATTCGTAGGCTCCACATAGTACACTGGTAAGTGGATAGCCTGATTTAAAGTAAATTCAGAAACCACCTTTAATGGCAAAAATGACAGGATGGTGCGTAAAGATACCCTTTTGTTAAGAAATTGCAGGTAGGGAGGCTTGCATATTAGTGCCTGTAACTCTGAAATATGTTTCCCGATGTAATGGCAACTAAAAATATAGTTTTCAAAGAAAGATAACGGAGTTCACTGGATTCAGCAGGCTCAAATGGACTCGGTCAATTTTTCAAGCACAAAATTTAAATCCCACACAGGGACTGGATCCCGGATAGGGGGAATGAAGGTGCAGAATACCTTGTAAAAAGGTTTGAATCAAAAGTAACTGGGACAGTGGTTTGTTGTCCACAGGCAAATAAAATGCGGCAATGACCGAAAGGTGGACTTTTACAGAGGAGTATTTCAGTCCACCCTCTGACAAGGAGATCAAATATAGTCTCAAGATGCTCTGAGGGGAAGACTCATAAGTGTCTAAGTCATGTGTAGATGCCCAAATGGAGAAGCGTTTTCACATGATTGAATAGGAGGACGGTGTAGACAGTTTCCTGGCAGCCTGGAGGACTTCTGCTACCTTTGGGGACACCCTGAAGCGTGAGAGGACTATGTCCTCAAGAGCCAGGCTTGCAGATGGAGGGAGTGAATGTCTAGGTGTAGCAGGGAGCCTTACGCCTTGGACAACAGAGCCTGGCAGATTGGTAGAGGTATGGGATCTGGGTCTGAGAACTGTAGAAGCAGAAGGAACCGAATCTGTCTTGGCCAGAACAATACTGTGAGAATTATAGATGCCCTGTCTTGGACCAATTTGAGTAGTACTCTGAAGGAGAGGAAAGGATGGGAAGGCATAAAGAAATCTTCTTTTCCAGGAAACAGATAATGCGTCCTGCCACACAGTTCCAGGACCTTGCTCAAGAGAGCAATAAAGAGGCAGTTTTGCGTTTTGCAGAGAGGCAAATGGGTCCAACTCTGGTCAGCTCCATTGGTTGAAGACGTCGTGTAGGATGTCTAGTAGAATTTCCCACTCGTGGGCCAGGGCAGTGGATCTGCTCGGTGAATCCACCAGGGTGTTGGACACTCTGGGATGTGGACTGCCAGAAGAGGGATACTTCTCTGGATCGCCCAATACCAGACCCTCATCGATTCTCCACACGGAAGGTATTAATGGGCACCTCCCTGCTTGTTTAGGTAGTGAACTACTGCAGAATTGTCTGAAGGCAACCCGGGGGAAGGACTGTAAGGCGCATGTAAGGCGTCAAGGACTGCCCTCATCTCCAAGACATTGATGTGGAGACGAGATTCCACTGGCGTCCAAGATCCTTGAGATCAGACGTGTAGGAGATGAGCTCCCCACCCTGTCAAGGAGCCTGAAGGCGTCTGTAGTCAAAATGAGACAGGGGACAGGAGAATGAAACGGCATGCCTTGCAGTAAGTTGTCCGTGGAATTCCACCATTGTAGGGCTTGAAGAGCTGGGGAAGACATCAGGACTGGGGCATCGAAATTGTCCTCCCGCTGGTCCCATTAGACTCTCAGGGACCATTGAAAGACCCTCATATTCAGCCTGGCATGGGGGACTGTCGGAATTGTGGCAACCGAATGACCCAGGCGGTGCAGGTAGCCGAGACCAGTCTGCTGGACTCTAGTTTGCGCACCAAAGCAATCTGGGCATCTGCCCGAGCCCGAGGTGAAAATGACATACCCATGGAGGTGTCTAACAAGGCTCCAATGTAAAGAAGGCGTTGCGCGAGGTACATCTTGGATTTCAGATAGTTTACAATGATTCCCACCCTGGCAAACTGAAGGGTTCGAGAAGGTGTGAACAGTAGCCGTGGGTGGGAAGACGCTTTCAGGAGCCAGTCATCCAGGTAAGGAAAGACATACAGGACTTCCCTGTGGAGGGCCGCTGCGACTGCAGCTAGGCATTTTGTGAACACTCTCGGGGCCGAGGAAAGGCCGAATGGGAGGGCTCTGAAGTGGTAATTATGACACTGGAACAAGAAATGGAGAAACCATCTGTGAGCAGGGTGCATCTGGATATGGAGGTGCGCGTTCTTCATATTGAGAGAGCAGAGCCAGTCTCCTGTGTTCAACAAGGGGAGAAGTGTCGGGAGAGACACCATCCTGAACTTTTGATATTTGATATAGAGGTTGAGACACCTTGGATCCAAAATGGGGCGCAAGTCCCCCATCCATTTGGGAACCAGGACGAAATGGGAATAAAATCCTGCACCCTTCTGTGGAAAGGGAACTGGTTCGATGGCATGTTTTGTGAGCAAAACATAGATTTCATTCTGTAAGACCAATCCTTGGTCTGGGAGGTGTAATGAGAGACCCATGGTGGCAGAGCAGGGGGAATCTCTGTGAACTCCAGTGTGTGTCCTGATTCGATCAGTTGCAGGAGCCACAGGTTATAGGAGATGGCTTGCCACCCTTGTAGGTGCAGGGAAAACTTTCCCCTGACGTCCGTGGGAAGGGTCTCCGGTCCCACGACCAGAGGAAGACCTTTTGGTTGAATGCTGGCCCTGCTAGGGAGCAGCAGAGACAGAATGGGATGGTTTTGGAGCATTTTGAGGACCAGGCAATGTCAACTGAGGCTTACACTTGTTGGCAGGTAGTCTTTGAGTGTTGGGACACGACCTGTAGGGGTGGCCCATAGCAGAACCCTTGTAGGCCGGCTTTGCTTTTGGATGGTACAGGGTACAGACCGATTGAAGGATACGACCTGAGTCTTGTAAATCCTTCAACATTTCTTGGGTCTGTGGACCAAAAAGCTGATTACCCTTAAAAGGAGCTTTTCTGGATAGATTGCAGTACATCCTGTGAAAATCCTGACACTGGCATGATGTCTCAGACAGGCTCCTGCAGAGGACGTACGGGCTGCAGTGTCAGCGGCATCATAGGTGGCCCTGAGCAGGTGGCAGCAAATAGCTGAAACAGTAGACATCTTGGCTGTCAGATCCTCCTTGGTAGAACCCGCAGGGAGGGACTGGACCGTTGCCCAGGAGGCTTTTAGGATTTCCTCCTGATATTTCAGGAGGTGACCCATGTAATTGAGTATACAGAGAGATGTAGTAGCCGAGGCATAAACTCATTTCCCGATAGCATCCAGTTTCTTGGATTCTTTATCCGGGGGCTGAGCACTCGTGTTGAGGTCTAGAGGACCTATTGTGAGTGGCATTGATCATTGCAGAATCTGCCTGAGGCGGAGACATAAAGTAGGGGTGGTCATCCGGGGTTTGATAAAGTCTGTCAGCCTTACGAGGATTGGAGAGGATTTTAAAGGATTGTTTCCAAGCAGCCCAAATACAGAGGTGTCCACCAAAGGGGAGACGATCAGAGTGGGGCATTCCGGTAAACCCCAATACTGAGCCAACTTCTTTCTTGAGGCATCTTGCTCAGTATCCTGGAACCCAACTGTTTTCTGGAGATCAATCATAATGTCAGAAAACGTGGGATCATCAGGTGAAGAACATGATAGTTCAGGGGTAGGTACATCCTGCACTGTCGAGGCGGCTGAGAAAGACTGTGGGGATTCCTCAAGGTCCATTCCTTCGTCCGCATCCAGGTCGGTCAAATCCCAGTCCTGCAGGAAAGGGTCATCCATGTGCATATCCGGAGTAGGAAATTCTGGGGAGACGGGGGAAGAGCTGGCTGTCCTCTAGGTCAAAGAAGGCTGAGAGGGAGCAGAGACCTGAGCCGCCCCTTCATGAGGAGGCGAGGGTTCTTCGTAAGGTAAGGTCCAGGATAGTATTTACTGGGGCCTGGCCATCTGCCCAGTGGAAGTAGCTGAGGTAGAATGGACTGAATGAATAGGAACCACTGCCGGCATTAAAGATGGCAGTGGAACCAAGGGAGTAGTCTTCGACTTGGGGTGTGTATAAGACCCCAGGATTGTCGACGAGGGCGCTAACATAGAGCCATGTGAGTCAAGGCCGGTCATCAGTGAGAGAATCGCCGACGGGGTCAAGCCATCACAACGGACGAAGGCCAGAAACCATAAAGGGGAGGCACATGGAAGCTGCAGAGTCACTCCTAGGCCCACCGCTGATTTGTGTAGAAAACGCTATGGTGGCATTCTTCTCTAGTACTTAACTTTTTGTAGTGATCGGGTACATGTCGTCAACGAGGGGGTGGCAGAAACGTGCTTCATTTTGCTGGCATGTTTATCGGGACCCTGTCCCATCGACAGGGAGGGCTCACCTGCAGAGCAGTGAGACCCCGAGAAGGATGTGGAAGACTCACTGGGTTTGGAGCGTTGCTGCTGCTCCTGAAGAGTAACCTTTTGCTCCATGAGGAACTCAAGAAGCTGCTGAAGCCTTCAACATTTTGTGACTTTATTGAACTGGTTACAGAGGATGCAGTCTCTGGTGTTGTGTTCAGGACCAAGGCAGTGAACACAGATGTGGAGGTCCTCTGTAGTGATTCTGTGACCACAGGTACTCTTTCGTAATAAGGGATCCGAAGACATCAGTAGATGAACCCGTTTAGAATGAACGTTTGATTGGTAGATCTCTTCGACGACTGGTAAGCAGAGCTCTGAAGGAGGACTTGTTGCGTGCAGGTCACGGATCTCCCCCTTTTATACATGCCATACTGACACCATGTGGTAACGTTAGGGGTGGTCCCAGGGTCGACTGCTGAGATGTCATCTGGAGGAAATGACGCCTGCAGCTTATATCCCATATGTTATGACCTACTGCAAGAGATTGGCTCGAAGAAGATACAGCATTACTACTGTCATTTTTTTCTTCAAACTCCAGGAGTCCCTCACTTAAGTTTGACAACAGCAGACTCCAGAGCAGTACCTTGGCAGACTGCGTAAAGAACTTATTTAGTGAAAAGGTTCTGCAAGACAGCAGTGCCAAAGCTGGCATCTCTGCAGGACTGTATGTCCAGCCAGTCGTGTTTTGTGAAAGTGTGTACTGTTCTTCAGGTAGCACCTTTACAGATTTCCTGCCAGGTAATACCCCTTAAAGCTGCCATAGATACAGATGTAGAAGTAGCTCTTGTAGACTGTGCCCTGAGGTCTTTAGGTGGCAATTTATAGACTGTGCCCTGAGGTCTTTTAGGTGGCAGTTTACCAGCTTTTGCTATAACAGAAATGAATACAGGAGACTATCCAGCAAGAGATGGTTCTCTTGGATGCTGGTGTACCTTTCCCCTCTTCAGCATAATTGACAAATGGCTGAATGTTAGTGGACCTGACATCCTTTGTGTGGTTCAAGTAGTAACAGAATGTCCTTGTCACATATAGACTGTGGAGCTTTTGCTCTCCTGAGATGGAATTTTCTGTGAAGAAAACTGGAAGGGCAGTTGACTGTTTCAGATGGAACTGAGACACCACTTAAGGAAGGAATTTCCCATTTTCCGTTAAGAGTGCCTTGTACCTGTGGAACATTAGGTAGTTTGGATTTGTACAGAGGGCTTGTAACTTGCTTACCCTTCTGGCAGATGTTACTGCCGTGAGCAGAAATGCTTTCTAGGTGACATACTTCAGTGCAGCAGTTGTCATGGGCTCAAAGGTAGCCTCCATCAGCCGGGAAACGCGCACGTTTAAATTCCAGGGAGTGATAGGCTTCCTCACTGGATGGTACAGGTGAGAAGGCCTTTGTAAACTTTCTTGCACATGGGTTGCGAGGTCACTGACTTGTCCTTGCCTGCTAATGTGTAAGTGTACACTGCTGCCAAGTGCAACTTCAGCGTGGAAGGTCTTAGGCCTAGAGACTGAAAGAGGGCCCAGTAGTCCAGGATTCTAGATAGACCTGCCTGGATAGGGTTAATCTGTCTAGGAGTACACCAGAAGGAAAGTCACTTCCATTTTGAAGCATAGGGTTTCCTTGTTGATGGTTTTCTAGGAACTCTCAGTATCTCCATTACTTTTTCAGAAAGATTGAGCCCAGAGAAGTTTAGCTCTTCAAGAACTATGCTGTGAGGCACAGAGTTCTCAGATCTGGGAATGTAATCCCTCCTTGGGGCAGTGTCAGCAGATTGTACCTCTGGGGCAGACTGATAGACTTGTTGGAGAGGGACAGGAGCATATAGTACCAGGTCTGCCTGACCCAGTCTGGAGTTATGAGAATCATTGTTACCAACTCCTTCCTTAGTTTTATGAGCACTCTCAGTAAAAGTGGGAACGGGGAAAAGTTATGTGGAAACTTCCCTGACCAGCTGAGGACCAGACCATCCTCTGGGACTGAACCCACTACTGAAGGTCTGCAAGAAAAAAGTGGGAGTTTGTTGTTTTCTCAGGAATTAACAGATCTATTTCTGGCGTACCATATGGTCTGAACACTGATGCCAGCACTTGCTGGTTCAGGGTCAATTTGTGATTTTCCTGGCTGATCCTACTCAGAGAGTTTGCCAGTACATTGCCTTTCCCTGATAAGTAGACTTCCAGGGAGTAAGCTAGGATCCAGATCTTCATGGTTTCTGTGCACAACTTTGAAGATCTTGTCCCTCCCTGCTTTTTTATGTAGTACATTGTGATGGTGTTGCCTGTTCTGATCTGGACAGATTGTCCCCTAATCTGGGTGGGAAAAGCCTGCATTGCCTGGTACACTGCCCTGAGTTCCAGGAGATTTGTAGGCTCTTGAGTCTCTTATGTGTTCCAGGTGCCACTCTCAGTGAGATCCTCCAGGTGGGTGCCCCAGCCTAGGAGGGAGGCATCTGTTGTGAGTATGGCTGTGGGGGATTACTGAAAGAAGGAAATTTCCTCTCTCTCTGAGGTTGTATTCATCCTTCCACCACTCCATTGCCTTCAGCAATGTTTTTGTGACAGGCACCAGCTTGGGCAGAGGATCCCACCTCTGAGACCAGTGACTCCCTAGGTGATACAGGATGTCTGTCATTTGGAACCTGGATCCTGGCACCACTGCAGTGGACGAGGCTGAGTGTCCAAGTTACTGCAGGAAATCCTTTGCAGATCTTGGCTGACCTGTCCTGAAGGAGTCTGCAGCTGATATCAGATTTGCTACACTTGCTTGATGAAGGAATACGTTCTCCTGCATGGTATCCAGCTCTGCACCAATAAAATCCAGAACCAGAACTGGTTCTGTTTTGACTTTTGAAGGTTTATGAAGAAGCCGAGGCCCTCCAGTGTGCGTTGTGTCAGCAGAGGACGTTGCTTCTTGCAGCAAATGGAATTGATGGTCCAGAAAACGGAGTAACAAATCCACAGTCGGCTCGATACTCCACCTCCCTTTGACCTCTGATCTCTTGCCACTCCTGGAACGCTGAACTCGCTGCCACCATAAGGTGGTAAGACCCTCAAAAACAAACTGTCGAGTTCTGAAATAAATGTGTAGACTTTATGTAGAAGCAGGCACGCTGCTCTGCATAAGCACTGGTTCCTCACTAAAAACAAAAATAGCTAACTCCTAAAAGTACCTCACTAACACTAACTAGCATTTAGTACCTACCCTTGTCTCTAGCTAGGGTGCTGCTATTGCCGGATCGCTAATAAAACAAATAAAAACAGAACTTAAAAACAGTTATGTTTAACAGTTTTGGAATTCTTCTCAATACTGCTGAGAAGTAGGACAAAAGAGGAGCAAGCTAACACTTTTGCAGGTTGCCGCAGGAGCTTCAGCTGATGGCTGGTCCAGCCCGGCTGCAATCTTGTCTGCTTTACCCTGGCAGAGGATTCCGATTGCAGTTCCTGAATAAAGCTCGACTGTAGATTAAACAGTCATAATACCCGAGAGGATCGGTGGTACTGAATTATACGGGACAGCCAAGGGGCGTAATGAGGCCCAACACCTCAAGCAGAGGGCCTTATAGGCCCTGGAAGGTCTAGTATAGCCCATACCACCTGCTCTGGAGAGTATTATTACACTTAGAAAATGGGTATCTATTTACATTTTAATAAAGAAATTAAAAACATAAAAAAAAGACATTTAAATGAATAACACTGAATACAAAACAAGTTTTTTTTTTTTTCTGTAAAGAAGTCCAGCTACTGGTGCACTTGCCAGAAGAGGGTTGCTGCTGCTTTTATGAGTGCTCTTTTGTCCATATGAGGTTTGTTTCGTGTACTCCCTCCTCCTTGGCAGTGAGAAAAGAGCATTTTTTTTAAATATACCTCTTCTGATTGGGACAGAGTGTAGGAGCAGAGTAGACAAAAAAAGCTGCTGGTGTGCTGTCTGGAAAAGCTGCTACTGGGCGCTGATGTGTAGTGTGCACTTGAGTGTGTGTGTGCAGCGCTAAGAAAATTGGCACACGACTGTCAGCTTAATGCTAGGATTACTGTCTTTGTTTTTGGTTTTTTTTTTCTGGGGTGGAAGACAAAAGAAAATGGTGGTTTCGTGCCAGTAGGTACATATGGAATCAATTAAAATGTTAGTTCGGGAGGGTTCTCATTTACTGCCTAAGCAAGTAGAAATAAATGGCTGCCATTCAGCCTTTATAAATTCAAGTGGGGGCACAAAGATAGTGAGGCACACTGGACTGGCACTTATTTTCTGTTTTCTGTTGGTACTTTATATACCCCCTTGGCATAGCTCTCAGTCAGAGATCAGAAAATACTAAGTTCATTTTCTAACGATAAATCGTAAAGCTCCTTATGTATGTTCAGTGGAGCCCTCCAGGACGTAGTGCAGTACTGCAGAATTCTGCAGCACAGTTACTGCAATAAAGAAGGCAGTTTCAGTTGCACGAATCTGTGATTCTGTGTTGCATCCTGGCAGGCTCCTTGTACATACCCTGAGGGAAGAATGGAATGGCTTCTGACCCAGTGGTGCAGAGGTTTGAGGCGCTGGACATCACATGTCTTACCACGCCGGAAACCTGGGTTTGGCAGCAAATTCATTTTGCTTGGGGTGGGGGACTGAGCGTCCAAGGGGCTGCTCTCCTTTTCTGGTGAAGGTGAGGTCACACTGTGCCACTTCCAGACTGCTGCCCTGGTGGCAGTATGTGGGGGAACTGAACTACTGGTATGCCCTGGGGAAGCGGGCATCAGCCAGGTGAGTGGGCTGGGGCTGAGCTGGCCCCCAGGGAAGAAATAACTTGATTTAACTAAACAAAACAAACAAAAAAATGGCTTGGTGGCGTTTGAATATGTTTTTGTAATGCTGACCAAGATTTGTTTTTGTTGGTGGTTACTCCCTGTTTATTAAGTATATTACTAACATTAAAACATGCCCACAGAGCCGGCCCAGTGGCGCTGGAGGTTGAGGCGCTGGTCGCTACATCTTACGCCTCGCCGGCCACCCGGGTTTGGGAACGAGCCTGGGCTGCAGGGGGGGAAGAGAGGATTGAGCTTCCGGAGGACTGCTTTCCTCTCTCGGGGGAGGGAGAATTGTTGTCCCGCTCGTTGACTGCCCTCTGGCAGTGGCTGGAGGGTAGTACGGATCGGGAGGCATGGTACGACGTCGTTACATTGGTTGGGGAGGTGGACAGGAGAAAATGGTGGAAAGGAGAACAGCAGGCTCTGTGATGATCTGCTGCTCCCGAAGGCCATCCTTGGCTTCTAGATTGGGTCTCGGCGGGGGGACCTCTGGCCCCTCCGCGGGGAGCAATCCGGGGGTCACGGGGACCGGTGGGTGCGGGAGCAGAGAGAGAGTCCCTCCATCAGGAGGGCCATAGCCACCTGCCAGGGCTCCGGAGAGGTTAAAAAAAAAAAAAAATTAAAATGCCCACAGGGGCTACAGGAAGTGGCAAGAAATTGTGATGTTTGTGGAGTGCTGTAAAATATCACGACAAAGTGTGAAGTGTAAATGGACAGGACAGATCAGTTGGTCTAATGCCGACAGTTTCCTGTGTTACTGATGAGAACATTTTGTTGCTGACTTGCTGACCTCCATATTTCTGAATTACAGATAAACGTGGATATTGCCACTGCACAACGGAATTGTTGCAGCTGACAGGAAAGTGGAGAGGAGAGCAGAGGAAAAATGCCGAAACCGGTAAGAGCAGTTAATATTATATTCTAGTTTTCCATTATACTTGGGCACTGATTCATTTTAAATGGGAACACCTCTGCGGCAAACAAAATGTGCCTGCTATTAAGCCTTAATTAAGCATAATATGGTACTTTTTATTTTGGTCAGCAATGGTCGACTTCCTTTTTCGTGGGAATCATTGATCCCTTTTTATGTTTGCTTGCACGCATATGCAAGAAACATAGTGCCATCATTCGAGTTTTCGGAGGTGTGGCAGCCCTCTTCCAATTCAGTCAGTGTGTTTGCAGGCGCGGCCGCAGTTCTCCAATGCCTGCTGGAGCTGTCTATGACAGCTCAAAATGCAGTGGTACAGTTGAAGAGGGAGCTACGCTTCAGTGAGCAGCGATCAGATATACGCCTGCTCATCGCAGCACCTCCCACACACACACACAGGCAGGCATGCTGCGTGCGGCCCCCCACGCGCACACTGTGTAGCCGATGGGGGTGCCCAATCCCCATCGGCTGCTGCGCCCAAGCAGAGTTATATATGCACCCAGCATGGTCAAGCATTGTATAGCCGACAGGGGTGCCCAATCCCCATCGGCTCCTGTCCCTCCCCCCTCCCCTCCAGTACAGGGTGCCACGGGAGCCCACCCCAGCGTGGCAACAGATCTTATTGCCGACGGGGTGCCCAATCCCTGTCAGTTCCGCCCCACCCCCACCAGCCATCCTCGTACCCACGCTTGAGCCCACCCAGCGTGGCAAGCGTCCAACGTCGTCACCTAAAGAAAAAAACTTGCAAATCAAAAGCTGTCCCTCAGCGCTTCTCCCTGCCCCCCTCCCACAACCCACACCCACCCACTGCGTACACTGCCTCCCCACACCCCCACCTCACCCCATACTTACCTCCGGTGCGACGATCTTCGGTGGACCAGGAACACGTCTGCACTCTTCAAAGCTGACCGCAAACCGAGGAAATGCCAGTAAGCTGTATAATGTAATGAATAGGGTTTTTTCAACTTTGCTGCATATCTCAGCCATTTTTCGAAATTTTTGCAGCAAATTTTCAATATGGAGTTTTTGGGACCCCTTCTTATGAATGATGTCACTGTCATGGCGTTCATTGGGCCCAAAGGGTGATTTCGCAGTCACTGCACGAAATCACCTTCCGGGACCGAGTAACAAAACGACACTGCCACTGTTCATAATGTGGGCTCTCAAAAGCCTATGTTGAAAATTTGGTGGAAGAATTCCTAAAATGACTGTTTCTGGCGTGCATTGCGCAGTTCTATACTGCTGCTCGTAAGTTCGCGAATTTTCAATATTTTCACTCCAGATTTTCAACATTGCCATTTTACCACACCTCCTTATGAGCAGTACAGCTGTCATTTTTCACATCTTGCCCAAAACGTGTTTCCGCCCATGTAGCGCTCAGTGGCGCAGTCGGTGTGCGAAAGCAATGTTTGGGACAGATTAAGGAAATCACAGTTGCACTGATCATAAGCAGAGGTCTTAAAATGGCTATGTTGAAAATTTGGTGAAAAAATTCCTAAAAATGACTTTTTCACAGGCGTGAGTTAAGTTCTCATGCCTTCGTAACTTTCTATAATTTTCTATATTTTCTCCAGATTTTCCACATTGCCATTTTATTACACTTCCTTTTGAACAGTACAGCTGCCATTTTTCACATGTCGCCCCAAATGTGTTTCTGCACATGTAGAGCACAATGGTGCAGTCGGCGTGCGAAAGCAATGTTTGGGACAGATTAAGGAAATCACAGTTGCACTGGTCATAAGCAGAGGTCTTAAAATGGCTATGTTGAAAATTTGGTGAAAAAATTCCTAAAAATGACTGTTTTACGAGCGTGAGTTGCGCAGTTCTTACGCTTGCCTTTCGTAACTTCTAATTTTCTATATTTGCACTCCAGATTTTCCACATTGCCATTTTATTACACTTCCTTTTGAACAGTACAGCTGCCATTTTTCACATATACTTCAAATGTGTTTCTGCACATGTAGCGCACAATGGTGCAGTCGGTGTGCGAAAGCAATGTTTGGGACAGATTAAGGAAATCACAGTTGCACTGGTCATAAGCAGAGGTCTTAAAATGGCTATGTTGAAAATTTGGTGACAAAAGTCCATAAAATGACTGTTTTTCGAGTGAGCATTGTGCAGTTTCCACGCACCTTCGTATGTTCATGACTTTATAATATTTTCAGTCCAGATTTTCACCAGTGGCATTTTTCCACACTTCCTTATGAACAGTACAGCTGTCATTTTTCACAACATGGCCGAAATGTGTTTTCACACTTTCAGCGCAGAGATGCGTGGTCGCTGTGGGAAATCATTGTTCGGGACAGATAAAGAAAATCACAGTGACACTGTTCATGATCGGAGGTCCCAAAATGCCTGTGTTGACAATCTGCTGTAAAAAATCCCCAACCTAATTACATTACGGGTGTGCGTTGCAAAGTTTCTATGCACGCTCCTGACTTTACCAGTTTTTTTAATATTTTGACTGCAGATTTGCAGCATTGCCATTTTTTACACCTCCCCATGAACAGTACAGCTGTCATTTTTCACATTCTGTTCGGAATGTGTTTTTTGCACCTGTGGTGCTAAATGCCATAGTCGCTGTGCATAAGCAGCTTCCGGCTAACAAACTGATATTGCCACTGTTCATGAGGTGGGGTCACAAAAACCATGTTGAAAATTTGGAGTGAAAATACCAATGAATGCCTGAGGTGTTAGGGTTTCCAACCATAACGCCCCACCCTGTAGAGAATGACAGGCATCAGGGGTGTGACTTGGGATTCTTGCCTGTAATGCTCATACCATTCCACATCCTGCAGCCAGTGAGAGACATCGAGGTATGCCTTGGACTCTTCGGCCCCAAAGTTCACCCCATTCTCCTATACCGCACCCATCTCACCATATTTCCTGATGGAATGGGGTGCGCATAAGGGCCAAAGACCCCAAGGCACACCGTGACACTTGTCAGTGTCTGCAGGGTAGGGTGTGGTGAAATGGCGTGGCCATTATGCCTGACGTCCCAAAGGCACACCCCCAATGCCTGTCACTCTCTGCAGGGTGGTGGTGGGGTTGGCTTCAGTTCAATACTTCACTGCCATTTCTATTATGCAGTTCTGTAACTTCTACACTACCACTGCCAATGCCAGCAAGCAAACACTCGGCATTGACAAATGCTTGTTTCAATTGTCTGTCAGGCTGTCCCTATTAAACAGAATCCGTTTGCATTAATTCTAGTGGGGAGGTTAAATGTCCACAGTTAGCACATTTCGGATCTCTTTTTGTCTCTTTTAATGTGACCATATGATCTCGAATAACAACATATATTGTATTGCCAACTATATATAACAAGGCTGTGCTTCCATCGAGGGGTGATTATGACCTGGAGACCTCAAGAGTGAAGTGCCAGAGGTCATTGATTTCTTCAGAATCCTTAGGATGGTTGCCCATACATTATTCTATATGTTGTCATTTAAGATCGAACAGCTGTATAAAAAAAAAAGAGCCCGAAAAGGCCTGAAATAAAGAATTGTTGTAGTATGTGGTCATCTATACAGAAATGCCATCCTTGCATTCTCACCGCCCAGTTACTGTGCCTGCTGCATCAACAGAGTTCCTGTGCCACCCAAACGCGGGCTGTTCCCACTGCTATATTGTTTCGGTGCTTTGAGGCTGTTACGCTGTGCCATGCGTGCTTGTCTCTGTGATGTACTCTAACTATTGTGGTAGAACAAGTCATTGTTCCATAGTACAGTGCTCATTTCAGAGTGGGGGATTGGGACAATTATCACACCGTTTTCAGTTTTAACCCACCTTTTCTTCTCCCTTGCGGGCAGTCTTGCTCACTGTTCCAAAGGTTTTACACTGCTGCTTTAAGAAGCTGTGTACGGTTGAACAATGTGACCCATTATTTATTTAACCCATTACTTTCTATACCTAATGGGTCAGTGTCCCACATAGGCAAAAACCTGAAATGAACCCTTGTAGTAGTTACATCACTGCTAGGGTACAGCAGCATTTGTGAGTTTATAGAAATCCATGCCCAACAAAAGCTGACCATATACTATAGTTTACTTACAGTACCTGACCTCCAGAGCAGGCACGGTTTCCTTTTTTAAGAATAGATTAACATGTATTATCTGTCGTCCATTGTTTGAATACCTCTTAAAGATGGCTGTCATGAACAAACAATGTTTTTATATTATTGTACTTTCATTGTTTTGCTCCTTACCCAGTGCTTCAGCCCAGCCACACTCCCTGGATCCCAAGCCTACTGGAGCTATTGCCACTGGCTTACAGATAGCAAAAATCTGTCGCCTCGCATACTGTCATGGACTTACCATTTAAGTAGGGCTGTCTGCAAGCATGCTGATGGGCTCATTCATGAATTACAGCAGATGTACCCATTTTGTATTTTATATAATACATTTGGATGGTTACCATGATAGTTTTTGATCACGTTTGTTTATAAAGGGAAAGGGTATATACAGTAAAGGGAAATAACTGGTAACTACTACTGTGGAGTAAAGAACCAGCCATCTGTTATATAGGATTCCTCAGATATGTTGGTAGCCAGTTAGTGTATGTGAAACCAATTGGTTATTTATACTACATTAATGTGTTATTAAGGTGTTAATAACGGATTAATACCTAACACACTACAAACTACTCTTTACACTCCGAGTAACATCTCAGTAGCACACAAGTTACTAAGCCTTCCTCTACAATGATGTAATAGCTTTGTTATGCTTCATATCACACAAGGACGAGGGTCCTGGACTTCAGGAGGGGCGATTTTAAGAAAATAGGAGAATGCCTCAGGGATGCCCTAGCAAGGATAGGAAAACTGTGGGGAGTCGAGGAACAGTGGACAAAAATAAAAGAGGTAATTGAAAAAGCTACAAATCTCTGTATCAGGCAGGTTAGCAAGGGCGAGAGAAAAATGAGACCACTATGGTAAAGTGGCGGGAAAAGTAAGAGGAAAAAAAAGCATTTAGAAGGTACAAAGAAACACAGAAGAGGGGGATTGGGAGACTTACTAGGAGAAACAAAGGGAGGCAGGGAAGGCAGTTAGGAGCGCAGAAGTCCAAACAGTGGAAAAGATTGCCAGATCAGTCACAAAGAGGGATAACACATTTTTTAGATACATAAGCAGAAGGAGAAAGACAAAGGGGAGATACAGTAAGGCTGAAAGGGGCAGGAGGGGGTTGTATGAAAGAGGACCACCAAAAAGTGGACATATTGAACAAATACTTCTGTTCTGTATTTGCAGAGGAGAGGGTAGGTAACAGGCAAAAACTAAAGAACAACGATAGTAAGGGACGGGAAATGGACACAAATCCTTTTACAGAAGAAAGAGTGCTTAAGGAACTAACACCATGAAAAATGGATAAGGCATTGGGGTCCAGACGGGGTGCACCCCAGTATACTAAGGAAACTCAAAAGAGGAGCTGGCTGCACCTATGACAGCCCTTTTCAACCTGTCATTGGGAACAGGGGAGGTACCTGGGGTCTGGAGGAGGGCAGATGTAGTCCCACTCCACAAAAGTGGAAACAGGAAGGAGGCAGGAAATTACAGGCCTGTCAGCCTGATGCCAGTGGTGAGCAAGGTAATGAAATCAGAATTGATGGAAAGGTTTGGGGAATACCTTGTTACCAGTGGTCTACAGGATTCGAGGCAACATGGGTTCACGGGGGAGGTCTTGCCAGAAAAACCTGATTGAGTTCTTTGACTAGGTAACCAAGAAAGTGGATCAGGGAGGGGTGGTGGACGTGGCGTACCTGGATTTCAGCAAGACCTTCAACACAGTTACATAGAAGACTGATTAGCAAGCTGGGGAGCCTAGGAGTAGGTCCTAAAGTAGTAAAATGGGTAGCAAATTGGCTGGGCAATAGGAGTCAGAGGGTGGTGGTAAATGGCATCCACTCTGGAGTAGGCAGAGTGACCAGTGGGGTGCTGCAAGGATCAGTACTAGGGTCGGTCCTCTTCAGTGTCTTTATTAGTGACATTACAGAAGGACTGGAAGGGAAGATATGCCTGTTCGCAGATGACACAAGACTCTGCAACATAATAGACACACGGGTGGGGAGGGAGAGAATGAGGATGATCTAAAAACTAGAAGAATGTTCACGGGTTTGGCAGCTGTATTTTAACACTAAAAGGTACGAAATCATGCACTTGGGGCACAGAAAACCAGGGGCAACATACCAACTGGGAGGGGAGGTATTAACATTCACAAAGCAGGAAAGGGACTTGGGGGTAATCATTTTTGATGACCCGAAGGTAGCCAAACAGTATGACAAGGCAGTGGGGAAGGTTTGTGGGATGCTGGGATGCATAGGCAGGGGAAACGGCAATGGAAAGAGGTAGGTAATAATACCCCTGTAATATAGATCACTGGTGAGACCATACCTCGAGTACTGTGTCCTGTTCTGGAGGCCCCATCTCCGCAAAGACATGGATAGGGTGGAGGCGGTACAAAGGAGGGCAACCGGAATGGTGCATGGCTTGCAACAAAAGCCCTACAGGGAAAGAATTAAGGAATTAAATATGTACTCCCTGGAGGAAAGGAGGGAAATGGGGGTGGGGTGTAGGGGGTATGATAGAAATATTTAAATATCTCACAGGTAAAAACAAGATACAAGAAGGTAGCATTTTCCAAAGATAAAGATGCTTGAGGACGAGGGATCACACAATGAAGATGGAAGGGGGGAGGCTCAGAGGAAATACTTCTTCATGGAGAGGGTGGCAGATGCATGGAACAGCTCTTCAGCAAAGGTGGTGGGGGCTAAAACAGTTACAGGATTCAAGAAAGCATGGGATAGACACAAAAGGGTGTGTGTGTGTGTGTGTGAAGACCGGAGACCGATTAGAGTCTGCAGTGTTGCTATAGGTAGGGAAAATAGAGCAGATTAGGTGGGCCAGGAGGTCCTTGTCTGTTGACAGCTTCTATGTTTCTGTGTTTCCCGCTTTCACTGTTTATTGTATTGTATTGCATTGTTTTTTTTTTTATTTCTTTTTATTGGTTCCAGGTGACAAATACATAAAAAATGAATTCAGTCACAGACTGTTCCCACATATGACATTAAAGGATACAGATTTTTCTTTAAACTTTTTTCATGTGCAAGTTATATTTATATATGTGTTATTTTCAGTTAAAACCTTAACAGAATGTCTGTGGTTGAATTTCAACAGTAGTGACATAATGCTTCCTTGTTATATTGCAGTTGATGGCTCACTTCGACCAATGGCAAATAAGCAATATTTTACCTACATCCCTATAATTCGACTGATACCCCATTTTTCTCCCCAGTGCCCCACCTCCCAGTTCATGGAAAGATTCAGGGGATAAAATCAGGATCATGTATGGAAATATACATCACTTGCGGTCTCCAAAAGAGTTCAGATTGTGTCTGTTTATTGTGAAGTTTTGCAGTTAGAGATTCCATGTGGTAAATGTCTACTACCAATCCTCTCCAGTCATAAATTGTTGGAATGATTGTGGAGTGCCAACGCCTAGTTATTGCCTTTTTAGCTGCCAGAATAAATGTAGGAAGTAGAGTTCGGTGCCATTGATGGTTATGTTGGGGATAAATGGAGACCAACACTGATTCGACTGCGAGTTCGATCGGTTCGCCCATGCAATCTGAAATTTCTTGTTGTAAGGAACACCAAAATGGTGTTAATAGGGGACAAGACCAGAAAATATGGCCATGATCCGCTACTTTACAAGAACATTTTCTCCAGCGTGCTGCAAATGAGGGTGGGAGATAATTAATGTTGCAGGAGAGCGAAAAAAAACGGCTCCTACACTTCCACACAAATTTGCGCCATCTAGTGGTGTGAGTGATTTTAAATTTATATGCCTGTATTGAAGCCTGTAGCCATTCCTGTTCCTGTATCTCCACTTCAAGGTCCTTTATTCCAACTATTCATAAAAGAAATTATGGAGTCTCCCATTCCTTCCCTTAATATTTTATATAGAAAGCCCACCTAATGTGGCCATAAGTTCCCCTTAATGTTGTCTTCCAGATATTTCCAGGCCAGAGGCAAAGGTTCCGGCAATCTGGTTTCCATATCTTTTTGACATAGTAGGTAGTTTCTTACTTGATTGTATCTGAAATGGTCATTATTTGAAAGTCCGAATTTTGTTTGCAGAGAGTCGAATGGGATAATCTCCGAGGTGGAAAGAAACTGCTTAAAAAATTGAAGACCCACTTGTCTCCATCGGGAGAAAGTATGGTCCAGGGATTCTGGAAGAAACCTATCATCTTCTGAAATAAGTGTATAATAAAAGAAGAAATTCCGGAAGGCTTTTTGTCATTTTATTCTGTACCACAATTTTAGTACTTGGGCCATAAATGAAGAGAAATCTCTGAGAGGGGGTAACCTAGCTTCAGAAACTAATGTCACCTTTATGATATCGTAAAGATCATTTATGGCAAACTCTAGACCCTTCCAAGGGGAGTGATATGCCGGTGATAGCCAAAGAGATAAAATTTTAAAGAAAGACGCCGTTGAGTAAAAATTTAAATTTGGAAGGTTAGCCCCTCCTGAGGAAAGTGGTAATTGGATAAGGGACATTTTAATTCTAGGTTTCTGGCCATTCCAGATACAATTTGAGATAAGTTTGTCCCATGATTTAAAATAAAAATTAGAAGGAAAGGTGGGGATATTCTGGAATAGATACAGTAATTTTGGAAGGATTATCATGCAGATAGTCTCAATCTTTTGAAAAAAGGTCAATGGCAACCGAGCCTACACACCCAAATCTTTTTGAATTTGGATGGATAAAGGTTCATAATTTAACAGCTCCAATAAATATAAATTTTGGGGGATCGTAATGCCCAGATATTTAAATTTGGTTTTATTCCATTTAATTGGGTATTTCATTTTAAGGTCCTGGGAGGGTGTAAAAAATATTGGAAGCAAATCTGTTTTGGCTATATTTAACTGAAAGCCTGAAATATTTTTAAAATAGTCTAATAAATGCCATATTGCTGGGAGAGATGTTTCAGGGGAGAGGGCCATTATCAAAATATTGTCTGCAAATAATGCTATTTTATATTCCCTTTGACCCACTGGAATCCCTTCAACATTAACATTCCCCTAATGGCTTCAGCTAATGGCTCTATATATAACGCAAATAACGGGGGACAATGGGCATCCTTGTCTAGTACCTATTTGAATATAGAAACATAGAATTTGATGGCAGATAAGGACTGCTTGGCCCACCTAGTCTGCCCATTTTCCTACCTAACAGATAAGCTGCAGATCCTAGTTAACCAACAACTTACTTCCTCCTACCCCCCACTAGGACTGCCTTATGTCTGTCCCATGCATTCTTGAATGCCCCCACTGTTCTTGACTCCACGACCTCCTCGGGGAGGCTGTGCCATGCATCCACAACCCTCTCTGTGAAAAAATACTTCCTCACATTACCTCTGAGCCGTCCCTCCTCTATCTTCAAATTGTGCCCCTTGTTCTTGCACATCTCTTTTTCTGAAAGATGCCACCCTCTTGGACTTTGTTGATTCCCTTGAGGTACTTGAAAGTTTCTATCATGTCCCCTCTCTCCCTCCTTTCCTCAAGGGTATACATATTAAGCTCCTTTAGTCTTTCTTCATATGTCTTCTGGTGCAGACCCTGCACCATTTTGGTTGCCCTCTTCTGGACAGCCTCCACTCTGTCTATGTCTTTGCGGAGATGGGGTCTCCAGAACTGCACACGGTACTCCAGATGGGGTCTCACCAACTGTCTGTACAGAGGGATAACGACTTCCTGTTTTCTACTATTGATGCCTCTCCCTATGCATCCCAGTATCCCCCCAGCCTTCCTTACTGCCTTCTCACATTGCTTGCCCACCTTTAGGTCATCTGATATAATTACCCCCAGGTCCCTTTCCATTTTTACTGTTGTCAGTATCTCACCCCCCATTGTGAACTCTTCCCCTGGTTTTTTGTTTCCCAGATGCATTACCTTGCACTTCTTTGCATTGAATCTGAGCTGCCATACATTTGACCATTCCTCCAACCTTGCCAAGTCCCTTCTCATCCTTTCCACTCCATCTGGCGTATCAACCCTGTTGCAGATCTTTGTGTCGTCTGCAAAGAGACATACTTTTCCTTCCAGTTCCTCTGCAGTGTCACTTATAAAGACATTAAAAAGGACCAGTCGCAGTACTGAACCCTGTGGTACCCTGCTAGTAACCCTCCTTTCTTCACTGTGGACTCCATTTACTACTACCCTTTGCGTCCTGTTGTCTAGCCAATTTTTTATCCAGGTTACCACCTTGGGACCCACTCCAAGGCTAGCTAACTTGTGTATTAATCTTTTGTGTGGGACTGTATCAAATACCTTGCTAAAATATAGGTAAGCCATGTCCACAGCCCCTCCCTGGTCTACTACTTTGGTCACCCAGTCAAAGAAATCTATTAGATTCTGTCTGACACGCACCTTCCCATCGTGAATCCATGCTGCCTTGGGTCCTGTGTCCCACTGGCCTCTAGGTACTCAACAGTTCTTTCCTTCAGAAGTGATTCCATCATTTTCCTACCACTGATGTCAAACTAACTGGTCTGTAGTTTCCTGCCTCTGTCCTGCTCCCACTTTGTGAAGAGGAATCACATCTGCTCTCCTCCAGTCCCATGAGGTACCACCCCATCCTCCCATGATTTGTTAAAGAGAGTAGTCAGCGTGTGTCACTAGTTCTACCATTAGTTCTCTTAGAATTCTTGGGTGAATCATATCAGGCCCCATTGCTTTGTCCACCTTCAATTTTATTAGTTCTTTCAGAACCCTTTCTTCTGTAAATGGACTGGTATCGACCCCCGTCTTCAGAATGCTTCTCTTGTTTGGTTTAGGTACCTTCCCCTCCTCTTCCTTTGTGAATACTGAGCAGAAATATTCATTCAGTATCCCTGCTTTTTCACTGTCACCCTTTACCCACATTCCCTCCCCTTTATTAAGCCTCAGTATCCCTCCTTTGGTCTTTCTTTGCTCGCTAATGTACCTATAAAAGGTTTTATCCCCCTTCTTAACAGAGTTGGCTATCCTTTCCTCAGTTTGGCCTTTGCTATTCTGACTGCCTTCCCAGCCTCTTTTTGCTTTAACTGATAAAGTTCTCTGTCCTGCTCCTTCTGTGTTTCCTTATTTCCTGAATGCTATCCTTTTCTCCTTAACCTTCACTGCACACCTCTTTTGAGAACCATAGTGTTTTTTTTCCTTCGTTGTGTTTTGTTGATTTGCTTTACACAAAGGCTTGTTGCCTCTGTGATGGCTGTTTTGATTACTCCCCATTGTTCCTCCACCCCTCCTTCTTGCCTGTTTGCTAGTGCTTTTCTGAGGCACTCTCTCATTTTCCCAGTCAGCCCTCCTAAAGTCCAATACTCTTGTTTTTGTATGGCTTGATTGTATGGCTGTATTTATCTTGAACTACACTGTTTGGTGGTCGCTTGTTCCCAGATGGCTACCCACTTCTAAGTCTGAGATTCTTTCTCCGTCCCCATTTGAGAGTACCAGGTCTAAGATTGCTCCCTCCTGAGTGGGTTCCATTACTAACTGTCTGAGGCATGCCCCCTGTAGGGCATCAGGAATGACCCTGTTCTTGGATGTGCCTGCAGCAGAGGTGCTCCAGTTAACATCTGGCTTATTCAGGTCCCCCATCAACAATATGTATTGGTTGAGTAAGGGAACCGTTTATCCGAATGTAGGCACAGGGTTGAGCATATATGCTCTTTATGCAAGTAATAAAAGATTACGGGAAGGAAACATTTGATAAGGTAACTCATAAATAATCCCGGTTTACCTTGTCGAATGCTTTGTCAGCATCTAAGCTGACTATAATGGATGGGATCATCCTTGTCTGTAAATGTTCTAGGAGAAGGGTAAGCCAGCACAAATGATCAAAGGTGCTTCTTTGTTTAATAAAACCTGATTGATCCTGATGGATTAATGTAGTAAGTATGGGTTCAAGTCTCTTTGCCCAAATGGCCATAAATATTTTGTAGTCAACATTTATTATTGAGATTGGACGGTATGAGGATGGGATGGTGGGGTCCTTGTCAGGCTTAAGTGAAGGGGATAACACTGTGTAGTTCCAAGAAGGTGGTGGGATCTCTTCCTCTTTGGCTGCTCAGCAGGCCGACAACAAACCAGGGAGAAGTTGTGGGATGAAGGCCTTGTACCACTCTGGGCTAAACCCGTCAGGGCCTGGGCATTTCAGAGGCTTTAGTTGTTTGACCTGAAGGAGAATCTCTTCGGGTCTAATTGACCTTTCTAACATTTCTTTTTGAAAATCTGTTAAAGTGGGTAAAATACGATTTTTGAAGGAGGCAGCTCTAAGTTCCTCCTGATTTTGAGATGAGGGAGGGGCCGCATATAATACTTCATAGAATTGATGAAACGCCTGTTTTATACTCTCTTCTTTATAAGTGAGGGTGTCTGAGGCCGTAGATTTTATTTTTAATATTGTAGAAGCCCTTTTATTTGCTCTTAATTTCTGAGCCAGTGCTCTAGCTCCCCCTTCATAGTTGTATTGGCGTAGGAAATTTAAGCTCTGTAGGGTCCTGTAGTCTATTATTTTTTGTATGTCTTGTTTTAATACTTTTATTCGGTGCTGTAATGTTTTATCCCCCTCTCTGTATAACATTTGATATGATGCTAAGAGATCTACTAAGTAGTTTAGTCTTGATAGCATCTCTCCTCGAAGGACCACCTTCAGTG
Organism: Neoceratodus forsteri; assembly: GCA_016271365.2. NCBI lineage: Eukaryota > Metazoa > Chordata > Ceratodontiformes > Ceratodontidae > Neoceratodus > Neoceratodus forsteri. Next base: position 1,099,411,469 of record CM057458.1, on the reverse strand, counting down.
TATCCCATTGAATTGGACGTGAGACCTCTGGGGATGAATTATTTGTGGAATCCGTTCCCTAAAATTGTTCAAAGAATTTCTGGTCTTTTAATAAAGAATTATTGAATCTCCAAAGTTTGAGTTTCTTTTGTTTTCCTAGATTAATTTTAAGGGTTAAAGCATTGTGATCTGACAAGATTCTAGGCTCTATTATATTGTCTTGAATTAGGGGGAGGTGTTCCTCTGTTTAAAAAAAAATAAAAATAAAAATCTAGGCGTGAATATGTATTGTGCCTCCCAGAAAAAAAGTATAGCCAGGGGTGGATGGAAAAATACTTCTCCAAGCGTCTTCTATTCCTAGGTAAGACACGTTCCCCTTTAAATATTTAGTTGCCTTGGAACTCCTTTGTGGTTTTGGGTTCGAGGAAGCGAGATGGGGGTGCAGACAAACATTAAAATCACCACCCATTATCAGTATACCTCGGAGCCTCTCCATCACCTTCTGCAGGAAGGTTCTAATTGTAGGGAGTGAAGTCTGTGGAGGCATATATGCATTCACCAAGGTCACAGTTTGAGAGTAGAGCATGCCCGTCAGGATTACATATCGACCTCGAGAATCAAGATAAGTGTATTGAATTTCTAAAGGTGTTGCAGTAGGGATTAGAATTGCAACTCCCCTTTTGTGTCCTCTCGGATGAGAGGAGGCCACGACCTGGTAACGTCCTCCCCAATGAAGTTTTGTATGTTCCAAAGTGGACAGGTGAGATTCTTGCAAAAAGTATAAATCGGCTCCCTGTTTGCCTAAATGCTGCATTATTTTATATCGTTTAATAGGGGAATGAATGTAGGCCATTCACATTATGAGAGAAAATATTTACTGGTATATTAACCATAGTCTCAGGGAAAGACCATCTCTTTCAAAAATCTGGTGAGCCAGCTGAGACTCTGTGAGACGTCTAGTAAGTGACTTGGGAATAAACTACTCCATTTCCTATCCAAGGGTCTGAAAAGACCTATACCAGCATGCCTGGATGGTAGCACAATTATTTCCTTTGTCCCTCGGTAACAGATAGCTATAGCCAGAGAAGGGTGCACTTATCTATACATGTGTATAATGTCACCAACATTTCTTGTTATTAGCAATAAAAACATAAATAACATTAACTTTCTATTTTCAAACTGAACACAATTCTTAACCTCAAATCTCCCAAGGGGGAGAACTATATACATGTGAACCTCCACAGTAGGGGAGATATATCCATCTCCAACCCGGATCCCGGGGAAAGAAAACTCTTTCTCCAGGTAAGTAGGGGAATAATCCACTAATGTGGATTTGTGCCCACTTCAGAGGGAACGCCCTCTCGAGGAACCAGCTCTTCTGGAGACTAGTTCTCAGGTGGTGGGACGTGGGATTAACTCAGGATCAAACCATTAAGTGTCTCTCCCAGTTAGGGGGCAGAGATCCTCGCTCACCAGTGATATATATACCTAGCCTTGATGGGCATTTAAATGGATAAATTACTTTAACATATTTATGGGAAAAGAAGCCTGATAGGCCTCTTTTATCATATGTGAATAATGTCTAGTATAGCCTCCCTTCTGTTTTCTTGAAATCTAGTATATTTTGTTCTGTGGGGTGTTCGCACACTGCCTTCCTTTGTTGCATTTGTGGAACTAGTGAAATCTCATAACTTCACATTAACTCTTGAGGGTCAGTTCTGGTAAATTTAAAGGTTGTTGTTTCAAAAAGAAGGAATAATCGTGCCTAATTTGAGGGGCTCTTAATCTAGCAATGAATTATAAAATATGTAAGTTTGTCCACTCAGATAGGAATGAACAGAAGGGAGGGGGGAGGAAAGGTTTTGTTTGGAACTGTACCTAATTTGACTCTGCTGGAATACCACAAATCAAGGGTTGCTGCTACCCTATGGCCCAAATAGAATTCGTGCCCCACCAATTATTTCCACGATTCTCCAGATGACTAAGTCTAGAGTGGGACTTCAAGGGTTTACCATGCAGTTGCCCCTTTCCCCGAGTTGTTGCTCTGGGTTTCCCACTGTAATTGCAAACTATTACTATTAAATCGTTTAATAAAAGGTATTGGGATGAGGTGCCATCATCCTGTAGGGCGATTGAGCGTTAGAACTTTATAGTATGCAAGAGTGAGAGATTCTGGATGGCCTTGTTCCTTCCATATACACATTGCCCAGTGGAATCCTCTTAGTGTCTATTTTAAGCCCAGTAAGTAATTATTTAGATGGGAGTGTAGCCACACCGCCCTCTAGTGTTGCTTTTATCAAGTGAAATAAGATTAAATAAAAACTTCTGGTAACGCATAGATTCCTATGGGGTACTCTTAGTAAAATTTAGAAGAGAAGGGAAGGAAACACCCTCGGCTAGGAATAGGAAAGAAAGAAAAAAAGAAGGAAGGTGGGCGTGGGCCCATTGAGGTAATTTCTCTGATATAGCCCCACTAATGTCTCAAAAAACGTTAAGAGTTTCCAAAATATTAATAGAGACTGCCCTCTGATCCATTCAGAATTTATGACCCAACTAGTTGACTTCCCAGATAGTTACTCTACTAGGTTTCATAGAAGGCATCACAAATTAACAATTTAAAATGTCTTGTTCCTATAACTATTTCAGCTTTACGAACAAACAGTATCAATCAATGTATTTATTTATTTATTGGCTTTGGTTGGGCCGAGATGCAGTCATCTCTTAAGGCCTTTCTGTGCTCTATAGGCTAGTTCCATCTGGCGGAAAGTATCCACCAGTAAGGGTTTCAAAAGGAGAGAGTTGCTGGCTCGGGAGATGAGGCCCAGTGGAAGAGAAAAGGGACACCAGCATACCAGTACGCACCCACGAGGAGGAGACGAGCGTTCCAAATGGTTGATCCTAAGGCCTATTATGAGATAGATGCCCCTGGTATAAAACTAAGGTTGCCGTTAGATGGGCTGTAGCTCGCTCTCAACCCTCGATGCACACAAGCGGCCAGTAATCATCCCTCCCCCCATCCCCCAGTGTAGAATTATGCCTAAATAATGTACTTAACTTAGCATTTCACATTGTTTGAAGAGCAGGGTTTCTGAGGGATTTCACTTTATTCAGCAGATTCTTCTGTTGTTCTGCATCTGTTTGCTCTGCAACTTGAATAGTAGGATCTGAAGATATTTGCCAGTCCCTGGATGTTCATTTAGGATCCTTGTTAGAGATTATTCCACGCTGTAAAAGATCTGTTTTGGCTTCGCTGCTGAGTTATAGGTGGTGGGGCCGTTAGGTAGAATGACCATCAGCTTTGTAGGGTAGGGGGGTCTGGAATTTCAAGTTTTTCGCACGTAGGAGGGGAAACGGGGGAATACTCTCTTCGCTGGCATTGAATTGCTGGAGCGTAGTCGTTATTGAATAAAATACGGCGGTCTCCCACCATAACTTTTGGTTTGTGCTGTGCTTTAGATAGAATTTGGTCTTTTTGATAGAAACTGTTAAAACGAATTACAAAAGATTGTGGTCTGGCGTCTGGTTTTGAGGGGCGAGGGCCGAGTGCCCAATGGGCTCTCTCTACATCGATTTGAAACTCTGGGCCCAGATCTAAAGTAAGGCATAAGAAATAATCTGCAAAGGCATTAGGGTCATTTCCCTCTTCACCATCTGGAATACCGTAAAGTCTGATATTTTTGCGTTGCCCCCCTGTTCTCCATGTCTTCTTGTCTTAGGGAGAGATAGAATTGTTCTTCAGCTGGAGATTGAATTGCTTGCTCCAATGAGGCAATCTTTGTGGTGTTCTCTGATATCAGGGCATCTGCTTCAGTTACTCGAGACTGCAGGTCTCCCAGATCGGTTCGTATCTCCTGTAAAGCATCTCGCATTTCAGATCTGAATTTGGAGATCGCTAAGGGAATGGCCTCTGAGGGTGAGTTCTCTATTGCTGGCTTTCTCTTATCACCTCTTTTGCCCCGTTTAGACTCTAGTTGGGGGGTTATGCAAGAGGGAGTGCCGGTGTCTGGCAGGTTGGTTTCTTCGGCCTCGGGGAGGTCGTGCAGGAGCTGATAGCGGTTCCTCTTAGGATGCGCCATTTCTTCAGCAGCTAGGTTTTTTAGTTCTGGTTTCTCTCCCGCTGTACCCGAAGGTAGTTGCTCCAGCTTGAGAGTTATTTTTTATTTATTTTTTTATATTTGGTGGGAGAGAGATGATATTATAAGGAGGCGATGCGGAGGAGCTCAAGTCCCTGTGTGTTCACGCTGCCATGTATCCACCGGAAGTCGTATTGCATTGTTTCTAACTATGTGAATCACCTTGTATGTAGATCTTGTGTGTAATCTCTCGGGTAGTACCTGAAAATAGGCATTATTTGCCTAGTGTACTTACCTGGTTAACAAACACTAACTACATAAACAAACAAAATAGCCACCTTATTAACACATAACAGCCACCCTAAAACTTCCAGTACCTCACAATTGCAGTCTGTAGTACGAAACCCCCAGCAACTGAATCTTACTGCAGAAAACTGCCCTAGTCTCAACACCCAACATCCTGTCTTCAACCTCACTCACCAAACAACCATATCCTTTGATGCTGCAAGTCTCATTCAGGCCCTCCATGCTGCTCCTGCTGTCGGTTGTCTCTCCACACTTTTTCTGATGACCCACAATGCTCTGGACCTCAAACTTTCTGCTGCCACTCAGGCTACAAACCACATCGTGCCCGAACTGCTGCTCCTGACCACACACTACTTTCCATCCTAAACACTCTTAGGGGAAGACCACCTGAGCCACACCTCCTCTTTAAAGGGCTTCTGAACTATGAAAACATTGCAGGGTCAAAAGACTGAAAGACCCTAAGAAAAGCCACTACACTACGGAAACATATTGATCCACCATTACACTAGAGAAAATCCCTGTGTTGTGGAAAACACCGGACACAGAAACAGTGTTCAACCTATTGTATTGTATTACGTAAAATAAAAGACATCAAAGTTTGGTGTACTTGTGAAATAATCCCATCTTGGGGTCGAGCAAAACTTGTAAAGGCAACTGCTCCTTCGGATTCATGGCTTTATGGCTTGGTCCCCTCAGTGGTATTATTTCTGTCATTGCTGCAGATAAGTTGAGTACTGGCCTATTTTACATATCATATGTTTAGAAATACTCTTTAAAAACAATTAATTACTGATACTCATCCCAATCCTTGGAAATGCTCCATAGATACTTTAAAATGAGCTGTTTTCCCAAAAGCACTAGTACTCATCAAATTTTATATTTTACTCACCTAATATCAAAAATGTTGAGTACATCACTTTTGAATGCTAACATTATCTGGAGAAATATTTTCTGTATATATATTATTATTTTTTTTAATTATTTGGTAACCGGATAAGGCCCATTAGGCACAGGTGCCTGTTTTTCAGGGGTGACCTGGGAGCATTGGGGAGGTTGTGACTTGCTCAGTTACACAGTATGCAAGTGGAGGTTGTGGGAATCAAACCCAGGTCTGTCTGCCGGATATACCAGGCTTACCCACAGCTCGCCACTTCAACCTCCAGGCCACACCACCATCATTTGCTCACGAGAGAGAGAGGGAGAGAGAGAGAGAATGAAAGAGAATGAAATTTGTAAGAACAAGTGCATGCCCACTTGGGCATGTAAGTGGTGAAAATAAATGCCCAACAAATTATTTATATGCCAACACAGTTTTGTTAACATAATTTAGTAATAAAAGAGCAGTGCACAGTATTTTGTAAAGGAGAAGAACCTGCCTTAAGTCAAATTATCTCTTAAAAAAAACAACTTTTTATCTGAAACATTTCAGTTCCATTTCATCCCATCCCCAGAACATGAGAAAGATTTCCTATTCAGTTGGGCATGAATGTTGCCCACTCCCTGAACACAGCGTTTGATGCCAGCTACTCTCCCTTTACACAATAACTAAAGCAAGACCGGGAATTGGGGCACTCTACCGCTTAGTCTCACACGCAGGATAGAAGTTGTCCAGATAGTATCCCTCTCTCTGGAGAACTCTGTCTATTCCAGAATGTTCCAGTAACACTGCAGGAAACTGCCGGGGGGTCATGGAACAGAGAGAGCTGTAAATTTATTTGGGTGGGATAAAGACCTCAAATCAAGCTTAAACAGCTATTTCTCCTTCCTTGTGCTGGTCACAGGGCTTTAGGACCACTGGAATCTCCCTGTTATGCTCCTCTGTAAGCAGGAAATAGAGTTGCAGTATCTGAGACATTAGCATGTCCCATCGTGGATGGTACCAGTCTATTTCCTGTCTCCAAGTAAGCAGGCAGCTTGCAGCATTGCACTGTGTCACTTGGTTGCAGAGCAGCAGCTTGCGCATTGCGCTGTCACTAGGTTGCAGAGCAGCAGCTTGTAACATTACTCTGTCACTAGGTTGCAGGGTAGCAGCTTACATTATTGCACTGTCACTAGGTTGCAGAGCAGCAGCTTATGGCAGCTTGTAACATTACTCTGTCACTAGGTTGCAGGGTAGCAGCTTACATCATTGCACTGTCACTAGGTTGCAGAGCAGCAGCTTATGGCATTACTCTGTCACTAGGTTGCAGAGCAGCAGCTTGCAACATTATTCTGTCACTAGGTTGCAGGGCAGCAGCTTACAGCATTGCACTGTCACTAGGTTGCAGAGCAGCAGCTTGCAGCATTACTCTGTCACTAGGTTGCAGGGCAGCAGCTTGCAGCATTGCACTGTCACTAGGTTGCAGAGCAGCAGCTTGCAACATTGCTCTGTCACTAGGTTGCAGGGCAGCAGCTTACGTCATTGCACTGTCACTAGGTTGCAGAGCAGCAGCTTGCAACATTTCTCTGTCACTAGGTTGCGGGGTAGCAGCTTACATCATTGCACTGTCACTAGGTTGCAGAGAGCAGCAGCTTGCAGCATTACTCTGCCACTAGGTTGCAGAGCAGCAGCTTGCAACATTACTCTGTCACTAGGTTGCAGGGCAGCAGCTTACAGCATTGCACTGTCACTAGGTTGCAGAGCAGCTGCTTGCAGCATTGCACTGTCACTAGATTGCAGAGCAGCAGATTTTTGTCTTCTACAAATTCATTTCTTGCTTTTATTTTATACATCTGTGACATCTTTGAATTTTTTCTCGAAAGTGCTAGGAAGATCTCGCCTTGATTGTTTTTGCCCTGGACTTCAGCTGAACTCCTTCCAGCGCGGGCCTGCTAAACACAGCCTGGCTGCACAGTTTGGTGACTGCATCCCACCCGAGGCTGCCCTGAAGACAGAAGAGAAGGATCTTCAACACCATCGTCAGGCTGCAGATTACTTGAGGCCAGCTCCAAGGGAGAGCTTGGAAGAAGAGCTACAGCATTTTACTCCAGAACTACACATAGCACCACCACACCAGCTAACAAAGAATGCAGGCGACACTTGGACCTCCTACAGTGCTGCCTGGTGCCGTGGACAACTCACAGAGCCATCTTTGCAGTGGTGGTGCTTATAGGTGGACTGGCAGTTCTGGATGAGCATCAGAGGAGCAACAGTAAATATTGACATCTTTTTTGGACTTGGGTGGGCAGCCCTTGATAGAGGACCGCACAGTTTGACAGTACAGAGTGTGGGAAAATTACAGAGGCTGCCATTTTGAGCAGCACGACTGCTAGCTCTTACAGCATTTTCTCACCTGCACAGTGAAGCACTCGAGCTTGAGGGGGCTAATGGTCCTTCTGGGGGTAACCTGGGACTATTTAGGTTCTCAGCTCCCACCCTTGGCTAAGGATCTGCTGATTCACAGCATAATTGTTTGATTGGCAGCATAGTTGCTCCAGGACAGTATAGATGTGCCAGGGATCCTAGAAGGCGTGTGTGCTTATCCAGTTGAACTCTGCAAGAACCGTTTGGTCTTACTGATCCGTTGGAACACTCTACCCCTCAGCAGTGCTGCTGAAACTGTGTGGCAGTGTTCAGCTGTGACACAACAGTGCCCTATTTCTTTGCAAGGGAGCCCTATTTTGTCTGCCTGGGTTTGTCAGTGGGTGCCACATTCAGATAGTGCCCCGGTTTTCACACCCCAGAGCTGCAGGTTGCCCTCTGTGATCTCTGGCTTTATTGGGAGAAAATGCCTTCAGACAGGTCTTCCAGCAAGTCCATGGACAAAGCCTGTATGGGAGGAAATACTCCAAATGCAAGTCCACCCTGTTTAGTCACCTTTGCTGGGTTCTTGTGTCTTGGATGTGAAGCTGCAGCCACCTCAACTCCTACTTCCACAAAGGAGGACATCACCACTTCTTCTCATTCCCGGGAGGTGACAGAACAGTTGGGAGGACACTAGACAACACGGATTTGAAAAGAATAGAGGATGTAACACCTCTGATGCTCTGCCATCTGTTTATTATTATATGTATAATATTTGTATTATAAATAAACGTGTGTGTAATTGTCTGCCTAGAACATACCAGTCAGCAAGTAAAGAGGCTTGACCTTTGATCCCAGAGATGTCTGTGTGACTGAAGCAGCAGGCTGTCATAAAGCTGGCCAGTGGGGAAAACTAATTAAAGATTTCCTGTTCTGTCTTAACACATAGGGCTTTCTGCCAAGTGCCAGGTGATCAGACATCATAAAATATCCCTTTTGAAGCTAAAACTAAATAGGAATTATATGATCCTGAGGGAAGAGACAACTTTTAGCAGACTCTTGTTAAAAGTCGTAAACCTGAAATCATTCTTGCAAAACAGGAAACCAGCAGAGAGATCAAAGGAAAGGCATTGATGAAAGAGACTGTCGTGTTTTAAAAATTGCTAACTGCAGATTTCCACATCCTTTTGGATGTTTGTACTGGGAATTTGGGTTTATTACAGGATCTAACAGTGACATGTGTGCTGTGACATCACCAGGAGGTGGAGAAAACTGACTTGAATATTGCCTGCATCTGAGAAGTTAGGGCAGATGCTCTCTCTGAATATCAAAGACACACTTAGTCTCTGGACTGATAACTAGGCACTTTAGAAATATATAATTCAGCTGGAACTTTTAAGTATTTTGCAGGTGTTTTGTTTGTTCTGTAATTTCCCAATTATTTTGTTGACTGTAAGTATTGATGTTATGTGTTCTGTGTTTGGTATTTTATCTATTTTAAATTTTTAGTAAACACTGTTTTCCTTGAAATTCTGCCTGGGTCCTCTCAGTTTCTTTTGCATGTGAATGCTGGAAAAGTGTTAATATTTCTGACAACTGTTAAGAGCTCAAAAAGGGTGTATTACTGTTTTGCTAAAGGTAAGAATATGCCTAGGTCTCATATTGAGTTGTAAGGGTACATTTGGGGGAACCTGGCTGGGTGCCACTGGGCGAAGGATTGTATTGCATTTCCCCGAAGAAAATATATATCTGAGCCTGTTAACTGGGTGTGCTAGTGAAAGGTTCACATTTGACCCCCTAGGACACGAGACCAGTAGGTGATTCGGACCCAAAACAGACAGGAGGGTTACCCTGTTTGTCTCCTGTTCACACTATTGCACTTCGAGGTTGGCACTGTGGGAGCAGAGAGCCTGACCTGTGGAGCGTGTTTGTAACAGATTTGGTTGGCAGCGGTGCGATTTAAAAGTATGTGGTAATACGAGCATTAATAGTCCAGTGTGTCAGATTAATACGGTACAGCTCACATGCAAAATAAGGCAGTGATTTTTAAAAAGTAAACAGAACTATATCATTGTGCTTACAGCCTAGGTTCCCTAGCTGTTTTATTTTTTTCTGGTGTAAGTTAGTGTAGTCGTAGTTGGGGAAAACGATGGCTTCCAACTACAGCGAGCACACTGCAGACTACCTGAAGCAGTTGTGCCGAGAGAGGAGTCCAGCACGAGGGCCGAGCCAAAAAGCAGCATCTCGTGGAGGCTCTTGTGGCAGCCGATGCTCAAGACCTCGAGTCACAGCCTTTGACTGGAAAAGACCAAACCTTGAGCATGGAGGGTCCAGTGCAGAGTCCAGATCCAGTGAGGAGGACAGCAGGACCAGTGCAAGTCAAGGGCCACACCAGCAGGGGAATGTCACTAACATTCTGGAGTCAGAAGGGCTCAGGCTACAAATGTTGTTGCAGAGAATGGAGCTGGAGTTCTTGAGAGAAGAGAGGTGAGAGCAGTGAGAGGCTAAGCGAGAAGAGCGTGAGCGCCAGAGGCAACATGAACTGGAGAAGCTACGATTCCCAACACCAGCACCAGAGCATGTAAGTGGCCTGAGTTTAACTGGAACTGCAGGACTGGGTTACAAATTAAATTCTAAATTGATAGCTGAATTTAAAGAGGGGGTAGATATGAATGTTTTTTTAAATTCCTTTGAAAAGGTATGTATACAGGCAAAAATTTATAGAGATTCTTGGAGCTTCCAGCTATCCCCGCTACTTACTGGGAAAGCTCGGGATGCATTGGGTCAAATGGACAATAATGACTATAGTAAACTTAAAGCTGCACTTTTAAAAAAATATGATTTAACTGCAGAAGCATACAGAGTTAAATTCCGTAAGCTCAGGAGCAGCCCTGACATGAGCTACAGGAGCTTGTTACTAAACCACGTCAGTTTTTAAAACTATGAGAAGGAATTGAAGCAAACTCTGTAGAGAAAACTGAAAATGCTGTACTGTTAGAGCAGTTTTTTGGGCGTGCCCAGCAGAGCTGAAAACCTGGCTGGAGGACCAAGCTCCAAAAACCGTGCAAGAGGCTGCTGAGCTCTCGGACTGCTATGTCAGGAGCTGATCTGCTCTGAGAGGGAATGGGGCAGGTGTGGCAGTGCAGAAATGGAAAAGCGCACCTTCAGGGCAACTAAAACCCTCCCTGCCTCCACTGAAACCAAGTAGCCCCAGGTTACAAAGAAAAGATTTACCTGAGAAAAGAAATGAATGTTGGGTTTGCAAAGAAACGGGACATATTGCAAGGCAGTGTCCAGAAATGGCAAGCAATGCACAAAGTGGTGCTAGGAAAGAAGTGGGTTGTTTGTGTGTCCCTGAAAGCATGCCGGTAAACATGAGAGAACACATCCACCCAGTCACTGAAAATGGGGTACAGACACATGGGTTGAGAGACATGGGGATGTCCTTGACTTTGGTAAAAAGGGATTTGGTAGAACGTGATCAGCTTATACAAAATCAGTTTGTGACTGTATGGGGATTCACTGGTGAGGAGACAACCGTGCCACTTGCTAATCTTCTTCTAGACTGGGGTGGGACGGGGGCTGTCAAAGGTTGCCATAGCGAAAATTGGCTGTCGATGTAATTGCTGGCAACAATCTCAGACAGGGTATGGTGTAGCAGTTACCTGCAGCCAAGCAGCAAAGATAAATTATAGTTTTCTGGACCCCGTAGACGCCTCTGTGGAAACCACTGGGAGGCTGGTTCCCTAACCTGTGTCTCCTGATTTTGAGGATAGTGAAAAGGGGGTAGAAATTCCCCAGGTAGCAGTTAACAGAACAGCTATGGAGGGTTACTCTGAGGAGGGAGGTGTGACCTATAGTCAGAGTGTTAGGGATGGCAGTGATCCTGAATGCCCTGATGCTAGAGCTAGGGACCCTAGAAACTGAAGGGGACCTGTCCCATGACTTGGGAATGTGTAACAAGTTTGCAGCTGCTCAGAAAAGTGACCCTAGTCTAGAGTAGCTGAGGGCTTGGGTAGACTCTTGATGGAGCACAGGGAGGTGACGGGAAACAAAGTTTATTGGGACAGTGGACTGATGGATATGCAGGATGTAAAGACAGAGGGAGGGGTGATGGCCAGGCAGCTTATCGTTCCCAAGGGGTACTGTGAGCAGTTGCTCAAGATTGCACACGATATTCCCATGTCTAGTTATGTGGGAATTGCACGCACTATGCAGCGATTGGCCCAGAATTTCTGTTGGCCCAACTTCACCCAGCAGGTGAAGGAGTATTGCAGGTCTTGTCACCGATGTCAAGAAATAGGGAAGGCAGGTAAGAGAACCCAAGCCACCCTAATTCCTTTGCCCATAGTGGAGGAGCCATTCCAGAGGGTGGGAATGGATATTGTGGGGCCTTTAAATACTCCCAGCTACTCCGGGAAGGGGTTTATCCTGACTGCGGTGGATTATGCCACCCAGTACCCAGAGGCAGTCGCCCTGTCCTCACTGAGGACAGACAAAGTGGCAGATGCCTTGCTAAGGATTTTCTCCCGTGTTGGGTCTCCACAGGAGGTTATCACCGATTGAGGGGGTTCCTTCATGTCAGACCTGATGAAATGTTTGTGGGAGAAGTGTGGTGTGGTGCAGAGATGCACGACGCCATATCACCTGCAAGCCAATGGGCTTGTAGAAAGATTTAATGGTACCCTTAAGTCAGTACTTCAAGCATTTGCTTGGGAGGGACTGGGAGAAATACCTTCCCCACCTGTTGTTTGCATACAGGGAGGTGCCCCAAGAGTCGATAGGATTTTCCCCCTTCGAGCTCTTATATGGATGCAGGGTACATGGGCCCCTAGACTTGATCTGGAAGGACTGGGAAGGCAAGCACGCTACCCAGGGAACTCCCATAGTGGATTATGTTCTTAGGTTTAGGGAAAGGCTGAAGGAGCTTATGGGGACAGCCCAGAGAAACCTGGCAGCTGCCCAGCAAAAACAAAAAGTGTGGTATGACTGCAGAGCCAGAGCTCACTCATACACTGTGGATCAGGAAGTCATGGTCCTAATTCTGGTCCGGAAAGATGAGCTGCAGGCCAAGTGGGGAGGACCGCACAAAGTAGTCAGAAAGGTAAATGACGTAAACTATATTATAGAGCTATCTGATAGGAGACATACACAAAGAATGTACCATGTCAACATGATGAAGCCATATGTTAATAGGGCTGACATGGTGTTTGCAGTGTGTAGTCCTGGGGAGGGGACAGATGAAGGAGACCCCCTTCTGGACTTGCTGGAAGAGAGCAAGCGGGAGTCCTCTGTGGAGGCAATTAAAATGTCGCCCCAGTTGACCCCGGACCAGATCTAGGAAGTAAGGGAGGTTTTAGCAGACTTTTCCCCACTGTTTAGTGCCGAGCCTGGACTAACCTCTTAGCAACGCACGATGTGGAGACAGGGATGCAGGTGCTCATACGGCGGACAGCATATCAGGTGTCAGAGGCTATCCAAAAGGACATTAGGAGGGAGGTGGAGGAAATTCTGGATTTAGAGATCATCCAAAAATCCCATAGGCACAGGGCCTCACCTGTAGTCCTTGTTCCCAAGCCAGATGGCTGTACTCGTTTTTGTGTGGACTATTGTGGACTCAGTGCAGTCACGAAGTCAGACGCCCACCCAGTGCCAAGGACGGACGAACTCCTGGATAAGTTGGGAGGGGCGACATATCTTACAACTGTTGACCTGACAAAGGGGTATTGGCAGGTAGAGTTAACTGCCAGAGCTAGGGAGAGGTCGGCCTTTATCATTCCTATAGGGTTATTTGAATTTAAAGTAATGCCTTCCGGAATGAAGAACGCCCTGGCCGCTTTCCAAAGGTTGGTGAACCAGGTGTTAAATGGTGCTGAGGAGTACGCTGTGGTGTACCTGGATGACATTGTCATCTTTAGTGCCAGCTTGGAGGAACACCTGTCCTACCTTAGGGAAGTGCTGGGCAGGATACAGAGGGCCGGACTCATTGTAAAAGCTGAGAAGTGCCAGGTGGCCTTGGCTGAGGTGGCATACCTTGGGCACGTTGTAGGCCGGGGGTAGCTCCATCCTAAATAAGTGAAAATAGAGGCAATCAAGTCATGGCCCAGACCAGAAACAGAAGCAGTTCCGGAGTTTTCTAGGGACAGCAGGGTACTGTAGGAAATTTGTATCAAATTACAGTGCCCTGACCGCTCCCTTATCTGGCCTGTTAAAGAAAAGGATGCCTAAGAAAGTTACCTATGAACCAGCCTTTACAAAACTGAAGGAGGCACTGTGCAGTGCTCCTGTATTGACAAGTCCAGACTATAGTAGACCCTTTGTAGTCTAGACTTGACACCTCAGATGTGGGTATGGGGCAGTGCTGAGTCAGACATCCAACCAAGGGAAAGATCACCCCATAGTACACCTCAGTAAGAAGTTACTTCCCAGGGAGCAGGCTTACTCTACAGTGGAAAAATAGTGTCTTGCTGTGGTGTGGGCACTAAAGAAGTTAGAGGCATACCTGTATGGGCAGTATTTTGAGTTGCAAACCGATTACCACCCCGTGGTTTGGCTGGCACGAATGGGTAAAACAAATGGTGGGCTGTTTAAAGGAGAGCAGTTGTTTAACAAGAACTCCCCACCTGCTAAAGCTGTACTGTCCGATTAAGCTTTTTAGTGTCAAGAGACATTTTTTTTCACAAAGCAACTTACTTTATTTTAATTTGCAAAAGTATGCAATGTCATATCATGGCGGACGCTATGCAGGTCCATTTCCTAAGAAAGTTCGGTGCCACACCGCTTGCCTCAATACTCGTACTCATTAAATGTTTCCTGTTCCATCTTAACACATAGGGCTTCCTGCCAAATGCCAGGTGATAAATAAGACATCATAAAATATCCCTTTTGAAGCTAAAACTAAATAGGAATTTTATGATCCTGAGGGAAGAGACAACTTTTAACAGACTCTTGTTAAAAGTCATAAACTTGAACTTACTCTTGCAAAACAGGAAACCAACAGAGAGATCAAAGGAAAGGCTTTGATGAAAGAGACGGTCATATTTTAAAACTTGCTAACTGCAGATTTCCACATCCTTTTGGATGTTTGTACTGGGAATTTGGGTTTATGGCAGGATCTAACAGTGACATGTATGCTGTGACATCACCAGGAGTTGGAGAAAACTGACTTTTGAATATTGCCTGCATCTGAGAAGTTAGGGCAGATGCTGTCTATGAATATCAAAGACACACTTAGTCTCTGGACTGATAACTAGGCACTTTAGAAAGATATAATTCAGCTGGAACTTTTAAGTATTTTGCAGGTGTTTTGTTTGTTCTGTAATTTCCCATTTATTTTGTTGACTGTAAGTATTGATGTTATATGTTTTGTGTTTGGTATTTTATTTATTTTAAATTTTTAGTAAACACTATTTTCTTTGAAATTCTGCCTGGGCCTTTTCGGTTTCTTTTGCATGTAAATGCTGGAAAAGTGTTAATATTTTTGACAACTGTTAGAGCTCAAAAAGGGTGTGTTACTATTTTGCTAAAGGTAAGAATATACCTAGATCTCATGTTGAGTTGTAAGGGTACATTTGTATTGCATTTCCCCGAAGAGAATATATCTCTGAGCCTGTTAACTGGGTGCTCTAGCAAAAGGTTCACATTTGACCCCCAAGACTTGAGGTGATTCGGACTCAAAACAGACAGGAGGGTTACTCTGTTTGTCTCCTGTTCACACTATTGCACTTCGAGGTTGGCACTGTGGGAGCAGAGGGCCTGACCTGCAGATCGCATTTGTGACAACACCAACCTATTATGCTTTTATAAATATATTAACAAGAATGTGAGTAACAGTATCCCAGTGGATATCGTATATCTAGATTTCATGAAAGCATTTGACAAAGTACCACATAGTTGTTTCTTATAAAAAAAAATGGAGACTATTGGCATTGATAGTAGAATAATAGTAATTGATCAAGAACTGGCTTAGTTGTCGAACCCAGAGGGTGAGAGTGCTAGGGGAGTACTCTGAAGCTATAGGGGTGACCAGTGGTGTACCGCAAGGCTCTGTATTGGGACCAGCTTTATTTTCACATTATATAAGTAATTTACATTTGATAATTAAGAACAAAGTGATTAAATTTGCAGACGATATCAAAATAGGAGGTCCAGTAGCCAGTGAAGAGCAAAGATTAGAAATGCATACAGACTGGAAGGAAACAGAAAGATGGGCACATACAAACAGAATGCCACTAAGTGTGGAAAAATGCATGGTAATGCATTTGGGGTCTCATAAGGGACAACAATCTTACAAGTTAAATGGAAAGAATTTGAGAATAAGTCTATTAGAGAGAGATTGCGACATATTAGTAGACAATAAGTTAAACTTCAAGCACCATAGAACTAGCATTATTAGAAAAACTAACCCAATGATAAAGAATATTCATAGGAGTTTCATAAATAGGAGTGTGGGATGTATGTTGCCACTATATAAAACGTATGTAAAACCTCATTTTGATTATGGGTCACAGCTCTGGAGACCTTATACACGGGGTGAAAACTGACAAGGTAGAGAGAGTACAAAGAAGATCCACAAAATTAATTGGGTGACTTAAATCTAAGAGTTATGAAGATAGATTACAGAGAACTGGTTTGTTCACCTTAAAACAAAGAAGGATCAGAGGTGATCTAATGACCTTCTATAAGTTTATTAACGATTCAAGTTTCAGGAGCGAGATAGGAATAATAATCCAAGATAAACCAATTGTTTTAAGGGGACATAAAAAGTGAGTTGGGATGAATACATGTAGAAACAATATTAGGCATTTTTTATTTTTGAAAAGAACAGAGAGACTATGGAATAAATTACCCAGCAACATAATGGAAGCAAGTTCAGTTAACAGCTTTAAAAAACTATTGGATACCCGGATTATGGACAATGAAATGTAGCTGGCCCACCATGTGGGGAACGGTGCATATGGGCTGATAGCATTCTACTGTTCTACTACCTAGTATGAGTTCTTGCTGCATCTGGCAACAGACTTATTAGCTAAACTGAACAGAGCTTTCACGTTGAACCCGCCTTGTTCTGTTCTGCAGGCTCCTGCTTGCCCACAAAGCCATACCGGCAAAAAAAATCTTGGAAACAAACTCCATCTCCCTCCCTGGATGAGGAGGACCATCAGGAACATCACCGCAGCAAGAAGAAACGTGCCAGCTCTCCACACTCCAGGCACAAATCAGACAACTACTCCTATCATCACAAAAGAAAGATGAGGCTTGCTAGATCTCCTTCCTCTTTGGGTTAGTCTTCCACTGAGGAGCGAGAACTCCATAGCAGTTCTTCGGATGCAGAGCTGGAATCTGAAGGGCACTTCGATATGGATAACCTTGACTTCTTAATTAAAAATGTCTTGTTGGAGACACCTAGGACTCCATGCCTTCCACTCCCAGAGAGAACAAACCGACCTTTAAATTATTCAGATCATCTAAGCTGTCAGCAACGTTCCCTGTTCCATCAGCACTTGAGGATCTACTTGAGGAGGAGTGTTAAGACTTGGAAAAAACGTACCCAGTCCCATGCAGGGTCAACAAACTGTTGAAGTTCAGTCAGGAGCAGTCTGACACCTGGCTGAATCTTCCTAAGATCAACCGCATATCATCCCTCGTAAAGAAGATCATAATTCCAACAGATGGTGGGGCCAGCCACAAGAACACAGTAGATCGCAAAGTAAAATAATACTTAAAAAAAAACTTACAAAAAAAGGAGTCCAGGCCTCCACGGCTTTCTCGAAGACTGCAACAGCTAATTTGTTCTGTGGAAGGGCTACTGTCTCCTGGGCTACAGATTTGGCATTTAAGCTGGTGGAGGATTCAGAGAAAGAACAAAAATGTGATCCAACAACTATAGCTCGTGGACCTCACCTTGGCCTACTCAGCAGATGTCTTGGAGGATGATGTCTGCTGTGCTGCTCAAACAGTGTTTTACCAAACCTCAGCAAGAAGAAACCTCAGGTTGCAGGCAGACACGTCATGAGAAATTCACCTTGTAACTGCCCCATATGAAAGCGTCCTCCTGTTTGGCACAGCACTTAAGGAAACAGTGAAGGGATCTGGAGAAACTGCTAAAGTCTGCATGCCACAGTCAAAATTGAGAGAATTTGGTTTGGTCAATCCCGGTGGCCTTTCTGTGGCCAGTCATCCTACAAGAGATCAGGAAACTAAACAGGAGCTTCTCTAACAGACGACTGGTTTACCTCTCAAAATCAGTGCAGCATAAAGGTGGAGGCAGTGGCAACCGTGACTGGAAATTCAAATAAAAAGTTTACACGTTGAGACAGTTCGGGCTCATCCCCCAGCTGGTAGCAGGCTTTCCACTTTCTTCAAGGAATGGGTCCATACAATAATGGACAGGTGGGACGTGGGCATTGTAAACAAGGGGTACCTCATCGAACTCAACACAAAGCCTCCACTTCCTCATGTCGTTCCATCTCCACTATCTGGTGACGTACTACACAAAGGGACAAAGGGACTGTAGAGTCAGTACTCCTGCTAGAGGTCAACAGAAACATATACCCCCTCTTCATTGTTTTGAAATGTACAGGAGGTTTTAGACCAATGTTGGACCTCAAGTTCCTGAATCTCTTTGTCCGCAGCAGGTCCTCCACACTTCTGTTCCACAGCATCTACATTGAAAGAGGACACTCCGTCTTTCAGGTTATCCAGATCAGCTGAGATGGCAGCCTCATTCATCTGCCATAGAGGATCTGCCTTAGGAAGCGTGACCAGGTCTGGAAAAGACATACCCAGTACCTTGAGGGGGTTAACAGATTGCTGAGGTTGGAGATGAAACAATCTGACAGCTGGTTTAACCTTCCTAAGATCAACCCCATGATCTTGTCACTAAATAAGACCATCATTCCTGCAGATGGTGGTGTGACTCTCCGGTATACAGTGGATCAGAAAATAGAATCCTCTTTAAAAAAGGCCTTCCAATCCTCCGCAGCATTTATGAAGGGGTCAACAGCTGTGCTGTTTTCTGCCAAGGCTGCTTTGTCCTGGGCAATGGACTTTGCATTCCAGTTGGCAGAGGATTCCAAGAAGAACAAGGATCTGATTCAGCAATTTCAACTCACTGGCCCTACTTCAACTTACTCAGCAGATGTTTAAGAGGATGCTGCTCACTGTGCAGCTAGAACAGTGTTCTCACCTAGTCAATGCTCCGTATGAAGGAGGCCTTGTGTTCAGCACAACCCTTAAGGAAGCAGTAAAGGACTCAAAGGAGACTGATAAAGTCAGTATGCCACAGTCGCAAGCCAGAAACAGAAGTTGGTTTGGTCGGTCCTGGAAATCTTTTTGTGGCCAGGCAGCCAAAACAGGGGCTTCAGTAACAAACGACCCTAGTTCAGTTCCCATAACAACCCGCAACAACTGAGGCAGAGGCAGCAGAAACATGACTCCGTAAACTCCCATCTGGACTTTTGTCAGCCACAAGAGTCTTCTCAAAGGTCCTAGTAGCAATGGTTGCACATCTCAGAAGTCAAGGGATTCAGTGGTTCCCCAATTTATTTATTGCTGCCAGCTGGCTCCGTTTCTGTCCACCTCTCTCCCGCCAACTCACCCCATCCCCCGGGACTTACCTAGTGCCTGGCAGAATGAGTCCTTGATTGGCCCCCCAGGGCGGGGCCATCGGGGAGACCCCTTCTAACTCACCGAATAGTGCTTCCTAGCTCCCAAGGGCAGAGTGCATCAGCCTACAGCATGAGGTTCAATGGGGGGAGGGCGGACATCCTCCCATTTCAGCCTGGTAGTTTTTCCCCTGAGTTGTTGGGAGGTGTGGTGTGCAGGGACATAGGGGTGCATAGGTCCTGACTTCTGGCACACTTCCCCTGGAACCTCTGAGCTTGTTTGCAATGCCCCTGGCCACAGTCAGGGATTAGTCAAGCACCAGATTCTCCCCAACTTCCCGAGAAGGGCAGCAGTCTTTTGGACTCTTGATTCTCCTCCCTGGCTGGCCCTCCGACTCCTCGCGCTCGCTTTTGAACCTGGGGTGTCGGCATCACAGGTGGAAATCCAACTGCTGCCCAAGTGGGCCATGGTTCCCCTATTTAGACAACATACAGATTTGAGCTCCACAACGCAAGGTGGCCCAACATACGATTACCTCAGTCATGCAGTGCCTGACTGCCCATGGCTTTGCATCAACCATCAAAAGAGTTCCCTAAGACCAGCTCAAACACACTGAACCACCTAAGTGTGGGCTTTCGAACTTTGAACTTGTCAGGGCAAGGCCTTATCAACCATTACCAAATTTATGGACTTTACAAACACTGATTCTTAAATTTCAACAAGTCACTTGACTATCCACTCAGTTGTTTATGCAGATCATAGGGACAGTAGTTTCAATGGCAGACATTGTACCATGGGCCATGATTCACATGCTACCAGCCTAAGCGACTCTTCTCACACAGTTCTTCCGCCACAGGGACAGCAGGAACACAAAGTGGAAAATCTTGCAACATACGAAGGACAGTCTCAGTTGGTGGACAGTAAGGTCGAACATAATAAAGGGCCACTTGGTGGGTGGTCCATAGCAGGTATGACTCGCCGCTGATGCCTGTCTCGGGGGATGGGGGGGCCCACCTGAATAAACTCTCAGCTCAAGGCAAGTGGTTATTACTGGACTCACGCCTCAGCATCTGTGTGCTGGAAATGCAAGCAGTAGGCGTGGCTCACAAGAGGTTCAAGGACTCCATTCATCAGCAAGATGCACTGATCCTTACAGGCAACAGGACCATGATGGAATACATCAACTGCCAAGGGGGAACCAAAAGCGGCTGCGTGCTGCAGGAAACTGTGCAATTTCTCCACTGGGTTGAAAATCACCTATCAAGTCAGTCCTTTGCTTACATCCCAGGGCAGGACAATGTCATGGCTGACTAGCTTAGCCACAGAGACATTCTACCGGGAGAATGGGAGCTGAAGATCGGCACCTTTCAACTGCTAGCTCATTGTTGGGGGCCTCCCCCTTGATCTCGTTGCCTCAGAGGAAATGCTAAAGTCCAGCTATTCTGTTTGCTCACAAAGGCCGATCAAGCATTGACAAGAGACGCCTTCTCCCTCTACTGAGGTCAGTACACTATTCCTTCCATTCCCATTCTGTCCAAGGTATTACACAAAGCAGCACAGGACCAAGCAGAGCTGATCTGATCTGCCCATACTGGCCTCTTCACCCATGGTTCCCCCATTTATTCCTCATGGCAAGGGATACGTCACTCAAATTCCAGAGTCCAGACTGTCTTCACCAGGGGCCCATAATTCATCCGACTCCTCGCAGTCTGCTCCTCTCAGCCCGGAGATTGAGCAGGAAACTCTCAAAAACTTAGGATACTCCACAGAGGTACTTGAAAGGATGATGCATTCCAAATATCAAGCAACCCCATGGGTGTACTACAGAATTTGACAAGTTTTTATTCTGGCTCTGATCCAGACAGGCAGGCAATCAGTTTCTTTATCAATCCTCCTTCAGTTCTTCATGGAAGGTTTAGAGGAATGCTTACACCTGGCAACCATGAGGGTACAAGTCTTCGCCTTGGCCGCTCTGCTGCTGGTGGAATTTGGAGAATCTCTCGGATTCCACCTTCATGTCAAACAATTCTTGCAGACAGCGACCCTGAAACATCCTCCTCGTGTAAAGTCTGTTGTTTCTCCATGATGTCTCAGTCTGGCCTTCAAGGCTGTAACTAATGCCCTATTTGAACCTCTTGGGGAGGCATCCTTCCTCCATCTTATAGTGAAGGTCACCTTCCTCATTGTATTGCCTCGGCTAGAAGAATCAGTGGATGTGGGGACACTTGTCTTCCAAAGAACCTTACATTGTCTTTCATCAGGACTCTGCAGTGCTATGTGTGGACCTGGGTTTCTTGCCGAAAGTAGCTTCTGACTTTCATTGTAATCAAGAACTTGTCCTGCCATCCTTCAGCCCCATGCTCATGAATAACAAGGAAAAAGAACTGCATACTCTAGATACTAGATGGGTTAGTCGAGTAGTGGCCCTTAGTAGTTTACAGCTGGCCATTATTATGTATTAAAATGGAATTAGATTTGACCCCCATTGACTTAAGTGGGGTGCACCCCCCCTCCCCCAACACTCTTCCTGACCACACGTCATTACGTGCCTGAGGGCACAGGCATGACAGATCAATCAGGAAGTGGAAGGAATTGGCTGGCCACCTCGTTGGGGCTAAATTACAACCCCTTTCAGACATTTACAAGGCTGCACATAAAATTTTGAAAATTATTTAAAAAAAAAAAAACTTTGGAATATAAGCTAACCAAAAATATAAGTACAAGACAGATCTAGGTAAATCATTTTAATGTCTCTACTTGTTACAACTAATATTCTGGTACGGTATTCTCTTGTGTGTAATTGGCATTGAGCATATAAATATTTGTTTGTACCCATACTGAGCTCAGGTTGTACTTGAAAAAGGAATGTGTATTCCAGTGTGCCTACCTGATATCAAAATAAATGAAAAACATAGATATTGTTCAAATACGTTCCTTTGAGCATTGCGGGAAACTGTAGGCTGTGATAAACCCCAGTGTCCCTAAGGGTTACTTGGATCCCATCAGAGGCTTTGCATCTAGACTGTGTTGATAGAGTTTTTAAATTTAAATCTTCATTTGGGGTGGTGTTACAGAAGGGAGGACCAACAGGTCAAACAAGAAGCAAGTGAAGGGGAGGAGGCTGACCCACTAGGGGTGGACAAGGGGCCAAAGGTAAAGAATGAGAGAGAGGAAGAGGTGTTAGTCTTTGGGGATTCCATTATCAAGGGTGTACACTGGGTAAGGAAATGGCACCCAAATAGGAGAAGGAACATCAAAAGTGTACAAGGGATGGAAGCGAGGTGGGCTGGGCCAAAGCTCAAGGAAACATTAAGGAAGGTGGGGGGCAAACCTCACTTGACTATTCCCCTTTGGACAAATGACTTGGCAGGAAATGAGGTAGGAGTGGTGCAACAAAGGTTTAAAGAGCTGACGGTGCTGCAGAGAATCCGTGAGTTCAGTGGCATTCTCTAAGGTAATCCAGGTCCCCTGTGCCAGTACAGGCAGGAAAAGGAGACTAGAGGAGTTCAGTAAGTGGCTGAGAGACTGGTGCACGTCGGAGGGATTCACTTGCATAGGAGGGTGGGGGACAAGTGGAAGGATGAAGGACTGTGCTCGGAGGACAGGCTGCACCTCAATGAGAAGTGGTCTAGAGAGCTTAGAGGAAAACTGGTAGAATACATGAACGGGGCACTGCATTTAAACTGATTAAGGGGAAGTATGAGGCTAGGGAAGGCATTGAGGTCAGGAAGGTGGGGATACTAGCTGGTACTCCCCCATAAATGGGGGTAGTGTATAGAAAGGGGATGGTGGTAGTGGAGGGCAAGAGATTTGGAGGGCCATGTGTGCAAACGCTCTAAGCCTGAGCAACAGGATTGCAGACCTAGAGGCCACCATGGCAGGGGAGGACCTGGATCTAGTTGCCATCACTGAGACCTGGTGCAGTGAAGACCAGGACTGGGATATGGCAGTACCAGGATTTACTCTGTTAGAAGGGACAGGGTTGGAGGAAAGTGGGGAGGAGTAGCCCTTTTATGTAAGGGACAGCATAAAGGCTACAGAAATACAAGGGGAATAGGGAGTGGAGGTACTGTGGGTCACTCTGGAGAGAAGGAATGGGGCCATTATCCGAACAGGAGTGATATACAGACCTCCAGTGCAGACAGAAGAGGTGGATAGAGAAATGTGGAAGCAGTCCAGTGGTTGGTGCATAAGGGAGAGTTGCTGCTGATGGGGGACTTCAACCTACCTGACGTGGATTGGAGACTCCCAGCAGCGGCAACTTCCAGGAGCGGGGACATCCTGGACTCCATGCCGGGGGTATTCCTCAGGCAGCTAGTAATAGAACCCACTCGTGGGGATGCATTGCTGGATCTAGTGCTGACAAATGAGGACAGTGTTGCTGACATCACAGTGGCAGACAACCTGGGGACCAGTGATCATCATATGGTGTGGTTTACTATAAAAACTGGATTTGCATCGAACCGCACAAGGACGATGGTCATGGACTTCAGGAGGGCCAATTTCAAGACAATGGGAGAATGCCTCAGGGTCACCCTGGCAGGGAGAGCGATGCTAGGAGGAGTCGAAGACCAGTGGGCGAAAATAAAAGAGGGCATAGAAAGAACAATGAATCTTGTTTAGGCAGGTCTACAAGAGCAAGAGGAAAAGGAGACCACTGTGGTTCTCCAGGGAGCTAGCAGAAACAGTAAGAGTGAAAAATTAGCATTACTGAAGTACAAAAAAACACAGAGGGAGGAGGATATGAAAAACTACCAGGAGAGGCAGAGGGAGGCAGGGAAGGAAGTGCGGAGAGCAAAGGCACTAATGGAGGAGAAGATTGCCCCTTCAATTAAGAAAAAAAAAAGGGGATAAAACATTTTTTAGCTATATTAGTGAGAAAAGGAGGACCAGAGGGGGGGATAACAAGGATAAAAGACAAAGGGGGTGTCTGCGAGGAAGAGGACCAAGGGAAGGCAGACATATTGAACAGATACTCCTTCTACTGTAAATACAGAACAAAAGTATGTGACATGCCACACATGAAGAACAGGGGTAGAATTGGTAGCGAGGTGGACTCTAGTCCTTTTACAGAGGAGGAAGTCCTCAGGGTACTGGCAAAATCAAAAGTTGACAAGGCAATGGGACCAGATGGGGTTCACCCTGGGATATTGAAGGAGCTCGGAGGTGTGCTGGCTGCACCCCTGACAGCTTTGTTCAACTTACCACTGGATACAGGGGTGGTTCTGAGGGACTGGAAAAGGGTGGATGTGGTCCCACTTCACAAAAGTGGGAATGGGGAGGAGGCAGGCAATTACAGACCTGTCAGCTTGACCTCGGTAGTGGGCAAGGTTATGGAATCACTATTGAAAGGAAGGATAATGGAATAGCTCAAAACAAGTGGATTGCAGGATCAAAGGCAACATGGTTTCACAGCGGGCAGGTCTCGTCAGACAAGCCTGATTGAGTTCTTCGACTGGGTGACCAGGGAAGTGGAACTGGGTGGAGTGGTGGATGTGGCATACCTGGATTTCAGGAAGGGGTTCTACGCAGAAGACTGGTGAACAAGCTGGCTTGTCTGTGAGTGGGCCAGAAAGTAGTAAAATTTAAGGAGATGGTTGAAGTGGCAGGAGTCCGAGGATGGTGGTAAATGGAGTCCACTCGGGAGATAGCAGGGTGCCTAAGGGGTCAGTACTGGGCCCAGTCCTCTTCAGTGTCTGTCAGTGACATTGCAGAAGGGCAGGAAGGAAAAAAAATGTCTGCCTGTTTGCGGATGACACTAAAATATGCAACAGGTGGACACACGGGGGTGGGGGTGGAAAAAATGAGGAATGATTTGTGAAGTTAGAGAAAGCGGTCAAGTTTAGCAGCTGGGGTTCAGTACAAAAAAGTGCAAAATCATGCAGTTGGGGCACAGAAACCAAGGGGGGGGGGAAGCTACGTACCAGTTGGCAGGGTAGGTACTGGCAACAACCAAACAGGAAAGGGACCTGGGGGTAATCATTTCTGATGACCTGAAAGTAGGCAAGCAGAGTGAAAAAGGCAGTGAGAAAGGCTAGTAGAATGCTGAAGTGCATAGGGAGAGGTATCACCAGTAGAAAGAAGGAGGTAGTGTTGCTCCTGTACAAGTCATTAGTAAGACCACACCTTGAGTACTGTTTCCAGTACTGTAGGCCCCACCTCCATCGGTACATAGGGTGGAGGCGTTATAGAGGCGGGCAACCAAAATGGTGTAGGGACTGCATCAAAAGTCCTACCAGGAGAAACTAAGAGAACTGAATATGTATTCACTGGAGGAAAGGGGGGTGGGCGGCAACTAAAAGAATTGAATATGTACTTGCTGGAAGAAAGAAGGAAAAGGAGGGGATTATGATAGAAACATTCAAGTACATAACAGGTATTAATAAAGTACAGGAAGGTTTCATTTTCCGTAGAAAGACTCGACAAGGGTCACGCTATGAAGCTGGAGGGGGGAGGCTCAGAAGGGATGTGAGGAAATATTTCTTCACGTGCCTGGAACAGCCTCCCAACAGAGGTGGTAGGTGCCAGAACAGTCGCAGGATTCAAGCATGCGTAGGACAGATACAAGGAGACCTTGGAAGGAACACAGGGGTGGGGTGGAGATTGTGTAGGGGCTGCGATGGCACAGTAGGCAGGGAAAATGGGCAGACTGGATGGGCCATTGAGGTCTTTACAGGGTATTAAATAACTGGTATAGCATAGGAAAACGCTACGCAAATCAGAGGGTTCTGCTAATCATTTTCTGAATCACATAGCACTAGACTGCTAAACATTTTTTTTTGATATTTTTATTCAGGTTTACCTAGTCAAGACACAATAAAAAGGAAGCATTTTTAATTTTGCTAATCAGTTTGTGCCAAGTGCTATGTATTTTCAAAGTTGATTCGCACTTTATCGCACAAAACTGGTAATTAATTTTCTCAGCTTATTTAATACCCTGCTTTATCTGCCAACGACTTTTATGTTTCTTTTTTTTTTATTATTATTTTTATTGCAGGAGACAAATCACAGGATACAAAAATGCCATTATTTCATTTCAAGAGCTATATATCTTGTGTATATGAATATGACTGTTAGGCATATAATTCAGGGATTTATTTAACTCCAAAAAATTGATTAGCGTTTTGCTCATAAAAGTGCTAA
The DNA here is from genome assembly GCA_016271365.2 of Neoceratodus forsteri. Classification (NCBI taxonomy): domain Eukaryota; kingdom Metazoa; phylum Chordata; order Ceratodontiformes; family Ceratodontidae; genus Neoceratodus; species Neoceratodus forsteri. Next base: position 1,099,385,138 of record CM057458.1, on the reverse strand, counting down.
AACATTGTGAAAATGCATAGCACTTGCCTCACTGTGTTTAACAAACATAACACTTCTAGAAAACCTATATAAATACTTTCTGTACAGTTAGCATTGTCCCAAGAAAAAAACTGCTAATCAATTATTTAAAATCCTGTAATTAATACACATTACGCATTGCACAACTTGTATAAGCTAGGCAGATTTCAATATAATTCGGACCAGCCCTTTCCTCCCTCAAGGCAAGCGGCTGACCCACCTCCAAAGCAATATTCAGTCTCCCATGCCCCTCCCATATCGTCCCCTTCCCTCATGGAAAAAATTCTGGATCTCGGGAAGACATAGGTAGTACCCATCTACGCCACTTTAACTTTTATGTTTCTGTGTTTCTATTTATTTATTTTTAAATTCTATTTATTTAGAGTTTGATTACCAATCACGAGGCAGTGTCTTGTTTACAAGGGTGAGCCCTCAGTTAGATTCTGCTGGTACAGTTTCTGTATTTATTTTATTTTTTTTTACTTTCTGTTTATTCCTCCTCTCCCCTCAGCTCTGGTCTCCTCAGGAACACCTAGGAGTCATCCCCCTATGGTCTGCTCCTACCTGGTCGATCCTCCATCGCCAATGTAGCCATGGTTTAACCCCCCCCCCCCGATAGGGACGGGGTGGGTCCCAACACCCCAAACTTCTCTGGTAGTGTCGGTCGGTCAGGTGCCAGGAGGGCGGCCGCAAATCGAGGGCAAGCTCCGGTGCTCCGTCTCCGCCAGAGCTGAAGGGCATTTTCCCCTGTTCTTTGGGAGTGGCTAGTGCCCTGATGTCAAGGTATTCCCACTGACGTCTGCCACTCCCCACTTCTTCTCTACACTTAGCATACTTGTACCTCTGGCTTCGCCAGAGGCCAACTGAGCGCCGAGCAGGAACCCCTGTCCCTCCCGGGAGAGGAGAGCTGTCCTCCGGACGCTCGATCCTCTCTCTCCCCTGCTGACCCCCAGCAACCTGGGCTCATTCCCGAACCCAGGTCGCCGGCGTGGCTCGAGGTGTGGCGTCCAACGCATCAACCCTCAGTGCTACTGAGCTGGCTAGGGTCTGTATTTTTATTTATTTTTTGTTGACTGGGAGATGAGGGCTAGGCAATTATGCATTTTCCTGGTCCCGGGGATGGGGGCATGGTATCTTTAATATTCACCTGAACAACTACCAGAACAAAAAGACAAGACTTGGAAAGCTGAAGACACTAAATGCTCAGCAAGATTGACACATGGTCATTGCAGAACCTCTTGTATTGAGAGAAGGACTGTTAATCAGGATATTGGGGAAATTGCATTTCCTGAGGCAGCCAAGGGAACTGACTGAGTGGACCCACTTGGGTCTTTTTTCTGTCTCTTGATACAGACTGAACAAAAAAAAATGTGATTGATTCTGCCTTTTGTCCTCTGCTGCTTGGCCACCTGTTCTTTCATTACATGTTTTTTCTTCAGGTTTTTTTTTTCAGTCTCTTTCTGTTGGTAGAACTCTGTTTTTTATGTTTCACTCCCTGGCTGTAACTACTGGCCTGCCACTGCCCTTTTATTGAGTTTGCGCATGCACGGTGAACTCCTTGGGATAGTACGCTTTGAGGGGTGTGACACTGTCTGTGCAATGTAGAGTGCTCTGCAGGGGGCACAACAGTATCTCACCAATCCTCAGCCAGGCTGGTCCTGATGCTGTTTTACCTGCAGTGATCTCCACTTGAAAAGAAAAAGCCACACGAATCAGGAGGCTGCTTTTTCCTTTCATGTGCAGGTCACCGCAGAGCAAACGGCTGCTTCCGTCGTGACGTCTCCGCCTCGCCACCCTACCGGTCCCTGCCTGAAAAGTGGGAGGAGGCGCTTTCCTCGCCTGCCTCCTCCATGTCCCGCTGTCTCTGGCTTAAAGTTTCTCCCACCCGTGCGGAGCAGGCCACAGCCTAAACTCCATGCAGGCTGGGAGTATTCAGTGCTCGAAGGCACTTTTACTGTAAGCGCGATTGGATTGTGCTGGCGGACCCCCTTCCCCCCGCCTGCCGACATTGGGGTGCTTATTCCCTGTGTCAGCCTGCATCTCCCGCCATCCTTTAATGTGGCACACTGGGGTCCCACCCCAGTGTGCCAAAACCTGCTGTGGTGTTTCCGCCACAGGGATTCCTCTCCCGCTGTCTGATGCGCGCCCCCCCCCACCAACATATCCTCTGACCTCGGGATGCCTGATCCCTGGGTTGGCATTGATCCCCAACCCCCAGTACTCTGGGTGCACTGGGAGCCCACCCCAGTGTGCGAAATACATAGTTTCCATGTAAAAAGAAAAACTGACCATGACGTCTATTTTTTTTTTTTATGTTAAACCTGAAAACAAAGAAAATGGTCTTCGCCACCTCGGCTTGCCTCTCCCCAACTCCGCACTTCTCCTCAAGGGCGCACCCCACCTCCCTGCACCACTCTCACCCATACTTACCTCCGGAGGTCAGGAGCAGCGATCTTCAGTGACCTGGGAACACATCTGCATTCTTCAAAAAACGACCGCAAACTGAAGAAATGATGGTAAGTCTTATAATGGCACTGAATGGGGGGGGGTTTCAACTTAGGTTGATATCTCAGCCATTTTGGGACATTTTGGTCCCAAATTTTCAACATGGGGTTCTTGGGACCCCACTCCATGAACACAGTCACTGTCTTTTAGTTTCTTGGTCGAAGGTGATTTTGTGCAGCTGCATACGGAATCACCTTTGAGACTAACAAACAGTGTCACTGTTCATGAGTGGGGTCCCAAAAAGTCCTTGTTACAAGTTTGGTGAAAAAACTCCTAAACATGACTGCGTTACGAGCGTCCATTGCGCAGTTTCTATGCATGCTCGTAACGCCATCAATTTGTAAGATATTCACTCCAGATTTCCAGCATTGCCATTTTTTCACATTCCCTTATGAACAGTACTGCTTTCATTTTTTGTATCCTTCCCAAAATGTGTTTTTTGCATCTGTTGCGCAGAATGGTGCGGTCGCTGTGCGATATCAACTTGGGACTGATTAATGGAATTCCGTGCCACTGTTCATGAGGGAGGTCCCACAAGGCCATGTTGAAAATTTGGTAAAACATTCAAAAAATGACTATGTTCTGGCGTCGTTAGCAGTTTCTCGCGCTCACTCATAACTTCGCCACATTTTCATATTTTCACTCCAGATTTTTAACATTTCCTTTCCTTTTCTTCACACCTCCTCATGGACACTACAGCTGTCAGTTTTTGCATCCTGCCCCAAATGTGTTTTTGCACCTGTTGCACTGAATGGCACACTCGCTGTGTGAAATCACCTTTTAAAATTGAGTAACAAAATTATACTGCCACTCTTCATGAGGTGGGGTCCCAAAGAGCCCATGTTGAAAATTTGGAGCAAAAATATCAACAAACGCCCGGGGTGTTAGGGTTTTCAACCGTAACGCCCACCCTTAAAATGCAAGGCAGAGGAATATACACAGGAAAATATGGGAGGCATGTATAACAGCAATACCAACAGCGAACTCTCAGCATTGACAAATGCTTATTTGTTTCAGAATTACTTCTGTTTGTTAGGGCTGGTCTGAATAGCACACCAGTTACTATTGGGATCAGAGTCAGGAAATGTTTTGCAGCTGTCCCATTGAAATGCATTGGGAAACTGTGATACACCTTTTTATAGCTGTCAACGAGTGAGTCTGTGCCTTGCTGTTGTGATGTGCCTTTTTATAGCTGTCAGCGAGTGAGTCTGTGCCTTGCTGTTGTGATGTGCCTTTTTATAGACGTCAGTGAGCGAGTCTGTGATGTGCCTTTTTATAGCTGTCAGTGAGCGAGTCTGTGCCTTGCTGTTGTGATGTGCCTTTTTATAGCTGTCATCGAGCGAGTCTGTGCCTTGCTGTTGTGATGTGCCTTTTTATAGCTGTCAGTGAGCGAGTCTGTGCCTTGCTGTTGTGATGTGCCTTTTTATAGACGTCAGTGAGCGAGTCTGTGCCTTGCTGTTGCTCCATACAGCTGTCTGTAACACTTTGCTAACTTTCTGTTGGCTGTAAGGAGGAGAGAGAGCGAGAACCTGTTGCGCAAGTAGTGTTTCTCTCGTGCACTTGCGGCTGACCTAGGTGATACAGTGATGAAGTCCTGGGGTTGTTTGGTCTAGCACCCCCCCCACCCCCCGTGATGAGAACAATGACAGTAAAATAAGCAGAGAGAGGAAGCACTTTTAAAACTCTCGGTTTTCACAACTTTGTGAGTGGAATGCTGACCTTTATTTTTTTGGGGAAAAAAAAAATCACCTATATTAAACAGAGTTTTCATGCTACTAAATTTATATTTATTTTTTTAAATATTTCACCAGGAAGGCACACTGAACAACAAGTTGCTTGTCTCCCGGTGCGTCCTGGGGGAAGGGAACAGGGGGAGAGTACATATAACATATACAGAACAATTGAGTACATAGGAATGTATTGATACATGTGAACATGAGAGCAATGCATGAAATACAGCAATATCATAAAATACAGGATTACAACAGTACAACAAGGTAGGCTAAATAACAATTGATCAAATTAAAGTGCAGGATTGCTGCAGCATAGTTTATTTTGAAATCCCATATAGGTTATGGCTGAGGATAGCAGGTACAGTTAGGGGAGAGGAAATTATGCAGGACAGAGGAGAGGGAGTGAGAGGAAGAGGAGTGGCGTAATCATATTTGTTTGGGAAGGGCATTCCCGATTTTTGGGAAACAGTGGTTGAAAGCGGATTTCCCGGCCAGTGTAGAACAGTGGGTGATTGAAAAGGTGCGTGTGTCTGAGGATCTTAAAGGAAAACTACACCCTCATATCTTCTAAATGTTGTTTGTTTTCATGTCAATAGACAACTCTTTTCATGTAACTGTTAAGGATGTATGCAAATGCTTTAATCAGTTTTCACAGTTCGTACTAGGCCCTGTTGCTATTCTGGAAGGCTCCATTTCATGGTTGCCGAAATCTCATTGTCCCTAAGAGCTGCATTAGCATATGAGAACATGATGCGTAATCACCCTTTAAACTACCCAGTATGCCTGTCTGCTTAATTAGTTTTAAAAGAAACAAGCTGCAAAAAGGCGCAAAATACTACATTTACCTTCAGTGAGCTTTGCAAACTGAGTTATAACGCAGTTTTTTTCCCTTTAAACTTCATTCAGTTTGAGTTTCCAGAGAGTTTTTGCAGGGTATTTGTTCTTTCAGCATATAGATACATGGTGTAAATGGGTGATCTGACATCATGTTCTCATATGCTAATGCAGTTCTCATGAAAGATGAGATTTCAGCAACCATGAAATGGAGATTCATAGGGCAATCACAGGGGCTACCATGAGCAGTGAAAACAAACTAAAGGTAACACATATATCCCTAACAGCTACAGGAGAGGAGTTGTCTGTTGACATGGAAACAAATAAAATGTTAATGATATGAGGATGTAGTTTTCCTTTAAGGAGTGGGTAGGAGGGGGAGGGGTAGAAAGAGATGAAGATATGTACGGTGCCAGAGAGCCAAGCCAGTATTTCTAAATGAGTTTGGCATAGTGAGAGAGGTGCCTTTTGGCAAGAGAGGGGAAAGACAAAGAGCGGTAGAGATCGCAGTGGTGAGTACATACAGGAGGGTCCAGGGCAAATCGGCAGAAAGAATTGAAAAGGGGGTCCAATCTGGATAAGGTGGCAATGGGAGCGGCACTAAAGACTGCATCACAGTAGTCAAAAATAGGGAGAATCATCTTTTGGACAGTCTCACACCTGGCTGTAAGAGGAATGCAGTTACGGTTCCTGTACAGGGCGCCAAGCTTGGGGCGCAGCTTTTTCAGGATGGCATCGATGTGCCCAGAGAAGGTGAGATTTTGGTCCAGCCAAACCCCAAGATATCTAAAAGAAGAGATGTCCTCTAGCAGTGTCCCATCCAGGGTGTGGAAAGTGGGCAGAGTGGGAAGCCTAGTAAGTCTCTGCCTAGTGCCAAAGGTCATGGAGACTGTTTTCTTGGCATTTAGAAAGAGTTGATGTGGTGCAAGCCAGAGCTAGATCTTATTAAAGTCGAGCTGTAGTCTGGTTTCAGCATCTGCGTGTGATTGGCCCGAGGTGAACAAGACGGTATTGTCAGTGCACATGTGTGTGGAGGAGGAGGAGGAGCAGACTGACGGTTAGGTCATTTAGGAAGATGGAGAAGAGTAGGGGCCCAGTACAGAGCCCTGTAATTTACTTGGTGAGGATTTGGTGTTTTTGGGGGGGGGGGCCGGACTCACAATTCTAACTGATTGTGTCCGCCCTGTGAGATAGGCCTAAACCAGTTAGTGGCAGAAGCCAAAGGACAAAGAGTAGCATGACTGTGGCACCATTTGATGCTTGTAGGAACTAGAACATATCTCTTCCAACCTCTATGTATAATGAAAAAACTGCCAAGTTTCCAGTCAGTCTGAGTAGCCTGGTCATGGTCTTGGAAAAGGGGGGAGGGATCTGTTGCTGGAGCGAGAGGGGATCCAGGGTGAGGCAATTTGCAAAACAACACCTAACCAACATGTCTTCCCTACACACGGTATCCCAGAGTGTTTTACAAGGCACATAAGTTACATACTCTTAGTGTAGGGAATGTATAATATAATTGAATTTTCAGTGTTCAGTGTTGCCTGACAAGTAATAAAAAAAAATCTGGTCCCCTCTACCCACTATCTGATGGGTCTGTTCAGCAGCCAGGTTCATGAGGGAATAAAAAAAAAAAAAGAAAGAAATAATAATAATCTGTCCCTCCAGCAACAACCTGACCCATTAAGGAACAGGAAACATATTTGGCCCTCTCCCCTTCCCGCTACGTGACTGCTTCAGTACCCAGTCCAGGGAATCAAAAAAAAAAAAAAAGGCCCTATCTCCCAAACTACCTGATGGATCTGGTATGCAACCGACCCTGTCAGTGAATAAATAAAAAAAAAAAATGCAACACACCCTCTCGGTGAATAAATAAAAAGAATGCAACCCACCCTGTCGATGAATAAATAAACAAAAACAAACGAAGTCCCCCTCCTACGAACAGCTTGGCAGATCCAGTGCCTAAAATGGCCCATCAGGGAATAAAAACCTCTGTTCTCTCTCCCCAGACTACCATTGCTGGTACAGTGCCCAACCCGGACCCTCAGGGAATAAATAAAAAACTGTCCTCCTCCCTTAACAAGCTGAGGGGTCCAATGCCCAACCTGGCCCATCAGGGAATAGAAAAAACAATAGCTGTCCTTAACAGCCTAACAGATCCAGTGTTCAGCCAAGCCCATCAGGAATTAAAAGACCCCCAACAACCTGTTGGGTCCGCTGCTCAGTCCCACCTGGCAGAAAAGAAAAGAAAATGTGGTAATCCCCGAGGATTTTACCAATCTGATGTCCAACCTGGTCCATTAGAGAATTAAAAAAAAAAAAAAAAAATGTAGCCCCTCCATCCATCACCTTACTGGTCCCATTGCCCAGGCTGGCCCATACGTTAAGCCATACAGCGATAAGGAGAAGCAGCAGCAAAGCGGTGAGTGGAAGGTGGCAAAGGCGGGATAGTAAAACACTTCTCTCTGTGTCCATCTGCTTAGGTCACATTGAGGTGCTTTGACAGTGCACGGGAGTCTTGGTGCTGCTGCTACCAGCCTGTTCTGGCATGTCCACTGCCTACGGCCTGCAGCACCATGGCAGACTGGTCTGAGGGGTATCGGTTGCACACACTCCCGAAGGTGTAGCCCCAAAGTGCCAGCAATCCTGATTCTACTGCCCGACTCTCTCTCTTTCTTGCTGTTTCCTTCTCTTGGCCCTTAGTCAGATAAATTAGGATCTGGAAATACACATGTAGACAATTTAATTCTCCAGGTTAGTAAGCGGGTGGGTTTTTATATAGAAATAAAAACTATTTTGGACCAGAAACCTTAAACCTTATTATTAAAGTCCAAATATTGCCACTCGTAGATTACAGGGCTATTTTATATGATGGCACAACTAGTGATCGGCTATCAAGGCTGGGCATTCTATTTCATAGGCTAGCAAGATTAGTACTTAAATGCCCCAAACTCTTACACCACTTTGAAATGTATAAAAGATCAGGATGGTTGTCTTTACGTAGTAGAAGAGAAGTCCATAAGCAGTTCTTTGCGTACAAGCGTGGTTTGGGACTCATTCCAACATTCCTAGGGGAAAGAATACGCTTTAGAAATATTGAACCCTCTCTGAGGAAATCAAGAATTAGAGAAATGGTTGCCCCCTTATTAAAAACCTGGCGTTTTCAATCTCTCTTTAGTTATTATGTACCAACTTGCTGGAACAGTCTTCCTCCTGAATTTAGACAACAGATAAGTAAGCCTCCTTCCATTTTTAAACTGAGAAAGTACTTGTATTCTTCACAGAAGTTTTGTAATTGTCTTCATTAACTGTGTAATTGTGTTAACTAATTGTGTATTTTTTATGTACTTATATATTTAAGTAAGGTCACCATTGTGAATGAGTTTTATATTCAGTGGTTTAACCTTGAATAAACAGACAAACAAACAAACAATCTCAGCTCTGCTTTCTTCCCAGTACACACACACACACACACACATATATAGGGATTACACTGCTGTGCACACTTCAACCCAGCCTTCTGCGCAGCAGACTGATTTGGTGCCTGACCTAGCCCATCAGGCAAGAAAACAAAATATTTTCCACTCCCACAAACTACCTGATGGGTTCAGTGCCCAACCCAACACTCATCTGGCCCTTCCCTCAACTACCAGATGGGTCCAGTGCCAACGTGATCTGTGAAAAAATAAAAAGGCAGCCGACCCGTCAGCGCAGCAGTTGGATTTCCGCTTGCGACCCGGGTTCGGGAACCTACTCGGGTCACTGGAGGGCCGGCTGGGAAGAAGGAAAGGAGCATCCCAGGTTGGCTAGCCTCCTCCGGGGGGAGGGTGGGGATGCATCTCGGTGCATGCTGGCCCCTGGCGGAGGCCGGAGGCACAGCACAGATGCCAGAGGTGAAACTGCTGGGGGAGTGGCGGACGTCAGCGCGCGCCTTGACGTCAGTGGCACGCCACTTCCTGGGGAGTAAACCAGGAAACTGCCTTGGTCGGTGATGAGTCAGTAAGACCTGGTACAAAAATAAACATAGGTGATAACACGTAGAAACACATCTCTTGGTCAGCACTGCTTCTCGTGCCGTTTTGCTAAGCAAAGGAATGACCTACCCGACTACGTGTAAAAGGATTGCTCTGCTGAACTGTTAAAATCCCAGCTTTACTCCTTGCCTACTCCACCTGGTTCTTGCAGTTGCTACCACTGACCCTCTAAACATGTACACAACGGGTAAATATTGAAACTATATACACTGCTCATGGCTCGCTGTAACTTGCTGACATGCTGTCTTGTTCTGACTACCACTGGAAAGCACAAACCGTATGATCACTGTCTCATCTCTGCTTAAAGATGTGTAAATCGACTTCGGCTGCAAACTATGCTTTACTGTTATCTGTATTGTTATGCTGTATTATCTGTAACCTACTCTGTACTTGCTGTATTTTGACTCAAAACCCCTTGAAAATAGGCATGGCCTAAAGGGTTTATGCAAAATGAAAACTAAACTAAACAACATAAAAAAGGCAAGCACAGCCGTGTTGTCACCAACCAAATTTTGTTTTATTTTTATCATTCTGTTTTACCATTTGTACTGTTGTTCCTTAGAGCCAACCCCAATTCCTCAGGGTTTTACCTGCTGCAAAGGATCCAGCCAGTCAACCATTCACCCCCTGGAGTTTGTGCAGCACTGGTATCACACAGCTGGCACACTGTCCATGCAAAGCAGACTCGGCGGCATCACTCTGATACGCTGGTCCCTAATTTATCACCGCCTAATGCCATTTATGTCCAGTTCCGTCTGGGAGACCACGCTGGGACATTGACAGATGAGTCCCAGTGTTGGAAGTACTGCATTCCCTTCAGGTGCTAGGTTTATTCCTGAACAGCCTATAGGGATTTCTTGCAAAATGACCCAGTGACTAAGGAAATCAGTGTCTCTGCACACTTGTGGGTATTATAGATATTTAGGGCAGCTAAGAATTTTGCCCTTTGCTTCAGGTTTCTTCTACCCACAACCTTTAAGTGGCTAGTTGTATGCTTTCCTTATCAAAATATCTGAATGATGAAACACAGCGCACCACAAAGTATAGCTCCTTGCTTGATGTCAGATGTCAGGTAGACTGTTTCAGATATATTTCTCAGTAGCTTGAAAAGGTTCTGTATTTGTCATTTAAGCAGTAATGTTTGACAGGGTGTGTCGTGGTGGGATAACCTCACGCTTTGGATGCTTGAAGCATGAGACCGCAGGCTGCGTGTGTTCAACACCCAAGAAGTGACCTTACTCCACACACCCTGGAGTGCATTGCTGATGTTATACAGTATCTAGTTTATAAACAAACAAAAGAAAAGCACAAACAGATTAAACGTTTTATTTAAAAAGTTTTTTCCTCATTTTTTACTGGGTGGGTATACATTTTAGAAGAATAGTGCTGCTGTATTGTTTTGCCCAGTAGGTGGTGCTGCAGTTGCGGTTTTGTTCTTAACTGAATATGGTCTTATCTGTGCAGCCTCATCCCTGGTTCATTCTTGCCTCAGTCTGTGTTCTGCCTGCTAACACAAACACACACACTTTAATTCACTTGGTCCTGCTGCCTGTCCTGGGACTGGGTGAACAAGTTAGGTCATTTGAATTCACTGTTACCATCAGATAGAGAAGCGAGTACGGGGGTGGGGGGAACTTTCGTTATTGAGAAAACACTGTGAGTCTATGAGCATAGTTTTCTTTTGAGGTTACTGTACTTGGCGTTGCATAGCAATTTTCGCTACAATTTTCTGGAACTGCTAGTTGGTTTTAAGTATTGGTTGACACACAGTATTGCATATACTGTAATACCAAAACAGCTTATACATTTTGAAAATTTAAACCAGACCATGCAGTGGGCCAACAGAGGGCAGACTTTGTGGTGTAAGAGTACACAGGTCCAGCTTTAGCTTTTTATTTGTTTTACACCAACACGTTCACCAGAAATATTTTTTTTTCACACCGTGTTGTAGACTGGCACTATTAAAAACATTTAAAAATAGGTCCTAACAGTTATAAAAATCGCCATTTAAATGTAAAACATTTTTTTTTGGCTAGAGTGGCAGAGCAAGCCCTGTTACATATGAATCTGCCAGCAGAAACAGACCACCTGGTCTATCAGTGTCTGCCTGAGTATGCAGCTAGCCCCCTAGATTGCAGCTGCGCTGGCCCCTTCCCCGTCTGTCATTCCCATGATGGCCTCAGCCCCTTCCACCCAGACCCTCCCTCGTGCTCTGTCCCACACCCTCTTAAAACTTCCTACTGTCTTACATGATACCACCCCCTCTGGTAGAATGTTCCATTTAGACAGCACCCTCTCTGTGAAGTAGTGCCTCCTCATCTCCCTCCTAAATCTTCTGCCCTCCAATCTTAGTTTGGGCCCCCTCGTGTCCCTACCCTTCCTCAGTTTAAACACCCCTTCAGTGCTAGCTTTGTTTATCCCCCTCAAATACTTGAACATTTCAGTCGTACCTCCCAATCCCTCCTCTCCTCCAGCATGTACATATTCAGCCTGTCCTCATAGGTCTTGCCCTCCATTCCCTGTAACATTTTTGTTGCCCTCCGTTGCACACCTTCCAGTAAATTAATATCCCTCTTCAGATACGGCCGCCAGTACTGCACACAGTACTCCAAGTGCGGCCTGACCAAAGATCTGTAGAGGGGCAGGATCACCTCCCTATGCTTGGATGAGAAACCCGTTGCGATACAGCTCAGCATCCAGTTCGTCTTAGCTGCTGCTTTCCTGCATTGGGCAGAGTTGTTCATGCTCCCTGTTACCAACACCCCTAGGTCCTTCTCTTCCTCAGTGATCCCCAGCCTCACCCCTCCCAACCAGTAGTCTCTCCTTGGGTTCTTTGATCCGAAGTGCATAACCTTGCACTTTTTCACGTTGAATCCCAGCTGCCACTTCTCTGACCATACCTCCAGTTTGGTTAGGTCCCCTTGTAGTTGTTTCCATCCATCCTCTTCGTCCACCACTGCCCCCATTTTGGTATCTTATGCGAACAGACTAACCCTGCTCCCAACTCCATGTGCAATACCTGAGATAAAGAGTCCAAATAGCACCAGGCCCAGTGTCACAAACGTACTCCGCAGGCCAGGCCATCTACTCCCACAGTGCCAACCTCAGAGTGCAATAGTGTGTACAGGTAACACAGGGTAACTCTACTGTCTGCTTTGGGTCTGAATCACCTTTAACCTCAAGTTCTGGAGGGATTCAAACTGTGAACCTTATGTTAGCATACCCAATGTACAGGCTCAGATATGTACCCTCTTTGGGACTGCAGTACAATCTTTCGCCAGTGGCATCTTAACAAGGTATCCAAAATGAACCCTTTTTAACTCTGTAAGAGACCTAGGTAGTTCTTACCTTTTTAAGAAAGCTCAGTAACACAGTCAAGCTTTTAAAACAGCTGTCTGACTTAACCACCTATACATCACATGCAAAAAGAACTGACAGACACCCAGGCAGTATTTCAAAGAAATGGTTGTTTACTAAAAGATGATAAAAATATGTAAAGTTAAACATAGAACAATATATCATACACCTTACAATCTTATAAAACAAAAAGGACGTTTAATAACAACACTCCTATCACAAAGACTTAATTGCTTTCTAACTGTTACCTTTCTAACTGCTCTCCCAGTCAGACTGTATGTCATATGTCACCATTACATATACAGTGTTCAATTTTTAACTCTCTGTCCCCACCCCCTTTTGATGGAGTCGTCTAGATCCTCACTTAGATTTTAGTTTTCTGACATAAGTGTGTCTGAGGATATGAGTCATTTCTTTGAGAAATCTGTAACTAGCCATTTCCCAAATATTAGTCTTTAATTAAACATTTCTCTTTGAACTTAATTGTCCCACACTCATGTCCCTTGGCTGATTTCCTGTGCCAGTGAGATCTGAGGGATTTTATGACTCTTCAGCTATTTGCCACAATGTGCTGAACCAGCCCAATTCCCTTTTCCTCTTGAAACGTCATAACATTCATATTTAAGTTCCAACTTCAAAAGCAGCAGCAGGCAATAAACTGCCTCTGGAAGGATGTCTTAATTAATGTTTCTCCTGGTCTGTTTTACAACATCCAGTGGTCTCAGTTGCTGACCTTGTAAGTTGAAAGGCCAACTGTCTCACATACTGACATTTCATACACAGACCATTTTATTTATAATAATAATATCATACAGGTAACCAGAAGCAGGGACAGAGGGTCGCACCGAGCCCTGTGGCTCACCGCTCATCACTGATCTAGGTGTCGAGAGCTCCCTCCCACTACCACCCGTTGCAGCCTTCCCTGCAGCCAGTTCCTTATCCAGTTTGTCCGCTTTGTCCCCACCCCGCAGCAGTCAGCTTCCCCCCCAGCCTCCCATGAGGCACTGAATCGAAGGCCTTACTGAAGTCCCAAGTACAGGACATCTACAGCATGACCCATATCCAAGCTCTCTTGTTAACCAGTCATAATATTCTATTAGATTGGTCTGACAAGACCTCCTCGAGATGAACCCGTGCTGCCGCCCATCCTGGAGGTCATTACCCTCTAGGAACAACACCAGCCTCTCCTTCAGCATTTTCTCCATAAGTTTACCCACTATAGAAGTGAGACTGACAGGCCAATAATTTCCTGGCTCATCCCTAGGGCCACTCTTGTGTATGGGCACCACATGGACCATGCTGCAGTCCTGAGGCACCCATCCCGTGTCCAGGGAGGTGCAGAACAGGTCTGCCAGTGGCTTGGCCAATACCTCCGCCATCTCCCTTAGCACCCTGGGGTGGATGCCGTCAGTTCCTGGTGCCTTGTCCACCCTTAAAGTCCTCAGACCCTCTAGTACTGTACTCCCCTCGATCATTCTGTCCGTTATCTCCTCCTCTCCCACCCCACCCTCCCAGTCCATGGTGGTAGTGGACCATCCTTCTACTTTGTGAAAACTGAGCAAAAGTATTCATTTAGTACTTCCGCTTGTTCCTCTCACTTTTCCACCCTCTCCCTTCCCCACTTTATCATCACTGTAGGGCCTCTGCACTTCCTCTTTTCCCTGACATATCTAAAAAAAATCCTCCCCCCCCCGATGCCCTGCGCAAACCTTAGTTCCCTGGAGGCCTTGGCTACTCTTACTCGCTTGGTCATCTCCCTGGACCAACTCACATAAGCCTCCCTGTCCTCTTCCGTGCTTGTTCTCCTGAACTTCTGGTACGCAGCTTTCTTCGCCCTGACCCCCTACAACACTTCTCTGTTCAGCCAGCATGGTTTCATGGCTCTGCACTTCATGCTCTTCGTCCTGGTGCAAGCTTCTGTAGCCTCTGTTAGCCCATCTTTAATAATTTCCCACTTTTGCTGTGCATCCATCTCTTGTCTAATACCCTGAAATCTCCCTTGCAGTATTTCTCTCATCCTCCTGAAGTACGCCCTCCTAAAATCCACCGCCTTTATTACTGTGCCTTCAGACTCCCTGCTCAACTTGAGTGAACCACACTGTTTGGTAGTCACTACCAGCTAGTGGGTCTTCCACCGTTATTTCCCTCCCTGCCTCCCCATTTGACAGCACCAAGTCCAGCATGTTACCTAGTTGTGTTGGCCCACTGACCAGCTTTGTCAGGAGACCATCCTGGATCGCGTTCAGGAGCACCTGCTCCCTGGCACTGGAGGTGGCAGGGGTGCACCAATCTACCCCAGGCAGATTGAAATCCCCAACAATCACCACACTGACCTGTCTACACACCCTCCTTGTTTGGTACACATCTTACAAATCATGTCTGCAGATATGATGGAATTTCAACTCTTTAAAAACGTTTGAAGCACTTCGCTGAATCATCGGTTTCCGGGTTGTCTGATTTCAGAGCTCCACTACAGCTGTTGCCCATGTCTCTGCTGATCTGCAAACTGCACATCACAATAATTAGAAAGTCTCTCTTGATTCTGCTTTGCTGGAATGTGATATCATGCAGTTACGTTATTTTAAGGAGAAATAAGACTTTTTGTGTGTATGAAGGATGACCTTCAGTGGTGACATACTTTGGGTTAGCTATGCAATGAAACTGTTGTGGAACTGTAAATGTTGGTTAGAAGTTGCTGTGCATATAGCCTAAAGTAATCTTTGACGATTGAAAGAGTACAGAGAGGGTCTGTGTGATTAGCACACCATGAATACTTTATACTGTATGGATGTGGATAGAGATGTCCATTGTGTACTGAAAGGGATTTAGGCATTATTCTTTCTGTGTGGATCTTTCCTTTCTGTTTTAAGTGATGTAAGGCAGAGAAAAGCATCTTCTTCATGTTTCAGATTCTTTTGTATAATATGAGAACTATAAAGCTGCTGTTGTACAGAACTCCAGGTTTCATATAGGATTGGGTCCAGACGAAGGTTTAAATTGCACAAACCGAACAGTAGTTTGCTAAACTTTTCTGCATTTTGCTATGAACACCATTGCTTAGGTAACCCAAACTGCTGCTTTGCAGGCTGCTGCTCAAATTTCAAGGTTTGAATCATCATTTTATTTCGCTAAAAGGTTCAGGTGACAGTTAGCCAAAATGTTATAAGGTTTTGGGTTGTAGCTTAAAAAACTGTCAGACCCGAATTCGTAGTGGCCAGAGCTCCTGCTTTGTGTAACTGTATTGCATGCTGCAGGAACAAAAATCCAGTGTCTGTAGGGATTTTTAAGTGACCCTTGCCAGCAGGAAATTGTTGCAACTTACTGTAATGGATACTTCTCCTTGAACGCTTGGGCACAGCCAGATTAGCCCCACACTGTTCTTGCATGTCCTGTTTGTAGCTGCAGGACAAGACAGCATTCTGAAACTAAAGCGAGGTCAAATTGATTTATCACTTACCAGGCATCCTGCCAAGTACTGGATCTTGTGCAGAATGATATTCAGTTGCTGTGGCGTATTTGCCGTGTTTATTAAATTCAAGCAAGATCGGAGGCCTGCCGCAAGCTTCAGCCTTGCATCACACTTAATTTAAAATGACAGTGTTCAGCTTGTATTATTTACTTGTGGCTGACTTGCAGATGTAGCAAAAATGTTAGTAGTTTTCTTATTCTGTAGCTCCTTTTCCTTGATAAACATCCCAACGAATTAGAGACAAAAATCCAACAGAACACAAAGCATGGAACTTATAATATTGGAACATAAACCCATAAAATAGTGCAGTGACTGGGGAGCTTCCTGTCATGCTTGGAAGTAAGCATTAAGCCACGAGAAAGGAGGGTTGTGTTAGGAATTAATGCATGGTTTGGGGGTTTGTGCACGAGGCCGAAGGCAGAGTGTCTACAACCACCCAACCATGCATTAATTCCCTAGTAGAAGCCTCCTTTCGTGGGGCTTAATGCACATGTAACATGGGCAATTGTGTTTTTTTTTTTTTTCCCTGCATTCCTTAGGTTGCCAAAAAACACTGAGAAATGTTGATATTTGAACTATTTTTATATAAATATGTGACAAAACTTGGTTTTCACTACAGCCACTTTCATTTATATGATGAGTTCCAATGTTTCATAACTGTGTTGTAATGTAATACAGCACATGTAATAGTATTATAACATGTTCAGTTATTTACCACATTGTGAGAAAAATTAGTTATTTAACTCGCAAATGTGCTGAATTCAGTTGTTACTAGGAACATGCCGCTTGCTCATTTGCACATGCTGATCAGATTTTAAAGAAACAGAAGAAAACTTTGTTTTCACTCCAGCAACATTTATTTATATGGTGGCTTCTGTTGTTTTATTAATGTTTGATTAATGTCTTGTAATGTAAGGCAAGACGTAATACTGCAATACCATCTTTAAATATTCAACACTATCTCAGAAAACACATTTATTTCATTCTTTAATGCTGTGGATTAACTGCATGAAACGAAGTATGGGATATGCCCCTTGCACATTTGCATAGGGCGCTTACATTTTTTTATTCAGTAAACTAACATTTCTTTGTATTGCTAAACGTTACTATCACCTTTTTAATAAGCAACAAGGAATTGAACTTTTCTTGCACATATTGCTCACTTCAAAAAAGTGTAACAATATCGCTAAACATTCTTCTTCATTGCTTGAAACCGCCAGGGTACCGACGAAATCTTACTCGCGACTTTCCTTCACTGAGTAGTACTTGAAAGGTCTATTGTGTGGTCCAGTTATAGTAAAATGGGACATGTTCAAATGATTAAAACGGATTGTTGGAGTTTGGAAAACTTATTTTTTGGACTGTTTCGTTGACCGACAGCTATGCATCGTGAAGTAACAGTCAGCCTGGGCAGGTGGGTGGGAGGGAGGATTTACAGTTTGAACAACTGTTGAACAGCCTACTGTTTGCTTTCGCCACTAAGGGCTGCATTTACCGCTTACCACGTCCTGTTCTTTCATTGTTGTGATTACTGTAAGTGACAGTTCCCATTATAGTACTTTGCAAACACACCAATTTTACGCTGATTACTATAGTGTCAACTGGGTGGGTGGGAGGAAATTACTATTTGTTGTTTAGACTGTGTACTGGCCAAAAATGCTGTGGCTGCTGTTAATGCGCTCCACATCTCTTGTGCCATGATTGACATTTGGAGACTTATGGTACTGCACAAGTGGGCGTTACTTGGGAGTTAATACCTGCTTGAAAATGACCACATGCTACTATCTGCCCAATCGTTACCTTTCAAATTCACTTGTATTGATCCCCATGTTACAACTGACATGAAGCCCCAATCCTGGGACATTGCTGAGGGCTGGCTAATGGTACAGTAGCAT
The DNA here is from genome assembly GCA_016271365.2 of Neoceratodus forsteri. Classification (NCBI taxonomy): domain Eukaryota; kingdom Metazoa; phylum Chordata; order Ceratodontiformes; family Ceratodontidae; genus Neoceratodus; species Neoceratodus forsteri. The sequence goes on along the minus strand of CM057458.1, from coordinate 1,099,367,296 downwards.
CTCAGAGAATGCTTTCCAGATGCAGTGAAGGAGGTCTGCTATGTCTTGCTGTCCTAGAAGTTCTTGGTAGAGTGACTGTACCTGAGGCAGAATGGCAGGCATCTGGAGGAGGTAGAGCAATGTACCCACTCTCATCCAGAAGGGTTAGTTAGCTCTGGCTTGTTGACATGGCTGTGTTGGGGCCACTGAAAAGTGCTGCTTGACATCGAATGACAGCCACCCAAATCCACCAGTGCAGTTTGGGGGGCGGGGGGTGTCCTGTGGGAGCCTCCTTCCTTGATGCCCCAGCCCTAGAGCCTGTCCCCTCCCCCCAACCCGACTCCCAGAAATGCCATGGTATTAAATGAGCCAAAAATAATGATTATGTGAAAGTGCTTTCAGCTGTGAAAATGCATAGCGCATGGCACAGACTGATTAGCAAAATTAAAAATGCTGACATGTAATCCTAAGTAAGACATAAAAAATGTTTAGCAGTCCAGCACTGTGCTGTTCAGAAAATGGTTAGCAGTATACTCTGATATGCTTAGCGTTTTGCTATGCTGTACCAACAATACCCTGCCATGGTAGTGATCACTGCATTAGAGGCCCCTCATGATGGGGTTGATCAGAGCTGAGAAGCTGTCAGTGGTTTCGGGTCCTGGAGGAGAGGGTAACCCCAAACACTGTCCGCATGCAGACACCATTAATGCTGACAGGGCCTGAAGGGATGTTGGAGGACAGCCTAGTACAAGAAGCAGGTATCGGGGAAAGAAGACTGGAGTAAACAAAAATGACTTCAGTCATCTTATAAAACAGAAGGTTGAATCAGTATTCCTTATGTCCCCTCCCTTTGCAGTATCTCAGCTGCACTAACAACTGCTGTCACCCAGGCGTCAATACTGCGGTAGAAGTGGTGACCCACCCTCCCTGGAGGAGAGCATTCTCTGGAATGCTCAATCCTCCTTTCCCTGACAGCAGCTCTCTAGTGACCTTGTTTTCATTTAGAACCCAGGTCACTGGCGTTACGATGAGTGGTAGCCCCACCGCTATGCTGATTGGCTCACATTGTACACTGTTTTTTTTTTTTTTTTTAAGTATAATGTTGTTTGTTTTTTTTTTTTTTTTTACCAGTGGTAAAATGGATTGTCAGAATGAAAGACCATTGATTTAAAAATATTAATATTCATGAAATGTTTGATTTATACTTTATATGAGTGTTTAACTAATTTTGTGTTACATTGTCATCCCAACAGATAAATGTCCGGGTCACCACTATGGATGCAGAGCTGGAATTTGCCATCCAGCCGAACACAACTGGCAAACAGCTCTTCGACCAAGTAAGATACTGCTCCTTTTTTATAAACAGTATGATCATTACAGCATAAGAAACATGTGCAGGCTCATAAAAGTGCTGAAGTGCACAATATAGTAGAGGGATGCTCGGTTTATAGGGAAACATAAATCCAAGGCAAACTTCCAGGTTAAATGACACTATCTGCCTGTGTGCAACTATAGAAAAACCACCAAACACTTTCCTTGGTATTGTGTTTTCATTGAGGTCTCATAACCATTCAATGAAAAGGACGTGGCTTCAATGTAAAGGTACATTTCCCAGATACTGAAGCTGAAAAACTGTGATTCCTGTTGCAAAGAATCACAGCTTAATTAAGGTCCTGGTTTTTGTTTCTTTATGCATCTCTCCAAACCATATATATGCACACTCTCAAGCCTCAATACCAGTGCAAGGCATTATGGAAATACAAATTCCTGAGCAAGTCAGGCTAACTGAGCCTTTGACAGGACAGACATTACTTTTTAAACTGACCTGTACATTTCATCCAGTATAGGCTGAAAATAACAAAGTACCGACACATGTTTAACTTAATTAAAGTCCCATTAGCATGTAGGGTCAGAACATGAGGCACACATGGACACTAGGGTGCACACTCCCTGATGCTGCTGACATTTTGCTGGATAGCTCTGCTTTCTTCAGAGATGTTTTCAGTAACCCATGAATAAATGTGCCTGGTACAGTATTTTCTAGGAGCGTGGGTATGTTACATAGATACATAGATACATAGACAGTGTCGGCAGATAAGGGCCTATGGCCCACCCAGTCTGCCCATTTGAGCTTGTAAGTTCAGTTTGTTTTCCTAGAAGTCTGTTGCCCCTTACCCCTGACCTCCAGAATTCCTTTATGTCTATCCCATGCATTCTTAAATCCGTGATTGTTTCAGCCCCACCACTTCCTCTGGCAGGGTGTTCCACTTGTCCACCACCCGTTCTGTGAAGAAATTCTTTCTCATGTTTCCTCTGAATCGTCCTCCCTCCAACTTCATCCCATGCCCTCTAGTCCTGGAACATCTTTTTACGCTAAAATAGTGTTTTCCTGCACCCTGTTCCTCCCTGTAAGATACTTGTATGTCTCTATCATATCCCTCTCTCCCTCCTCTCCTCCAGGAGTACATGTTCAGTTCCTTCAACCTGTCTTCATAGGACTTGTGATGCAATGCATGCACCATCTTTGTTGCCCTCCTCTGAACCTTCTCTACCCTGTCTATGTCCTTACGTAGGTATGGTCTCCAGAACTGTACACTGTACTCCAGGTGGGGCCTCACTAGTGTCTTGTATAGCTGGAATTATGACCTCCCTTTTCCTGCTGGTGATGCCCTGCCTATACATCCCAGCATCCTATTTGCTTTACCTGCTGCCCTGTCACACTGTTTCCCTACCTTGAGGTCATCGGAGATGACAACCCCAAGATCCCTTTCCTGCTTGGTGCATGCTATATCCTCACCCCCCAACTGATATATTGTGCCAGGGTTTTGTGCTTCATATGCATTATCTTGCACTTCTTTGCATTGAATTTCATCTGCCAAACCCCTGACCATTCTTCAGGTTTCTGCAGGTCCTTCTCATTCTGTCTACACCCTCTGGTGTGTCTACTCTGTTACAGAGCTTTGTGTCATCAGCAACAGTGAAATTCTGCCTTCTAGGTCCTGCACAATGTCACTGATGAAGATGTTGAATAGGACCGGTCCCAGCACTGATCCCTGTGGTACCCCACTGGTCACTCTTCCCTCTGTGGAGTGACAGCCATTTACCACCACCCTCTGTGTCCTGCCACCCAGCCAGTTACCTACCCACCACACTACTGTCCTGCCCACACCCATATTCCTCAGTTTGTGTAATATGTTGTTCATCCACACTTCTTGGTATGTCCCCTTCCACTTTAAATCTTGCCGGAAGTCTTCAAGCTGGCTCCTCCCACCCACCCGGGTGGTATATACCTCGGCTCCGCGCCATGACGCCAGATCTTCCTTTCTGCTAGAAGATACAGGTCCCCTCGTGTTCTCAAATCATATCGTAGGCCCTGGATTCTACTTGTCGGTTTTCACCGAAAATTATTCTCAAACCCGTTCGAGTTAGCAACTGTGCTTTCACCGCATCCGCCATGGAGGAAAAATTTTCCCCCCAGATTTCACTGGTCCCCCTGCGGCCAGAAGATGTCGCACACCGACCCCCACCTAACGTGCGTTTACTGCCTAGGTGTCGGACAGGACACCTCGTCATGTGGTTTTTGCCTGGCCTTCCATCCCAACATCCTGGATGACTGCAAGGTGTGCTTGAAGCTGGGGAGACCGGAGAAAAGGAACCCACCGGTGAAATCGAAGGAGGTGAGGTGGGCGGTTTCCATGGCCGCAGGATCCGCCAAGCAGCTGGAACAAATGAAAGCATTTGAGGAGGAAGCAGCTCGAGCTTCGGCCAATCGGAGCTTCTTTGTTCCCCTGAACCATGGCTCCACCTTTACTGGCTCCTTCAAGGAGTTGTACCAGTCTCTTCCTCACTCGGGGGTGAGGCGCCCTCGGGCTCGCACTCCTCCTGCTCTCGGAAGAGAGAGAAGGATTCTGTGTCTTCGTCTCGATGAAGACGTTCCTGGGACTGAGAGAGGTCCGAGTCCCGGGAGCACATGGTCTTGACTTCGGCCGAGATCGCATCCTCGGCTGCCAGCTTTATGGATCTTCCATCTGGCCAGGGGACCGAGGAAGTGGCTGAAGAGGTCGAAATTATCTTTGACCCTATAGACCCTTTGTCGCCAGCCGTGGCCGACGACTCATTGGAAAGGACTCTGGTCCTTGTATTCCCTGATGAGGAGACCCAGCCTGCTGGTGTCCCCATCAAGGACCTGGTTCCGGACCCTCTGTTTTCACCGACCCTGGTGTCTCCCGTTCAGCCGAGTCGGCCTCCCCGATCTTGGTCGAGGTCCAGAACCCTCTCGGCCAAACGGCCGAGAAAGAGCCATAAGCGCTGTCAAAAGAGGCGTTGCCACAGGTCCTCATCCCCCTCGGACGAGGAGAGGCTCCGGCGGAAACTCTGTTGGCGCTATGAAGACCTCATGTGGCAACAGCTGATTTTGACCGGGCAGAAGCTGGTTCCGCTGCCCACCCCGGCCATAACTTGGCTCCTGCCTCCTAGGCTGACACCGACCCCTCCGGAACCATAGCCACCGGTTCCTCCGTCTTCCCGCTAGGCCTATTCCGGTCTCTCCACCAATCCTGGTGGAACGACCACCTAAACAGCCTAAGGGAGGGGCACCCTCGAAAGAGGACCGACAAGACACCGGGCTCCCCTGACGTCTGTCAGTAACAGTCACCTCGGACCGCCCTCGGCACATCGAGGGTGACTTAGGTGGTAGACCGCTCTACCATGACTCCTCAGACTCTGACATCACCGGCTTGCACTCGCATCCCGGGGATGATGAGTTGACGGTCGGTGCAGGGTTGGAGGAAGGCCCTTCCTCCTTCCAGGGCATCCTCTGCCTCATCTGTGACTCCACTGGAATGCCCCTGGAGCCCATGCAGAAAAAGGCGGAGTACCCTCTTACTGATATTCTCAAAAGAGGGTATACCCTGACAGAGGCCTTTCCAGTGGCTGAAGCCATCGTTGGCCCAGCCCTTGAACTTTGGCAGCATCCGGCCTCCTGCTGAGCGTCATCCACCCGCGTAGCCCACAAGTACGCGGTGCCCATGGGGTCCCTTGCGGGGTTCACTGAACACCCTTCTGCAGAGAGCCTGGTGACCGCCTCAGTGTCCAGGCATACGGGTAATTCGGCCGATACTGACCGACCCCCAGACAAGGAGTCCAAAAATATGGATCACTGTGCCCGCAAGGTCTACGCTGCCTCTTCTCTGGGCCTTTGTCAGGCCAGCTCGGCTGTTATTATGGCACACTTCTCCCATGCCCTCTTAGGGTCATTGGACGAGGTCCTCGCTCATCTCCCTCCGGACATGCAGACTACCGTCAAGCAGGTCCGTGACCAGGGTCGTGCTGTCGCCAAACAGCAGCTCCAGACAGCCTTGGATATAGGAGATTCTTGTGCCCGCTCATTGGCAGCCACAGTGGCCTCTCACTGCAGGGTTTTGCTGAGGCTTTCCTCCTTCCCGGCGGATACTCAGCATAAGCTTGCTGACATGCCCTTCCTGGGGACCGACCTGTTTGGTCCAGGAGTGGCCGGTCACCTTCAGTGTATAGAGCAGTCCAGTGCCACCTTGTATGCTACTTCTGCCAAGGGTTCTGAAGGCAAGAACCAGCAGAAGAGAAAGAAGAAGCCATTTCGGCACTCTTCCCCTGTGGTTAGGCAGCCCTCCTAACAAGGAGGTCAGCAACAACAGCAGCAGCAGGCTCAAGCTTGGCACCTGCGGCCCAAGCAGGGTCCTCAACAGCCCCGTAAAGGAGGCCGAGGTGCAGGTCCTGGAGCCTCCTCCTCCTCCTCTTCCAAGCCTGCTCAGCGACGGGTTGGGGGTTGCCACCCGTACACCCGTCATGCCAGCTCTGGGTCCTTCGATGGGGGGTTGGCTCCACCACTTCCTTTCCGCCTGGTCCCCTATCACTTTAGACAGGTGGGTTCTCGAAGTGATTGGTCAGGGACTGCCTCTGGAATTCGAGCAGTACCCTCCCAGCTGAGCCCATGCCCCTCGGGAGGAACGGATATCTGCATGCACTCAATCAGTTCTTCGAGATGACGTGGCTCAGCTCCTCCGCAAGGAGGCAGTAGCTCCAGTGCCGGATCCTCTGACAGACCCAGGCTTTGTTTCCAGGTACTTCCAGGTGCCCAAGCGGATGGGGGTTGGTGCCCCATCCTAGATCTCCACGATCTGAATCAATATCTCAGGTCCTGCACCTTTCCGATGGTCACTCTGAACCAGATCATACCATCCCTGAAGCAAAACTTGTGTTTCTATTCACTGGATCTACAGGACGCGTTCTTTCACGTCCCAATCCGTTAATCCCATCAGTGGTTCCTCCGCTTCAGGGTCGAAGGGACCCTGTACGAGTTCCAAGCCATGCCGTTTGGCCTGTCATTAGTCCCTCAGGTCTTCGCCAAATGCATTGCAGTGGTGGCGGCCCACCTTCGGCATCGAGGAGTCAGAATCTACCCTTATTTCGATGACTGGCTCTTGGCAGGTTCCTCCCTTCAGGAGGTGGAGAAGTCCAGGGATCTGGCCCTCCAAACCTGCTCTCAACTCGGCCTCCTGATCAACGAGGCCAAGTCTGAACTCATGCCCTCTCAGGTGATGGGCTTCATCGGGGTAGAGCTCGACTCTTGTCAAGCCAGAGCTCGGCTCCCGGTGGACAGGGTGGAGGTTCTTTCCTCCTTTGCCCAGTCATTTCTGGTTGGGCACTTGCGCCCTGCCCGGGACATTCTGCACTTTCTGGGTTACATGGTGGCGTGTACCTCAGTGGTCTGTTGGGCCTGGTAGCACATGCTCCGTCTCCAGTTGGAGCTGGCCACCCAGTGGTCTCAGCGGGAAGGGTCACTTTGACCAGCTGATCACTGTAACCCAGAAGATGTGGGACGCTCTCCAATGGTGGACCGCCCCAGACTGGTTGCAGGATCCCGTTTGTCCGCCCCGAGCCGACAGTCGTCCTTATGACCGATGTCTCTCTCATGGGCTGGGGAACCCACATGGGGGACAGCAGGGCCCACATGTTCTGGACCCCCGAAGAATCCTGATGCCACATCAACTTGGTGAAGCTCAGAGCAGTCAGACTGGCACTGTCCGCTTTCGCTCCTTGGCTCCGGGGTCAAGTGGTTCAAGTCCAGACGGACAATACCACAACCATGTACTACCTCAACAAACAGGGTGGCACGCACTCCTGTTTGCTGTGCAAGGAGGCGCTTCGCATCTGGACCCTCGTAAGCCAGTTGGAGGCGGATCTCCTAGCCATCCATGTGGCAGGAGTCTTGAACCAGCTGGCGGATGCTCTCAGCCATATAGGCTAGACATCCCACGAGTGGTCTCTCCATCCAGAGGTAGCTTACAGCTTGTTCTCCCATTGGGGCAAACCACTGGTGGATCTGTTTGGCTCCAGGAAAAACACCAAGCTGAGGCTGTATCATGCACGCCCACCTCAGCGGGGGTCGCTGCAGGGGGATGCCTTCTCGAGGCCGTGGACCCCAGGCCTCCTCTAGGCCTTCCCTCCATTTCCCTTGATCCACAAGGTGTTACTCAAGGTGAGGAGGGACAAGGTGAAGGTGATTCTGGTAGCCCCAGACTGGCCGTGCCAGTTCTGGTATCCAGATCTCCTGAGCCTCAGCTGCAGGCCCCGAGCGGCTTTGTACTCGCCCGGACCTGATATCTCTGAACCGGGGAAGGTATTCCATCTGGACCTTCAGTCCCTGCACCTCACAGCCTGGTACCTGAGTGGCTAGAGTTCCAGGCTTTGGGTCTTTCCGAAGATGTCTACACCGTGGTGGAGGCATCCAGAAAGGAATTGACCAGGAAATGTTATGCCTTCAAATGGAAAAGGTTTTCCATTTGGTGCCAGGGAAAGCGTCTGGAGCCACTATCCTGTTCTGTGGCTGATGTTCTCGACTACCTTTGGTCTATCTCCAAAGGGGGTCTACGGTCAACGACCCTTAGAGTGCACCTGGAAGCCATTTCTGCTTACCGGGCGCGGGCCGGTCAGCCGACATTGGCGCAGGAGACAGTGGTTGGGTGCCTTTTCAAAGGCCTGGATCACATATCCCCCTCCGGTGCATGAACCTCCACCTCCATGGGATCTGTTGCTGGTTTTAGCAAAGCTCATGGGCAAGCCATTCGAACCCATGCACAAATGTGAGCTTACAGTTGTCGAGAAGACGACCTTCCTGGTGGCTGTCACGCCTGTCAGAAGGACAGGGAGCTCAGGCTCTCGGTGGACTCCCTTATCTGGTCTTTCACAGGGACAGAGTTGTCCTGTGCCCCAGCCGAAATTCCTTCTGAAGGTGGTGTCAGAGTTTCACCTTAACCAGGTGTTGACTCTTCCGGTTTACTACCCTAATTACACCTCGGATGCCGAGTACAGGCTCCGTACCTTGGACCAGAGACGTGCTCTCTCCTATTATAAGGAGAGGATGGCGGAAATTCGTGGAGAGGTTCGCCAGCTGTTTGTCAGCTATGCTGAAGCCGCTTCTGGCAGACCTGCATCCAAATGGACCATAGCAAGATGGATGACATCATGCATACGTTGGTGCTATGAGTTGGTGGACAAGGAGCCTCCCAGAGGGATAAGAGCTCACTCTACCCACCATACTGCTGCATCGGTGGCTGCTTCCAGGGACATCCCTATCCAGGAAATCTGTCAGGCTGCTATCTGGAAGTCAGCAAACACCTTTATTACCCACTACCACATCGACCATGAGTCATGCCGGGATGCTGGTTTTGGGGCTTCGGTTCTCCAATCTTTATTTTCTAAGTAGGGGGTGTGCGCCTTGCCTCCCTCCTCCCGGAGAACTGCTTGGAGTGTGCCAAGAAGTGTGGACGAACAACATATCCACGCTCCTAGAAGAACAGGTTACTCACCTGTAACAGTAGTTCTAGGAGTGGTATATGTTGTTCATCCACACACACCCACCCAACTTCCCCGGCTTTGGGTGCACAACCTTGTTTCCAGCGGGCTAAGATCTGGTGTCATGGGGCGGAGCCGAGGTATATACCACCCAGGTGGGTGGGAGGAGCCAGCTTGAAGACTTCTGGCAAGATTTAAAGTGGAAGGGGACATGCCAAGAAGTGTGGATGAACAACATATAGCACTCCTAGAACTACTGTTACAGGTGAGTAACCTGTTCATTCAGTTCACCTGGAGGCTTACCTCGTATCTATCTGTACAATGAAATCGTTACACAGGGTTTTAAATAAGCTAAAAAAAAACTGATCAGCTGTTTGACACGTGAAAGTGCTAATCAGTTTTGAAAATGCATAGCACTTGGCACAGATCAATTAGCAAAATTAAAAAAATTATATTGTTTTATAAATGTGTACTGTGTCATGGACTCGAGTTAAAAAAAAAAATAAAAATGGTTAGCAGTCTACTGCTAAACATTTCTGAAAATGGTTAGCATTACCTCCTGTTTTGCTTAGCATTTTGCTATGCTATACCAATTATTTAAAACCCTGTTACATTGTTAAAAGTGGGACGGGCCCAGTATTGTAACAATGGTGGGTGACTGTTATGCTTAGCTAGTGCCTCAAGTTTTTGTTTTTTTAAGTTTCTTCTCTCTCCAGTTCCACTCCTTTCCTCGGGGTCCCAATGCACCGCACAGCTATGCCAGGAGGAACTGGAGGACACTAGCTCCCATACGTGGCCACTCCCAAGTGAACCATTATCCCCGGATAACCCCTGTGGGCGGGGTGGAGGAGGTCTCCCCTTACCCTATCCGAGACCTCTGGGAGAGTGCACAACCGGAGCTGCATCCCTCGCCCCAGTCGTTGGTGTGGGGCCTGTCTCCTGGCATGGACATGGGGCTTTTTCCTTGTTCTGGTCCCGCCCCCTGCAGACGCTGGCACTCAGGGAGGACCAGTGAGATGGAGGCATGCAGAGACATGCCTTCACTCTGGTCCTTGGCCGATGTCCGCCCCTTGCGACTTTACTGCATCCCTAGCTGCACCACCACCTGTGGTCACCCAGGTGGTGGTATAGTAGCGGGGACCGCAGCCTACCCTCCCCGGAGAAGGAGAGCGGCCCATCAGGCACTCAGTCCTCCCCCACGCAAAGCCATCCAGCGACCCAGGCTCACTACCAAACCTGGGTTGCTGGTGTCGCAAGCGGTAGCGCTACAGCTGTGCCGGTGGGCCGGCCCAGTGCCTCAAGTTTTTGAACTGAACCCGAATATCAACACAGGCCGGCAGGAGGATGATTTAGTGTTGTGGAAGGCACTCCTGTGTGACTTGCTGTTGATCCCCACTGTGAATCTGGCTTACTTATTTTTTTTGTTGTTGTGATTGAAGAACAGCCAGTTTTGAAGATATTGCTTTTTACTTTGCATTTTTTCTTTTGTAACCCCCACCCAGGTATGCCGTTTCTTTCTGACAGCTCTACCAGGTGGGCTGGGTTCGGGGAGGAATATGTCACTCTGCACATAGGCTAGATTTGGCTGCTCTGCACAGGGGCACCCAAGTAACTCTGGACAAAGGAAGCAATAACTGTAATGTCCAATACCAGAAGTGGGATTCTAAAGCGTGGCTTTTATTCACATCCAACAGAATAAACAAAGCATAGATGGACCCCCACAGGGCTATACTCCTGGTAATGCAGATTAAAGGAGACCAGAACACATCCTCATCACTTTAGCCCTCAGGCTCTGAAACATACTGGGCACACAGCCTGAACTTGTACGCTGCTCTGGGTTTTTCCTGGCTTGGCTCCCTTGCCAGCCACTTGGACACTTTCCATATAGCATGGAATGTTACTGGTGGCTCCCTAAACCACCTAGGAGCACTTCTGCTCGATACGGGAATCTTCCTCATCAATCCCACGTCTGGGTACTTTCCTCAGGCACTGGCCAAGTATCTTGAGAGAAAGCAGCAGGTGTCCCAAAGCAAACCCGTAGAGGTGAATTTGGTTACTACTGATGGGGGGTCTCCCTCCTCTTGCTCCCATAATTTCTCTGGACTGTAAACACCTCATCCTTGAAAATCACTTAGCTGTATAGATTCTCTTTAAATGTATTCACATTCAGTCTACTGTCTTTACATCCCATTTGTGCTGAACTTGAACATACTTAGTAAGTGGCTTTGTCCATTATTCTAGACCCCCCACAGAGTTAAGCAGTCCAATCCCCACATCTTTCTAACTGTACTTGGCTGTCTTTTCCTGACCCCACAGTAACAGTCACTTTTAGTTTCATCTTGATTCAGGTGAAAACACATGGCCCTTTAGCAGAGCGAAACTCACCCCTTGGTTGCAGGTGCCCCACAGGCGTTTTCTCTTCCAAGAAATCTCGTCCAGAACTTCTGGTGCATCAGCACGAACTTAAATCAGGCAGCTTCTTTTCCTCCTAGCCGGACCAAGGGGGTTGCCCTTGGAAACAGGCTGATACCTTCCCCCCCATCCCTGCAGGGATGGGGCTCTGAACCATTGAAAGCAGTCTCCACCACTTCAGTATGCTCTTCTTGTGTTCCTCTTCAGGTGGGAACACACACCTATACTACAAAAGTAGCTCTTTGACAGAGCTTAGAGCTCTGAGGGCCTGCTTACAGCAGAGCACCTCTTTCAGACTGCCACCTCTACTGAACTCTCTAGAACTCCTCTCTCAGACTGTCTTCAAATTCCCCAGTGTTCTACTCTAACCTCCAACTGCATCATTCCAGTGTGACTTATGCAGCTGCGACTGTTCTAAATGATGTCATCCCTCAGTCTCAGCTGAGACTGAGAACAGAGTGAGACCGTGTGAAATCCATTTAACTGGAGTTTCACAAGCTGCCTTCCCTGCCTGCCACCAGGTCTTACTGGGATTCTAGTAACCCCGGGTAACAGGGGGGTTACACTTTTTTTCCTGGTGAAGTCCATCCTCCCTACTTCTCACCTACAAGATCATATTCCTTCTTCTGTGGCCCATCAGACTATGCCTTTGTGCTCGTCTGGTCTTTCCTCCTGCATCTTCTGGACATATCTTTGGGAGTGAGGCCAGCAGGCAAGAAAGTAACCAGCTTGAACAATCTTGATTGAGGAAGGGTGGGGGCCTGGGGCTCCGCAAATGGGTGAAGGAGACTGTGGTGGCAGCAGCTAATCAAGTTCTACACCCTTTTTGATTTTACTGCTCTACCCTTATGGTGTGCCCTGTCACATACCTTTTGGATCTTGTACCTAGGAACTTGCTGTCACAATCTGACTAAACCCTGGGGAGCTGCCCCAGCACCCCTCCTCACATCAGAGTCAGACTTTGTGTTGATAGCTGGAACTGGGTATTTGGTGACTAGTGGCAACCACTCCAGTAAGCCATAGATCAAGGGCTTGTGGTTGAGTCAAACAAGAGTGTAGCTCATTGGGTAAAGATTGGTGGGGGAGACAGTCAGTTACCGTTGAGCAATTTTCATTTAGTGGTGGTGGTGGTGGTGGGGTGGGGTCTGACCTTGCTTTTATTGTTTGGTTTTGTTTTTACTGATACAGATTTAAGACATGTTTTTTTAATTTCATTTTCTTTTATGGTTTTCCTGTTACACCAGGATTGAAGCATTTTTTTGAAAATACTTAGAATTATTTTTGTTAAAGAATAAGGAGAGAGAAAAAAAAAATATTGCTCTCAGCATTGGTTGATCTTCTGTGCCCATCCTCTGTGTTACTAGTTGACATTTGTTTCCAAATTGCCTACTCAGTGTACATCTCTGGGCTGTGCTGTTCAAGTGCCCAAGCAGCCGTTTACTGCCCAACCACTTTTGGAATGCCATAGAGAAAATGGCTATGAGGAGAGATTAAGAAACGAAGGAAAACCTGCAGTGTATTGCACAGCACAAGAAGCACTTAAGACTAGTATTTTGTTGCATTATTTTAGCAGAATACTGGCTTTGGTTTAAAAAAAAAAAGCAAAAAAAAAAAAAACAAAGAAAAAGTAAGTGTCACTGTTTCTTTAGTGTCTTAATTGTGGTTAGACCAGCCAGATTATAACTCTCTCTCTCTCTCTCCACTCCACCTCCCCCCACTCACTTTCTGTGATCTAATGACGCCCGCACCTGACGGTCCCTCGCCGCTCCACTTTCATCGGTCAGACTGGTTTCACCCATCGCTCCATCTGGAACTTCCGAAATACAACACCTCATCCAACTACTCCCTACCTCTGCCCTACACAATTACTATCCCTGCTTTAACCCTCCTCAATACCTATCCCCAGTCTGCCTTCCAGCCATTAACCCCACCCCCCAGCAGGGTTCTCAACGTCCTGAAGGGAGGATCAGGAAATGGCTACCCCTTCTCATATTCAGTTCTTGCCTCTCCCCTTCTCTTCACCACCTGTTCTTCTGGGTCACCCACGTGCACAACCTACCCCATCCTTTTTACTCCAACAGCACTTGTGTACTACCTCAAGCCTGCTCCTGGTACACTCATGCACTATAATGGTTCTGTCACATTATTATTGTTTTGTACGATTTATATGTTCTTTTGTATGATTTTGGACATGTATTGTAATTTACCCAATGTTCCACTACTGTTTATTGTACAATACCTTGTGTTCCAACTGTTGCACAATCTTACAATGTTGTATTGTTTGTACTACCCACATACTATTGTAACTGATCATCCTTCACAACCCTATGTAACCACCTCCCCCCTAGGTCACACTGTGAGACGAGCAAGTTGTTGTTCAGTGTGCCCTCCTAGTGAAACATTTCAATAAATAAAAAATATAAATTTCAATCCAGAGCAAATTTAGAATAAAGATGCTGAGCTGCAGCGTTATCTGATCATTTGAGAATTCAGTCTGTCTGTGAAATAAGTGTCTAATAGTGAAGGGGTGAGTAAAAAATCGTACTGCAGAATATGAACCTGCCTGCAGAGAGATATACAGTACTCTAGACCAGGGAAGAGTGCATCACTGGCAGCCATTTATTTAGTGGAGTTAGTGCTGTTTCACTGTGTTAAGTGATATAACTCCTCAAACTTGTTTCCATGCTAGTTTTGTATTTGACTCAGTAACTCTAGACATTTTTCTCCAGCACTGTAGAAAGCATGACCCACAGTTTAATCCATCCTGGGACCAAGCAGTAGTTCATATTAGAGGTTCATACTAAAAGGTTTAGGAGCAAGTAAGGCATCAGCGGAAATAGTTTGGTCACAGTCTTACCAGCTGAGTTTACTTGAACGATGCTGGTTGGTTATGATGATGGATCGCAGCATTACTATAAAAAAAAAAAAAAATCAACAGGACCCTGCTAAAGTATGTTAACTATAGATCCTAGAAGCTAGGGCCCGTCATAAAACTCATAAAGGCAGTGCCATGATAAAAAAAAAAAAAAAAAATTAGCTGGTGGTCCAGTTGTCCTCTTCTCCCAGATCGCCATCCTGTTGATAAATATAAACATCTCCCTAGTGGCTAGTGGTCCCTCTCTCTACCAATTGCTGTCCTGTTTAGAGGAAAACATATCACCCCCTGGTGGCTAAGCGGTCCCTCCCCCACCCGATCACCCACCCAGTAGATATAAAAAAATTGTCCCTGGCTTCCACTGTAACTCCCCCATCCCGACCCCTTGTATAATATGACACATTTCCCTAGTGGTTTAGCGGACCCATGCAATCCCTGATCCCCTTTATAGTGACCGTAAACCATACCCTGGTGGTCTAGTGAATCCCCACCCTCTACCCTGGCAGTGAGTGACCACCGACCTGCTCACCCCCCCAACCTGACCCCCAGCTGGCGTCCGGCACAGCGCTCCTCTCTCCACCACGGCTGGCCACTGACTGAGCTGTCACTGAGCACCTACGCTATACAGTACGTACTCAGTAACATTGATTGATAGCTACAGTCAGACAATGTCACTCAGTGCGTGTTGTATACAGGTGTTGCTCGGTGACAGCTCGGTTGGAGCCAGCCATTTTGGAGAGACGAAGGCTGTGCTGGTTGACGGCTGGGGGTCTGGTTGGGGGGATGGGGTGGCAGGATGTGGGGTCCACTAGACCACCAGGGTATGGTTTACAGTGTTTATAAAGGGGATCGGGGATGGGGGGGTCTGTTAGAGCACCAGGTAAATGTGCCACATTATTATATGAGGGGTCAGGATGTGGAGGTTACAGGGGATACCAGGGACAGTTTTCTATATCTATTGGACTGGCAGTCGGGTGGGGGGAGGGACCGCTAGCCAACATGGACATATTTGTTTTTCTAACCAGGACGGCAGTCGGAGTAGGGGAGGAACCTGTAGACCACCAGGGACATATTTTAATGATCAAGAAGACAGTGATCGGGGAAGGGACCGCTAGACCACCAGGGAGATGTTTTTATTTATCAATGGGATTGCGATCGGGGAAGGGGAGGGACCGCTAGCCACCAGGGAAACATTTTGGGTTTTACTCGGGCTGGCGATCGGCGGTTGCAGGGAGTGGGGGCAACAGTACCTCCGCCAACCAATAGGGTTGTGCGGGGTACCACCAGATCTTTTTTTTTTTTTTAAACTTTATTTCCCTCCCATCACTGCTGGCTGGGGCCCCTTCAGTCGACCTTACCTGTTCCCCTGATACCTGAAATCCTCCCAGCTGTACGCCGGTCCTCGGCACACCTGCAACATGCTTCATGGAGCAATCACTCTGGAATCCATTCCCTGGAGTGGGGCTGCCTTCTGCTCCTCAGCGCTTTCTTCCGCTGCTTCCACGGGTGGAGGTGACGCCGAGACCCGGTCCACAGTGGGCATGATCCGGTACTGGAGGTGGGGGCAGGTGATGTCTAGCCCCCAGCCAATGGGTGTTTTCCTTGTTCTTAGAGAGCTCCCCCTAAGAGCCTGGACGTGCAATGATGTCCGGTGTGGCCAGGCGCGCTCCCGCACCCAGCCTGCTTATGTCTGCCGAGACTCCTCCCCTTGCGTCAGCGTGATCCCTGGACTGTAGTGCACCCAGCCTCTGCTGGGAGCTGCTTTCACCGGAGAGTCATCCAGCCACCTTCCCCAGGAGAGGAGAGCAGTCCTTCTGGTGCTCAATCCTCTCCTTCCACGCCGACCCAGACGACCTGAGCTCACTCCCATACCCGGGTCACCGGTGTGGCACAAGGTGTGGTGTCCAGCGCCTCAACCCTCAGTGCCACCGGGCCGGCTCATACCACCAGGTCTTTGCTCTGCACAACGGGACCACATGGAGCAAATGCTTTTGTGAATCTGGCAGTGCCGATATTCACATCCCCTCCCCATCATGTGCATTACAGCCCCCTCCACACTTTGCCCCTGTGTAAACCCAGTTTGTGGGCACAGCCCGGGCTTTTGTGAATAACAACTTAGTGGAAATCCTGGTTTGTGCCAGGGAAAAGTTTTGTGAATCGAGCCTTAGAAGCCTTCCTTGTTTGAAATAGCTGTTTTTACGGGTGTGTGGGTGGAGCTTCACAGATGTATTGCTAACATTCTTTAAAAGAGCACTGTGGAAGCATGTGACTGGACAGCTCTCTGGCGTGCTTCCACTGAGTTGTGGCACAGTTACACTGTCCTTTGTTTTAATGGCCCTTCTCCTCCGCTGGCTACATAAACACACCCCTTTCGTGGTGCACTACTTTTTTTCCTGCAACTGCAGAAGTGACGGCCACCATGCTCAAGATGGCCACCGAATCAAAATGCGCATGTGCGAGTATCATGCATGCACAGTTCTGCCACAGCGGCCATTTTGGGCATGGCAGACTCCAGTGCGACGAGAGTTCCAAGTATTCTTTCACTCGGTCTTGCTGCTCTGAGCAGCTGTACCGGCTCTGACCAGAGTTTGTTTAATCATAGAATCAGAGAAATCTGGTGGCAGAAAAGGACCCAGTTGGCCCATCAAGTCTGCCCTTTATGCCCTCTCCCTACTCATCTCCTTTGTCTGGGGACATCCCACTCTACCCCCTGGCCAGCCCCTTACAGTATGTATGACCCATGCCCTCTTGAATCCCTCCATTGTTTCAAC
Organism: Neoceratodus forsteri; assembly: GCA_016271365.2. Lineage (NCBI taxonomy): Eukaryota > Metazoa > Chordata > Ceratodontiformes > Ceratodontidae > Neoceratodus > Neoceratodus forsteri. Next base: position 1,099,350,427 of record CM057458.1, on the reverse strand, counting down.
TCCCACTCCCACCATCTCTTCTGGCAGTCTTCCGGGGAAATACTGCTTCTAAAGGACTTCAGTCTACCAGATATAGATTGGAGCTCGCAGACAACAGGTACAGCCAAAAGCAGGAACATACTGACGGCAGTGCAGGGGAGCCCACCCGGGAGGGGGCTATACTTGACCTGGTGCTCACTAATGGGGGGGAGGGTCAAGGTGGTTAAGGTAGGCAGCCATATAGGAACTAGTGACCACAGGACAGTGTGGTTTAAATTTACCACAATGGTGGAGGCAAACCACACTAAAATCAAGGTCCTGGACTTCAAGAGGGCAAACTTCAACAAAATGGTGGAGTGTCTCAGGGGAGCCCTGGCAAAAGAGGGAGGGGGGAGTGGAAAAGCAGTGGTCGATCCTGAAGGGGGCCATAACGGAAACAACTAACCTCTGTGTGAAACAGCAAGGCAAGAGTAAGCGAAAGAAAAGACCGCTTTGGTTCTCGAGGGAAGTGGCCAGGAAAGTGAGGGATAAAAGAAAAGCATTCAGAAGATACAAAGAAACACAGAGGGATGAGGACATGGAGCAGTATATGGAGAAACAGAGAGAGGCAGGGAAGGCAGTCAGAAGGGCAAAGGCGCAAACAGAAAAAAAATATTGCATAAGCTGTAAAGAAGGGGGATAAGATCTTCAGATATATCAGCGAGAGAAAGAAGGAGAGGGGTGGGATTGTCAAGATAAAGGAGGAGGGAGGAGGGTGTACAGAGGTGGACTTAGAAAAGGCAGATATACTGAACAAATACTTTTGTTCAGTTTTCACGAAGGAAGGGGAAGGCCCATAGCTCAGCCAAAACTGTGGAAAGGGAGTGGAGGTTGACACCTCTCCATTCACAGTAGAGAGAGTCCTGGAGGAACTCAGGAAGCTGAAAACAGATAAGGCCTGATGGGATCCACCCCAAAATATTAAAAGAGCTCAGAGGTGCTGGCAGCCCCGCTGACCACCCTATTCAACAGATCATGGAGACGGGAGGTTCCAGAAGACTGGAGGAGGGCGAGTGTGGTCTCTCTCCACAGAAGTGGGAGCCGAGAGGAGGCTGGCAACTACAGATCGGTCAGCCTGACCTCAGTTGTGGGGAAGCTTGTGGAGACACTGTTAAAGGAAAGGAGCGTGTCATTCCTTGAAGCTAGCGGAGCACAGGATCCAAGGCAGCATGGAGTCACAGCAGGCAGGTCATGCCAAACAAATCTAATAGATTTCTTTGACTGGGTGACCAGGGAGGTAGATCAGGGAAGGGCGGTGGATGTGGCCTACTTAGACTTCAGCAAGGCCTTTGACACTGTCCCACATAGACGGTTGGCAAACAAGTTAGGAAGAAGGGAGGTCGGCCCTAAAGTGGTGAACTGGGTCAGAAATTGGTTAAAGGGTAGGACACCGAGTGTGATGGTAAATGATGTTCATTCTGAGGAAATAGAGGTGACCAGTGGGGTGCCACAGGGATCTGTCCTGGGACCGGTCCTCTTCAGTCTCTTTATAAGTGACATTGTGGAAGGGCTAAAGGGGAAAAGTATGTCTCTTTGCAGACGGCACCAAGATCTGCAACAGGGTTGACACTCCAGAAGGAATAGAAACAATGAAGAGGGACCTGGCCAGGTTGGAGGAGTTGTCAGAAAAGTGGCAGCTTTGATTCAGTGCCAAAAATGCAAGGTCATGCACTTGGGGAGCAGAAACCTGGAAAGATATACAAAAGGGGAGGTACTGGCAGCCACCAGGCAGGAATGCGACTTGGAAATACTAATTTCAGATGACCTAAAGGCAACCAAGCAGTCCGAAAAGGTGGTGGGGTAAGCCAGTAGGATGCTGGGATGCATTGGGAGGGTTATCACCAGCAGAAAAAAGGAGGTGGTTATGCCATTGCTCAGATCGCTGGTGAGATCTCAGCTGAGAGTACCGTGTCCAGTTCTGGAAACCACATCTCTGGAAGGACATAGACTGGAGATGGTCCAGAGGAGGGCTGCAAGTATGGTGCAGGTCATGCATGAGAAGCCTTACAGAGAAAGGCTGGGGGAGCTCAATATGTATTTCCTGGAGGAGAGGAGACCGAGAGAGAGACAGGCGACATGATAGAAACATTCAAGTACCTCAGGGGTAGAAACAAGGTACAGGAGGGCAGCATCTTTCAAAAAAGTTGAGATGCAGGAACTTTGGGGGCACAAAAGGGGGAGGGTTCAGAGGCAACATGAGAAAGTACTTTTTCATTGAAAGAGTGGTGGATGCTTGGAACGGCCTCCCAAAGGAGCTGGTGGGGCCAAAAACAATTGGTGAATTAAGACTACATGGGATAGGCATAAGGGTACCCGAAGGACTGGTAAAAGAGGGTGAGCTATTAGAAGGCCCAATTGTAGGGCCGTGGCGCTAGGGTTCATTTGTTCTCCAGCTAATAAACTGCAGTTTGAATCCAGTGAGCTGCTGAGGTGTCATTTTTATTTCATCTTTAATTCCTTGAGAGTCCACGAGTGCCACAAGTTTTGCTAAACAGAGAAAAGAGGGTGAGCTGCAGATCAACTAGGATCTGTGGCTCGAAATGGGTAGAGAGAATGGGCAAACTGGGTGGGCCATGCGGTCCTTATATGCTGTCAACTTCTATGTTTCTATGTTCCAGGACCCCAACACCCTCTCAGTGAAGTAACGCCCTCACATTGCCCTTGTACTTTCCTCCTACCAATCTCAGACTATGACCCCTAGTTTTAGCACCTACTTTCCTTTTAAATAAGTTCCCCTCCTTCCCCCTGTTTATCCCCTTCATGTACTTAAACGTTTCTATCATGTCCTCCCACTCCCTTCTAGTCTCCAGTGGGTACAGGTCAGTTCCCATCAATCTCGCCTCATATGGCTTTCCATGCATACCGTGCACCATCTTCGTTGCCCTCCTCTGAACTCTTTCAATCCCATCTTTATCCTTGCGTAGGTGAGGTCTCCAGAACTGAGGCCTCACCATGGTTTTATAAAGTTGCATCAGCACCTCGCTTCTGCTTGTTATACCCCTCCCTGTGCACGCTAGCATTTTATTTGCTTTGCCCACCGCCTTACTGCATTATTTCCCCACTTTAAGGTTGTCTGAGATTATAATCCCTGGTGTCCCTCTCCTGCTCAGTTGCCTTATCCCCCCCCAAGTGTGTAACCCAGCTTGCAGGTTTTCATGCCCGATGTGCATTACAGTGCACTGTTTGGCATTGAATTTCAGCTGCCACATTTCCAACCACTGCTCCAGGATTTTTAGGTTTAAGATTAGAGTTTATTCTCGGAAGCCTTCATACACTTTGACACTCTTTAGTGATGGGCTTATTAGCGACTGTTATTCTTTTCATCATAAAGGAGCTAATTGAGGCAGGCAGTATAGCACAGCAGTCTAAGGCTCTGAGCTGCAAATCTGGTGACATCTGGCAGACCAGACCTGGGTTTCAATCCCACAGCTTCCACTTGCTTACTGTGTGACCCTGAGCAAGTCACTTAACCTCCTTGTGCTCCCAGGTCGCTCCTGTAAAAAAGCTTTCAGCTTAGTGTCCGCAGATGTCCTGGCAAAACCCCTGGCAGAGCTTTTCACCATCTCTCTGAGGACAGGGTGGGTGCCCCAAGACTGGAAGGTGGCACATATAGTGCCTATCCACAAGGGGGGATCAAGGGAGGTGGCAGGGAACTACAGGCCTGTCAGCCTGACCTTGGTGGTGGGCAAGGTGATGGAGGGCATTGTCAAGGAGAGGCTAGGGGGGGACCTGGATAAGTCAGGGTGCCTGGACAATAGACAGCATGGATTCATCCCAGGGAAATCGTGTCAGACAAACCTGGTGGAGTTCTATGACTGGGTGACAAGTGCCTTGGACCTGGAGACCAGTGGATGTCCTCTTTCTAGACTTCAGCAAGGCATTTGACTCTGTTCCTCACGTGGCCTGTTGGATAAGCTGGGAGAAATGGGGTGGGAACCAGATGATCAGATGGATAGGCAGTTGGCTCCAGGACCGGACCCAGAGGGTCGAGTTGGTGGATAGTCTCATCCCCAAGGAGGGTCATTAGTGGGTCCCACAGGGATCAGTCCTTGGGCCCCTTCTGTTCAACGCCACGATCTCGACATAAGGACAGGAATCAGGAGTGAGATGAGTCTCTTATGGATGACTCAAACTGGGGGTGGTGGATGGGGAGGAGGGGAGGGTGGCCCTACAGGGGGACCTGGAGGCTCTGGAAAGATGGTCTAGAAAGTGGAAGCTGAGGTTCAATGCAGGGAAATGCAAGGTACTCCACCTGGGGCCAGAAACCCAGGTCATATACACCCTGGGGGAATGCTACAAGTCTCGATGGCTGAGAGGGACCTGGGGTGGTGGTGGATGTCAAGATGAACAACTCTGAGACTTGTAGGAGGGCAGCAGCCAAGGCCAACAGGATGCTGGGATGCATCGCTAGGGGATCACTTCCAGAAGGAGGGAAGTGATACTCCTCTGTATAACTGCTTGGTGAGGTCGCACCTGGAGTACTGCGTGCAGTTTTGAGGCCACACTTAAAGCGGACATTAACCTCCTGGAGAGGGTCCAGAGGAGGGCAACCAAAATGATTTGGGGCTTGGGGACAGGACCTATGAGGAGCGGCTCAAGAGCTAAATATGTACACATTGGAAGAGAGAAGGGACTGGGGACATGATAGAGGTCTTTAGGTACATGAAGAGGGTAAATAGGGGAGGAACAGTCGGGATGCTTCGAAGGAAGGAGGAAGGGGCCACTAGAGGGCATGGCTGGAAGCTGGAGGGGGGAAGATTCAGGGGAGAAAGGAGGAGGTGCTACTTCACTGAGAGGGTGGTGGAGCCATGGAATGCACTGCCTAGGGGGCTGGTGGAGGCAGAGACAGTGGAGGGGTTCAAGAGGGGGTGGGACAGGTACAGGGGAAGGGTTCTGGAAGCAAAATCCAATGCAGCAAGAATATCCGGAACTGGGAAGGGAGAAGCCAGAGAAGGCGAGGGGGACAGCAAGGTCAGCACCCAGGTTGGGGACTGACCAAACGAGCAGACACGAAAGACCATTAGGCCTATTCTGCTGGCATTTTAGTATGTTAGTATGTTAGTGTGCTATACCTGGTTAAAAAAAAAAAAACTAAACTAAACTAATGGAATTTTTAATTTTTTAGTTTTGGCCTGACCAAAACGGTAATGCAGAAGGCCATTAAGCTTTATATAAGTTCACTTTGGCCATTATGCATTATTGTCAAGACAGTTGGCACTTTAAATGTGAGATGGCAGTATAACAAAGTAATATTTATGCACAGTACCCTTAGTCAAAATCTGCCACCTGATGACTTGGCAGTGGGTCTTGAAGTGCAGTGGTGTTCTGGCATTTTGGAGTTGTCAGCGGATTTTTTTTTTTTTTTTTTGGCACTTGCTTATTTATCTAACTGTTTTAACCCACTTCTTAGTGTGCTGCCTTTTTTGTGCGCCCAGTGATCGTTTAAATACAGTTTAATTTGCTGCATGTAAGATCCAGTGCACAGCTTGGTTTTGTGTTGGTTGGTCTCTAGGTCAGCCCTGCTAACTGCTATGCCATTTGCAGTAGAGTTCATTTCTGGACATTGATTGCGACTGTTAGAGTGGTGGCAGGATGGGCCGAAGGAGAGAAAGTCTCTGATTTTCTTCAGGTCCACGGTTATTGAGACTTTATTAAAAATAAGGTTCTGCATTGTTTTGTTAATGATGATGCTGTGATCCCTCACAATAACCAGCTAGCATCATTTAGGTAAGCTGAATTTTTATTTATTTTTTTATTTCACTTTGTTGACCAGGTAAGTACACTGTCACGACTGCCTTTTTCAGGCATGACTCCGGTGCATAAGCATGGGTAGGACAACATAATACAACAGTTATTTACAACAAACATTTACATTACATCTTGGGTTTAGAGGTAGTCGGAAAGTATAAAGATTACGGAAGTGATTGAGTACATTAGCCTGTGGTGAGATGAGGAAAGGGAAAAACATGGAAAAGAAGTGGAAGGCAGGGATGAGGGGAAGGAGGATTAGCGAAAGCACTGGCATACAACTGGTGAGGAGAAATGTTTTTAGCTGATACAGACTGCTTCTTTGTCTAGCCCAGCTCAGATTCCTAAATGTACAGTCCTACCCTGTATAATTATCAAGGTTTTGCTCTTTGGGCTAGGCCGTCTTGAGATATAGCATGTACTAGTTGCAGCATATCCAGATATAATTCTGTATCACAGGAAATCCCATTAATTTCAGTGGGATTTCCTATGATGTACTCAATATATACTGTGCTATATCAGGATATACTGCAACTTCTTTTTGACTGCAACTGTTTAAGAAATAAACAGTCTTTGTATAGGTTTTTCATTGAATATTCATGCTGATTGAAGCCTGACCTTTCTTCATTATTTTTTTATTTCACATTGTTGACCGGGTAAGTACACTGGCACGACTGCCTTTTTCAGGCATGACTCCGGTGCATAAGCATGGGTAGGACACCATAATACAACAGTTATTTACAACAAACATTTACATTACATCTTGGGTTTAGAGGCAGTCGGAAAGTATAAAGATTACGGAAGTGATTGAGTACATTAGCCTGTGGTGAGATAAGGAAAGGGAAAAACATGGAAAAGAAGTGGAAGGCAGGGATGAGGGGAAGGAGGATTAGCGAAAGCATTGGCATACAACTGGTGAGGAGAAATGTTTTTAGCTGATACAGACTGCTTCTGTGTCTAGCCCAGCTCAGATTCCTAAATGTACAGTCCTACCCTGTATAATTATCAAGGTTTTGCTCTTTGGGCTAGGCCGTCTTGAGATGTAGCATGTACTAGTTGCAGCATATCCAGATATAATTCTGTATCTCAGGAAATCCCATTAATTTCAGTGGGATTTCCTGTGATGTACTCAATATATACTGTGCTATATCTGGATATACTGCAACTTCTTTTTGACTGCAACTGTTGTTTAAGAAATAAATGGTCTTTGTATAGGTTTTTCATTGAATACTCATGCTGATTGAAGCCTGACCTTTCTTCATTCTCTGAAAAATAGAGCTATATGCAGGCAAGTCATTTTGGAAGAAACCGATTCCCATTTTGTATCTGCTGGCATGGTCTTTGATAATCCCAAGATGCATCCTACCCTGTCCCTCCCCCGGGTACTCCAATCGCAAAATCATCTGGTTAACTAATTCGTCTTCCAGCGAATCACTTTTAAGGAGGTAGAGCAATTTCTTCTAGAGTTGGATACAAAAAAGAACACAAGTATTGATGGCCGGGAGCCTTTCTTCCTTAAAGTAGGCTTCCGACAGCTTGCATCACCCATCACCCATTTGTTTAATCTGTCGCTGTCCAATAGCGACCTCCACTGCTATGGGAAACAGCTCATATTATACCCTGCTTCAAATCTGCTGATGCCTGTAATCTTAATGATTACAGACCTAACATACTAATTGCCAGCAGATTAGACCTTACGGTCTATCGAGTCTGCTCGAACCTCAGATCCCTAGTTGGGTGCCGAGGCCCTTCACCCCACTTGTGTTCCAGAAACCCCTATCATCCACCCCCCTGGGCCAGGCCATCATCTGATACATCTGCTTTCTGTGTCTGTCCCACCCTCTCTTGAAGCCCTCCACTGTGGATCTCTGAACCAGCTCGCCAGGCAATGCATTCCAAGAGTCCACCACCCTCTCAGTGAAAACCTCCTCCTCTTTTCCCCCCTCACCCTTCTACCTTCAAACCATGCCCTCTGGTGATACCTGTTTCCATTCTCCCTATTTTGGCTAAACGATTGTTTAAAATCTAGTTAACACCCAACTGAGAATTTTCTTGGAGTGCTCAAATATTATAACACATAGAAATTGTCAGCAAATAAAGACCTCAATGGCCCAGCCAGTCTGCCCATTCCCCACTCCAGTCTGGCTTTAGATGGAAACACGGTATTGTCTGTGCTCTAACTTAAGTCACTAACGACTGGTTAGGGGCCATTGACAATAAACAAGTTAGGACAGCTAGCTTGTTCCATCTGAGGCCTTTGTTACGGTTGATCAAAACATCCTAATTCAGAAGCTGCATAATACTGGAATTGGCTTAGCTCCCCTACACTGGTTTTCTAACTACCTAACTGGGTGATTGCAACAAGTCAAAGCAGAAGGACATTATTACTCTTACTGTGCTCCTCTCCTTAGGGATGTCCCTCAAGTGTCTGTCCTTGGCCTTTTACTTTTCATTTTGTACATCAATGACTTGGGTGCAGATACAACTGAAGCTAGTATGCATTTTTATGCAGATAATACTGCCCTGTAAATCTTGAGGCCTGATGTTGGCGGTGCCTTCTCTGACCTTCAGACTGTGTTTGATGAAGTACAGATCAGTCTTATTCAATCTAAACTGCTTTTAATTGCTGGTAAGGCCAAGGTTATGTTCTTCGCTGCAAACAGTGTTTCCTCATCTGGCCCCTCTGTCTCTACCATTGCCACACTTTTGGGTGATACACTTGAGGTAATAGTCCAACACAAATACCTAAGTGTGGCTTGATACTAGGTTGCCCTTCTCTGCCCGCATCGAGCCCCTACACAAAAAATTTAGGGCCAGGCATAGCTTCTACTATAGAAACATGCACTGTTTCGCACTCGATGCCAGAAAAAGCCTGGTCCAAGTTACCTTTCTAACTGTTTTGGACTATGCAGACCTAATTTGCAGTCATTGTTCTGCTGTTTGCCTTGCCAAACTAGATGTGTTTTATCAGTGGGCACTTAGATTCATCATAGATGCCTCACCTAGGACCCATCATTATTTTTTGTACGCATCAGTTGGCTGGTCCTCTTTAGCTGCCAGGAGGTTATTAAATCTGTATTCATGGATATACAAGGCGTTACTAAATGAACTCCCATGCTACATCACAGAGCTCTTCCATATGTCCCACAGCAACTACTCAGAAAGAATAACTGTATTCTCCTGGCTACACCAGGACAACGCCACACAGTTTAGAAAATCAGCAGTCATATTACTCCTGTAGCATATAACTCATTGTAGTTCTCCTTGAAACTCAACTATCTGGTCAACCTCAGTACCTTCAAGGCCCTCATTGGAAAACTGAGTCCTGCTTCTGCGGATAAACTATGACACAGTTCTTCTCTTGCTGTCTTCTGACTGCCTCCGCTCATGTGACAATACTTATAGTACAGCTGAAGCTGTAGAATTTTGTGTATTAGTTACAATATATTGTATTTTTTTTCTATTTCTATTTTACCCCTCCAGTGGCTCCATCCGCTCGGGAGTGGTGCCCCAGTCCCCCCAATGTCTACTGGCCAACTGTCTTCCCTCAGGGTTTGCCCCCCCCCCAGCTGGGTCGCGGTGGGGGGGGGTACCCCAGGTCCCCACCGAAGACTGGATCCATTTCTGGTCAGCGCTGCGACTGGTCAGGGAGTGGGACCTGTGAACCCCTACTTCATCCAGCCACCTGAGATGTTCTTCCATCTTCTCCTTAGAGGTGGGGCGTGCAGTGACGCCAGTGACAGTGCCGCAGACACGCTCCTGTACGCGTCCTGTCGGGCATCCACCGTGGACCACGTCGGTGTGCCAACCTCTGCTAGGAGCCAGGCAGGCACCGGCCACTGATCGTACCCCTCCCTGGAGAAGGCGAGCTGTCCCTGGGATGCTCGATCCTCCTCCTTCCTGGCCGACCCCTGGTGACCTGCATGCACCGCAAACACAGCTCACCGGCGTGGCAGGAGGTAAGGCAGGATGCCTCAGCCCTCCATGCCACTGGGATGGCCAATATATTGTATTATAACTGGGGATCGTTTTCTTCCATAGGGAAACCCAGTTGTAATTCGCTGTTATAACCTGTGCGTTATAACGGCGAACAGGCACTGGATTTCCCTTTGAGGAAGCGCGTGCCAGCCTTCCACACTGACCACACGCACAGAGTGCTCCTCGTGGCCCTGACATTCTCTGTCCGAAATCACCAAATGGGAACAGCATAAAATAGAAATCGCCGCATTTAACAAACTGGCAATTACAGACCTGTTTAAATCCTTTTCTGTGTAACTATTTTTGTTTACCGGTTTCCCGATTCAGTGTCTGCACTTTCACGTCATCCCGTGACGTCATCTCTGCCTTGGCTAAAACTGCACGTCTGCCCGACGCTAGACCGTTACCTTGCTGAACACTTCCACAGTCACATATAAAAAAAAGAAAAAAATGAAAGGAACGGATTGACAAGGGAGACAAAAAAAAAAAAACACCTCCGGCTCTAACACTGAGCATGTAACAGCAGCACAATGTACTGACCATGTTATTTTCTATAATCGCTGTGTAGTGTTTTCAAGGCAAGAACACGCTACCCAGCAATTATATAAAACAAAACATGGGGGGGTGTGCAAGACTTGAATTTAATGCACACCCTCAGTGTGGGATGCTTTAATAAACCCCTCTTGCTTTGCCCTTGGGGTTTATGTAGCATCCCACACCTCGAGTGTGCATTAAATATAGGATAAGGTATGGGGTGCAGTGTGTTACGAGAATTTACACACTTCCGAGTTGTTGGATAGCGGGGTTTATTAGCTATCCAATGACGAGAGAGTGTGTGAAATTCAAGTAAAACACACTGCACCTCATATTTTGTTATTTATAATTGAAGGACAACTTTTTTTCTTTTAGAGGTTTAGTTTAAACTCGGTCCCCCGTCGGCAGCACTGAAGAGCAGCATCGCGCCGTATGGCTGTCCCTCGCATCGCCAACTTCCCTTTTACTCCCTCCCACTGTGAGAATACCTCCCGACCCACTGAAGAAGCAGCCCGAGGTTTTTGTGGTCAGTAGTGTGTGAAGAGAAACAGAGCGTTTTAAGCTCGAGCTGTGTTTGTTCAGTGTCTCGAGCGCATTATTAAGGGAAGAGAGTGCGTGAATGCCGTAACACCTACTCAGGTGTTACGGTATTTAACACACAGATTTTTACATTGGAAGAAACGGAAGCCATTAATTATATTCTCGTTATGTACTCCCCCCATGTATTATTCTATATTTAATTCTTGATATTATTTGTAATTTATTATTCCCTGACTGTGTTTCTGTATGCTGCCACTCAGTACTTATGTATCACCCTGTACCATATATTGGTGTTTCCTAACTTACAAACACTGACCTACTTTTCCCTTGTGAAATAAATTAATGAAATTAAATATGCATATTGGGGTCTTGGATTTTACCCAGTTCTTGTAACTAATGAAGAGCAAATATTGAAAGGGGTTAAAAGCTAGGGTGAAACCTGATCTGTAAATCCCTCTTGGCAGTTTCCAGATCACGCTAGCCAAATTTTCAGATTAAAGCTTATGCTCTACAGAACATGTTTCACTCCCTTATCATTATATAGATAAAGAAAAGAACTGAGTGAGAGAGCATTTAAAGAAATTAATAGAGAACATTCTGAAATTGATGGATCAACATAGGTTATAAAACAGAAGCAGGAAACAAGTTGCTGCTGTCAGTCTAGTTCCATAGCGGCACACAGTGTTCCACTTTATGGAATCGGAGACATGACGGGTCAGGCTAGGGTTTTAAAAAATAGTTAAGTGCTTTGCTCAAACCTATGTGTTTAGCAAAGGTCACCACACATAGTATACTTGTTCAGTATTAGAAGCAAACTGGTTTCTCAAGGACTTCAGAGATCTATTCACTATAAAGGCAGTTATTAACAAAATTACAAACTTTTTTAATGTACACCCTTCAAACTGCCCCTCATCCTTGCCTCTCCCCAGTAGGATACGTATGTTACAAACATTATACTTGCTGTATTTACATTATAATTTCTTTGTTTCTTTGACCACTTTCTTCTTTTTTTCGCTTGGGTCTCCTGTTCATCAGGTTCTCCTGCTTTACCCCTTCCCCTTCTTTTTCCAGTACACTTTTGATTTTCTTTGAGGATGTCTCTTTCATCAGGCCACACCTTTGGAACTATAACCACGTTAACACTAGGACCACACAGAAAATTTTGCAAGCAGTCAGCAAGGGGTCACCTATGACGACATCTAACATCAGTGTGCAAATAAACGTGGGTGGCCCCATCTCTCCTCAGTTCTTTTCCCACCGTCGATCAGACTCATTGGACCCGCCATTGGAAACGTCGCTGCTGAAAGCCATTGTTTTATTTTTTTTTCTTATCCATACAGCATATGATATTTCTGATGCCTCTGCCAGGGCGGCAGCCTCTGGCATCTGTCTCTGGCACTACTCTTGGCTCAGAGTAGCAGGTTTTGTCACTGACGTGCTGCAAACGGTTCTCACTGCTTCATTCAGAGGTCAGAAATTGTTTGGCTGTGATGTAGAAGAAGCTTTGAAAAATCTTCAGTCATCTGGCAAGACTCTGAAGTCAGTGAAATGCCTCTGCCATACCCAAAACAAAGGTAGGAGCAGGGGTAAATTTCACCCATCCGCTGTCGGGGGACATCGCCAGGACTCCAGACAGCAGGGAAGATGCAACGGTGCAGGCCCTTGCCAGTTCATATTGTGGCAGTTTGGCCACTTCCATCATATGGCTGTCATATTTCTCTACACTTTCGTTATGTCTAATTTCCCAAAAGGCCAGGACATAAGTTTGTTTTCAGAAAAAGGTGCCACTTTTCTAAAAAGATATATGGGAAGAGCTGATGTGTATTCCAGTGTCTGACATCTCCCTTTGCCTGGAACAGAAATCTTGCCTAAGGGGTAAACATGAGTTGAAATCTAAACAAGGCATAGGAGTTACCTGGCAGCTTATCAAACAGGAAGATTTCATAAAATGACAGGAGATGGGAGGGCCATCTCTTCTATGTTAAAACTTTGAATTCCAAAGAGAAATGGTTTTACAGCAGGTTTATACGGACGCCCAGTCTAGAAAACCTATTGTTTTAAGTTCTAGGAACTGCTACAGGCTATTTCCATTTTTTATAGAGTCAGGAAGGATAGTGTAGATTAAAGGCCAGCCAAGAAAATGGGGCAGTGAGAAAATCAAAATACTGATAAATTTGGTTCACTTGCAACTTGGAAAGAGCGAGAGAGAGAGAGACCTCTGCTGGCCTAGAAGTGAACAGTTGGACCTGAAAATATCACGGCCTAGCCAATCCCAGGCCAGTATTGCAGGCTGCAAAAATGGCTATATAAGCCCTCCTAAACAGAGACTTTGGGCTTAAGCCAAAGTTCCTGACACCATGACAGGCTGCCAGATACTACTGAAAACACTACAAGAAAACGTGGACTCTGAGATACAGCAGAGAGAAAGCAAGACTTTGCAAAACTCACTTATTTTCTGGACTCTGATTTTCTCTACAGAAAAGGTAGAAATTATCCAGTTAATTCATTAGTTCGTTTTTGTATGTATTTTCCAAGTTTGGTAGTTATTCTGTAACCAAATATCTAAATAATTTGTCTGTATGTTCATATAGTAATTATTTAAGTAATCAGTAAAAGCACTTGTTTTTATTTTAAAGTATCTGCCTGGGAGTGGTCTGTTGTGTGAGAAGGTTTTGGGAAGGTTTATTCAATTTGTAACATGCCTGTTAGCACTAAGGTGTCATGTTACTGAAACTAGGATCCTGGAAGGGAATCTGGGAGCCTAAAGTAGGGAAAGTATACAAGGTCTCCAGAGGGGTCTGTGGGGTTGAACCAGGTTCCTGAACCCCTGTGGGAGAAGACACAAGCAGGGTTACGAGAACAGCCCCAAAGAGCTCATAACACCTGGGTTCTTCCTCTGTGTAGCAACCAAGGAGGGTTCTCACCTGGCTACAGACTTGAGACTGTATTTTAACCTTACCCAGATAAAGAGAAAGCCCTGGGCCCTTGTGGTGAGTGTTCAGTTGTGAAATCATCGAGCACTCTAAAAGGACAAGAGGAGAGTTTTTTGCTGACTCCACTGTCACGGATTGCACTTAGGGGAGGGCACTGTGAGCTCAGAGGACCCGGCCCCCAGCAGTGGGTTTGTGACACCCATCACCACCACCCTAGGTGCCCATACAAAAACACCTAGAGGTAGTGGAGCTGGTGGTCCTCCTGTTCCCCCACCAGGCTCAGCATGACTCCTTATACAACCCCCCAACCACCTTTACCTTCAGAGGTGGTTGGTAGGGCGTTGTCTAGCCCTACACTTGGACCAGCGGAGAGGTGGTGACTACAGATGATTGGGTTCTGGAGATTATAGAGAAGGGTCATGCTCTGGAACTTCTGGACAACCCTCCAGGTCATCCACCAGTTGTGAAAATATACCAACCAGGGCACAGGTCCCTGTTGCTAAAGGAAGTACAGGCTCTGCTTCAGAAATGGGCCATACAACCTGTACCTCCAGAACAGAGGCACACAGGTTTTTATTCCAGATATTTCCTCATCCCAAAGTGGACAGGGGTATCTGAGGCCTATTCTGGATTTAAGGGACCTAAACTTCTTCATAGAACATAAGTTTTGGATGGTCTGTGTACAGGATCTTTTACCTCTTGTTGCAAACGGGATTGGATTTGTTCTTTGGATATGAAGGATAAATACCTCCATATCAAAATCCGGAAACCTCACAGGAAATAGCTGAGGTTTTTGTTTCGGGGGAGCATTAACAATTCAGAGTGTTGCCCTTTGGCTTATCTTCTTCGCAGTGAGTCTTTACCAAATGCTTGGCGGTGGTGGCAGCAGCCCTTCACATGGAAGGCCTGTATGTTTTTTCTTAACTGAACGACTGTCTATTAAAAGCCCACTCCAGGGACCAACTGCTGAAGACCTTAGATCGAACCAGAGAGATGTTCGATGTTCTGGGGGTGACTCAACATACCAAAGTCTGTACTGACACACTGCTATCGACTGAAGTACATCTGGACAGTCCTGGATATGGCCCAGGGTTTGGCGTTCCTGCCTATGGACAGGGTAGACTGCCTGATTACCCAAGCATAATCAGTGTGTAACAGCTGTTATGCCTCAGCAAGGATGTTTCTAGACCTTCTGGGACTTGGGCAGCAGCCATTATTACAGTGCCACTGACCAGGCTGCATGTGCTGATCCCACAGTGGACCCTGAGAGTCCAGTGGGACCAGCTGACAGATGATGTAGAACAGATGGTTCTAGTCATGTCTCCGTGCAGAGTGCTCAGGTGGTGGATGGAGGGCAACAACTTGCTCAAGGGCGTACCATTCTTGATTCATTCCCTACTTCAGATCCTCATCACGGATACTTCAGGATTGGAACCGGGTGGAATGCGCTTTGTGCATAAATGTTCTGGAAATGATAGAGGTCCTGTAGGACTCCAGGCCTTCCAGAACCACTTGTCCCCATGTCCATAGCGTACAAGAAGTTTTGAATAGTCTCTGTACAGCATCTCCTTCTCCTACTGCAAACAGGATTGGATTTGCTCCCTGACATGAAGGATACAAAACAGACAATGTCAGTGTGATGCATCACTTCAGCAAACAAGGGGGGACTCGTTCTTACCTGCTGTGCAGGGAAGCAGTGAGAGTTTGGTGTTGGGCTCTGGAACATGGTCTAGAACTATCAGCAGTACATGTTCCAGGCACCCAAAACATCTTGTCAGACAAACTAAACAGGTCACAGTTCTGGATACATGAGTGGGAATTGCTGACCTTGGTGGTTGATTACCTGTTAGAAAGATGGATTTGGCCAGAGTTGGACCTTTTTGTGTCTACACATAATGCAAAATGCTGCGTTTCTGCTCGCTCGCTCCAGGGTATGGCATTTTTTGGCAAGACTCATTGTTCCTCTCTTGGAAAGAGAGGTTTCTGTATGCTTTCCCTCCCTTCCCACTAATTCAGAGAGTACTAATGAAGCTGAAGATGGAGGGAGAAACTGTAATACTCATTGCTTCATTATGGCCTTGGCAGCGATTGTATCCCCTTCTGCAACAGCTGGCAGTGGAACTCCCAATACCTCTGTCCCTGTGCAAGGGTCTACTGTCACAGGAACAGGGAACCCTAGTCCACCCAGACTTGAAGTCCCCACATCTGCACACATGACCCCTGAAGACATAGCCATAACTCGCTTTGGGGCATCGCGGAAAGTGACGGATGTTCTGGTGGCTGCTAGAAAACAGTCCACCAGACATACTTACTCCATGAAATGGAAGTGGTTTGCTTTATGGGCCATTTCACATAACCTGGATAGGTTTATCTGTCCAGCCAATCAGGCTCTAGAGTGCCTGCTACCCTTATCAGATTCAGGCTTGCAGTATTCCTCAAATTGCACTTGGCTGCTATATCAACTTTCCATGTGCCTGTGGATGGCCGTACGGTTGCTCTTCTTGAAGTAGTCTGTGTGTTCCTGGAGGCATTTTTCACCTAAAGCTTCCTATTTGAAATCCAGTCCTGGATTGGCACCTGAATTTTATTTTTGAAAAGTTGTGTTCGGCTCCTTTTGAGCCAGCCGTGACTTGTGGCTTACACTTTCTTTCTTGGAAAGTGTTATTTTTAGTTGCAATAACGTATGCTGAAAAGGATTCAGAGGATTTCAGAACTGCAGGCTCTAAAGTGTGAGCCTCTTGAATGACACTCCATAGACTTGAATGGAGGAACACCCCCCCTCACTGGTGCTATAATTACATCACAAAATATCGGAGTGTGAGGCGGTGTTGGAGATCAGGAAGTGGAAAGGAATCGAGCGGCTAGCCCCTCGGGGCAAAATATGATCCCTTCCTTTCCTTAGGGGACTAAACATAGCATTTTAAAAATGCAGTAGAGGAACTCCCATTCAGGTAAGGGTGCCTCCTGTTTATTCAAATAGAGCACTGAAAATAGTGAGAAAGGTGCTCTTTAAAGAAAATCCTTACACATGATCATCTTTGCTCCCAACAGCACATGTACATCTCATTGCTACATCCAAAACCAATGTTTTCTTTTCTTTTCTTTTTAAGCATGGCCGTTGTTCTTTCTGTAAATTTGCATTACAGGGAAGACATTTCATACATCCCACGACTTATTCTATGTAGAGATTAGGCATTTTACTGCTTACAGTACCTACGTAGCATCATGAGTGAGAAGACGTGCACTCTTGTGTTTGTTGCTTGGGCCTTTCGCGTGACTTGAAAATCTGCACCATTTGTTAGACTTTAACCAGGCCATGAGATGTCATCAGAAGGTCATGGGGACTACTGCAGAAAAAGAGAATGCCCAGCAGGCAGTGTCAACGTCTGCCCAGGGTTCCTAGCTTGTTCTAGTGGATCTGCCATGCAGAACCCCATAAATCTCCTTGTGCGGCAGCCACATTGTCACTTCAGCAGGAAAACAGCATTCATCAGTGGCCAAATGAAGAAGTCTTTTTCCACCTAGTGTCACCGCAGTTTGTCTGAGTTGTCCTCTTGGTCTTGATCACCACTGAATACTTGCAAGGGTAAATCTCAAACTACTTCACCAGTCTCCATTGTCAGATTGGCTGTCTTGAGACACCATGGTCGAATGCAGTCTCTGGCTCAGCCACCATCATCGGCATGCAGCCCCTTCCCAGTGTGTCATTGATAGGCAGTGCCCCATCATCGTTTTTTTTGGCTACTGTGCTGGCTGGCGCTGCTGATGCGTCACTGTTAACACTGGCTACTATCTCTGAATTTTTTCAGAGGCTTTTGCTTTCATTCTTGTTGACAGTTACTCTGGATGGTTCAGCCTTTGCCATCACGCCTGTCATCGTTGGCTGCGGGGACTAAAGACAGGGTCACTGGAAAATTGCTGTAAAAGTTTACCCAAAACTGCAGAGATTTTTTTGCAAAAATTATGAGGAATTTGCAGGAGCTCTACTATGCACCCTGAGTGCTCCACAGTAAATCTTTTATTGTTTTTTGCAGCATATACTGTATTAGTCTGCATACACTGCTAAATGAATACTCTACCACTTGAATATGTTGTGAACATGAAGAAAGCTTGTGTTTCTGAAGTGGGTATTAAATTGACCGATGTGTTGCCCATCTTCCAAAATTTAAAAACATCTGCCTCATACTGTGCTAAATAGATTCTATTTAGTAAGCTACAGCAAATCAATATTAAATAAATCCAGAATCAAAAAATGTTATCTGTTTCTAGATGTAGAATAATGAAGCCTCCTCAACAGCTATTTACAGTAGTACTCTGTCAATTATTCACCTGCTTTGGTGCAAGAAAAAATATAAGTGGTTAGAGTGGTGGATAATCGAGTTTTAGTTTAAAAAAAAAAAAGTGATGTTAAAATGTTTACTGTTCATAATTTGCACTGCAGATACTGTACAATATTTTTAAAATTACATAGCAAAACACTAACACTGTCATACATTAGTCGGAGGTACCCTGCAATTTACCTTTGTTTTACTCTGGCTGCAGTGATTTTGTTTAGTTAAAGATAAATGTTCAGATACATTTTATGTATTTTATAGGCTTGTTTTCAGACTTCAGTCAAGTTTTTATTTTGCTCTTTGCATGTGAGTGTCTATGTTGTAGATTGTTAAGAGCTGGATCACTGTCACCAACTAGCCTGTGTTCAGGTTTATAATGAGCAGGGCCATCTAAAATCCTCAGATGTTTGAATGAAAGTGTGTTCACAAGGGAAAACCTGCCCTACCACTTATTTATTAGCTTTTGGTAACTGGGTAAGTGCACTAGGCAAAAATTCTTCCTGTTTTCAGGCACGACCTGGGAGATTACAACATGAAAATACAGCAGTGACAACAATCAGTTACACAGAGATGGCGAACTGTTCTCACAGTTACAACGGACAGCTGTAGCCACAATAATACACCACAAGAATCAACAGCACCAGTAGTGGGTTATCCCAAAATAACTTTACAAAAAGCAAGATTACAAAAAGACTTTGTGGTTAGCGCCCCATTTAGATGACTGGGATCATTTGCACCTTTTCAGTCTCTGTAGCAACAGAAAGGTTTCTGATAGCTTGCTTCAACGCAGATTAATTAAGTTTTTAATACTTGTGCTTGACCAGTGGATTTTGAATCTAAAGCAGACAAGGATTCAAAAGAAAGCAGTGTCACATAAAACTCTTCCCCACCTTGCACTGCACTGGTCTGTCCCACCCAAAGTATGCATGCAAAATTGTCAATATATTCAAGAGGCTTTTATTGAAATTCTTAACACTTCAGGTAGAAACTCAAAAATTGCAAGGAATTGCAGAATGTGTTAGTTTTTGTAGAGAATGGTGGAAATTGTGGATTCCGTAATAAAATTGCGGGTGCAGTTCTCCAGTGCCCCTGGCTATGGGTGCCTCTGGGACACTGGTCCTGCCATTGTGCCACACTGCCATCCCCTCCACTGCCTCGGCATCCAGAAAATCCTGTGGTCCCTCCTGCTCCTCCTCAGCCTGAGGAAGAGGAAGCTAGATACAATCCAGACCTGCTGGATACGGAGGAAAGTGATGTACTGCAGAGGACGAGCAACCTGTTTTATGGATTTGACTGAAGTTTCACAGTCTTCTCTTGAAGTGGTGGCAGTGTGGTATATCATTTTATTTATTTATTTCAAAAGTTTGACCAGGATGGACATACTAATCTGGTAACAGCTTGTTTCAAGATGTGTCCGGGGTGCAGGATAGGGAGGAACAATACAAGAAGTGCAGATGAGGATAACATACTGAAGTTGTAATAGTAATAAGAAAATATAAAATAAAATGCAAGGCAATAAAAATACATTACAGTAACAAGAACAGTAGAATATAATTGTAGTCATGAAGTATCGGCAGATTGTCTAGTTGTCAACAGAACAAAACTGTAAAATGTGATACAGAACTGGGAGCAAACTCCAATTACGGAGCAGAACACTAACATCCAGCCAGCGAAGGTGTGAGATTTATTAATGTTAGTGTAATATGGTAGATAACAGGAGCACAACATAACTACTGTAGATGTGAATCACTGGTGAGGAGGAGATTAAACCATGCAGACTGGGGGGCTTGGGAAAGAAAAAGCTCACAACTGGGGGTGCGTAGAGGGCAACCAACAGGGAGGGGGGAACATAGGGTGACAGGTACATGTGCTGGATGGGGTAGAAAATTCACAAAGAAGGGATTTGAGGGAGGAGAAAGATGAGGCTAAGCGGATAGACATGGGAAGAGAGGACCAGATCTTAGAACAAGCATTTGCCAATGCCGAATGTTTGCTTGCTGATATTAGCATTGGACATGGAGGAGTTAGATGTAGAATAGGAGTGGCAGTGAAGTATTGAACTCACGCCAATCCCACCTCCACCCTGCAGAGATGGACAGGCATTGTGGTGTTCCTGTGGGTCGTTGCCCATAATGCTCATGGCATTTCACCTCTCCCTATCCTGTAGACACCGACAAGTGTTGAGGTGTGCCTTGGGGTGTTCAGCTTCACAGTCACCCCATGTCATAAGGACATACGCTGAAATGGGTGCAGTACAGGAGAATGGGGTGAAGTCTGGGGCTAAAGAGTGCAAGGCACACCTCGATGCCTGTCACTAGCTTCAGGGTGGGGTTGGGATGGCATGAGCATTACAGCCGGTGATCCAAAGTTACACCTCTGATGTCTGTCGGTCTGTACAGGGTGGGACTTTATGGTTAGAAACCCTAACGCCTCGGGTATGTGTTGGTATTTGCAGTACAAATTTTCAACATGGCCTTTTTGTGACCCCCCACCTCATGAAAGCATTTGGGACTTTGTCTCATGAACAGTGGCAGTGTGATTTTGTTAATGTGTCCCAAACTTCGAGTTCCCACAGTGACCGTGCCATTCTGTGCCAGATGTGCGAAAACACAGATCAGGTAGGATGTGAAGAATGACAGCTGTACCATCCATAGGAGGTGTGAAGAGATGGCAATGTTGAAAATCTGTAGTGAAAATATTAAAAATGCTCGAAGTTCCAAGCGTACGTGGAAACTGCACAACACATGCTTGTACCCCAGTCATTTGGTGGAATTATTTCACCAAATTTTCAACATAGGCATTTTGTGACCTCTGCTCATGAACACTGTCACTATGGTTTTCTTAATCTGCCCGAAACATATTTCCCACAGTGACCGCGCCGTTGTGCGCCAGATGTGTAAATGCTTATTTCGGGCAGGATATGAAAAATGACAGCTCTGTTGTTCATAAGGAGGTGTGATAAGATGGCAATGTTGAAAATCTGGAGTGAAAATATTACAAATTTGTGCACTTCCGAGCATACGTGGAAACTGCGCAACACACGCTTGTAAGACAGTCATTTTATGGACTTTTGTCACCAAATTATCAACGTGGGTATTTTAGGTCCTCTGCTCATGAACAGTGTCACTATGATTTTCTTAATGTGTCCCAAACACTGATTTCCCATAGTGACCGCTCTATTCTGCGCCGGAAGTGCAAAAACACATTTCGGCCAGCATGTGAAAAATGACAGCTGTACTGTTCACAAGGAGGTGTGAAAATGCCAATGTTGAAAATCTGGAGTGACAATATTACAGATTTGCGGAGTTATGAGCATGCGTGGAAACTGCGCAACACATGCTCGTAACACAGTCACAAGCATTCATAACTTCCTTCCTAGGGTACTATTACATAGAGATTTATAGTCAGGGTATGAAATTAATAAAAAAAAAATACCTGCCCACTGGGGCGTGTATGTTTCACAGCCATTTTTGTTGTTGTTGTTAATGCCTTCCATTTTTGTTTGCTTACCTGCCCTCGTCTGCCCATAGTTCTTTTTTTGCCGTTCCTGGCTTAAGTCTCTAAAGGGACTTAACTGCTAGACACAAATCCTGAAAAGGGATGTTTAACACATTTATTGGTGGTGTTTGCTATCCCAAGTCCCTAAAAGACTATTGGATGTTTGTTTTCAGTTTGTAAACTCTTAGTTGTAAATCATGCCTGCTTGCTGCCATTTCTGTTGTTGTTATTATCTCACCCCCATTGTGTACGCTTCCCTTGGATTTTTGTTTCCCAGCTGCATTACTTTGCACTTCTTTGCATTGAATCAACTCCCATGAAGCATTACACTGGGATGCACAGTGCCTCAGCAAGAATGCTACCAACAGAGAAGTGTTCAGCCTGTTAAGCAAAATAAATGGGAATAAGGTCCAAGGACCAGATGGACTACACCATAAGGTGTTAAAGGACTGTGCAAAGGAAATAGCTGATCTAGTTTATAATATTATTCACCATTTAGTCTCTAAACCGGCCAGGACTTGTGCCAGGGGTGTGTGTGTGCCTGCAGTGTCATCAAGATGACTGCCGCTCCTCTCTACGTTCTTGGCGGTCTCGAGCTGTCTGTCCACCAGTCTCCACTCATGCTAGTCAGAGGCTGAGCTCTTCAGCCCCTCCCCAAACCAACTAGAGGAAGAGAGCGGTCCTTTGGACACTAAATCCTCCAACCCCACCCCTGGCTAACCCGCCAGTGCCACGAGTTTGCTCCTGAACCCAGGTTGCTGGTGCCAGAAGTTTCTGGCAGTAGCTCCAACCCCAGATATAGATATTAGTTTTTCTGCTCATTAATGTGAGTGCATGAAATCAAGTAAGTGTGTATGAGGAGTTTTTTTTAAGTACTGTAGACAGTTGGTTAAACATTTTAGTAGTAGCTTTCAAGGAGATTCCACTTGTTGAAGGATCCTTCCTTGGTGGGTGAGTAGTCCTCCACAAAATAAAATGCAGTTAGGTCTCATGCATATGCCGTTCCTGTTCTTGAGTGCCAGTTGGCCTATCCAGCTGACTCTGTCCCCCTGTCCACAACTGAATATGACTTGGATTGTATGGATGCCAGAGTGAAGCATAGTATCCAGATCAAGACAGGTCACCTGGTCCAGTGCTACGTAAGACTTGGTGTTTAAGTTCAGGTGCCTTATCCTTGTTAGGGAAACAGTGTAAATTTAAGATGCATATTGTTACACTTTTAGCAGTCTGATGTTTTTCCTTTTCAAATTACTGTTGCTGTACAGATGTGCAGGTCGCAGTGGGTAAGGTTTGAGATTTTACCAACGTGTGTGTGTGTGAGATCTTGCTTGGTAAAATGATGTTGCTGCAATAACAAAAACTGCTTGTGCACTTGACGGAATGTCTGAGAACTAGGTACAAGAAAAGGACAAATGACATTTCAACAGGAAAATCTTTCCCACATATCACACCAGTCTATAATCCACATGGACATTTTATATAGACATTTGGTTTAGTTCATTATATGGGTTTATAAAATGGGTAGGCTAAATGAAGCAATGTGATTGTCTAGTTACCCATGCATGAAATATGTTCCATGCATGGGTAAAAAAAGGGGCTGGCAGTAAAAAGGCCAATATCCATAAGCCATGGAACGTTGGCATTTTTACTGTCTGCCATCTTTGTATTTGACAAGCCTGAGGAAAACCGAGTTGAATTAGTCAGCCTACCCGTTTTATAAAACGGAACGATGTTTAGAGCAAACAAAGTAGATTTTAATATTAGCATGTGGAATGAGTAGATGGAGAGGATTTTAACACAGTCACTTTGCCTGAATGTAAAAGTGTTGTGCTGTTGACAAAAGTGTCAAAATGAGCCCTGCTGTAGTAGTTTGCTTGGGATTACAGGACACCCGCCTCCGTTTAAAAAATGTTACTGCTTGTGCTGTGATCCTCGCCTGCTCCATTTAAAAAATTTGCTTTCTTGTCCTGCCATCCTCGCCTGCCCCAGACCTAACTACAGTTCTCCCACTCCATACTTCTGCTGCTATCGGTTGCAGCTTTTATCTCGCCCGCCCGCTTAAAAAAAAATGTTACTCGCCAGCTACGCTTAAAAAAAAAAAAAAGTGCTTTTGTCCTGCCATCCCCGCCCATCCCCAGACTAAATTCAGTTCTCCCCACTTCATACTTCTGCTATCGGTTGCAGCTTAAATTAATCAGAAAAAATCTTGCCCACTTCCTCATCTTAGTATAACCACGGATCCCAATGGAGGACAAATGTACTAAAGCAATTAATCTAACACAAAGGCGGAAGGACTGTTTTACTATAAATACACTAACTTATGTCAGTGTATTCCTATCTAAATGTGTTTTAACATAAAAAATTGTTAAAAAAATAAAACAGCCCATTTATAAAGCGCAATAAGACATTCCAGGTGTGTGCATGTAACATATTTTACACTTTTGAGGGCTAAAAAGCGCACCGGCCAAGGCCTCGTGCCTTATTACGCCCCTGGCCGTGCGGTAAAATATGTTCCATGCACACCCTGTCATGTCTTATTGCTTACATATTTTTACAACTCAGATTTGCAGATATTGACAGAATAAGAACTGGTACGAGATGCACTGAAAGACCGTATTTAACAGAGATTGTATTTGATGAACATGGTGCATAATCTGCAACTCCAGTTCCACTAGGTTTAAAATGTCGGTAGTGCATGTGGAGATTACGGCTCTCTAACGAATGACTTGTGCTAAACATTTTCACTGGCATTTAGAAGAAGTTACTTAGATACACTTCCAGAACAGTAATTACATTTTGAGAATTTTGGACGTTGCACTTGGTACTTAGCTTCTATGTGTTTATTTCTACTGTCCAGTCATCTCATCGACTGTGAACAAGTCAGGAAATGAAACTGATGGGGATCATTAAATGAGCTGTAGGACTGCCTTGCATATTATAATGTTGATGGTGGCTACTTTTTGACTTGATCCACTCGTACACAAGCTGCTGAGCAATTTTGGAAACAGCTGATGTTGGTGAAATCAGTCCATACGGATGCTCGTTTCCATGTAACTGTTTAGGGATGGAAAAGACATCTGCTCTCTTCCAGCCATAATGTAGGTGTGAAAGGGTACCTTGAAAACACTCTCCTCTAAAATTAGTTTTAGGAACAGTGATGGTGGGAGTGTTGGTGGGAAGCTGGGCCACCACAAGACAGCCCTTCCTCATCAGATTAGACTAAAATAAAATTAGACTAATCAAACTAAAATAAAAGGGCCTTTACTCTTCGGGATAGTACCCGGGTAATTGACCTGGTTGGTGGATGAAGTCTGAGATCCTGAGGCAGTTTTGGGGGTCCTGGCTTTGATGTTGGCTGGGTTTTTTGTAGGCATTCTGAGTCGGGGCTTGTTTCCAGGTGCGACCCAGAGGATGGGATGCAACAGAGAATGAAACCACAATAACAAAGTGACAACAGTAGGTGCATAAACATACATGTACTGCAAAATCACAGTACAGGTAACAAATTTCAGAGAAAGAAAACGCAGTGTAAAAAGTGTGCACATATGTTGGTTATGGAGTAGCCAGATCTAGAGTTAAGGGAACATGCTGACAGTGTATGGCAAAACATTTGTATAGAACCAGTGAAGTGTAAAATTCAGATTACAGAGTACATTGAGTTGTAGGCTATACAGTTATTTTTTTTTTTTTTTTTTGACGTGGGAGCCCGGCAGGTATCAGCATTACCATCCCCCGTCCGCCCCCCCACTTACCCCCGGTGACTGGACCTCCTCTGTGGGGACCTCCCCAGCAGTCGCTAATACCCCAAGGGGCTCCCCCCCCGGGGGGGCAGGGCCACAGCCACACTGATGTACTAAAGATCCATCATTGCGACCAGAAGGGGGTCCCGCTATGGCTGGCCGCACAGGGCGGAGGGACTAGCATCATGAAGCTAGTGTTCCCTGAGTCCCACTCCATGGCCTTGGATGTGCAGTGATATCAATGCAGGGTGTGCACACTCCCACATGCATGCTGCAAACGTCTGCCATCAACTGGAGTTGTTTGTGCGGCCTGGCTGGGCACCCAACCTCCACTGGGCAACATCGGAACCCGGACCACAGTGGACCCCCCCCCCCCGAGGTGGAGAGCAGGCCAACGGATGCTCAACCAACTTCCCCCTGCCCAACCCTCAGACTCCTGGATCTGCTTCAGAACCTGGGTCATCCACGCTGCAAGCGGTAGCGGAACCGGCTGTGCTGGTAGGCTGCCCTTAGGCTTATACAGTTTAATGGGTATAAATGGGTAAAACAGGCAGAATAGCAGAGAGGGATGGGTAGGATATGGGTTGTTGTAGTGTGAAGAGAAAAGCCTGGCTGCAGGTATATTCCTTTGTGGCATGTGTCAGTGAGAGTGCAGGGAGGAAGAGAGACAGATGGGGAGAGGAGGCTGTTTCAAAGTGTAGGAAATGGGGGAGTGCACACAAGGCACAAAACAATATGGTCATTTAGGAGTTTTGCTCGTCATCTCTGCTCATTCATTGATTTATTAAAAAGTCATTCAAAATTATTTTTCTAGGGATGTGGATATGTTCTATCCACACTTGTTGGCAGATCACCTTTCCCTTTAAGGATCGCCGGAACGTCTTCAAGCTGGCTCCTCCCACCCACCTGCATGGTAAAACCCTCGGCTCTGCCCCATGACGCCAGATCTTCCTTTCCGCTGGAAGGTTCAGGCTCCCTCCTTAGCGCTCCTGTGCGTGGTAGGCCCTGGCTGTTGAATCTTCATATTTGCTTCCACAATTTACCTTAAAACTCGTTCAAGTTTCATCTACTGCTTCTTCACTTGCTTCCACGATGGAAGAGAAAACCGTTCCCGGGTACCACCAGTGACCCTGTGGGCAGAAGATGTCTCACACCTACCCTCACGCTGCGTGCGTGTACTGCCTAGAACATGACCACAGTCTTGCAGGTTTGCGATTTCTGTCGGTCCTTTCAACCATTGGTTCTGAAAGACCGCGCTGCTCAGCTCCAGCTGGGGCGACCGGAAAAGTGTTACCCGCCGGTTAAATCCAAGGATGCCAGTTGGGTGGTCTCCACGGCTGAAGGGTCCGCCGAGCAGCTTGAACAGCCCAAGACCTTCGAGGAGAAGGCGGCCCAGGTTGCGGCTAGTTCCTCTTCGACTTCGGCCTTCATTCTGCTCTAACTGGGCTCCACTTGTTTGGCTTCCTTCAAAGAGCTGTGCCACTCTCTGTCAACTAAGGGAGAAGACCCTTCTGGGTTGCACGTTTTGTGCTCTCGCAAGAAGGAGTTGAAGGAAAAGACTCAACGTTGACGCTCTTGGGATCGGGAGCGGTCCCACTCTCAGGATACTCTGGTGTCGACTTTGGTCAAAAATCGCAACAAACAAGGAGGCACTAACTCTCACTCCCTCTGCCGGGCAGCGATCCAGGTGTGGCAAATGGCTGCAAAACAAGGACTGATACTCGCGGCCGCTCACCTCCCGGGCCGTCTAAATCGGCTAGCGGATCGTCTGAGTCACTAATCCTCAGCACATGAATGGACCTGAACGACTCGGTCCTACAGGATCTCTTCCTTCTATGGAGCATTCCTCAGATAGACCTGTTTGCCTCCCCAGAAAACCACAAACTCCCCAACTACTTCTCCATTGCTGCTGTTTTTGACAGAAGAGCTTTGGTTTCAGAGCAAGATACAGCAGTCTAGAACTACAGATTTTTTTACTGATAAATCACTTCTATCTCAGCAGGAGTCAGTACCTGTTTGGATTAAGCAAACAGATACTTTATTAGAAGAAGGGGGTCTCATTTAAGTAAAAAAAAAAAAAAAAGTCAGTGTGTGTTTCTCTGAGGAAGGGGGCTGCATCAGCTTAATTTGCTGAGTCAGAATAGAGGGTGAATCTAATTGGGGATGTGGCTTAGCAGCTTAGCAATACAAAAGCAGCTGTCTCCAATTACAGCTTCCTGCTGCTTTTGACAGAAAAGCTTTGGTTTCAGAGCAAGATACAGCAGTCTAGAACTACAGATATTTTACTAGTTGCCCTCCTTGCCACCCCTCCACCCTCTCACCCAAAGCCAGTTCTACTTTTATAGCAACTGGATTTGACTGACAACAGGAACTTCCTGTTTGGCAGTAGGAAGGGAAGGATCACTGAGACACATTAGTTTCATCAACCTTGAAGGAACCTAAAAAATAACTCTCCCCCCCCCCAGCTGCTGGAGGTCTGAATCCAAGCACGGAAGAAGGAGACTACTGAAGACTGCAGGAAGTTCCTGTCCCAGAACAGGAAGGGCGAGAGTTGTAAGGGCACATAGGCAGTAGGAAAGTAAGTGTAAAAATACATGGAGGGAGGAGACAGTAAGCATAGAAAGCAACAGGAGAGGGGACACAAAATAGGTCAAGATGGGAGTGGTGCAGTGCAATGGCTGTGGGGCAGCAGTGTTCCGGGAGACATTCTGGAGGCTGCAGTGCTGCCCTGTTTGCAGGCACCTCTCTGGTCTGAGGGAGGAGGTTGCCCGTCTCCAGGCTGATCTGGCTAGGATTTGTGAAACCTCTTCCCCCACCCAGGGACCACCAGGGCCACCACCATTACCTCAGAGGTTGCCAAGAAAGAGGAGCGGTTGGACCAGGGCAGGCTCAGGGAGGGAGGGAGAGGGTGGTGGAACAGAAGCGCATCCTCCAGTTGTACCTCTCCACAATTCATATGCTGTTCTGGCAAAGAGTGGTTCCTCTATGGAGGCACCTGCAGTGGAGACCAAGGAGGATGCTGGGAATCTCCATAAAAGAGACCCACATGAGGGTGGCACGAGACCCCACAGGGGAAGGAAACAACTCCTGATAGAGGACTCTATCATTAGGTGGGTAGAAATGGGGGAGTAAGGGGATAGGGAGGTAAGGTGCCTGCCTGATACCGCGGCACGGAGGGACAGGAAGAGAATCCTCAGGATCACGGGAGCAGCTGCATGAGGGAGGGAGCTGGATGTCATTGTCCACCTAGGGACAAATGACCTGGCTGTGAATGGGATCAGAGCGATGCAAGAGGAGTTTGTGGAGTTGGGGAGGAGCCTTAGACAAGTAGCATGTACGGTAACCTTCTCGGAGGTGCTGCCTGTCTATGCAAGGATGATGCTAGGGTATTCTGCACCATGGGATTCAATGAATGGTTGAAAAACCGGTGTGGAGCTCAGGGTTGTGGCTTCATTTGGGACTGGGGAGCCACCTGGAGGGATGCAGGCTTATATTGCCGCGATGCTCTGCATCTGTCCAGGGGGTAACCAGGATCCTAAGTGACAGGTTTAAATGCTTCATTAGCAAGCATTTAAACTAGCCGGGGGGGGGCACTGAAAAGGAGCAGGGAAATCCCAACCTCCCCCCAACAAAGCACAGTAGTTAGAGGGGTAAACACCAAGGTAAAGAAGTCGGTAGGGAGCAGGACAGGGATAAATGCAGAAAAAGGTGGTAAGGACAGGGATGGAGCTAAAAGGGGTAAGGCCATAAAAAACAAATGGAAGGTGATGAGTACCAATGCCCGCAGTCTGTGCAACAAGCTCCCTGAACTAGTGGCCTTGATGGAAGAGGGATGCCTGGATATTGTGGCAGTCACTGAAACATGGTACACAGAGAACCATGACTGGGATGTCAACATGCCAGGATACACAGTCTACAGGAGGGATAGGGTGGGTAAAAGAGGAGGTGGAGTAGTTCTCTATAGAAGAGAAGGGATTAAAGCAACAGAACTAAAGAGTGAGCAGGAAGTTGATGAGTCACTATGGGGTCACCCTGGAGAGAGGAAATGGCACCACATTCCGCATGGGGGTTGTGTACAGACCCCCATCTCAGGAGGAGGAAATGGACAAGGAAATGATAGAAGGCATCCTTAAAATGGCAGAAAAAGGGGATATATTGTTGATGGGGGACCTGAATATGCCAGATGTTAACTGGAGTACCTTTGCTGCAGCCACATCCAAGAGCAGGGTCATTCTTGATGCCCTACAGGGGGCATCCCTCAGACAACTAGTATTGGAACCCACTCGAGAGGGCTCAATCTAAGACCTGGTACTTTCAAATGGGGAAGGAGAAAGGATCTCAGATTTAGAAGTGGGTAGCCATCTGGGAACAAGTGACCACCAAACAGTGTGGTTCCCAGTAAACACAGCCATTGAGTCAAGCCATACAAAAACAAGAGTATTGGACTTTAGGAAGGCTGACTTTGGGAAAATGAGAGAGTGCCTCAGAAAAGCACTAGCATACAGGCAAGAAGGAGTGGTGGAGGAACAATGGGGAATAATCAAAACAGCCATCACAGAGGCAACAAGCCTTTGTGTGAAGCAAATCAACAAAACAAAATGAAGGAAAAAAACCACTATGATTCTCAAAAGAGGTGGCAGGGAAGGTTAAGGAGAAAAAGATAGCATTCAGGAAATATAAGGAAACACAGAAGGAGCTGGACAGAGAACTTTATCAGTTAAAGCAGAAAAAGGCAGGGAAGGCAGTTAGAATAGCAAAGGCGCAAACTGAGGAAAAGATAGCCAACTCTGTTAATAAGGGGGATAAAACCTTTTATAGGTACATTAGGGAGCGAAGAAAGACCAAGGGAGGGATACAGAGACTTAATAAAGGGAAGGGAATGTGGGCAGAGGGTGACAGTATCCCTGCTTTTTCACTGAACGAATATTTCTGCTCAGTATTCACAATGGAAGAGGAGGGGAAGGTACCTAAACCAAACAAGGGAGAAACTCTGAATGGGGGGGTCGATACCAGTCCATTCACAGAAGAAAGGGTTTTGAAAGAAGTCTTGAAACTGAAGGTGGACAGAGCAATGGGGCCTGATGGGATTCACCCAAGAATTCTGAAAGAACTAAGAGTAGGACTAGTAACACCACTGACTACTCTCTTTAACAAATCATGGGAGGATGGGGTGGTGCCTGAGGACTGGAGGAGGGCAAATGTGATTCCACTTCACAAAAGTGGGAGCAGGGCAGAGGCAGGAAACTACAGACCAGTTAGTTTGACTTCAGTGGTAGGGAAAATGATGAAATCACTTCTGAAGGAAAGAATTGTTGAGTACCTAGAGGCCAGTGGGCACAGGGCCCAAGGCAGCATGGTTTCACAGCAGGAAGGTCATGTCAGACAGAACCTAATAGATTTCTTTGACTTGGTGACCAAAGTAGTAGATCAGGGAGGGGCTGTGGATATGGCCTACGAGATTTTAACAAGGCATTTGACACAGTCTCACACAAAGATTAATATACAAGTTAGCCAGCCTTGAGTGGGTCCCAAGGCAGTAGCCTGATAAAAACTGTCTGGACAACAGGACGCAAAGGGTAATAGTAAACGGAGTCCACAGTGAAGAAAGGAAGGTAACTAGCGGGGTACTGCAGGGTTCAGTACTGGAACTGGTCCTCTTTAATGTCTTTATAAGTGACATTGGAGAGCACCTG
Organism: Neoceratodus forsteri; assembly: GCA_016271365.2. Classification (NCBI taxonomy): domain Eukaryota; kingdom Metazoa; phylum Chordata; order Ceratodontiformes; family Ceratodontidae; genus Neoceratodus; species Neoceratodus forsteri. The sequence continues at coordinate 1,099,319,411 of CM057458.1, read as the reverse complement.
TAAGGAAAGGTATGTCTCTTTGCAGATGACACAAAGATCTGGAACAGGGTTGATGCACAAGGTGGAGTGGAAAGAATGAAAAGGGACTTGGCAAGGTTGGAGGAATGGTCAAATGTATGGCAGCTCAGATTCAATGCAAAGAAGTGCAAGGTAATGCATCTGGGAAACAAAAACCCAGGGGAAGAGTACACAATGGTGGGGTGAGTTAATAACAACAAAAATCGAAAGAGACCTAGGAGTAATTATATCAGATAACCTAAAGGTGGGCAAGCAATGTGAGAAGGCAGTAAGGGGGCTGGGGGATACTGGGATGATAGGGAGAGGCATCACCAGTAGAAAACAGGAAGTTGTTATCCCTCTGTACAGACAGTTAGTGATACCCCATCTGGAGTACTGTGTGCAATTCTGGAGACCCCATCTCCGCAAAGACATAGACAGAGTGGAGGCTGTTCAGAGGAGGGCAACCAAAATGGTGCAAGGTCTGCACCAGAAGACATATGAGTAGAGACTAAAGCAGCTTAATATGTATACCCTTGAGGAAAGGGGGGGGGGACATAATAGAAACTTTCAAGTATCTCAGGGAATTAAAGTACAAGAGGGTAGTATCTTTCAGAAGAAGAGATGTGCCAGAACAAGGGGGCACAATTTGAAGATAGAGGGGGGATGGCTCAGAGGTAATGTTAGAAAGTATTTTTTCACAGAGAGGGTTGTGGATGCATGGAACAGCCTTCCTGAGGAGGTTGTGGAGTCAGGAACAGTGGGAGAATTCAAGAATGCATGGGACAGGCATAAGGCAATTCTTTTGGGGGGTAGGAGGAAGTAAGCCGTTGATTAACTAGAATCTGCAGCTTATCTGTCAGGTAGGGAAATGGGCAGACTGGGTGGGCCAAGCGGTCCTTATCTGCTGTCAAATTCTATGTTTCTATGTTTTCATTATCCCGAACATAAGGGGAAGCTCTACCTATGCCCTGTCCCAACCTTACACAGGACTGTACTTGTATGCCCCCTGGGCATGGTTCTCGCTCCTGCAACAATTATCGATTGCAGAACCCATTCAGTTGCCATCCAGGCTGGACTTCTTGACGCAATGCCAAGGCTCTCTGGTGCATCCCAATCTGAAGACTCTGCATCTTCATGCTTGGCTCCTGAAGGCATCTTCTTAAATAGATTACAAGTCTCTGCACAGGTGGCTGACGTCCTGCTTGCTGCCTGCAAGCAGACTACCAGAGAGGCTTACAACTTTAAATGGAAACGTTTCTCCATTTGGTCAGCATCCCAGTCACTGGACCCTTGTTCCTGCCACTTACATGGGTATTAGATTATTTGGCCTCCCTATTCGTGTAGGGCCTGAGCTATTCATCTATCAGAGTCAACCTGGCCGCCATTTCTGCTTTCCATGAACTGCTGGATGGTTGCCTTTTGTATGAACATCATCTGGCTAAGATGTTTCTGAAAAGTGTATTACATCTGAAACCTCAAATAAGATATCCCATCCCTCCATGGAACCTAAACTGTATGATTGAAAAACTGACAGTGGACCCCTTTTAACCAGAGGCCACTTGTGACCTCCCTTTCCTTTCATGGAAAACATTATTTTTAGTAGCCATCACTTCGGCTCGATGAATCTTCAAGCTCCATGCTCTCATGTGCAAGAAACCTTACCTTATAATTCATAAGGACAGGATTGTACTCCATACTAACCCTTCTTTTTTGCCTAAGGTCATTTCAGAGCAGACTTTGAATCAATCCCTGGAGTTACCGGTTTTCTACCCTGAATACTCCAATCCAAGTGAACACCTTCTGCACACAGTGGATGTTCCATCGCATTTTGTGTTACTATACTGATCGGATGAAGTCCCTTCGTAAAACTTCACAACTCTTTGTCACCTTTGCTCCAGGCCATGAAGGCCTTCTGGTGGCTAAATGCACCCTCTCTTGCTGGCTAGCACATTGCATTACCTTTTGTTACAAGAAGTACAACAAACCCTTACCGGGTCAGGTTCAAGCCCACTCCACCAGGGCCATAGGGACCACTGCGGCTTGTTTCAAGGGTGTCTCCATTACCGATATTTGAAATGCTGCCACCTGGTCTACTATCCATACCTTTACCAGGCATTATAACCTAGACATTGCCTTGCAGTGTAGAACGGCCTTTGGCCGCGCAGTCCTGCAGGGCATTCTGCCATAACTGTCCTCCCACATGGACATAACTGCTTGGTAATCTCCCAAGAGTAGTAAACTACTGCAAGAGACCATTCCGTAGAAGATAGTGGTTACGTAAGAGCTTACCGTAACAGTAGATCTTCGAGGAATGTCTTTTGTAGTAGGTACCATCCTGCCCTCCATCCCCCTGCTTTCTCTAAAAGGAAAAATTCTGATATGAGGATTTAGGGTTGGGACTCTTTGGTATATCGGTTTCCCTTGGTCCTCGCTGTTGCGAGCTGAAACTGCGGGGAACAGAGGATACCAGGAACCACCCACATTTATATACAGAGCAAGGAAGTGATGTCATGTGTGGGTGGTCCCTGGAGAAAGACTGCTAGAAGAAGCTGCCGTCTGACAGCGCCCTCTGCTGGAACCTCCCAAGAGTAATGACCTACTGCAAGGGACATTCCTCGAAGATCTACTGTTGCGGTAAGTTCTTACGTAACCGTACTTTCTAGGGGTAGTATATGTTCATCCACACTGACCCATCCGACCTCCCCGGCTTCGACGCACACCTCTGCTTCCAGCGGGCTAGATCTGGCAACATGGGGCAGAGCCAAGGGTTTTACCACCCGGGTGGGTGGGAGGAGCCAGCTTGAAGACATTCCGGCAACCCTTAAAGGGAAAGGCGATCTGCCAACAAGTGTGGATAAACAACATATACCACTCCTAGAACTACTGTTACAGGTGAGTAATCTGTTTTTTATGGCTCAAAGTAGTTAGTTCACTTAATTCATCCACTAATGAAATATAGTCTAAAGTCGCAGAAATAACCACTTTTCGCAAGTTCTTTCAGCCACAGAGAATATTCCTGAAGGAAGCAGTATACTGCCAATCGCAGGAAAGGCTTTTAACAATGCTAAGACAGGTACAGGCAGCACTAACCTAAATACTGTAGCTCAGTTTCTAACAAGTGAAGGTACAGTTGATTAAAGTTATGCTCCTCCAGATGTGCTTGCCAACGAGGGCCACAAGACACTCTGTTGCCACTGCTTTTCACATCCCTTTTGCAAGGACCAGTGCTAGCCAAAGGTCCTTTTGCTGCACGGCACCACTCTGGATGAACTCCCTCCCTAATACTGCCCTATCTATTCCCAAGCTGGGGCCTTTTAAATCTGAGCTATGTACCCACATTATATCCAGCTGTAACTGTGATTGCAGATAAACTCGTCTAGCAATGGCTAAGTTCCATTGCTAAATTTACTCTGATTCTAATTTATGATTCACAGTTACTCACCTTCGGTGTTTGCTCTGTATATGTATTATCCACTTTGTCTCTGTACTTATCATACTCTGCATTTGTCCACATTCAATGTATGATGTGGAGCCTTTGTAAATGAGTCCCTGACTCAAAGGGTTGTAATTCTGAGACTTTATACAAATAAATAAAAATAAATAAATAAATATGCTGGCTGACTTTAAGCTGAAAATAGCCTGTTTCAAAAACTCAATGGTAGAGATTAAAAGAAAATGGAGGGCCTGACAGGGAGAGTAGAAAGAAGTGAATATCAAATTAAAACATTACATGACACTGCGGCGTTTCTTGAAGAAAAAGTGGATTACCAAAACAAACTAATTATCTTTTAGACAAAATTGACGCTCTAGAGACTAGAGCGGGATAAAACAATATAAGGCTCCTATGAGTCCTAGAGGGTATGGAGGGAGTGAACACCATTGCTTTCTTACAGCAGTTTCTACTGGAATTACTAAACAGTCAGTGGCCATGGCTACTTGCGATAAAAAGGGCACATCGAGCACTGGTTTCCCATTCATGCCAGACCAGCTTGGTTGACCATTATGATTGGGTGACTAGGGCACTTGACAAGGGCCATGCGGTGGGTGTCCTATATCTGGATTTCAGCAACTAAGAGCATCCTAGGGAGCTAAATGAGATGAATAGGTCTCTATTGGCACCTCTGATAGACCTATTCATTTGAGGCAGTTGCTACTGGAAAAGTACCATCAGACTGGAGGACTGTGAATGTGGTTCCCCTGCACAAGAGTCGGAGCAAGGCCAACCTTGGCCGCTATAGGTTGGTACGTACATCTAACAGCAGTGGGGAAACTGATGGATGCAGTCATCAGAGAGAGAGGATAGTGTACTTCTAGGAGGATAATGGACAAGAACTGTGGGTCTGCAAGAAGAAGATAATGTCTAACCTGATAGACTTCTTCAACATGGTGACACAGATGTTAAAAAAAAAAAAAAAAAAGCAGGCAGTGAATTCCTTTACTCTGACTTTAGCAAGATGTTCAACTCAGTGCTATACAGGAGACTTATCCAGAAAAAAGGACAAATGAGGCTGAGGAGAAACTAACAAGGTGGATGGGTAACTGGCATTCTGACAGGACCCAGAGAGTAGTACTGAATGATAAACTGTCCGGCATCATGAAAGCTACATTATAAATGGAGTCCTGCAGGGATTGGTGCTTCAACCAGTCCTGTTCAGTATGTTCATCAGTGGCATGACAAAAGGCAGGGACCAAACAGGCAAGGCTGCCAATTTGTTGATGACACAAAGCTATGTGATAGGGTAGACACAGCAGAAGGAATCGGAAACGTGTAGGAAGATGTGGAGTGACTCAGTCAATGATCAGGCACCCGGCAACTAAAATTCAGTGCTGAAAAATGATATTCTTATAGGCACGAGGAACTTTCAGGTAAAATACAGCATACTGGAGTCACTGTAGAAGCCCCACATGAGGAGATTTAGGCATAATAAACTTGAATAACTTGAAAACCGTGAGTCAGTGTGAAAAGTGTACGGGAAAGCAAACAGAATGCTGGGCTGAATCAGATGTGGATTCACAGTTTTGAAGGGGGTCATGCCATTGTGTGGCTGAATGGTCGGGGCTGCATCTGCAATACTATGTGCAATTTTGTAAGCATCATCTAAAAAAAGATAACAATAAGCTAGAAGGAATACATAGGAGGACAACAACAATGATCGAATCAGGGTAGCAGGAGACCTACCAGGAGGGGCTGAAGAACCTTTAATATGTACTGGTTGGAGTAAAGGGACCTTCTAGGAGAGGATAAAAAGCCTGAATATTTACTCGTTAGTGTAGAGGGACCTACCAGGAGAGACTGAAGAACCTTAATATGTACTCATTAGAGCAGAGGAGGTGCGCTTCCACCACAGGAGTCACTGTTGTACCAGGAGCCCTGGAACCTGCCCCCTGGAGTTTGAAAATGACGCATCTGAGTCACTTTACAGACTCCACTGACCCAATGTGATGGGACTGATTTACACAGTAAACTCCAGTCACCTACATGGGAACGCAGTGCGGTCGAAGGAGTCCACTGGGCCCAAGTAAATGAGGCTGTTTTACTCTCTGGTCCTGTTACTATTGTTCTCTTTTCTTTTCTTTGTCCTTTTGACCAAAAAAAAAAAAAATGGTTGAACATAGCATAGCAATGTTTTGTGGTGCTTAAATGCTAGATTGGTGTAGTATTTTTAGTAGTGGGACACACCTCAGAGCTCCTAGTGCGAGTTCTTGCTTGACACTGCTAAGCAGTGCTTGACTTGGGTGCTGTTTTTCGAAAGTGATTGTGTGTTGTATGTTGAAATATTCAAACTAATAAGAAAATATCCCCTTGCATAGCTTGTTTACTGTATTGTCAAATACTGTTGCGCACAGGGTTTGCAGGTCACGTCTGTGATAAAGGGGTAAGAATCGTATTTATGAAATAAGGCCCTATCGTGAAAACTTTTTTTCTTTTCACTGTCTTTCCAAATGCCTCTAGCCATGTTTTTGCCCCCAACTTATTTACCAAGCATTGCCAGCTGAGATTTAATATTTTTTTTGTTATACAATCTTTGTCCAGGAAAGGTGCAGTAAGCCGAGGCTTGTCTCCAGGTGCTTCCTGGGAACACAAGGAAGTTAAGTAACTTGCTCATAGTCACACAGAATGCAAATGGTAGCTGTGGTATTCATATCCCAGTTCTCCAGGTTTGCAGCTCAGTGCTCTAAACCACTATGCTATGCGGCCTCCCATCTCATTGTAGTGAGGTTCCACTTTTACCCATTTTAGTGGGATCTTGCTGTTGCCTGTTTCCACAAAATTAGGTACTGGAGAACTGGGAGGTTTTGATTTGTTTAAGGTCACAGAGTGAGTATCTTGGCTCTGGTGGGCTACTTTGAACTTGTGATCTCCTGGTTCCCAAACTTGTGCTCTTAGTGTCTAAACCATGCTGCTTCCTCCAAATTCCATTCTCCTGTTCCACTGCCTCCTAAGCAAAAGGAGATGATCGGGGGTGGGAGGAGTGAGGTCGTCGTCAGAGGCTCAGAGAATGCAGATGTTAGCCAGTTTAATCTATAATATACAGTGTTCCAAATGTATATTGGTCTTCAGAAGCTAATTGCTATAAATCTTGGATTCTGTGGTGTAGCCAGATAAACAGCTTATAGTGCCATCATACAGTGGCATGCTGCTTTCCAGAACGGACAGTCCATGTCAGATAGCAGCCTTCTCTTTTCTATCCTGTAATGTGGGGTTATTGAAGAGGTAGAAAAGCTGCTAACCAGGGCTGTGAAGGTGGTCAGCATGCTGACATCTCAGTGACATATAGAGCTCTTCCTGTAAATTATTTTGTCACTCTGCGGCAAGTCTTTGATTTCTGTTGGCCTTTGCTTGGAGAGAATTAATTTACTGATTTATTTATTTATTGAAAGAGTTATATCAGAAGAGCATACTAGGCTGCAAGCTGCTTGTTTGCAGATGCTCCCAGGGAGAAGGGGACATGGGAGTAAAACAAAATAAAAAGGATACAAAAATAAGTTGTAAACATTAAGAAAAACTGCTGACAAAATACAAAACTAAACAGGGAGAGCAGGTATGCACAGGAATACATGTGCAAAAAAACATATGAACAGGAGCCGTACAAAAATGTATACTTCAGGCAGTGGGACTAGTGATAATGGGGCTAATTGTACTAGACGGTTTTAAAAAGCTAGTTTCAAAAAGAAGTGCAAAAAACAGTTATTATTGAATGTAAGGGTGCCGCAGAGAGGCAAAAAGTCAGGTGCAGGTCAAGGCAGCTCTGCAGAAGTTATGATCTGCTCAGCTGTTTAGTTAACTACAGACTTGCATAAGTTACCAATCTCTCCCCAGCCAAAGGCTACCGTGGCAATTAAGCTGTAGCAGTATTAAAAGACATCATTAGCAAATTAGTCTGTTTTTCAACTTAAAGGATAAAAAGAAGAGAAATACTTCACATAAATACAATAGTCTGGAAGATCAAGGTAGTGCCTATGTATTTTACGCAATCCGAGTATGGCTTTTTTATGATTTTTGTAAGAAAACATGCAGTGAGTTAAAAGTAGGCATACAGTTCCATAAAGGTACTATAATATGTAGCAACCACAGAGTGTGCACTAAGGCGTGGTGCACAGAAACAAACAATTCAAGAAGACAGAAATAGTTCCTGGCACACACTAACCTTAAACAGGGAGGCCAGACCAATGGAGGTACTGTACTTACAAGTCTTATTTATTCATAGTACCAGTAGACTCACACAGACAAAGTGTCTGCCTAACATGTTTCGGACAAGAGTCCTTTCTCAAAGGTTAAAAACTGCAAAGACAGCAACCTCCAAGTCAAAGGAGAATGGGGGGGGGGGGGGAGAAAGGGGAAAGAAGGAGGGTAGAGAAGGATAGGGAAAATAAAGGGGAAAGAATAAAAAAATAGGGGAAAATGAGACAAAATTTATTGTGAAGTGGGAAAAGTCATTTTAAACAAACCTGATCAGGTCTGAACACATTACTGCACACTCTGTTATAGTAAATTTAAAAGGTAACATCCTACATCTTAAATGATCATAGTAGGCCTCAATAGTGTTAAGTTAAAATCTTCAGTAGGAGGGCAAAAGGTTCATGCTCACAAAATGGACATCTATTACTTGATGTCCTTATTTCCATAATACAAAAATTACCTCATACAATCTTTTATGGAAAAGTTATATTAAATGTGTAGGTGACTATTTACACGGTTACAGAGACAAAAATCACAAGTTAAAGCTTAAAGGAAAACTTGGGGAAAGGGGGAACATCATACAGCCAATTCCACTAAATGCCTAAAAATATAAACATACTTTTTGTAACCCTTAAATCTACAGATTAGTTTAAACTGGCGTTTGTCATGTAACAGGTAAATCCTGGCCCTGCAATCTTTCACCTCTTCTTTTTCTGTTTAAGATAAGGGTGTATGTCTAGGTGAGAATTCAGGCCTGTTTTTTTAGTGGCATCCAAAGTAATAATCCAAACATTTTCATATATTAGCATGAGATTGTCAAAATCCGCCCTCCCCGGTTTCCTACATACTTTATCTATTGCAGTAAATGTAAAAGTGCGAGCTTCTGGTTCTGAGGGTCTCCTCGCATGTTGGGCTGTTGCATAAGTCTCATCTAATCGTGAAATGGCCCTCACGTGTTCTCTCACCTTGAAACTTCACTGTCTTGCCTACATAGAAGGCATCTGTTGTAAGTGGTGAAACTCTTTACTGCATTAAAGCAGCAGTGCAATGACAAAAGTTACTCCTAAAAGCAAATTTTCTGCTATGGTTATGAAAAATATTGGCAGAACTGTTGATTTGAGTTTTCTAGATGCTTCCTATGCTGTGTACTGTACATTTGCATTTTTCTCTGGATTCATTCCCACCTTAGGTCTTCAATATTATTTCTGTGCAAAAATGAGGCGGCCATCTTTTTTTCTTGAGAAATAATGATTTTAAAACTTTTATAAAATTCTTAAATTATGACGGAAACTTAAAATTTCACCACCAAAATAGACTGGAAGACATCTGGCGTCAGGAAGGAAAAAACGTGGGGTCAAATTTTAGCCCATTTTCGTTTCACTGCTGCTTCAAAACAGCCCTTTGGCCTTGTAAGCTAGGTACTCTGTTGTTTGTCCACAAAATGACTACACACTAGAAGATCCCTAAGTGTTTTAGCTTTCCTATAGCACATCTTGATGGGTTCGGTTGTGTATTTTCTTAATCCTTGTTCTGCAGACAAAACATGCCCGTGTCTGTGTAGGATTATTTCTAGTTCCCTAGATTGTGCAGAATGACAGCTAACATAGTTGAATCTATCACCAGGTGTATGGATGTTGTTTTTCACTTCCAATAAATTATCTCTGTTGTTTTTTCTGGCTCTCTCCCCGGCTGTCGCTATTTTAGTGTGGCTGCATCCCTGTTGTTCTAGTCTAGAGGTGAGGTCATCTGCTGCTTCTTCTTCAAACGCTACTACTGTAGAGCAGTTACGTCTTACCCTAACCCAGTTGACCCTGTAATTCTTAAACAAATGTAATTATGTTTTTAACCAATCACAGGGTATGATATCACAAGGTGTTACTAGATCACATGGCTAATTTGTGGCCTATATTGAGGTTGCTGTCTTTGCAGTTTTTAGCCTTTGAGAAAGGACTCTTGTCCGAAACATGTTAGGCAGATGCTTTGTGTGAGTCTACTGGTACTATGAATAAATAAGATTTGTAAGTACCTCAATTGGTTTGGCGTCTCTGTTTAAGGTTAGTGTGTGCCAGGAACTATTTCTGTCTTCCAGGTACCGTAATGTGGCTGGCGTGCTCTTCCTGTTATGACATCATCATCATAAAAGATGGATTACAATTTTAGGTATGTATTGGAGCATGGGCGTCAAACAAAATGCTTGTTTAACATTTTTAGAAGACACCCAAAACACATTTAACAGCCTCAAATGAAGCAAGTCATGACTTCAGTACATAAGTACTGCATTGAACAGCCAGGCTATGTGTTTATATACAGCGTTTGTCTTCCTGTTCAGTTACAGGAGTAAATAACCTTTAATAGTATCATGCTGCAAATTATAAGATGCCCCCCATTTTGCAGACAGGAGTTCCAGTCTGTCACTTACTCTCAGTAAATATGAGCTGCCAATGAACAGCAGACCTGGAGTTCACGTTTGCAAGCTTGAGCTTTTGTCCGCGAGATGGTGGCTTCACCGTTTTGGAATACAAGTTACGGTGCAAAACTGTTAAGCTGAATAACAGACTGATTAGATAAAAAATATGTTTCTAGGGACATGGATATGTTGTTCATCCACACTATCTGGCAGGTATCCTTGCCACTTTAAGTCTTGCCGGAAGGTCTTCAAGCTGGCTCCTCCCACCCACCCGGGTGGTAAAACTCTCGGCTCCGCCCCATGACGCCAGATCTTCCTTACTGCTTGGAAGCTCAGGTTTCCCTCCTTACGCGCTCTGCGTTTAGACTGGATCCTAACTCTTGGTTCGTCCGAATTGGTTTTGAAGTTTTGTAAACTTGGTCTTCATCTCCCTCGCGGCTACGATGGACCAAATTGTTCCTGGCTTTGGAGGTGCCCTTGCGGAGCAGAAAATGTCTAGGACGGATCTGCACTCCACGTGCGTCTACTGCCTAGGCCTAGATCACGACCCGCGAGGCTTGCAAGTTGTGCCGCTCTTTCTCAGCCAGCGTCTGGAGCGATCGCGCTTTCTTGATTAGGCTCGGGTGCCCCCAGAAACATTTCCTTGGTAAAATCTAAAGAGGCTTGTTGGGCGGTGTCATGGCGGCTGGCTCGGCTGAGCAGCTCAAGCAGATGATCGCCCTCGAGGAGGAGGCGGCCTGGGCCGCATCTTCCTCCTCCTCGACCGCGGCATTTATCCCGCTCTCTCTGAGTTCCTCGTATACGGCTTCGATCAAGGAGCTTTGTCAGTCCCTTTCCACGAAAGGAGAGGGGCCTTCAGGTCATTCTTCTCTGCCCCAGAAAAAGGAGTCGAAAGGTAAGTCCCACCGTCAGCGTTCGTGGGAGCGGTCCCCTTCCCCGGACAGCCGACCGTCGACTTCGGTCAAGGTTGTGGCTGAGGCCGCTGGCTTCACAGTGCCCCTGTCAGGCCAGCCTGCCGAGATTCCTGTCGACGAAGTCGAGATTTTTCTCAATCCGTTAGACGGGCTGTCGACTGGAGAAGCCAACAACCCTCCTTCACCAGTCCCCCCCGGTGGATACTGAGGATCTGCCTGCGCCTTCTGGGCCGCAGTCCCCGGTTAGAGTGCCGGAGCCGAGGGAGGAGCGGGTGTCCCCTGCCCCTTCCCATACCAACCCTCGGTCCCCCCGAGGGCCTCTGTCTCGGACCTCTTCTTGGTCTAGCCGTTCCCGCCGACATCGGCGGTCTCGGTCTCGTTACCGAGGTAAGCGCGACACCGTTCCTCCTCGTCCTCTTCCTCCTCAGATGAGGGGAGGCTTTGGCGTAAATTACGTCGGTGCTACGAGGAGCTTATGTTGCAGCAGTTGCTGTTGTCCGGGGCTAAACCGACTCTGGTCCAGACCTCGGCCATCAAGTGGCTGTCGCCCGAACGACCGAAGCAACCGCTCGCCCCAGTCGAGCTGCTCGGCCAAAACCAGCTGCTCCACTGATTGTGGTGGACCCTCCGCCTCCACAACCGAAGTCTGGGGCACCGACCAAGGATTCTCGGTCGGTCACGGCCTACCCCACAGGTTGTTGGTCACTCTTACTCCCGACTGTCCTCGGCAGGTAGAGGGTGGCTCAGGGCCGAGGGAAGCTCTTCGCAGACTGTTCGGAATCCGAAGACGACTCCTCCCTGTTCTCCAGGCAGGTCGACCTGGAGTCCTCCGGGGGCCAGTCATTGGACGATAGCCCATCGTCCTTCTTGGGTCTGCTTTGACTCATCTCGGAGTCCACCGGGATGCAGCTCGAGTCTGTGTCCAAACGGGCCAAGTATCCCCTGACAGAGATACTGGACCGAGGGGATTCCCCCACGGAGGCCTTTCCGGTGGCTGAGGCCATTGTCGGCCCAGCCTTGGAGCTTTGGCAGCGGCCTGCTTCCTTTTCTTGCGCCCTCGGCCAGGATGGCCAGGAAGTATGCGGTCCCTATCAGCTCTTTGCCCGGTTTCTCGGAGCACCCCTCTCCCGAGGGGTTAGTCACTGACAGCATTTTCCGGCATTCCTGTAACGCTCGGGATGTGGATAAGCCCCCCGACAAAGAGTCCAAAAAGCTGGACTTTGCCGGGCGCAAGGTGTACGCTGCGTCATCCCTCGGCCTCCAACAGGCAAGCTCGGCCGTGCTGATGGCACACTTCTCCCACGCCCTCTTGGGCTCCCTGGATGAGGTTGTTCCTCGTCTCCCGACTGACCTGCAGACCACGGTCCGCCAGGTGCGGGACCAAGGTAGGGCGGTGGCGAAGCAGCAACTTCAGACTGCTCTGGACATAGGTGATTCCTGTGCCAGGTCAGTAGCGGCCGCGGTGGCCATGCACCGCGGGGCATGGCTGAGGATATCCAACTTCACGGTGGATACCCAGCACCAGTTGGCGAATGTCCCCTTCTTGGGGACTGACCTCTTCGGCCCTGGAGTGGAGGGACACCTCCAGCAGATAAGTCCAGTGCCACCCTGGACTCTGTCACCTCTGCCCAGAGGGACAAAGGCCGCGGTCAGCAGCAGAAGTCCTTTCGTCCTTCGGACCCTGCATTTCGACCGGCCCAGCAGCACCAGCAACAGGGCCAGCAGGCTCGCGCTTGGCGCCCCAAACCCAAGCCGGCGGCTTCCTCCAACAGGAAGCAAGGAAGTAAAGGCCCAGGAGGTCCCTCGGCTGGTTCTTCCTCCAAGCCTGCCCAGTGACGGATTGAGGGGTGCCACCCCCAGCCTCGTCACTCCCCCCTGGGTTCCCCTCGTGGGGGGACCACTCCGCCACTTCCTTTCCGCCTGGTCCGCTATCACCACGGACCGCTGGGTGTTGGAGGTGGTAGGAAAAGGCCTGCCTCTGGAGTTCGAGCAGGCTCCACCCTTTCGAAATCGCCCCTCGGGGGCACGGAGTCCGCAACCGCGGGTCGCCCGAGCCGATATTGCCCTGCTCTCGAAAAGAGGTGGATCAGGAAGGTGGCGGATCCTCCTCCAGACCCGGGTTTGTGTCCAGGTACTTCCTGGTCCCAAAACGGACGGGGGACTGGCGCCTCATTCTCGACCTGCACGACCTGAACAAGTTCCTAAGGTCTCGGACCTTCAGGATAGTCACTCTGGCTCAGATAATCCCATCCTTGGAACGAGGCGTGTGGTTCTGTTCCCTGGACCTCCAGGATGCGTTCTTTCACGTCCCAATCCGTCCGTCCCATCAGAGATTCCTCCGCTTCAGAGCGGAGGGATCCCTTTACGAGTTCCGGGCCATGCCCTTCGGCCTCTCCCTAGCTCCCAGGGTCTTCAACAAATGCATGGCAGTGGTGACAGCGTTCCTGCGACGCTGAAGGGTCTGGGTGTATCCCTACCTGGACGACTGGCTGATTGCAGCCCCCTCCAGAGCGGAGGCGGAGCGGTCCAGAGATCTGGCCCTCCAGGTTTGCTCTCAGGTTGGCCTCCTCATCAACGGGGCCAAGTCGGAACTCGTGCCAAAGCAGGTGATACTATTCATTGGGGCAGAGCTCGACTCTCTACGAGCCAGAGCACGGCTCCCGGCGGACAGGGCCGAGGTTCTTTCCTCCTTTGCCCAATCATTTCTGGTTGGGCAGTTGCACCCTGCCCCGGACTTCCTGCGCCTCCTGGGCCTCATGGCGGCCTGCACCAGCGTGGTCCATTTGGCCTGTTGGTACATGCGTCCCCTTCAGTGGGGACTGGCCAGCCAGTGGTCACAATGCTGCGATCCGTTGGACCAGCCCGTGACAGTGACCCAGGAGATGTGGAACGCTCTCCAATGGTGGATCGTTCCGGCACATCTGCAGGAGGGCATCCCGTTCGTCCGCCCCGAGCCGACGGTCTGTCTATCGACCGATGCATCTCTGATGGGTTGGGGTGCCCATCTGGGGGAACACCGAGCGCACGGCCTCTGGTCCCCTCGGGAGTCCCGATACCATATCAATCTGCTGGAGCTCCGAGCGGTCCGTCTTGCTCTCACCGCCTTCGCTCCGTTTCTATGGGGTCAAGTGGTTCAGGTCCAGACGGACAATACCACGACCATGTACTATCTGAACTGCCAGGGTGGGACACGCTCCATGCTGTTATGCAAGGAAGCTCTCTGCATATGGTCCCTCGTGCGCGGCCTGGAGGCGGATCTCCTAGCCATTCACATGGCAGGAGCCTCCAACACCCTGGCCGATGCCCTAAGCCGGATAGGGGCTGCGTCTCACGAGTGGTCTCTCCTGCCGGAGGTAGTACAAGAGCTGTTCTCCCACTGGGGCACGCCTCAGGTGGACCTGTTTGCCTCCAGGGAGAATGCGAAGCTGAGTCTGTTCCATGCCCGCCCCCCTCAGCAGGGCTCGCTGCAGGGGGATGCCTTCTCAAGGCCGTGGACCCCGGCCTCTTCTACGCCTTTCCCCCATTTCCCTTGATCCACAAGGTGCTTCTCAAGGAGGAGGGACAAGGCGCAGGTGATTCTGGTAGCCCCAGACTGGCCCCGCCAGTTCTGGTATCCAGATCTCCTCAGCCTCAGCTCCAGGCTCCTGAGGCGGCTTCCAGCCCGCCCGAACCTGATCTCAGTCAACCAGGGGAAGGTATTCCATCCGGACCTTCAATCCCTGCACCAGATGGCCTAGTTCCTGAGCGGCTAGAGTTCCAGGCCTTGGGTCTTTCCGACGAGGTCCTCAACATCGTTGAGGCGTCCCGTAAGGAGTCGACCAGGAAATGCTACGCCTTCAAATGGAAGAGATTCTCCATTTGGTGTCAGGGGAAGGGCTTGAACCTTTCTGGCTGTCCCTTGGCAAGCATTCTGGACTACCTGTGGTCCCTTTCTCAGCAGGGGCTTCGGTCGACGACCCTTAAGGTGCATCTGGCACCCATCTCTGCTTACCGGGTGCGGGCCGGGAAGCAGTCGGTGGCGCAGGAGAAGGTGGTCTGGCGCTTTTTCAAAGGCCTTGACCACATTTTCCCTCCGGTGTGAGAACCTCCACCTCCGTGGGATCTACTGCTGGTATTGGCCAAGCTCATGGGCAAGCCATTCGAACCGATGCACAGGTGCGATATTTCACACCTGTTGTGGAAGACCACCTTCTTGGTGGCTATCACGTCAGCCAGAAGGATGGAAGAGCTCCAGGCGCTTTCCATCGAGTCTCCTTATCTGGTCTTCCACAGTGACAAGGTTGTCTTGGGCCCCAACCCGAAATTCCTTCCGAAGGTGGTGTCGGAGTTTCACCATAACCAGGTGTTGACTCTGCCAGTGTTCTACCCCAATCACACCTCGGAGGCCGAATATAGGCTCCATACTTTGGACCCTAGGTGAGCGCTCGCTTATCATAAGGAGCGGACGGCTGAAGTTCGAGGAGAGGTTCGCCAGCAGTTTGTCACCTACGCTGAAGTTGCACCTGGCAGACCTGCAGCCAAGCGGACGATAAGCAGGTGGGTCACCTCCTGCATAGAGCTCTGCTATAGGTTGGTGGGCATGGAGCCTCTCAGAGGGATAAGAGCTCATTCTACCCCGCCATACCGCTGCATTGGTAGCTGCTTCCAGGGATGTCCCTATCCAGGATATCTGCAGGGCTGCTACTTGGAAGTCGGCACATACCTTTATTACCCACTACCACATCGACCTTGAGTCACGCTGGGATGCTGGTTTTGGGGCCTCGGTTCTCCAGTCTCTTTCTCCCAAGTAAGTATCGGTGGTGTGCGCCTTGCCTCCCTCCTCCCGGAGAACTGCTAGGAGTCTGCCAGAAAGTGTGGATGAACAACATATCCATGTCCCTAGAAATACAGGTTACTCACCTGTAACAGGAGTTCTAGGAATGGTATATGTTGTTCATCCCTACTCGTTTCTCAGCTGACGCACAACCTGAGCTTCCAGCGGGCAGATCTGGCGTCATGGGGCGGAGCCGAGAGTTTTACCACCTGGGTGGGTGGGAGGAGCCAGCTTGAAGACCTTCCTTTAAGATTTAAAGCGGCAAGGAACCTGCCAGAAAGTGTGGATGAACAACATATACCATTCCTTGAACTCCTGTTACAGGTGAGTAACCTGTATTTTTCCCCCTTGATTCACACAGCATACTCAACAATTTAAAGGGGCAAAAATATTTTTATTGTGTAACAAAAATTTATGAAACATTAAAAACTAAAATATCTTGTTTACTTAAGTATTCACCCCCCCCCGAGTCAGTACTTTGTAGAAGCGCCTTTGGCAGCACTTAAAGCTTTGAGTCTTCTTGGGTATGTCTGTATCAGCTTTGCACATCTGGATTTGGGGATTTTCGCCCATTCTTCCTTGCAGATTTGCTCAAGCTCTGTCAAGTTGGATGGGGAGCGTCGGTGAACCCCAATCTTTAAGTCTTTCCACAGATTCTCAGTGGGATTCAAGTCTGGGCTTTGGCTGGGCCACTCAAGGACATTCACCTTCTTGTTCTGAAGCCACTCCAGTGTTGCTTTGGCTGTATGCTTGGGGTCGTTGTTGTGCTGGAACGTAAATCTTCGCCCCAGTCCAAGGTCTGTTGCAGACTGATGCAGGTTCTCTTCAAGGATGTTCCTGTATTTGGCTCCATTCATTGTTCCCCCTATCCTGACAAGTGCCCCAGTCCCTGCCGCTGAAAAGCATCCCCATAACATGATGCTGCCACCACCATGCTCCATGGTAGGGATGGTGTTACATGGGTGATGAGCTGTGTTCGGTTTGCGCCAGGCATAGCGCTTTGCATTCAGGCCAAAGAGTTCAATTTATGTTACATAGATACATAGACAGTGTCGGCAGATAAGGGCCTGTGGCCCACCCAGTCTGCCCATTTGAGCTTGTAAGTTCAGTTTGTTTTCCTAGAAGTCTGTTGCCCCTTACCCCTGACCTCCAGAATTCCTTTATGTCTATCCCATGCATTCTTAAATCCCGTAATTGTTTCAGCCCCCACCACTTCCTCTGGCCAGGTGTTCCACTTGTCCACCACCCGTTCTGTGAAGAAATTCTTCCTCACGTTTCCTCTGAATCGTCCTCCCTGCAACTTGATCCCATGCCCTGTAGTCCTGGAACATCTTTTTCGCTTAAAAATAGTGTATTCCTGCACCCTGTTCCTCCCTGTAAGATACTTGTATGTCTCTATCATATCCCCTCTCTCTCTGTCCTCTCCTCCAGGGAGTACATGTTCAGTTCCTTCAACCTGTCTTCATAGGACTTGTGATGCAATCCATGCACCATCTTTGTTGCCCTCCTCTGAACCTTCTCTACCCTGTCTTATGTCCTTACGTAGGTAAGGTCTCCAGAACTGTACACTGTACTCCAGGTGGGGCCTCACTAGTGTCTTGTATAGTGGAATTATGACCTCCCTTTTCCTGCTGGTGATGCCCCTGCCTATGCATCCCAGCATCCTATTTGCTTTTCCTGCTGCCTTGTCACACTGTTTCCCTATCTTGAGGTCATCAGAGATGATAACCCCAAGATCCCTTTCCTGCTCCACCAATCTCTCCTTCAGTAGTGCTTCCATGATCTTCCCCACTACCGAGGTGAGGCTGACTGGTCTGTAGTTCCCCGCTTCCTCTTTGTTCCCACTTTTGTATAAGGGGACTACATCTGCTGTCCTCCAGTCTCTGGGTACCTCCCCTGTTTCCAGTGATCGGCTAAACAGGATAGCCAAAGGTTCAGCCATTACCTCTCTTAGATCTTTAAGGACCCCGGGGTGCACCCCATCTGGCCCACTGCTTTATCAGCTCTTATTACTTTCAGTTCCTTCAGGACCCTTTCGCGTGTAAAGGGACTTGTGTCCATTTCTGCACCATTCTCACCCCTTGTACTCCCTTCAGACCCATTACCCTCCTCTTCCTCAGTAAAGACTGAGCAGAAATACCTGTTCAATATGTCAGCTTTACTGTTGTCATCCTCCACGCTGCCCCCATCCTCCTCCTTCAGTCTCACTATCCCTCCCTTTGCCTTTCTTTTTTCACTTATGTATCTGTAAGAGGTTTTGTCCCCTCAACCCACTGATTTTGCAATGTGTTCTTCTGTCTGAGCTTTGGCTTCCCTTACTGACCTTCCTGCCTCCCTTTGCTTCTCCTGGTACTTCTCCTTAACCCCTTCTGCCTGTGTCTTTTTGTATTGCCTGAATGCAATCTTTTTGGCTTTCACTTTCTTTGCTACCTCTTTGGAAAACCTTAATGGTCTCCTCTTCCTTTTCCTCTTGCTAACCTGCTTAATTTATAATTCTGTTGTTCTTGTAATCCCCATTTTAAATACTGCCCACTGTTCCTCAACCCCTGATTCCTGCCCCATTCCCCTTAATGCCTCTTTCAAGTATCTCCGCATTTTCCCAAAGTCTGCCCCCCTAAAATCCAGGATACGTGTTTTTGTGTGGTTTGGTTCTGCTCTTTCTGTGATTTCAAACCACAATGACTGGTGGTCACTGTTCCCCAGGTGCTCCCCCACTGTTACCCCCATCACACTGTCCCTGTTTGTGAGCACAAGGTCCAGTATTGCCTTCTGCCGAGTTGGTTCCATGACCAGTTGCTTGAGAAGGCACCCTGAAGGAGTCCAGGATAAATCTGTTCCTAGTTGATGCTGCTGCTGGGATACTCCAGTCCACGCCTGGAATATTGAAGTCTCCAACCAGTACTACCTCACCCTTGTCTGCCATCCTTTGCATGGCTAGCATCAGCTCCCTATCTGTTTCTTCCTTCTGGGCTGGTGGTCTATAGACCACACCTGTGCGGATGGCTGTCCCCATTTTCCTTTCCAGCTTAACCCACAGTATCTCTCCCCCATTTTGTTCCTCCTGGATCTCTGTGGCCCTTATGTCATTTTTCACATACAGTGCCACTCCTCCTCCTCCCTTCCTGCCTGCCCTGTCTCTTCTGAATATGTTGTAGCCAGGTATGGCCATCTCCCAGTCGTGGTTATCATTACACCAGGTTTCAGTGATGGCCACAGTGTCCAGGTCTGACTGCACCATGACAGCCTCCAGATCTTCCATCTTGTTGCTAAGGCTCCTGGCATTTGCACACATGGCTTTCCATGATTTGACCTCCCTAGACTGTTTCGATATTCTACTCCAGCTCCTTCCTTGGTTGTCCTTTATCCCTGGTTCTCCTTGCTGTCTGCCCTTCTGCTGAATTTTGCCCCTTTTCTGCCTATCCACCTCTTGGGTGCTAATCTCCATCTTTTGCACACTGCTTTGTAGAGATAGCCACTCCTCTGGTTCACTGGTTCCACTGCTAGCTGTGGGGGGTGAGCAAGTAAGTACCCTTCTTGCTGGCCTGCCACCCCCATTTGCTAGTTTAAATGCTTGTCAATGTAGCATTTAAACTTATCATTGAGTGCTTGGATTCCCCTCCAGGATGGATGCAGGCCGTCAGGCTTGAACAAACCTCCATCCCTCCAGGTGGGTCCCCAGTCACCAATGAATCCAACCCTTCCTCACAGCACCAGTTCTTCAACCATGAGTTAAAGTTCCTGGTGCATGCACCCCTATGCTCTCCCTTGCCTCTCGTAGGTAATACTACTGAGAAAGTGACAGAAGTAGCTACTTACTTGAGACCCCTCCCCAATTTCCTAAACTCTTCCTGAACTTCCTTTGGCTCCCCATTTGCCAGGTCATTAGTACCTAGGTGGATAATGACATCCAGCTCACCCTCCGCCTTGCTCTTCCCAGTGATCCCCAGGATCTTCCTTCCATCCCTCCAAGCCGTGGCACCTGGTAGGCACCTCACCTCCCTGTCCTCCCCTCCTGTGTTCCTAGCTGGATCCCTCTTATGATGGAGTCCCCCACCAGGATTCGCTTCCTCCTCCTCTGGGGTCCACTGCTTTCCCCGCTGAGGTCACCTCCTTGGCTAACCTCCACATCCTTTCCTTCCATTTCTCTGGGTACCTCTATTTGGTTGTCCCCGTTTGCCAGTGTGGCATATGAGTTCTTGAGTGGAATAGGATCTGGGAAGTGCCTCTGCCTGACCGCTCTAACCCGCCCTGAGCCCACTGTCATCCAAGTGCTCCTCGTTCTCGGCATCCTTTGAGGCAGTTGCATTGGACTGGGTGGTCTTTGGATAGGGGTGATGGTACTCCTGACCCAGTTTACTTCCGCTCAGAGTCTGGTTACCTCATCCCGCAGTCCAGAGAGATGCATGCATATAGGGCAGCACCTCAGTGTCCAGAAGGTCTGCCTGAATATGGCTGCCCCACAGCCACTGTATTGCACCACTCCCCACGTTTCATCAGACCAGAAAATCTTGTGCCACATGGTCTCAGAGTCTGCCACGTGCCTTCTTGCAAACTCCAGGCATGCTGTTATGTGGCCTTTTCTCAGGAGTGGCTTCCGTCTAGCCACTCTCCCATAGAGGATACATCTGTGAAGTGCTGCAGAGATTGTTGTCCTCTGGACAGGTTCTCCCATCTCAGTCATGGAACTCTGTAGTTCTGTCAGGGTGGTCATTGGGTTCTTGGTCACTTCCCTGACCAAGGTCCTTCTTGCCCGGTTGCTCAGTTTGGGAGGACGGCCTGATCTAGGAATTGTCTGGGTGGTTCCGTAATCTTTCCATTTCCTAATGATGGCCTTGACTGTGCTCCTGGGAACTTTCAACACTCTAGAAATGTTTTTATACCCCTCCTCAGATCTATGCCTCCTCACAGTTCTATCACAGAGTTCTACGGACAGCTCCTTGATCTTCATGGTAGAGTTTCTGCTCTGACATGCACTGTCAACAGTGGGACCTTATATAGACAGGTGTATTTCCTCTGAAATCATGTCAACCATTTGAACTGGCCACAGGTGGACTCCATTCAAGTTTTAGAGTGATCTCACAAGGAAATTGGATGCACCCGAGCTCAATTTGGAGTGTCATAACAAAGGGGGTGAGTACTTACCAAATCAAGACATTTCAGGTTTTTATTTTAAATTACATGTACAAAAAATTCCAGAGGTTTCATTCCACTTTTACATTATAGAGTAATTTGTGTAGATACGTGACAAAAAAATCCCATATAAATGTATTTTAATTTGAGTTTGCAACATCACAAAATGTGACGAAATCCAAGGGAGGTGAATACTTTCTGAAGGCCACTGTATGTATAGCCTCGAGGAAAGGAGGGAGAGGGGGGACATGATAGAAACTTTCAAGTACCTCAAGGGAATCAACAAAGTCAAGAGGGTAGCATCTTTCAAAAAAGAGGTGTGCAAGAACAAGGGGCAATTTGAAGATTGGGGGGCAGCTCAGAGTAATGTAAGAAGTATTTTTCACGGAGAGGGTTGTGGATGTATGGAATGGCCTTCGGAGGAGGTTGTGGAGTCAAAACAGTGGTTGAATTCAAGCATGCATGGGACAGCCATAAGGCAATTCTAGGGGGTGGGGGTAGAAAGAAGTAGGCTGCTGGTTAACTAGGATCTGCAGCTTATCCTTTAGGCAGGGAAATGGGCAGACTGGGTGGGCCAAGCGGTCCTTATCTGCCGTCAAATTCTATGTTTCTATGTCTGCTCACTGTATACGATGTGATAATCCTGTAACCCCACTGATTTTGTTGTGTTGTATGTTGACTGTAACTTCTCCTGATATGATATGCTGATCTTGTCTATAACTCTCCCGGGCCGTGCCTGAAAATGGACAATGTTTGTTGTCCAGTGCATTTACCCAGTAAATAAAAACTAGCTAAATAGATAAAATATCAGACAAAAAACACACAGACTACCAGAGCGGTTAAGAACAGATATGGTTAAGGAAATTCAGAAAATTAAAGAGTTTTGGGTATCACTGAAGAATCAAGAAGTGCTTGGTCATCACTGATGGTGATTGTAAATAAAATACTGTGGTGTTAGGACAGCAGAAGGCATTTTGCCCATGTGCGCTATCCCCACTTCTCAGTGGATTCAACAATGGGGCTCATGGGGGGCGCTGTGGAGCACCCAGCATGGCGGCAGTTCATTTTTAAGGCTCTTCAACTGGCTTACCTTAAATCTCAACTAGCAACGATTTTGGGGCACTTCGAAGATTCCTGAACTTTTTGTATTGTGTGGGAACAGCTCGGGACGGAGATATGAGCCCTAAGAAAGACAACAGACAGGCCTTGCCAAAGCTTGACCTGTTTCTCTCCGCACCGAAGGGCCTAAAAGAACTTGGGAATGGAATACCCACCACACCGGCAAATGAAGCCCTGAATCCTCAGCTGATGGCGATGCTACAAAAAAGACAAGCGACAGGGGAAGAGACGAATCGCCGCATGGCAGCAGTGGAAGCACGTTTTACGTAATATAAGCGAACTTCAGGCAGAGGCTGAGCAGCAACGGGAAAGAAATGCCATGTTTGCAAAAGACCTTACATTCTTCAGGGCTAAAGTTGAGGCCTTAGAGAACTTGCAACGACAGCCTAATGTACGTATTGTGGGCTTTCCTCCCAGATATGCCAGTGCTACTGAAAATTTTGCAGTAGTTACTAGAATGATTTTCACCGACCTGATTTTGCTACCTGAGGGTTCCGGGGTCACAATAATTAAAGCGTTTGCAATTCCTATGCGCACAAGAATGAAAGACCCGGGAAGTGCTCGGCCGTTAACTGCCATAGTCACACTCTCGAATCCGGAGGCAAGGATTCCTCTACTTAGAAATGCCAGACAGAGAGGCGAAATAATTTGGGAGGGCAGTAAAGTTGCTTTTTTTCCGGATATTTCTTCACAGTCACAGAATCGGAAGAAGGCACTTCAATTTACAAAAAAAACAACTCCTTGAGAATGGGATTGCAGCTCAGCTGGTGTTTCCTGCAAGGCTTCAGGTCCGTCACGCTGGTAAGACTCATATCCTAACTGACCCAGATGCTGCAGCAGCCTTTGCTTCTAAGCTTATTGCAGCCCAGACGGCTTCAGCTGAAAAAGAGGGGGACTCTGACCAGGAAAATACTAATGATTGATTCTAATGAGACTTTCTAATAGACTCAGTTCTATATCCCAGAGACGGGATTGTGAGGGGATCTCGGTCTACCTGAGGTTGAGATCTAGAGGGGGCCATATTACTAAAGGAATAATGCCTGACAGGGTGGGTGTTATGCTGGGATAACATCCCACCTCGGGAGAATTGGGCCGGGCCACCGGCCGGTGTCAACACGCCGAAGGATATTATCCCAGCATAACACCCACCCTGGAGGGCATTATTCCTATTATACAATGGCTTATTGTTTTATAGTTAAAAAAATAATTTTAAAGAATGTTTTTGTTAGTGTGTAAAAATATTTTTTGTTTCTCAAGAGAAAAAAAAAGGTCAGGAGCATGCTCCATACCCTACAAACAATCAGCAGGTATGTTATGCCAGGATAACATCCCTGCTGTGACAGCCAACTGACCAATCAGAAGCCAGGATTCTTTCTTGCCATTGTATAATATTCCTTTACCCTCTTTTTGCCTATTTTTCACCTACATAAGACCACTGTTTTAATGTCAGCCATGTTGGTTGTTTATTTGTCAAACTAATAGAATAAATTCCTGCTTATTAGGGGATCTGTTATACATTGGGGGAAACACCCCACTCAATTTGTGAACTGTAAAATATAGCCCTAAGTTAAATTTATGTCTCCCTATCGGTCAATAATGTGACCCTAATGATAGGGGAGGAAAGCAACTTAATTGAGTCAAGGCAATCTGGTGTAAGTTAGCACTATTGCAATATCCCTTATTAAGATGTCCTGCCCTCCAGTTATGTAACTTGTTGTCCTGCTAGGAGCGGAAATATTGGCATAGACCCTTTACGACACAGATTAAGTGAGATTGTTCATTTCTACAATATTATCCAGCTAAAATATTAGAATTCTTTTATTATATGGTTGTTCAGACTTAATCAAAAGAATATATTAAGCATTTACAGGGCATAAGGGATCATTTATCCTGTATTCTGAAGTGATGTACAACTAAAATCTGATGCTGTATTATTGCATGCACTCTGGTATTTACTTGTATGAAAACCAATAAACATAAATTAAAAAAAAAACAAAACAATGGGGCTCACCAGCATTTAGGTAAGCATCAAGTTTCATCTTAAACCCTCTGAAGGTTGATTGGTCTATTATATCCTGGGGGAATCTGCTCCAGTGTCTGGTTGCTCTTGGAAGGAAGGCACTGTTCTTAATGTTAGTCCTGGATTCATAACCCTGAATCTGTTTGTTATGCAGTCTTAAATTATAGATATTATCTTTATATTTACTATCTAAATCAGGTGATAGTTCATTGTCTTGCAGGATTTTAAATAATGTCAAAAGGTCCCCTCTTTATCGTCTTAGATTAAGGGGCCATAATTTAAATTTTTCCAGTCTTTGTTTATATGTGGTATGTTTAAGATTAAATATCTGTTTGATATATTGACGTTGTGTAAGAATCTGCCTTGATGTTAGGAAACTTAATTGTCTGTATTTGACAGCTATCCTGTACCCAGCACAGATGATTCATTGAACAGATTGGGAAGTGCCAAGTATATTTGTACCCTCAAGCTCACAAAGGGTTACTGGCAAATTACCCTAGCTAAAGAATCCAGAGAAAAAAATGCATTTTCCACTCCAGTTGGATTCTGTCAGTTCACCACCATGCCGTTTGGTTTACATGGTGCACCTGCTATATTCCAGCTTTACATGGATGCAGTTCTAGTCCCTTACATTGGTTATTTTGCTGCTTACCTAGATGCTGTCATGACTTCTTTTTTTTTTTTTTGTAATTATTCAAAGTTTTCATCGATAAACAACATGATGTCATGATTTACAGTCCAGACTGGAAAAGTCAACTGAAACACCTATGAGCAGTTATCCAGTCTATCAAAAATGCAGGTCTTACTATTAATCCTGCCAAGTGTGCATTAGACATGCAGGATATTTTGGGAAATGGAGGAGTAAAGCCAAAGATTTCCAAGATAAAAGCTGTAGCTAACAGTACTGTCTCTAAAACAAAGAAATATGTTCTATCATTTTTAGGTCTTGTTGGTTACTACCAAGTATTTGTTCCCAACGTTACACAGTTCGGTACTCCCCTCCTTGAACTCAGTGAAAAAATGGTGCCTGAATAATGTGAAGTGGTCCCCAGAGTGTGACAAGGCTTTTCGGGCCATCAAGTTCAACCTCTGTTTTAAGGGTACCAGGTCAGTACCGTGCCAGCACAGTACTGACCGTGCTATATAGTGAGTGCCTGGGATTACAGCGACCGGTATCGAACAGCGGTAGGGGAATACAGCTACCCCTGTTGCTGCATACAGATTGCGAGGCTTGACAAGTTGCTGGGTGCCTGGTCGAGCCGCTCCTGTGGAGGAGTGGCTAGGGCACCAGCACACAGCGCAGTCGGGAGACTTGGAACCGGGGCTCGCCCCCCCCTCCCCTGCTACATCTTTTGCCATGTTTTAAAAAAAAACAAAAAAACAAAAACTACCCCCTCCTGAGTTTCTCCCCCATCCCCCGGAATTAGTTATTTAAGTTCCGGGGAGTGTAAAGCCCCCCACAATCAATCAATCAGTATTTATCCAGGCGAAAACACCATTGAGGCAGCTCATTTGCAAGGTGGACCTGGTACAGGTATGGGTATACAAAAGGTAGATGAACGTATATATAAGGCACAATAAATACAGTCTTACACATAGGATATAATTAATATAGTTTGTTAAGCATATAATACATGACTGAATCAATACAAGCTTGCAGATTAGGTTATAGTTTGTACAACATATTCAAGAGAGAGAGAGGAACACGGTTTTACAACAATACATATGTTTGCGTGAGTCAAAAATACAAGATAACAAGCCACCCTCTGGCCACAAATTCCAGATAGTAGAAGCCATAGGAGAGCTGGGCACTGGGAGAAGAGGAGGAGCTCCAGTGCAGTTTAGCTAATGATAGCAGTTGCATACTTCTTTAAAGGTTGTAGCAAAGAGAGATTTGTAGAAGGGTACTTTCACTGGGAGGACTATTTTTGAGGCTTTTTGCACAGTGTTCCAAATGGCAGGTAGGAAGTGACTTTTGGCTGCTTTGCCAAAGCATGTATTTACCTTAGGAATGGCAAGAGAGGTATATGTAAGGCTTCTTAGAAGATAATTCCCTGGTTGGCAGAGAGGTAGACAGTCAGAGATGTATTTAGGAAGCTTATTTGTCAATGCTCTAAGGGTCCAAAGGATAGCGTTTTTATGCCGTCTGTAACTGAGTACCAGCCAGGTATAGCGTAGAGGGTGCAGTGATGAGTGGAGTATGGTGCATTTGTGATTAATCCAATTGCCCGATGATAGAGGGTGTCAATGTAACCCCTCACCCCTGCCTTTTTACTAAAACGACAGGTGGCATGCTGTTGGCGTTGGCAGCAATACCTGGTGGGGACCTGGGTTCAGGGAGGATGAGGTTACCTGGCACAAGGGATCTAGGTTTGGCTACTCTGCACAGGGGCACCCAAGTAAATCCAACTACAGGAAGCAATAACTGTAATGTCCAGAACCAGGATTGGGATTTTTCAGTGTGGCTTTATTCAAATCTAGTTGACACATGACAAAGCATTGAATGGTCCCCCAAGGGGCTACGTTCACTGTATATGCAGATAGAGACTAAAGGCGGTCCATTTGAAGAATGAACACATTTTTACTATTGTCTGGCTCTGGACCCACCAGGCACTCAGCCCAGACTTTGCATGCACATTGGATACACAGCCCGACTGGCCCTGCTCCCCAGCCGGCCACTTGACTGACTGTCCATTTGAGAATGAACCCAAACTTTAACTTGGAGAGACTCCCATCACACAAGGAGTATATTTCCCAAGCTGTGGCTCCCCACACCACTTAGAGTCTGTGACTCCTAGAGAGATTTGTTTTCTTACTTCCATGAACTCCCATCAAACAAGGAGAATATTTCCCATCCTGTGGCTCCCCACACCACATAGAGTCTGTGACTCCTAGAGAGATTTTCAAGTTGCGACCCACGTCTGGGTACCCACCTCATCACTGGCCAGGCGCATGAGGCAAGTAGCAAATCACAGAAGAAATCCCGTAGAGGTGGACCTGGTCACTAAAGATGAGGGGTGTTCCCACCTCCAGCTCCCACAGCCCATACCTGGCCATTTCTCTGGACAAACATAAACTTAAAACTTTGACATGTAGATTAAACGGTGGATGACCTGAAGCACCCCCTCTACAGCATTACTTGAAATCCATTAAAACTTTAGACTTTTTGACTGCTCTATTTGTTTGTCCTAGTTGAAATAGTCCTCCCAAATAGCAGTCCACATTTCAACTTCCTTTATAGTTCCAAACTGATAAAACAATTGATTTGCCCCTTCAAATGGGGCAAAACACTCACCCATTCGTTGCAGGTGCCCCACAGGCGAAGTATCACATCTTTTACTGTTATACAAGAACAGAACTGAAAACAGGCAGCTTTCTTCCATAGTGGAAATAGGGGATTGCCCCTGGACTCCACAGAGGGACTTTTCTTCCACGGAGAAGGGGGACTAGAAGTTCTGGACAGCGGTCTCCACCACTATCAAAAGGTAAACAGAAACTCCTTCCTGCTGAGAGGTAAACAGGAGACTGCCTGCTTCCTGCTTAGAGGTAAACAGACAACTGCTTTGAAACTCCCAAAGTTCTAAACTAAACTCCCTGAGCTGCAGATTCCAATGTGGCTTATGCAGCTGCGACAGTTCTATGGTGATGTCATCTCTCAAGTCTCAGCTGTGACTGAGAACAGAGTGAGACAGTGTGAAACCCATTTAACTGGAGTTTCACAAGCTGCCTTCCCTGCCTACCACTAGGTCTTACTGGGATTCTAGTAAACCCTGGTAACAAGGGGGTTACATCAAGTTTCCTAAAGCCGCACTAGTCCCATGATCATACAGGATATCTGCGTAGTCTAGGAGCGGTATGAACGTTGTTTGTACAAGACGTTTTTTAGCCTACTGTGTTGGTAGATGCTTTATACGAAAGAATATATCAAATCTTTGTCTTAGTCTTTTGATAAGGTTTTCAATGTGGATAGAGAATATAAGCCTGTCGTCAACCCAGACCCCCAAATACTTGAAGACTGATACAAACTCTAGGGATTCACCAAGCAGCGACTGTATGACAGGAAGGGTAAGGGTATCCTTTGTATTATATATGCATGTAGTTGGAGCAAAAAGCATAGCTTTGGTTTTTTTTAGCATTTAATAGCAATTTCAGATGCAGAAGGTTTTCCTGTAGACGGATAAATTCAAGTTGGAGGTCTTTGCAGGCCTGGTCTGGAGAAGGCTTGGCTAAGTATAGCACAGTATCATCCGCGAAAAGGTGAATACTAGCATCTGAGATTCCATCATTTAATTTGTTAATATAGACAGCAAACAACAAGGGTCCTAATATAGATCCTTGGGGCACTCCTCTTTGCACAGTTTTCAGTGTAGCGAGATTGCCATCAGCTTTGACTTGTTGGTGGCATCCAGTGAGATAGCTAGTGAACCACTTGACAGACAGTGGGTCTGCTCTAACAGTACACAGTGTGGTAATAAGAAGGTCATGGTCCACCGTGTCGAAAGCTTTACTCAGATCAAGGAATAGGCTACATACTTATTTTTTGTCATCTAATGCCATCTCCGTCATTTGTGACTTTGGCAAGTGCAGAGATCGTGCTGTGATTAGGCCTAAAGCCAGATTGGGCCTCGTTAAGAAGGTTGTGCATATCAAGGTGTTGTTTTAGCTGTAAATTCACTACTTTCTCCAGTACCTTTGATAAAATCGGGAGTAAAGAAATGGGGCGATAGTTGTTTAAGTCACAAACGTCACCAGATTTAAAGAGTGGAATCACCTGAGCCATCTTCCCCATTGATGGAATGGAACCCTGCATGAGGGACAGATTAAAGAGATGAGCTATCAGAGCGGCTAGAGAATAATATCCTAACTTTAGGTAATACGGCTCTATTTGGTCTGCACCAGCACTATTTCTAGTATCTAGAGCCAGGAGATGGTCCTCAATTTGCTTTACAGTGACTGATTTGAAGGTGAAGGTCGCCTTTTATGTTAATAGACAATGGTTAAGCCAATCCGGTTTGGGAACACCTAGCTGAGATCGGAGCGAGCTGGCTGGTGAGGCATCAAAGGCTAATCCTGCTGTAGCAAAATGGTTGTTTAGAAGTTCGAGAACAGATTGTTTGTTGGTAAAGGAATCACCATCCTTGGTGATTTTTTGGGGGGAGGGAGGGAGCATGGGAATAACCTTCGATGTCCTCTAGAGTTTTCCAAAATTTCCTGGAGTCGTTAGTAGCATTATCAATTTCAGACGGGAAGTACTTTGCTTTCTCAGATTTGGTAAGCTTAGTGCACCGATTCCTAGCTGCCCTGAAAGTTTCCAACCGCTGGAAGTTTAGTTTTTCTGCTTTTTCTACAAGGAGTGTCTATGCAATAATGCGGCTTTCAATCCACTAGTGAACCATGGAAAAGTTTTCCTTTTGGTTCTGGTTTTAACTAGCGGAGCGTGTTTGTCTATAGTCCTGAGCACTATTTTATGAAATTCCTCGTAGACCTCGTCCACAGTTTGGGCCAGGTAGAAATCCTGCCAGATAGCATACTGTAGATCTGAGCAGAGGCTATCTGGTCAAAATTCCTTCAGCATCTCTTGAGAACAAACTTGGAGGATGACACTGCCTTGGGAGTAGACCTTACACAAGCTATTGCACAATGGTCACTGACGTCGCTGAAGAATGTACTTGCATGAGTAAATTAGTGCGGTTTATTGACTAATATTACATCAAGCAAAGTACTCTTCTCCGGGCTTTTGATGTTGGGCCTAGTGGTTTCAGTTATAATTTGTGTAAAACCAAAGGTGTCTTATAACTCTTAACGTTTTAGATGCTGCGGAGAGCCAGTCCAGATTCAGATCACCCAATAATATGACTTTGGTGGATATTATTTCAAGAACATTACTTATGTGGTTCAGTAATTTTAAACCTGCAGCAGGGGGCCTGTAACAGCCAATAATGTGCATAGTGGTTGTGTTGGTAAGCTGCACTTTTAATGTGAGACATTCGAATTCCTTAGGCAGAGTAGTAGAGTTTGCTATGGAGGTGACATATTTGTCATGGATGTAGATCGCTACACCCCCGCCTCTCGAGGGTCTGTCCATTCTGAACACTTTATATGAAGGAATGGTAATTTCGTGATCCTGGGTCGCAGGCTGAAGAAAAGTTTCAATGACCACTAGCACATCAAAGCGGGTGTGATTTATCCACGGCTGAATTGATTCAGATTTGCTAAGCAGGCTACAGGCATTGATATGGATTAGGCTCATTCCATTCAGTTGATTAATCTATGATGGTGATACAATTGGAAGAATGGGTCCAGGGTTGAGCTCAACGTTACCTGCACAGATGAGCAGTAATAAAATAAGTTTTTCGATGGCTTCCAAGAGAAGCCGTGTAAGGCGACTTTTGCCTCTGTTGTAGCATCTTGGTTCCCTGTGAGAAGGGGATGTAATTCTGGCTAGCCATGGATTGGCCTTAAGGTAACTAAGCGCCCGTGCGGAGAGCAAAAGTGGGTATATAAGGGTAAAGGATACCAGCCAATGATTATTGAGCCTCATATGTGATAGCATCCCCATGCTATTTGGGATATATAATATATTGACCTGCATAGTGAGGTATATTCCAAGATCTGCCAGGATCTCAGGGCATGGAGTTTGTTGCAAGCCTATAGTCGTAGATATGGCAGTACAATATTTTTGTTGGAATCCAGGGAAGCCATTTTGTTTAGTGGGGGTGATGTGTGGAACAGGTTGGTGTTTTGCCCGACTCTGTTTTTGTCTGACGCTGTTTTGCTATGTCATTCTTAGCCATGCTATTTTGCCGTGCGCGGTAATGACCCCGTGCCTGTTTTAAGAAGTCCAGACTTTGAGAAGCAATTTCTGTTGACTACAGATGCCTCAGAGGTAGGTCTAGGTGTAGTCCTGAGTCAGAATATACATGGGAAGGAACATCCCATACTGTATATCAATAGGAAACTACACAACAGAGAGAAAAAGTACTCCCCTAATAAAAAAGAATGCACTGCTGTGAAATGGGCAATGGAGTCCATTAAGTTTTATCTCGAAGGAGCTGACTTTGTATTTATAACAGACCACAGTCCTCTTTGTGGGCTTAATCAAATGAAGGATAAAAAAAATCCCAGAATCACAAGATGGTACCTGACACTACACTCATTTAAATTAAAAGTGAAGGACAAATCCAGAAAAGGGAATGTCAGTGCAGATTTTCTGTCAAGATATGGTTTAGGAATTGAGAATTCAAAAGGTTGAAAATGTGTGTGCTTAAATGAAATGTTTCGCTGTAAATGGTGTTAGAAAACAAACAAAAAATAAGTTCCCTCTTTGGGAGGGCTGTGTGTGACAGGGTTGGGTAAGACCCTGCTCCTTTTGTTAAGGCAGTCCTCTCCTATTATACCACTTGACTTTCTCTTGCCTGTCTGATTGCATAATCTGATTTTCTTGTGGCACCTAGTAATTGGCCACTCCACTGATCCCATAGTTTCCCTCATTACCTCCCTTCTTTTGCTTCCTGTTTATTCTTTCTATCTCCCCTTTCTTCTATGTGGTAAAAAAAAGTCCATCTTTATGTGAAACTGGAATACATTGGTTTGCAAATATATGTATAATAATATAGTTGAAATGACTGCAGAAAGCTGTTTGGGTTTATTGGAAAAGATAATCTGGAACACAGGTGGTTGACCTTAAGATGCATTTTGATCTCCTCAAACTTGTTTACAGAATTGTCAACCAGATTGGGACAAAATGTATTATTTTTTTGCACCTGTTAAGTCTAGATGTGCTCTTCAGGCCAGCCTCAGGAAAGAAAATGACAATGTTTTGGTACATTTTTTTGGGGGGGGGATGTAACTTATACAGACAGTATGCAGAGTTTGAACTGCCAGGCAAAAACAGCTTATATAAAGAGAGCAGTGTTTTTCCAGGGGAGTCTCAGATGGAGGATGTTTTGTTTGTACTGCCTTTCTGATGAGCTATCGTGTACAATTTTATTTTGTTCTTGATAATAAAATTCACAAGTAGCATTTTTTTTTTTATTATTATTTCTCCTGGTGTACTTACTGTATGCTTCCTGACCTATACCTGTACAACAAAAGAGTTGAACAAGCTTGACCATATGGCAAAGAAGGTTTATGTTGCCTCCTCTCTTGGTCTTCATTGGGGGAGCTACGCTGTGATGATGGCCAACTTTGGTCACTCCCTCCTGGGAGTGCTTGACAGTGTCCTCCCTCAGCTGCCTGCTGACAAGCAGCTGGTGGTGAAGTTGGTCAGAAACCAGGGTCAAGCGCTGGCTAAACACCAGGTCCAAACAGCATTAGACATGGGCAACTCATGGGCCTGTGCCATGGCAGCGGCTTTTACAGTGTGTTGCAGGGCCTGTTTGAGGCCATTCACCTTTATGGTGGACACTCGGCACAAGCTGGCTGATATCATGATGTTGGATGATTTTAAAAATGGGAAGGCAATGTGAAAAGGCAGCACTTAAGGCCAGTGGCATGCTGGGATGTATAGGAAGGGCAATCGCAAGCAGGATGAGAGAGGTGGTCATGCCACTGTATAGCGCTCTGGTTAGGCCACACCTGGAGTACTATGTCCAGTTTTGGGGGCCACACCTCAGAAAGGACATCGACCGCTTAGAAACAGTACAGAGAAAGGTGACAGAATGGTACAGGGGTTGCAAAACTTGTTTTATGAAGAAAGATTAAGAGATATTAACATATACTCCCTGGACCATAGAAGGGAGAGGGGAGACATGATCGAAACCTTCAAGTACATGAAAGGCATAAATGAAGTACAGGCACAGGACTGCTTTCATTTCAAGGAGGGTGGTAGAACTAGGGGTCATGATATGAGGCTGAGGGGAGGAGGTTCAGTACCAGTATCAGGAAGTTCTTCTTCACAGAGAGGGTGGTAGATACATTGAACAGCCTGCCCCAGGAGTGGTGGGGGCAAAGACAATGGGGGAATTTAAGGCAGCATGGGATAGACACAGGGGTGCCCTCACATGCAAGGGCGATTTGGGGGGGGTAGTAAATAAATTGAGGGTAGACTAGATGGACCCAACGGTCTCC
Source organism: Neoceratodus forsteri (assembly GCA_016271365.2). Taxonomy (NCBI): domain Eukaryota; kingdom Metazoa; phylum Chordata; order Ceratodontiformes; family Ceratodontidae; genus Neoceratodus; species Neoceratodus forsteri. The sequence continues at coordinate 1,099,286,258 of CM057458.1, read as the reverse complement.
TTCTGCTGTCACTTTCTATGTTTCTATCTATGTTTCTGTATCCTCTTCTTGGGCACTGACCTCTTTGGCTCAGGAGTAGGAGGTCATCTTGCAAAGACTGAGAAGTCAAATGCCACCTTGGACCCTGTGGCTTTGTCCCAGAAGGACCCGGAGGCCCAGAAACAGAAAAAGAAGTCCTTTTCGTTTTTGTTCCTTTCAGTAATAGCAGCCCCGGCAGCCGCAGCCCCAGCAGGGGCAGTACCAAGCCTGGTGCCCCAAGGCCTGGTTCTCTGAGCAGGGGCCCAAAAGAGGCGGGTAGGGAAAGTGGTGCCCCTGCAGCCCCAGCAGCTGTTGCCCGTCCAAAGCTGCCCAGTGACGGGCTGGGGCTACCTCTTTGCCTTTCTAGTCCGTGACTCAGCTCCCTGTGTGGTGTCGGCTTTGCCCTTTCTGGCAACACTGGTCCTTTATTACTGTGAGAAGTGGGTCCTCGAGGTGGTAAGCAGCTGGCTGCCTCTAGACTTCGGGGGTCTCTCGCTTTACCAGTCCCATGCTTTTTGGGAGTCCTTGGTGTCACAGGAAACACTGTCTGCCATATAGAAAGACGTCACTCAGCTCCTTGCGAAAGGGACTGTAGCCCATGTCCAGACATAGTGGCATGTCAGGGGTACAAGTCCGGGTACTTTCTGGTCCTGAAATGGATAGGGGTGTGGTAGCACCCCATACTGGATCTCAGTCAGTACATGCAGGAGCACAGTTTCTAGATGGTAACTCCGAACTAGCTCATACGATCCCTGGAGCAGGGCATGTAATTCTGCTTCCTGGACCTCTGGGACACATTCTTCTACATCCTAGTTCATTCCACTGGCAGTAGTTCTGGTTCACACATAACAAAATTCTGTATCCATTCCAGGGCATGCCCTTTATCCTCTTGTCCATGCCCAGGGTCTTTGCCAAGTGCATGGCAGTGCTAGTAGCTTTTCTGCATACCCCCTACCTGGATGATTGCCAGGCTGTCCAAGTGGCTGCGGAGCAGTCAAGGGATCCAGCCGTCCAGACCTGCAGAGATAGGGCCTCTTGATCAACACGGCCAAGTCTGAACTGATCCACTTGCAGATGATTCACTTAATTGGGGCAGAGTTAGACTCTCTGCGATCCAAGGCCCTCCTTCCTGCATACTGGGCACTGAATCTTACCTCTTTTGCCCGATCATTTCAGGTTGGGCATTCTCGCCCTGCCCAGGCCTTCCGCCAACTGCTGGGGTACATGGCATCCTACACCAGCATGGTTTAGTAGACCCGCTGGCAGATGCGGCACCTGCAGTGGAAGTTGATCCGTTAGTGGTTCCAGCACCTAAGATACTTGGACCAGCCAGTGACCCAACCGATGTGGGATGCCATCCTGTGATTGCTGCTCCCAGAACATCTGGAGGAAGGAATCCTGTTTGTCTACCCAGAACTGTCACTCTCATGACGAAGGCATCTCTGGTGGGGTGGGGTGGGGAGGGCACCTGGGAGAACCAACCACAGGGCCAACAGGTTCTGTCACCCAGGGAGTCCGTCACCACATCAGACCTGCTGGAGCTTCTTGCAGTGCAGCTAGCTCTATGGAGTTCGCTTGTGGTTAGGGGTCAGGTCGTGTAAGTCCAGGTGAGCAACACCCTGACCACATTCTACCTAAACAGGCGGGGCAGCATACACTCCCTTCCTTTATGTCGGGAGGCCCTCCTCGCATGGACACCCATGTGCAGCCTGAGTATAGATCTCCTGGCGATTCATTCACCTGAGCGGGCAGTCAACTGGCCAGATGCTCTGAGCCAGGTGGAAGAGACTTCGCATGAATGGCCCCTATATCAGGAGGTGGTAAACCATGCACACTTCTGGTGGAATGCAAATCTGAGGTTGTTTTGTGCTCACTTCTCTAAGTTCAGGACACTGATGGAGGATGCCATTGTGAGTGTCTGGACCCCAGGCCTTGTTTACACCTTTCCTCCCTTCACCTTGATCCATAAAAGTGGTAGTCAAGCCCCAGAAGGACAAGATGCAGATGTTTCTGGTAGCTCCAGACTGGTCACAGCAGTTCTAGTACCCGGATCTCCTCAGCATCAGCAGCAGTCCTCCATGGCAGTTGCCTCTTTGCCCGGACCTACTGACCAGACAACGGGGAAAGTTCTGCACCTGGATCTTATGTCCCTGCATCTCACAACCTGGTTCCTGAGTGGCTAGGGTTACAAGCTGTAGGTCTTTCGGAAGATATGCTCCATGTCGTGGAGGCCTCCCAAAGAGAGTTGACCCTCGGGCGGTAAGCCTTTAAATGGAAGTTTTTCCATTTGGCATCAGTGCAAGGAGCTTGATCCTCTTCCCTACCCTATGGCTAGTATCTTCGAGTACCTCTGGTCCCTCTTCCAGGTGGAGCTTCTTTTTTTTATTTTAGTTTTTATTGACTGGGAAGAAGGACTTGACAATTTTGCCTATTTTCAACTTCGTCCCGGTGGGAAGGGGGATACAGATGGATGCCAACTGAAACTGAATCAGATTTTAAGCTGTTGGTGGTATTTATTTTAGTGAACGGGGGAAATCTGGCCAGGACATCAGGGAAATTCCCCGTCTCTTTTCAAGAAGTGCCATGGGCTCTTTAACATCCACCTGAACTACCACCAGAACAGGCAGATGGGACCTCGGTTTAACGTCTGATCTGAAAGACAGCACCTCAGGAGTGCAGCTACCCCCTCTCATGCTGCACTACAGCTGTCAGTATCAGGATTTAACCCAAGTACCTGGAGTAGGGATAGAACCCACAGCCTTCTGATCTTCCGGCCTCAGAGGCGTGTGTGCAACCTGCTGAGTCACTGCACTGTAGTGACTGAACTGTGAGCGATACACTCAAGGTGCACCTGGCTGCCATCTTTGCATACTAGGCGTGGGCTTGTATGTTGACCGTAGTGCAGGAGAAGTTGGTGGGTGCTTTTTCAAGGGCCTGGACCACCTGTCCCCCTCCAGTATGGGAAATCACCACCACTGTTGGACCTACTGCTGGTGCTGGCTATGCTCATGGGCAAGCCATTTGAGCCTGTGCACAGGTGTGAGATGTTCCACTTGTGGAAGACTGATGCCCCACCTGTTGTGGAAAGTGGACTTCTTGGTGGCCATCACATCAACCAGAAGGATCAGTGAGCTCCAGGTACTCTTGGTGGAGTTTCCCTTTCTGGTCTTCTGCAGGGACAAGGTTGTCCTTCATCCCCACCCGAAGTTCTTTCCAAAGACCATATTGGAGTTCCACCTTAGCCAGGTGTTGAACATTTTGGTATATTTTACTAACCCATCTTAGGAGGCTGACCGCAGGCTCCATGCTTTGGACCTGCAGTGGGCGCTGTATTACTGTTAGAGCGGATGGCTGGAGTTCAGAATGAATTCGCCAGCTGTTTGTAACATACACCGAAACCGCGCCAGGCAGATTGGCGGCAAAGCGGACACAAGTGAATTACAGCCTGCATCGACCTCTGCTCCAGGTTGTCTGGTAGAGAGTCTCCCATAGGGCTTTGTGCTCATTCCACCAGACATACCACTGCCTTAGTGGCTACTTCCAGGGACATTCTTATCCAGGAGATCTATAGGACTGCCACCTGGAAATTGGCACACACCTTAATCTCCAGTTGCAACATTGACCTAGAGTCTTGTTGGAATCCTGCATTTGGGACCTCGGTTCTCCAGTCTTTGTTTTCCAAGTAGGGGTGCATGCCTTGCGCCCTTCTCCCGGAGAACTGATGGAAGGTTGACAGTGTGGGGATAGTGAACTAGATCTACTTCCCTAGAAAAAACAGGTTACTCACCTGTAACCGTAGGTATAGGAGTGGTATATAGTTCACATACTTACCACCCACCCAGCCTCCCCTGGCAAGTGGCACACTGATCCCTGCTTCCAGCCTGCAAGATCTGACGTCATGGGGGTCAGCCAGAGGTTATAGTGCCCGGGTGGTGGGAGGAGCTTAGCCTAAAGATGTTCCAACAAATTGGCACTTGCAGTGGAACTGCCAGTGTGTGAATGTGAAAGCTGTATACCACTCCTAGAACTATGGTTACAGGTGAGTAAACTAGTTTTTCAGTTGGGTTGAGATGAATGATGTATGGTTCACCTTTAAGAAAACTAAGAAGCGACTTGTACCACCTGGATCTTTTGTGCTGAGTTTGCATGTGCATTACAGTCGAAAGGCATTGCACTGCTAAAACGTATTGTTTCAAATGAAAACAATGGAGTGGAAAGTCTCATTCAGTTTCCATGGGAGGCAGTGGAGCCTGGTGGTAAGAGATGAGCTGTGAATCTGGAGATGTAGGTTTGAGTCTCACGACCACCACTGACTTTGTGACCCTGAGCAAGTCACTTATGATCCTTGTGCTTAAAATCCTGTCTTGTGCTCTAGCTTAGTTTTTGTATGTTTTTTTTAATTCCGCTTTTTATACTCCTGGCTAGGCTGTCCCATTCAGATTCTACTTGTCTATCGCTCAGCCTAGTGGGCTACTAACCTTGCTCCTGGGCCTCAATGGCTTGACCATATGACATGGCTAGTGGGGCGGGGGGTCATTGCAAGGCCCGAACCTGCCAGTGCTCTCATCATAATGCTGACGTTTTTCATCCCATATGCACTCCGGATCTTGCTTTTCCACCTCCCACGGCACCATGTTTATTTCCCATAGTGGTCTTGTGGACACGCAGATAGAGTGTCCTCCTCAGTGCTCAGTTTTGCACTGCTTTTATAGCGCTCCTGGTATTCTTGCACCTCTTAAGGGGCCAATTCGATAATTGTAGTAAAAAAATGACAAATTTGGGGGAAGGGGATTCTGTAATGTAGCACTTTTTATTGCACACGAGTTGATTTCCACAACTGTAGTTAAACATGCTAAACTGTCATTTTGCCATACAAGTTGGAACCCCACTCTCCCCAAAAAAGACATGCCTTTCTCCTCCAGCTGTAAGACCTCGGGGGGGGGGGGGGAGTCTAGCTCTGCCACACAGCGTAGGGGTCACTGCTGCTGCGGAATATGGCACCTACTCTCCCTGAGCTGAGATGCCATGCCATCAGCATTGGTTCCCCAGCTATGCCACTCTGGCATCAGTGACCCATGTTGGCTTCTGAAGCTGACTCATCTGTGCTGCAGTGTGATGTAGTGCAACTAGGCCATTGTGCAGTTCTAAAGCCACTCCTCTAGTCTTGCCTAACCTGTCTGGTGTGCTTAAGAGATGCTGCCAACTGTTCATGGATTAGAACATGGAAACATACTGTAGACTGTGTTGGCAGGAAAAGACCCATTGTTTGTCAGGTCCTATGGGCAGGCAGGCAGTAGTTGGTATGGATAGCAAAGCCATTCTGCTGGTCCTAACATTAAAACAGGGGTCAAAGTGTCTACTCCCTTTTTTCTCATATTGAAGAAGACGGGGGGTTTCAAGCTGTGTTGGATTTGAAGTACCTCAACAAATGGATAAAGGGGGTGCACCCTGTGGTCCATCCATTGTGCACATTTCCCTTTCTATAGTAACTCCATGCTCAGCCTAATGCCAGGCTAGATTTAAAGATCTGTTGGCCCTAGTGGCCAATTGTTACTCCCTTAGCTAGATATCTATTGCCCTGTTCTGCCCTTGGGTCCCAGTATTCCCTAATATCCAGCTCACCCAAGTTTAAACCCCATCACAGTCTTGACGTCCGCGACCTCACTGGACAGTTTATTGTATTTGTTCACCACTTGCTGTATGAAAAGGAACTTTCTCACACCTTTCCTGAATCTCCCCATCCATCAGCTTCCTTTTACTGTACCCTCATTCCTCGTGCACAAGTCCTCATAGTTTACCTTGTTTAGTCTTCATAATAACTTGTACCTCTCAGTCATATCTCCACGTTCCCTGCTGGCTGCCAGTGTGTACATTTTAAGGTCTGCTAACCTTTCCTCTTACGAGCTCCCCTTCTGCTGTCTGGTCCTTCTTTGTGTAGTCTGTATGCAGTCCATGTCCTTCTTGAGCTGTGGACTACAGAGCTGTGCACTAGTACTCCAGGTGTGTCCTCACCAGGGACCTGTTTACTGGACAATATCCCCTATTTTTCCTACTACCAAATCCCTTCCTGTACATCCCACCATCTCTCTTTTGCCTTACCATGTGCCTTATTGCACTAATCTGTGGACTTGTGAATGTCACTAGTGATCACCCCTAGGTCTCATTCCTTAGTCTGCATCACTCTTACTACCTCATCCAGTAGCCCTTTTTAGGGTCTTTCTACCAGCATGCATCACTTTGCACTTTTTTACATTGAACTGTAGCTGCCATAAATTGGACTACTTTTTTTTAAATGTTTTCAGGTACCTTTTCATTTCTCCAGTTTCCTCTTAAGTGTCCAGTCTGCTGCAGATTTTAGTGTCATCAGCAAAGAGCTGTATCTTTCTATGGATTCCTCTCATATATTATAAATGAAGATACTGAAGAGCACTGGTTCCAGAACTGATCCCTTTGATACCCAGCTTATGACTTTCAGTGGGGAGTGTGCCCCATTGACAGAAAATTACAGTATCCTGCCCTACAGCCAGTTCCTTATCTACTTGAATAGTTTGTTCCCAATTCCCAGGTCACCCAGCTGTATTGCCCTTCTATGTGGGATGCAATCAAAGGCCTTGCTAAAGTCGAGGCGTAACACCTCCACTGCTTGGCCCCTGCCCAGTGCCTTTGGAAACTAATAAATAGGTTGAGTAGGTTAGTTTGGCAAGGCCTTCCTGATATAAACCCATGTTGCCTCCTGTCTGTCAAGTGATAGTTTACAGAAACTTACCCACAATCGAAGACTGGTCTGTATTTTCCCATGTCATCCTTGTCCCCACTCTTGTGAAGTGACACTACAGTCGCTACTTTCCAGTCTACTAGACCCACTCCCACGTCTAGGGAACAGTGAAATAGATCTGTCAACAGTTGCCTCACCTCCTTCAGCACTCTAAGGTGTAACCCATTGGTACCAGGCGCTTTGTCCATTGACGGGGATCTGAGATCCTTAAGCACCCTTTCATCTGAGACTGGTCAGAATTCCAGTCCCCTCACCCCACCCCTTTGCCTGCACCCTGCAGTCTGGATTGTAGCCCTTCCTTTTCTGCTTCTCATTTGTTATGTGATATATGGTTTGCAGCCTGCAGATAGAATTTTCTAATGTACATTTCTGCACTTTGTTTCTGCTGACATGGTTGATACATTTTAAAACAGTAGCATCCTATATGAAAATAAATTTCTAGAAAAAAAAACTGAGCAGATACTTCAAAATGGGATCCTTTAGAGTTATTATGGATTAAAATTACCTCACCCCACAACACCAAAATCAACATAAGAGTAGTGTACAGACCTCCCTCTAATTCCCATATAGAGGACACAGAACGTTTGTACTTTGTTAATAAACTAACAGCTGATCATGTTATACTGTTAGGTGACTTTAACCTTCCAGGGATTGATTGTGATACTCTCAGGGCAAAAACATCAGCTGAACTTAGCTTCATGGAGGCTTTTAGTCTGTCAGAAATGGAACAATTTGTGGAGGAGAACACAAGGAGGGAACATGTAATGGATTTGGATCTGAGCAATATGATTAATAATATACAGGACTGCAGGGTATTAACATCTCTAGGCTCAGGTGACCATGCCCTGGTGAGATTCTGCATTGAGGGAAACAAGGGTGTGATTACTGGTAATACTTTTCTCTACAACTGTGAGAAGGCAGAACTCATTTGTTCCCATAGACGCCATATGGCGTCGGAACCATCCATTGCTGGAATGGACCCAAAATGTCCACCGGGAGCAAATGAGTTTAATTGGCAGACTGGAAGTGGGAGGACGCTTTTGTGCAACCAACTTAGTATGGAGGTATTTATCATCTAAAAGAAAATATAATAATGGAGCAAGAATCTCACCAGCATGGATGATATCCAGGGTCAAGAAATGAATAAACAGAAAAAATAAAGCTCATGCTAAGGCAAAGAAAAGTAGTTATCAGGCATGCTGGGTTACTTATTTATTTATTTATTCAAGAGTTTAACCAGGCAGGTATACTGAGCGGAGGACCACTCGTTTCCAGATGCGACCTGGGGGAAACAAGGGGGGGACATAAGGGAAGGAACAGTAATTACACAAACATACAATTACAGATGAGGCACTGTTATGGAGCCTATACAGTAGGTAGCTAAGGTAGGCATGAGCTTAAATCCAGGTATTAAGTGCAACAGCAAGTTAGAACTTGGGTATGAGAGAGGTGAATGCCACCATAGATTATTGCGCTAGGTTAGAAGGGAGGGAGCACCAAGTGGAGCTAACTAGCCGGGTGGTTATAAGGTGCTGTATTAACCTGATTGGTAGGCCATCAGGAAATTAAGGAAAAATTGAGGCCTTCAATGGGGCAGGGCGGGAGCAAGAGCAGTCCGAGAGAAAATGCTCTAAGAGGCGGGTGTTGAGGTGTCTGATATTGGAGTAGTGGCGGATATCTGCTGGTAAGTCATTCCAGAGTTTTGGTATACGGTAGCTTAGTGCTGCCTGACCCATGGAGGTGCGCATAAGAGGGATTTGGAATAGCCTAGCATCCGAGTGCCGAAGCGAGTACGCCGGGGGTAGCTGAGAAGTTAGGGATGAGGCCAGGTATGGGGGGAGAGAGTGGGACCAGTATTTAGCAGCAACTCTGGAGCAGTGGATTAGCCGGTGGTCTGCTAGTGAGGGGAGGGACAGGGAGCTGTAAAGGTTGCAGTGGTGGGTTAGTTTTGGACAATCCAGTATGAACTGGCAGAAGGAGTGGAAGAGGGTGTCCAGGCTGGACAGAGTAGACGGTGAGGCGGTGCCATAGACCACATCCCCGTAGTCAAAGATCGGAAGAATCATTTTTTGTACGAGTTCCTGCCTGACCGTGGTAGACAGGCAGCCTTTGTTGCGGTAGAGGGCCCCTAGTTTAGGATTAAGTTTTTTGTGCAAGGATTCCACATGTGTAGAGAAGCCTAGGTTTTGGTTGAGCCAAACACCTAGATAACGGAATGAGGTACAGGATTCTAAGGGAGAGCGATCCAGGGTTTCGAAAGGGGGGTGCTCAGCGAGCCGAGAGAGACATGGCTTCAAACCGAAAGTTAGAGAGACAGTTTTTTTTTGCGTTTAGGAACAGCTGGTTTGTAGAGAGCCAGTGTTGAACAGCATTGAAGTCCTGTTGAAGGTGGCCGTGTACTGTTGCCATGGAGGGGCCAGTGTTGTATAGTACCGCATCGTCCGGCAGCATATTTGGATAGATGAGTGGGAGCAGGATAGTGGGAGTTCATTAAGAAAAACCGAGAATAGGATTGGGCCCAGGACTGACCCTTGAGGGACACCTGTGGTGATGGGGAGAGGGCTAGATAGGTGGGGCCCAATTTTCACCGCTTGATGTCTGCCGCTCAAGTAAGCACGAAACCAGTTAGTAGCATGGGTGGAGAGGCCGGAAGCCTTTAGTTTATCTATAAGGAGAGTGTGTGAGACGGTATCAAAGGCTTTGGCCAGATCAATAAAAATAGCCGACGTGATATGCCCTTTGTCCATACCTGAGAGGATGTCGTTTGTTAATCTTAGTACTTAGTACTTACAAGGAAGCTTTGAAGGAAACAAAAAAAAAAAGCCATTACACCACATGATGTCACGAATTTAGATTGACTAGCAAAGTAAAAGATAATTATAAATCCTTTTATTCTTACATTAATGACAAAAAGGGAGGAACAAAAACAATCGGCCCACTAAAAAACATAGATGGGACATCAGTTACAGACAACCGCCACATGGCTGAACACTACAATAATTATTTCATTTCAGTATATAAGAATAAAACATTAAGAACCAATGACCATTTAGATAATGTAAATGAACACAGCCTGGTACTGGAAACAACAGATATTAAGAAAAGGCTCTTGAAGCTGGATCAAAACAAGGCCCAGGGACCAGATCGGTTGCATCCTAGAGTCATTAGAGAACTGGCAGAGGAACTGGCTGGGCCACTGACAGCTCTTTTTCAGAAATCTATTGACCAGGAGGAGGTACTGGAGGTTTGAAGGCAGGCAGATATGGTGCCCATACATAAAAAGGGAACCAAACAGGAGGTGGGCAATTACAGGCCGGTCAGCCTGACAGGTGTACTGGGCAACATTTTAGAGGGGATCATAAAATATCATATCACTGACTTTCTGCATCAGACTGGGGACATTGATTACGCACAGCACGGGTTCACCAAGGGCCATTCTTGCCAGACCAACCTTCTGGATTTCTGTGGTAAAGTCAGCAAGGCACTAGACAGCAGGAACTCGGTTGATGTCATTTTTTTAGACTTTTCTAAGGCATTCAACAAGGTCCCGCATGGGGAACTGGTTGATGCCCTAACTGAGCATAAGATACAGTGGAATCTATCCCATTGGATAGCTTCATGGCTGACTAACAGGAAGCAGAGAATCCATGTTAGAGGAGCATACTCAGGGTGGGCAGAGGTAACTGGTAGGGTGCCCCAGGGATCCATGCTTGGCCCATGTTTATCAACATCTATATCTCTTCTATGACTACCAAAATGAAAGTATGGGAATCAAAATTTGCTGACGATACCCGGATAGGGTTAGTAGTAAATAACATAGAAGAAGCAAACATCTTGCAGTTTGCATTGGGGGAGTTGGAGGAATGGGTTGAACAATACAAATTAACATTTAATACTGACAAGTGCACGGTGATGCATCTTGGGAATAAAAACAAGAAACTAAACTACGTATTGAATGGGACAAGCTTGAGGGAAGCCACAGACAAAAGGGATTTTGGAATCAGAATTAATAACGACCTAACTTTCAAGCTGCACTGTAATCAGGTGGTTAAGAAAGCTAGCAGTATATTGTATTGCATTAGTAGGCATATTAGTAGTAGAGAGAGGGAGGTGCTGCTTCCACTGTATACATCACTGGTGAGACCTCATATGGAGTATTTTGCCCAGTTCTGGTCACCAGGGGCAAACCGAAGTCAGAGTACTCAAAAGTGTTCAGAGGAGAGCAGCACATGATTGTAGACGTCGGGGAATATCATGTGAGACTGGAGGAACTGGTGACGTACTTCCTGAAATTCTACAGGTTAAGGGGTGACATGCGTCTGACTTATAAGGCCCTAACTGACATGGGGCTGTGGGAACAGCTAGGCCTGCCTTTTAGGGAACAACATTTCTGCACAAGAGCCCATCCACTACAACTAACCGGAGAAAGATACCACACTAACAAAAGGAAACACGGGTTTAGTGTAAGAGTGGTGAAGGTGTGGAATGGACTTCCTGTTGAAGTAGTTGCTAGTAAAAACATAGGGGATTTCAAGAACGGACTGGATAAACACCTGGTTGCAAATAACATTTTTGGTTATAGCTAATTCAGCTTTGTGAGCTATACGGACCTATGAAACTAAAAGAAAAGCAGAAGAAAAACATCTTCAGTTGTTCCCCACCTTTATTTCCATTGACACTGCTGCTTTCTCTACAATAGCAGCTTCTTCATGCACTTGAATGTACAGTAGTTTTTCCCGTAGCTTTAAGGAGTCATTTGTATTTAATACTGTACATTCTATCAACAGGTTTCATTTAATCTGCAGTCTGCAGTCTGCATACAGAATTGATGCAGCAGAAATCTTCAGCACTTGCCACCCCATCTTTACTTTATATCTTGTCCTGTTCCCCTGTTCTTTGTATTTTTTTTTTTTATTCCTTTGCTTCTCGCCATCTGTGTTTCCTATTTCTGGTACCAAGTAGCAGCAGGAATTAACCACCCCCTAGCACCCATGTGTCAGCATCAGGAAACTGAGCCTCTGTTGTGCTGAGCTTTATATATCGTACAGCAAAATACTGTAGGTCAGGAGTGGTTCATTTTTGCAGCTGGAAGCTTTTCTGTAATCTTTCACCTGAGTAAAGGAGCAGAATAGTGAAGTGATATTGGATTAAAAAAATGGCTACAGTACGTTAAAAACATGTTCACTATTTAGGAAGTTTGCAGTGTGTATTTTATTATGAAAAATGCAGGTTTTGCGATGCTTAACATTTATTTATTTTATTTGAAAACTGGTGAACGGGAGAGTCACACTGAGCCAAGGCTCGTTTCCCAGGTGCGACCTGGGGGAAAGGGGAGAGGAGAGAACAGTTATAAAGAAATACAAACCATGCTACTGATGAAATTACAAGAACATTAACATAACGTGCATAAGCTGAGTGCAGCACAGACAATAATGTCAAACATTGTAACTGGGGGGCCAAGTAAATTAATGTACAAAAATCAAAAGCCGTAGTGCATAGAGGTTGGGTCTGAGGAGGTGAGGAAGGGTATGGGAAAAGTGTTGCTGGGAACAAGGAGGAGGGACAGAGGGAGATTGATGGAGGAGGGAAGCTGATTCGGGGGAGGGGGGGAGACTGAATGAGACGCAGATTTTCCAGCTGAGGAGTGAGGGTGGGGGAAGGAGAAAGTGCGCAGGTCCCTGGAGTGCAGAGGAGGAGGGGAGTGGGGAGAGGAGATAAGTGGGAGGGGAGGGACTCAGATCGGTATTTAGAGATGGGAGGACAGTGTAACTGGTGACATTGGGGAGCAGGAGGATGGATAGGAAGGAGTAAAGGGAACAGAAGAAGTAAAAATGTTGCCAGGTGTTTTGCACCTAGGAAACAAAAACCCAGGGGAAGAGTACACAATGGGGGGGGGGGGCACTAATAACAGTAAAAATGGAAAGGGACCTTGGGGTAATCGCATCAGATGATCTTAAGGTAGCCAAACAATGTGAGAAGGCAGTAAGGAGGGCTGGAGGGATACTGGGATGCATAGGTAGAGGCATCACCAGTAGAAAACAGGAAGTTATCCTTCTGTACAGATAGTTGATGAGACCCCATTTGGAGTACTGCGTGCAGTTCTGGAGACCCCATCTCCGCAAGGACATAGACAGGATGGAGGCTGTCCAGAGGAGGGCAACTAAAATGGTGCAGGGCCTGCACCAGAAGTCATACAAAGAGAGACTAAAGGAGCTTAATATATATACCCTCGAGGAAAGGAGGGAGCGGGGGGACATGATTTTCGAGTACCTCAAGGGAATCAAAAAAGTCCAAGACGGGAGCATCTTTGAGAGAAAGAGATGTACAAGAACAGGGGGCACAGTTTGAAGCTAGATGGGGGACAGCTCAGGGGCAATGTCAAAAAATATTTTTTCACGGAGAGGGTGGTGGACGCATGGAACCACCTTTCTAAGGAGGTCGTGGCGTCAAAAACAGTGGGGGAATTCAAGAATGCATGGGACAGACATAAGACAGTTATAGTGAAGGGTAGGAGGAAGTAGGCTGTTGGTTAACTAGAATCTGCAGCTAACCAATACATAGGAAATGGGCAGACTAGGTGGGCCAAGCAGTCCTTATCTACCATCAAAGTCTATGTTTCTATGTAACTGGGCAGACGGGTGACGTGTGGGGAGTGGGATTATGGATGGGAGGAGTAAAGGGAACACTGATGGGTGCGAGAAGCAGAAGTAAAATGGGCAGACTGAGTGGGCCAAGCGGTCCTTATCTGGCATTATATTCACTGTTTCAACAACTGTGTTTACATGGCGGTTTTTGATCCCACTCTGGTTGCTGTCAGTGTTGCCCTGACCTCCAGAGGCCATTTCTTTTTGCAGTTACACAGCCCCTCTCAGTGCCAGTGCAAGATGCGCTGGAGAGGGGCTGTGAGTTGGGGGCGGTCATCTGTCCTTCTGGGAGGAACCTCGTGGAGCAGTGTTGGAGTGAGCAGTGCAGCCCCCAGGGCTGACACCACTCATGCCAGTCTGCATTCCTGGGATTGTAGCAGCTCCTGAAACAGTGCAGTGAACAACTTATAGTGGTTGGTTAAGTGTCCACACAGCTGCCTTTGCACCAGCACAGCCCAAGCTTGCGAGTTGCTGTGGTGCAAAAGCAGCTGTGTAAACAGCTCATATGTTTCTATGCCTGTGCTCAGGCCCCCACGTGTCAGTTGGGGATGCTAGCTGTCATTATTTTTTATTTTTTTTAAGAGTTTAAATGGGATGGGCCTGTCAGCACAGGGGCAGGGCTGCCACTAATGACGCTACTGACTGAGGTTTGGGAATGAACCTGGAACATTAGGGGCTGGCTAGGGGTGGCTCACGCATCCCCCAGGACCCTCTTATCTTCAGGGGAAGGATGGCAGCAGAGTGCTACATACTGCCACTGGTGTGACCACAGGTGATAGTGCAGTCAGAGCTGCTTGTAGTTGAGCGGACACTATTTGATGCCCAAACGCAGGCCTGCCTTGCATGTGCTCCTTGGTGTCCTAGCTGTCCATGTCCATAGAAATGGAGTAATTACACAGAGGAAATGCCCCAAATAGCACAGCATGAAGTGGCAGCTCTGGGGGCCCTGCATACCGACTGGACAACCCCTTCCCATATACTAACAGATTTGTGGGAGGATAGCTACAGTGGTGTCACCCAGGATGAAACACACTTCTAACGCACTCTGCAGTATGCTGCAGCAGACCTGCTGAATAAAGCAGTGCAATTTCAATGGCAATTAGTCTCCTTTGTCATGCAGAAAACTGTGGCTTTCACTTCATCCTGACAGTGTCACATTGTCCTGAATGACAAAGGGGACTAATTACTATTGAAATTACATTGCTTTAGTCCGTAGGTCTTCTGTAGCATTCTGCAAAGTGGTGCAGAATTGTGTTTCATCCTGGGGGATGCCACTGTACCTTCACCTCCAAAAGAATCTACCATGGAGAAGGGGCTGCTTAGTGGACCCCTGCAATGTGGGGGTAAGCACCAAATAAGGGTAGAATGGGGCTGAGAGATGGCTGAGTTGAGGAAAGCACAAATGTTAGAAGAAAAAGAATGAGAAAAAAAAATCATTTTGTTCGTTTTCTTATTCATTTTATTTGTGTTTTCAAGGGATTTGAGTATACTGTGTTTTTATTGTAGAAGCAGTGTATTTATGTATTGTGTGCCCAATCCCGCTGGCTCTGGGTGCCTTACATATCTAGAAAATACAAATTATAACAGCAGCAGGTAGTACAATACAAATTGTTTTGCAGATACAAGGACCCAATCATAGTAGGGTAAGTTCTTTTAAACAAATAGTGCTCTAACCTCGTTTAAAGCTCTTAACTGAAGTGGCATCCTAGAGCTCTCCTAGAGCTCTCGCGGAAGCTGTTTCCAAAAAACTGGAGCAGCTGTGGCAAAGGCATGACCCTAGACAACTTTAAATGCGATCTGGGGACTTTGAAGAGGCTCGCCTCTGAAGAATGGAGAGGTGGTCAGGAGCATATGGACAAAGGCGCTCTTTTAGGTAGCCAGGGCCTAGATCATGTAGGGCTTTGCATGTTAACAAATCTATCTTGAAGGAGATGTGCCACCTCACAGGTAGCCAGAGCAGTGTCTGCAGAGCTGATGCTCAGAGCAAGGGACTCTAGCAGTCAGTCTGGCCACGGTGTCCTGCACCAGCTGCAGGTGGTGCATCAAACCTCCAGATAGCCTGAGATAAAGAGTGTTATGATAGTCCAGCCTAGATGGCACAAAGGTATGCACCAGAGACTTCTGGTCATGAGTGTCAAGAAAGGGCTTGATCCGGGAAATGTTCCTAAGATAAATGAAACCACTGCGGACTGCAGCAGACACCTGATAATCCGGAGTCAGCTTGTGATCCATCATGACACCCAGATTCTACACACCGTTTCTGGCTGTAAGCTGAGTAGGCCCAACATGTAAACTGGCCACCCCTCCACTCAAGTCAGTCTCCCCTCTGATACCCGACTCCACCAGTAGCACTTCAGTCTTGTCTGGGTTCATCCTGAGCCATTGGGGGGCAATCCAGTGGTTTATCACAGATAGGCCTTTGTGTAGGGGCTCCAACCTGGCTGCCTGCAAGTGCTGTCTGTTGTGAACTTACTATGGTTAGCCAATCAGAATGCAGGAAATGGGGTACAGCAGGGATCGAAATTAACATACCCAGCCTGTTCCAAATGCAAGTAGGAACAGGCTGGTGCAAGTAGTTTTATTTTTTGACTGCACAATAGTGCATGTGCTGTTATTTTGTGCTTTAGGCTGCAATTCCAAGAGGCGCCACTAGGGGCGCAGTACTGATTACACAGGCAGATTTATTTATTTTTTGACGCGATGACGCGATCGCGCGCGTGCGCGCTACTCTGAAGATGACTCGGGAGAGAGCAGGCATCTTAGCCTGTCTCCCGAACAGCAGGAGCAACACAAGCCGGAGCCTGGAGGTCGGAGGAGTGCCACAAAGGAGGAGGCAGGACACTGGCAGCAGGACTTTGAATAATGCCACATTAAAGTAGGCTGGGCTGACTGGGATGCTTTTGGTGATTGGGTAGAAGGGTTTGGGGGTGGGCATGGACACTGCACTGGGCCGGGGCAGGCACGCTGCAGCATTAGACATGGGAGTTTTGCCAATGGGGCGGGGTGGACGGTCACCGGGAGGTGCTCTGACAAAAAACTGGCTTGACTGGCATCTGGCATACTATGTTAACTATATTGTACCACGGTGTCTCTTTCTGTAATGCACGCGGTACAATAAGGTTCACATAGGCATACACATCCATAGTAACTCACGCAGTTGTGATAGAGTTTTCAGAGAGTACAGTCGCTAGGCGGAAGCTCCGTGAAGGAACTGAATTTTTTTGGGCCAACAAAAGCAGTTTTAGCTGTTTGTAGGCAGGAAGAGGTGTTTAGTAAGCTAAAGAGTGCAGTTAAAGGAAAATATACTTGTATCTGGAGATTGTCAGACAGAACAAAAGTAAATTGGGCTTCACCACCCCACCCCTGACCCCAAGCAAGGAGGGATTTTCAGTACTGTGGTTTAATTAAACAGAGAGCAGTACCACAGTTGCTTTTGTTGAATATAGAGTATCTAAAAGGTAAAGAAACTGAAGATTTATCTGTCTCAGATTGTCTGTACTAGTGATACTTTGATGGACCTGGTGTTTCTTTGCTTTTGTTTGTGGGGCAGTTAATATATTAGCAGCAGGAGCTGCAGCAGACAAATCCCTCAGAGTGTGTGTGGTCAGTCAGTCAACCCAGGCCAGCAGACATTTAACAAAAGCAATCAAAGGAAGTACTGTTGTCTCCAGTCCAGCAGCAGTACCAGTCCAGTTTGTCTAGATGTGCGTGGGGGGAAAAGCCTGGAAATCATAAACAAATAAAAAATACTTGTGTGTGATAGAAAATAACCAGTTTAGCAAAGACTGCCTTTCAGTGTCAGATTTCTGCAGCCCAAGCAGTTGCTGTTTATTTTCCAATCTAATCTAAAGAAAGGGTCTGCCTGTTGAGGTAGCAAGCAAGCAAAGCAGTACTGTGGGGTTCTCAGAGCGTACCTAGCCTAGCCAGTAGTGACGATAGCCACACTCTGAATTGATTTCAATCCCTCAGTCATTTATTTTGTGTAAAAAGAACAAAAAAAAAAAAACCTTGGCATTAACTTCAAGTGGGTGTTTCAGTCTGTGTAAAAGTTCTTTAATATATATTAACAGTCAGGAGCTCCGAGCTTAGCTGTAGCAGAGGTGTGGTCTGGTCAGTCAGTGATCAGCTCAGTCCTATATAACACTTGATTAAAGCGTAGACTCTTCCAACCTCCAGTTCAGTCCAGTCCTCCTCAGTAACCGTCCAGTAAAGTTATTCTGTGACTAAATAGCTGAGGAGGGAAAAAGCCTGAAATCATTAAACAAATACCAGTCAGTGTCTAAGTGTGTGTGTGTTATAAATAAATCATTTAAGCAAAGGTAGTGTGAGATTGCAGTTTGCTCACAGCCAGCCAGCCTAGGCAGCGGCAGTTTTGATTTGATGTTACTTTTTCCCCAATCTTATATAAAGTAAGGGTCTGCTGCTCTGCTGCTGCTTACGCTCGTTTTCCCCAGTTCCCAATCCCACCACAACCTTGCCACATTCTGAGACTACCTGAATTGATGAACCTGTTCTGGTCTGGACCCACAGTCATTTAACCTGAGTTGTGTGTGTTTGCGTGAGTTACGCCATCCGTCAGTGTCTCCAGCGTCTGTCAGAAACAAAGTAAAATAAATATCTGTGTGTGTGTGTGTGTGTGTGTGTGCGTGCAGTAGCAGTAATATAGCAGTATAATACTGCATATGGAAACACTGATTTTGACAGCAGATGGACTACCTGGCTAAGGCTTACCTAGTCTACTGTATGTGTGTACTGTACTATTATGTGTATGTCTAGTGTCTCTGTGTCTGTCTGAAATTGTTTATATTATAACCTAACCATTGTCCTGACCTGTCCCTTCTCTCTGTCTGTAGCTTGAGTGTAAAGTTAAATTTTTTTTTTTGTGAGACACTGACAAAAATAAATATACAGTAACAGTACATTACTACTACGTCACAGTGCCACCACCGCACTGGCTACCTAACCTGGCCCTGGTTCAGCCTAAGAAAGAGCCTTGTTGTGTTGTGGAGTAAGGTCAGGACAGACTTATTGTATTCTAAGGAATTTACCTTCTACCATAATTGTTGCAGAGTAGAATCTCTGCTGTGCAGTGAGTGTGAGCGTCCTATGCTTTGTGTGCTACCTAGAGTACTGTCCTGTCCACTACCTACGCCAGTCTAACTGGGATTGGATACTACTAATTTTGTGAGAAAACTTAAAAAATCCTGCCTGATCCAGCTAAGCCTTGTAGACTTAGTGTGCAGTCAGTGGTGCAAAGAATTTGTCTACAAAGTAATAAAAAAATACACGACACGCTTTCTATTCTGACGGACAACAATTTTTATTGACATTTAAATTAAAACATAAAAGAGACGTCAAATTGTAAAAAGCTCAGTTTATTAGACATTGTTAAAATTACACCATGCCACCCAAGAAAGTTTTACCCAAACCAGTGAATACTCTTTTTCGCTACAATTTTAGCAAAACAAACGTTGAAAGTGCAGCAGATGCTGCAGCAGCTCCTGCAGCTGACCACAATCAAAGCCAGATCCATTCAGAGTCTTGTGTGACAGTGACAGTAACAGGTTCTCAGTCTTCCGGCACTGATAAGTCTCTGGTGTATGAATCCTACTCGATTCCTGCCACTTCCAGCCTGTCTATAGCAGAATCTAACTCATGTGGTACTTCTGAATGTGCTGCTGTTCTCCTCCCACCTACTCATGTTCCAGTGCCCGTGCCTAGTCCTAGCCCCATTGTTGTCTCTCTGTGCTCCTCAGTGCCTCCTCCGCAGCCTCCTAGTCCTACTACTAATGAGACAACTGATGGAGAGCCCCCCTTAAAAAAGAAAAACATATAAATTTGTGGACTCATGGAAACAGAATCGTAAGTGGCTAAAGCATGACAGTGAATTGAACATCATGAAATGTGAGTGGTGTGAACTATTTGATAAATCTGGAAAAATAATTCCTTCCGGATGGGTGTTCATCATTTAGAAAGGCAAATGTAGAGTTTCATGAGTCATCTGATTTACATGAGGCATCCAGAAAAGCATTTTTGCTCACTCTATAACCCCTGCAGAGCAGCCATTAATGAAACTTGTCCAAAAATGGAAGAAAAGAATTTGAACAAATGAAGGTTCTCTTCAGAACAACTTTTTTCTTGCTAAAAAAAGCACGACCTTTTACTGATTTAAAGATGAAGTAAACTTATTACGTGAATGGGGTCTCGGTCATGACACCTACTGCAATGACAAACAAGCGTAGAGTATTCACGGAATATATTTACAAAGATAAGATGGAAGATCTTATCACATTGGTGAAATTGCAAGATTTCTTTTCTATTTTGTCAGATGGCTCAACAGACAAAAGTATTACAGAAGAGGAGGTAGTTTATCTCCGATCTTGGAGAAGGGCATCCCTGTTACTAAATTTGTGGCGCTTAAGCCTCTTGAAAAGGCAGAGAAAGTATAACATCAACATTACAAAATACCATGGAAATTGACCTCAAATACCAGACTGGAGAAATAAGTTAGTTGCTGCTTGTTTTGATGGGGCATCAGTCATGATGGGCAGCAAACGGGAGTAGCAAAAGGCTGAAAAGAGGAGGCCAGACTTTTAAAAGTGGTGCACTGCTGTGCACATAGACTTGAGTTGGTCACTAAATATGTGATCAAGGGACACCCTGTACTCTGCAGTGGAGGATTTGCTTTCCTCACTGCACAGTTTCTATAAGCACTCTGCTTTAAACTGGTCAGGCTTACAGGCTGCGGGAGGCACTGGGCATCAGGGTACTGCGCCTGTAAATACTGGGGAACAAGGTGGCTGCCACATCACCAGCGTGTTGTTAAAGTGATGCAGACAAATTATCCTGCTACTGTTACACATCTGGAGGACCTATCGGTAAATGGTACAGGGATAAAGAGAAAAGGCCACTGCAATTCTGAAGCAGATAAAATCACCTAAGGTTTTATATTTCGTCAACTTCTAGAATTCTACATAGCAGTCATGTCCAGACTAACGCTGACATTCCAGCAAAATAACTTAATGGTAGACTCTGTGCAAGCTAAAGTTCTGTCTCTCATGAAGAAACTAAAACTCTTAGAGATTCAGAGACTATTGATTGCCTTGAAACAGGAATCAGTATTGTGGATGGTAAGCTGCATTACAAAGGTGTGGAGCTTAGTTCCTCTGGTTCAGCAAGACGCAGCAGCAGATCAGATCCTGACGAAGATGCAAACAGTGCCAAGAGCAGCGTAGTGTCTATTGTAAAGAAAGTGCTAGATTCCACATTAAATCAAATGGAAATTCGTTTTTCTGAATTTGTCAGTGATCCTGTCATTGCTGAAATGAGAATTTTCAACTTGTCTAACTGGCCTAACTCTGAAGATTCCTTGGCAGAGTATGGAGACGCAGAAGTAAAGTCATTATTTTCTTACTACAGTGACATTCTGGAACCAAAGGGGTACAGTGCTGTTTCAGCACTCTTGCAGTGGTCGGAACTGAAAGCATATGTCCACAACCTAAATGCAGCTCACCATCCACCTTTAGATTCCACTACTATGTGGGGTAGAGTTCTTTCGGAAGAAAGGGATGACCTCAAAGATATTCTAGCTTTGCTGAAAATATTTCTTATAATTCCATCTTCAACTGCAGAATGTGAACGAGGTTTCTCATTAATGTCACGAATAAAAAATGACTGGAGGGCAAACCTGAGACCAGAAACTGTGTCCGCTTTAATGGCCATTAATCTGAGCAGTGAGACTGCGTCCACATACTCACCAGATAGTGCCATAGCTAGGTGGTGGACATCAGGAAAGAGAACAAGGAGACCTCAGATTGTCCTTATGGTTCAAGAAAAGAGGAAGAAAAAAGCTGGGAAGGTGAAGAAGACACTGAAATGTAGAACAGTATATAAATATACTGCAGTTGTTCCATATACTACTATTTCAAAATTCAGTATCTTTTTTTTTCAAGTTTTATTTTTCTCTACCCCGGTGCAGGTAACCTGACTGTGGTGCATGTAACTTTTGTCGTCACATGCACCGTAGTGCAGGTACCGAAAAAAGTTAATTTCTATCCCTGGGGTACAGTATAGTTATTGGTTCTAACTGTATAATAGCTGTCCATTCTACTTGGTGGAGAAGGAATATTTGTATTAAAATATACATTGTGTGTCTCCTGCTATAGGCAGGCAGATTGGTGTGCGCTGCCCTCCCCTGTCAGCAGGGACAGATTGGAAAGTCTGAGAGTGTATTAGGATGTGCCCTTTCCCATATTCTGTCTGTCATTTTCAGTTTGTCCCAGCTAGCAGACAGCTTCCTGCTGTGCAGGGAACCTTTTTGCTGCAAATCTTTTTATTTCACAAAATTCTTCTTGATTCTTCAACTGATCTTTGCTGCTGCAAACCTCAAGCTTTGAGGCTTTTACGGAGTCCAGCACATACGGTAATTATTTCATTAAAATACCAGCAACAGTGCGGCCTAGTTGCTGAGAGGCCTGAGGTGCTGGGCACGTCACCTCCCACCACACTGGTGACTTGGGTTAGGAAGCTGATGCAGATCGCTGCAGGGCTGGCTGGAAGAGAAAGGACTGAGTGTCTTGAGGACAGTTCCTTTTCCATGGGGGGCTGGGGATGTACATCCTGCTTAGGCACCTGCCACCTGGAGATCTAGGTGACAGCACAGCAGAATACCAGGGAAGGGTCTACACCCACTTTACGCCAAAAGGTGTCTTCATGTAGGCGTAGCTTGCACTGTGTCATTGCATGTGGCGTGGGCCCAGGGGTAAAAGACTGAGGCAGATCCCTGACCGTGGCTAGGTGGAGGCCTGTCCCCCCACACCAGCAACTGGGCATTTCGGGGGTCCTGACAGAGGGCCAACAAAAGAGCATGGTAAGTCCCAGGGAAACTGGGTTATGGGTCTGTGGGGGCTGGTCCGGAAAGGGGAGAGTTGACATTTGAGGTGCACAAAATTCTGATTAAAAGAAAAACAAAACACCAGCAGCTTCATTTGGTTCAATTTCAGTTGGTTGCCAGCTGTATCCCCCTTGTCTGGGATGAGGCTGAAAATAGGCCATAATTGCCTAGCTCTCCTTTCACAGTCAGCAAAAACTAAATAAATAAAAAATTAAAATTTGTAAAACTTCATTGCATTAGCAAAGAACAAGTCTAAGAATGAGATATTATACTATTTTTGAGTCAAGCCTGGAAGGAATAAACAAGGAAAACTGTGTGTAGTTCTGCAGGTATAGTGGGTCAAAAACAAAGCGGCATGCGATGAAGGCGGCGGGGGGGGGATTCAGGAGGGATGGCAGAACATGTTAATTCATGGAGAAAGTCCTTGTGGAACAGCCTGCCAGCTAAGGTGTTGGGCAAAAATTCAGTAAGGGGTTGAAGCATGGCTGGGACCCATTAAGGGTCTGAATAGATACTACGGAGACAGCAGTAAGGCAGGGAGCCAAGGTGGTTAGTGAGGGCAAAAACCCTGTCTAAACAGTAGGTCATGGGGTCAGATAGGATAAAACTGAGCAGACCGGATGGAACAGTGGTCTTTTTCTGCCGTCACTGTCCATTTCTGTGTTTAAACTGTACACAATTCACCTGTGTCTTTGCCAGCGATGAGTTGTTTTGCATACTCATGGCAGGCTCTAGAGTTTGTTTTTGCACCAGCATGTTCGCCCCATCCCTTTTCCCCCATGCTAATAAGTGGTACCAAAGTATTATGAAAATTGCCAGTCCTGAGAAAAAATATTACTTGTGGAACAAATTCCGTATCTCACGCAGACTCATATGCTATCATCTCTTTCTCCCTCCCCGCCCCTCTCTTTCTCTGTCTCATGTTTAC
The DNA here is from genome assembly GCA_016271365.2 of Neoceratodus forsteri. Lineage (NCBI taxonomy): Eukaryota > Metazoa > Chordata > Ceratodontiformes > Ceratodontidae > Neoceratodus > Neoceratodus forsteri. The sequence continues at coordinate 1,099,263,000 of CM057458.1, read as the reverse complement.
CTCTTCAGATTATATGTTGCTGTTTTTCTGTTCCACAGATCTAGCATCATAATTACCTCCTTCACTGTCCCAAGTGACATCTCAGCAGCCATGTACATTTGAACTCTGTAATGGCCAGAGGCTGACAAACCGTGCATTCCAAATACATTTAGCGAGAACTGGCGTTGTATGAATTAGCCTTCCCATGGTTTGATCACAGTATCTCTGTTAGATGTGTTCTAACCCATCTTGTGTAACATAAATTGCATGTGCAGAGTCACAGCAGCATAGTCATTTAAGGTTGAATGAAGCTATAGAAACATATAAATATAGATGCTAACTACCTACATTCCATTCAAAACCTCAATTAGGTAGTCTTCTACTGAGCATGATTAGTTTGTCAGAGCAGTATTCAAGCTTTACTGCTCCTGCCACGTAGTCCTTGGCTCAGCCCTAAATGCACTCAGTTCTTTCCTTGTGCTGGAAGGAATGACCCCCAAACACAGCTTTTTCATGCATGCTTCAGAGATTGAGGAATGCAAGCTCCTGGTCTACAGGGCAAACCCCTGTGGTGCAAGCATTCATGGCCACGGCGTCCGTGGTACAGTTGAGTGCCTTATGGGCACTATAGAAGTGGCAAGGACATGCCAGTCCTAAAGCTTCTGTCTGGGAATGAGAAGTACGCCATGAACCTGCCTACTACTTGGGACAACAAAGGCTTCCACCGTTTTCTTCTGTCCCTCCACTTCTTTAGAGGTGGGTCCCCTTCTCATCTACATAAGTAGAAGAAAATTTGACTCCAGCTGTGGGAGTGTGTTGGTTAAGGGACTGCTCTCTCTTTCCACGGTTGGGGGTCTCCCACAGGAAGTCACCCTTGCAAGTGGTTGAACTGCCAGTGGAACTCATCTGTTTGCCAGTGGAGCAGCTGACCAAGTCCACCCGTCAAGGACAAGTCAGGCGAGGGAAGTACTTATTCATTTTTCCCCCAATTTATTTTACTTCATCTCGCCTCGTCTCCCGACTGGCCCACTTAGGTCCGCCACTTCGCCAAGCCCCATCACCCAGTATCTTTGGGACTTAACTGATGCGCCCATGTTCCCCCATGGATACCCCCTTCCAAGGTAAGGGCTGCCGGAGGCCACCCCTTACCTCCAGCCAGAAGTTGAGGGTTGGTGAGGGAGCAGGAGCTAGGTTGGCAGTGCGGGGCCTGCGGTGGATGGCATACTGCATGGTTGGTGGTGTTTCTTTCTTGCGTTTCCCCATCCTGTGGACATTTTAGAGATTGTGTTGGATGCAGGAGTGTCAGAGCTCTGACGTCCCCCTCCCTTAAAGGTGAACTGTGTTGAACCTGTAAGTCATGGTTCCCAATAGAAGCCATTTTTAAGTACTGGTTAAAATTCTGTACGTGTTCCATCTATACAGGCCTTTTAGTAATCTCTGAGGGAGTTTCTGCTTTATAGTCTGGTGGTAAGTACCATTTTAGAACTGTATGATGTAGTTTATTTACCAAACAACCTCAGTTCTGTAGTAGAACATAACTTCATTGTCCCAACAATTGAAGCATAAAACAGGGACATAAACTACATCATATCTTTCTAAAATGGTTCTTACCAGTAGCATGTAAATCAGAAACACCCACTGAGACATCTGAAAAGCCTGGCCGGCTAGAGCAATAACAGAATTTGAACCAGTATTTAAAAAAAACGACTTCTACTGGGAAAGCTGACTTATAGATTCAGCGCAGTTCTCCTTTAATGCTAGCTTCAGTCTGCACCACCACCACCTGTGGTCATCCAGGTGGCGGTACTGCAGTGGACACGAGGAACCCTCCCTCCCCTGAAAAGAGGAGTGTTCGCTGAGACACTTGACTATCCTCCCCGGCTGACCTTACAAAGTCACAGGCTCGATCTTGAACCCAGGTCACTGGCATTCAGAGTGGTAGCTTTGCCACTGCTCCGACAGGCCATCTGTTACCCAGCCTTGTGAACTCAAAGGAATGGAAGGTGCTGAGTGAATCAACAATGCTGGCACAGTATGACTGCTTCTGATGTTTTTAATTCATTCTCTTCATCTAGTACAAGCAAACGTAGATACAGTACATAGATACATACATAGATACATAGACAGTGTCGGCAGATAAGGGCCTATGGCCCACCCAGTCTACCCATTTGAGCTTGTAAGTTCAGTTTATGTTTTCCTAGAAGTCTGTTGCCCCTTACCCCTGACCTCCAGAATTCCTTTATGTCTATCCCATGCATTCTTAAATCCCGTGATTGTTTCAGCCCCCACCACTTCCTCTGGCAGGGTGTTCCACTTGTCCACCACCCGTTCTGTGAAGAAATTCTTCCTCACGTTTCCTCTGAATCGTCCTCCCTCCAACTTCATCCCATGCCCTGTAGTCCTGGAGCATCTTTTTCGCTTAAAAATAGTGTATTCCTGCACCCTGTTCCTCCCTGTAAGATACTTGTATGTCTCTATCATATCCCCTCTCTCCCTCCTCTCCTCCAGGGAGTACATGTTCAGTTCCTTCAGCTTGTCTTCATAGGACCTGTGATGCAATCCATTCACCATCGGTATGGATTCTACATGTTTGCTTGTATGAGGTGAAGAAAATTAACTAAAAACATCAAAAGCAGTCATGTTCCAACATCGCTGAGTCACACAGCACCTTCTATTCTTGTGTGTTTATCTGTTTTGCTCTGTGGAGAAGGCAGCAGCATGGGGACCCAGAAACGTGTTACTTCTGTGCACTTGTAACTACCCAGCCTTGCGGCAGGCTCCTCTGCACCACATGGGATGCAGGTGCACTGTCCCTGGGTGGGCTCATGTAGCATCTGTTTCTGGAGGAGCTAGTGGCAGACATGGTGTTTCACAAGGCCAAGGTGTTGGGTGAGTCGGACAAGCCGCCAGAGAAACAGTACAAGAAGCAGGGCCTCTTTAGCTGAAAGGTCTGCGAGTCTGCCTCCCAGGGCATCTGCCAGATCTGCTGTGCAGCTTTGATGCCTACATTTGGCCTTGAGTTCTTAGAGAGGGTCTCCAACTTACTTGACCTGTTTCCAAACAAGAGCCAGCTAGAGTTGCGGTAGGTTTGTAATCTGGTACCTTTCCCCTCGCCAAGCACCACTTGCAGATATTCACGGAGGAGGAGGACGGTAGGGGACCTGCGCTAAAGTCGAATGGGAAGGAGGGCAAATGGGTGGATCTCAGCCCATTCACTGTGTATAGGGTTAGGGCAGAGCTAGATAGATTGAGGGTGGACAAGGCAATGGGGCCTGATGGGTTACACCCCAGGGTGATCAGGGAATTGAAGGAGGAGCTGGCCACACCCTTGACAAGGCCCTTCAACTTGTCCCTGGATACGGGGAGAGTGCCGGAGGACTGGAAGAGGGAAGATGTAGTGCCTTTAAACAAGGGAGGTAGTAAGGAGGTGAAGGGGAACTACCGACCTGTCAGCCTCACGTCAGTGGTGGGGAAGGTAACGGAGGCATTAATCAAGGAGAGGGTGGTGGATTATCTGTAGGAGAGTGGCTTGCAGGACAGCAGACAGCATGGCTTCATGAAGGGGGAAGTCTTGCCAGGCAAACCTAATTCAGTTCTTTGATTGGGTGATTCAGATGATTGGGGAGCGGTGGACGTGGCCTATCTGGACTTTAGTAAGGCCTTTGACACTGTCCCACATAAGAGGCTGGTGAGCAAGATGGAAAGCCTGGGGTTGGGTGGGAAAATAAGCTGGGTGGAGGCCTGGCTGTCAGGAAGAATTCAAGAGGGTGGCGCTAAACGGGGTGTACTCCAGGACAGCGATGGTGAAGAGTGGAGTGCCACAGGGGTCAGTTTTGGGTCCGTTTCTCTTCAATATCTACATCAGTGATATTGTTGAGGGTTTGAGGGGGAGGGTGTGCCTATTTGCTGATGATACAAAAATATGCAATAGGTTGGACACTCCAGGGGGGTGGAGGGCATGAAGGAGGACTTAAAGACGCTTGAAAAATGGTCTGGGACATGGCAGCTAAAATTTAATGCCAAGAAGTGTACTGTGATGCATTTGGGGAGTAGTAACAGAAGAGCAGGGTACACCCTAGGTAGGGAGGAAATTAAAGTAACAGAACAGGAGAGGGATCTGGGGATCATAGTCTCCTCGAACCTTAAGGTGGGAATCCAATGTAGCCGGGCAGCTGGAAAGGCCAATGGAATGTTGGCATGCATAGGCAGGGTCATTACTAGCAGAAAGAGGGCGGTAATAATGCCCCTTTACAAAGCCATGGTGAGGCCACACCTGGAGTATGGGGTTCAGTTCTGGAGGCCACATCTCCGCAAGGATATAGATGCGTTGGAGAGGGTTCAGAGAAGGGCAACCAAGATGGTGCATGGTATGCAGGGAAAGTCAAACGAGCAGAGGTGTAAGGAGCTGGATCTGTACACGCTGGAGATAGGAGGGAAAGGGGAGACATGATTGAAACTCTTAAATATGTAAAGGGGCTCAATAAAGTGGGAGAAGAGGGTTTACTTAAGAGGAAGGAGGAGCTCAAAACTAGAGGGCACAGCCTCAGACTGCAAGGAAAAAGATAAAGGGGCAATGTGAGAGGGCATTTCTTCACGGAGAGGGTGATGGAGCCCTGGAATAGACTACCAGGCAGAGTAGTGGGGGCTAAATCGACGGAAGAATTCAAAAGGGCATGGGACAAGGATATGGGGCTGATTATCGGGGGAGGGCAGGGGCTGGCAGGGAAGGGGAGTTGTAGGGGAAAAGAAAGGGTAGACTAGATGGGCCAGTATGGTCCTTTTCTGTCGTCAAGCTTCTGTGATTCTATGCAGGTATCCCTGGACTCAGATGATGTGTCGGAATGAGCGGTGGCAGCAGTGATGTCTCTGTCGGCATTTCTGACTGCAGATTTTGCCTTTTACCTAGAAAATTAAGCACCGGATGTCGGACCTCCACTTTGTTGGGGTGAACCCCTCTGAGGCAGGGGTGGGGGAATCATCTCGTGAGTATTGAGAATTCCATCATCATCTTAAACTCTGTGACTTCAGCCACCCAGTCCAAGCAGCCCAAACCAAGACCACAGAGCTTCTTCCAGGAATGTCCAGCCTGCAGCAACAGCTCCCTCAGCAGCAGCTGAGGCAGCAGGTCTTCGAGTATATTTCTTGCAGCATGCCTCACCTTAGGAAATATAGTGGTCATGAACCAGGACCACACGGAAACATTTTTGCTAGACGTATGTCTGGGGCTGCCCACAGCGATGTCACCATGTTAATGTCCTCCCTATATAGCCATGGGTGGCCCTGTGCCCTCCTCTGTTCTTTTCTCACCATCAACCATCACACTTCGGACTTCATGGAGCCCTGTTGCTTCAGTCGACCACCATTTTTCCTTCTTCCACTTCCTTACCACCTTCCATTTTTATTTCTTTTTCTCACCCTAGTTCTACGATCACTTTGTCCTAAATTGATTCCCCTGCTTCTTTTTGTTTATGCTGTCTGGCTCTGACAGACTTTTCCGATGCTGCAGCTGTGGACAGAAGATCTACGACAAGACGACCATGGGGCCTGCGTTTGTTGCCTCAGCACCGATCATGACGTTAAGGCCTGCGGGATTTGCTGCTGCTTCAGTCAAGCTACCCGGTGGTGGCACCAGAAAGAACTGAATTCCTTCTTAATGGAGCAGAAGGTTGGCGCCATGGAAAAGGAGCTTCAGACCAGGAGCTCCTCTGCTTCCTTTGCCCCATCCATGAGCTCTGATGTCACCAAGGCCCGGCACAGGTCAGTGGGGAAGCATCGCCACTGAGAGAAAGACAGGTCCTCCTGTGCAGCGCTGACCGTTACTGGGCCATCGACCAGGCCAGTGGCAAACCCCACTGCCGCCCACACCCTCTCTGCTACAGGGTCAGTCTTTGCTGCTTTTCCCACTGGAGCTCCTCCGCTCAACACTGGTTCATCATCGATGGGCCTCCCCTTTGTCCCGCCGATGATTTCCACTGCCTCCCTCACCCTTTCTTCTATGGGGGGGAGCAGGACGATGATTCTGGCAATGTGGCCTGTTAGCGTCTCTGCTACTGGCGCTTGCCCTTCATTGTCGGGGTTCTCTTCACCCCTGCTGAGTGTCCCCTTGCCTTCTCTGGGGGCCATAGTCGGGGAGTATCACCGGCTCAGTTGTGGGCAATGCTGGTCATGCATTGTTGGGCTTTTGGCCTTTTCAGCCGATGCCCCTGATCGTTCCTGCAACATTAGGGATGCAGGTCTCTCAGTTGGTGCCTTAGCCTGCCCCCATCCTGTCGCTGCTTCAGCCCTCTTTGCCATCGCCAGGGCTTCAATACCTCTGTCGCTGCCATAAGGCACCCTGCTGACACCGGTGACCATTGATGTCCAGGCACCGTTTTCCTCTGTCTGGGACTTCATGCAAAGGGTTGTCCCACTTCAGGGCCTGTTGCTGTTGGGGCCTTCTTGACTGGCATTGGCAGCGTTGCACCATGCATCGTCCAGCTCAGCCCCTTCTCAGTCGTCGATGTCTTCAGTGCCTGTTGCTGAGTCAGGGGACGACAGTGATTATTGCCCTGACTTCCTCCTGCCTGATGATGAAAATGAGGATGCCAGGGGCCAGAGTCCCTCTAGCACACCTCCACTGTTTTCTCGGTGGGGGAGGACTCCTCTAAATACACCCCACAGTCCCCTCCCAGATGACACCTACTTCATTGCAGTGATGCGGCAACTGCAGGGTGCTGTGGGGTTACCAGGCGGAACATGGCTCATACCTGGACCTCATATTAACAGAGTTGAGAAAGAAGTGCGTGCCTCAATTGGGAGTTGAACCCAGGCGCCCAGAATACAGTTCCGATTGCACTAACCAGCTGCGCCACTGAGACACCTAGAACCTGGGCTGTCCCCAAGCAAATTCCTCTTTCTCAAATGCACAACCCAGTGGCGCTCAGGTTCCAGTTGTCTCAGTGACGTAGCTGGTTAGCGCAATCGGAACAGTATTCCGGACGGCCTGGGTTCAAGTCCCAGCTGAGGCACTTACTTCTTTCTCACCTCTGTTTGTCTGCGTTCCATAAATGTGCACACCACTCTTCTGTGTGATTGTCACAAGTAAATATTTGTGTTGCCATTGGATTGTACATTTGAGAAAGAATAATATGCTGAGGGATAGCCCAGGTTCTACTTGTCTCAGTGATGCATCTGGTTAGTGCAGTCGGAATGGTATTCCGGGTGGCCTGGGTACAAGTCCCAGCTGAGGCACATACTTCTTTCTCACCTCTGTTTGTATGTGTTCCATAAATATGCACACCACACTTCAGTGTGATTGTTACAAATAAATATTTGTGTTGTCATTGGGTTGTGCATTTGAGAAAGAGTAATGTGCTCGGGGACAGCCCAGGTTCCAGTTGTCTCAGTGGCGTAGCTGGTTAGCGCAGTCGGAATGGTATTCCAGACAGCCTGGGTTCAAGTCCCAGCTGGGGCACTTACTCTTTCTCACCTGTTTGTATGTGTTCTGCAAACATGCACACCGCACTCCTGTGTGATTCATACCTGGACCCGCCAGATTCCCCATCCCTCATAATTCCATCCTATTATTGATGCATATGAGGATACCACTATGGCCACTTGGTACAGACCTAACCTAATTGTCCCATGCCCAGGAAGGTGGACAGGCTATATCAGGCTCCCTCTGGGAAGCCATTTTTTATAGGCCCTCCCCCAAGGTAGATTCTGTGGTGACCAGTGCAGCCCACGATCGGTCCAAGGGGCCCCAGCTCCTCATCTCTCTCCCTCCAGTCAAGGAGTCCAGAAAACTGGACCTTATGGGCAAGAGGGTGTTTGTCTCTTCCACTTTGGTTATCAGGATCATTAATTATGTGAGCCATATCCTCAAATTCCAGAATGATCTCTGGAAAGCGGACAGATATGCAGCGCAGTCCCTTCCTGAGGGCCCTTAAAAATGAGAGATGCTCAAGACCCTCCAGCAGGGATCGACAAATTTTAAAATCTCATGCTAGTCCAGGACAAGTGGCCTTGACAAAAATGGTAGTCCTCGAGTTCCGAGTGGTAGTCCAGTACATTTCAATTGAAATATTAAACCGACTTAACAGAAATAAGTTAAATGGTGTGGCTGTGTGGCAGGGCTTATATGTTGTACTATTATTTCATAGGATGGATGGAGAGATGTAGAAGAACTTCATAAATCAGGAAAACAATATTTTCATATATTTTTGTTAATACAGGCCAGGGTAGTACAGGCCGGACACTAAGACACCCCAGGCAGAAGTCTGTATTAGAAGAGATTGGAGAAATGTTACAGAATTAGTTAGACAAGCCAAAACCAGTTAGGCCGTTGGTTGAGAAGAACATGAAATGGTGATTAAGGGCTAGGCCAGGAAGAAGATGATGGGGCACTGGGAGCAGGAGAACTAGCATCAAGAAGATCATCAGCAGCAGAAGCAGCTAAACCAGAAGATAATGTATCAGCAGCAACAGCATGCCCATGAACATGTCGAGTGCCTGGACCAGAGCAGCCAGTGGTTAATTGCTGGATCGGATCAAAGTCATGCAGTTCAGGACCTTCTACTGCTATCTGCAGGAGAGACTGTAGTGAATCATCAGCCAGCCTTGTCCTGATTTTTGTTTTGATTAGGTTCTGAACAGAAAAGCTCTCACATTTTGCAGTCGATACACTCATTGCCATGAGTATTTCAACTAAGTCAAGAATGTGTATAATCTGGGGTGTTTTTTTTTAGTAATCTGGTATATACCTGCAAATAGGGTTTTCAATGGCAGATTTCAATATTGTTTTAAATGCAGCATACTCTGACTTTATATGTTCTGCTGCCTCCGTAAAAAAGTGAAAATATTCTGTCAGGTTTGCAAGTTCAGAGGTCCCAAACACCACTAGTTGGTCTCTTGGCAGATCAAACTGCTTAAAATCTAAGCAGTTGAACCATTTGAGAGGCACCTCTGAGAAATTTTTAAATCTGTTGTCAATATACATTATTGCTGCATCTATTAAAGTCTGCAGTTGTCCATCTGTCACAAAATTGATTTCTGTGCAGTTGCCTCTGAATGGGAAATGAACAGTCTTCTCCTCCCCTCCTCTCTTTGTCACAACATATTCCATACATTTCTGTTCTGGTTTGTAATGGCTGAGGAAAGCTGCCATGTATTGCCCTGGCATGGTTTTCAGTTCCATAAGCTGGAGTAGGCAGGTCTCAACAAGCTGTGGAACTTCCAGTATTACTATGTCATCTCGTTGAAACTGCAGTGACAGGTTTTTTAGTATTGGCAGGAAATCTTGCAGTATATGGATAGCTTTTACAAACTGCACACTCTGTGTTTCTTTTAAGAGGCTCTTTGTTTTTGAACTTTCACCACCACCAGCAGTCAAAGATGCATGTAGGTGTTGTACAACAGTGGGTAGGTTAACCTGAACTGCATGTACCGAACGTGACCTACTGGCAAGCCATCTCACTTGTTTAATTGCAGTAAAGTGCGCCAGATCAGTATCCATCACGTTAGCAATTTCTTGGAGCTCTCTCATTTTTTTGGGACTATAGTGATAAAATTTAAATATTCCCTTGAGAGTACTTTCCAACTTTGATACAAATGGATTTTTTTACATCGAGAACTGCCAGCTCTAGCTTATGGACAACGAGGCATCGCAGTTATTTCAGGACGGCAGTGTTCCGAACTTTGCTATGGTTCCTCCTCTTCGCCATCATGACACTGGCCCCATCAAAATTTGCTGAAATAAGAAGCGTCCTGGATTGTTAACATTTTGTAGATTACTGAGAGGAAGATTTACTGACTCAATGCAGTTGATATTGCATGGAATACACCTTCTGCATGTGCATGTTCCAGTGGCACAGCTTGGATAAGCAATGTATGAACCTGTTTTGAATTAGGTTCAACAAACCTTAAGAAAACATTTTCCCACTCAGTTATACTGTAATCAGTACTGCCGTCAGCAAGAACTGTCACATACTTAACATTAGCAAGAGTCTGCATCTGGTTCTGGATATCACTGCTGAAATAGCACTGCAAAAGTCCCTGGCTCGCTTATCGTTAGTATAATTAGAACCTAGCTTAATGCCATTTTTCCTGTAATTCACAGAGCCACTCCATGTCTGAGAAAGGCGAAGATTTTTGGCTATGGAATACGCTGTGTTAAACAGGCGTCTCATCTTTGCTTTTGTGGCCTCTTCCAACTGTGCAAAGGCTTGGTAAAGTGGTGACTCACTAATCTCACAACATACTGCTCACGTTGGCACTTTCCAGAATATGTTGATTCTGGCATAGCACATGTGGATTGGATTTTTCATGTGCACGTAGTGACTCAATGCGAAAGTTGTTAGAGCCTGTGGCAAAAGACATTTTTTTGAAAATGCTGGAGTTGCAATACTGGGATACCTTTCACATAGTGTGCAGTACATAAGCCCCTTTTATCATCGTATCTCAACCATTTATAAGTGGACAGCCAATGACACTGAAATAGTCTGGCCCTTTCTCTTGGTCACATTTCTTGTCTTTACTACTCCCAACTGCCACCTCATTATCAAGCAGTAAACTACGTTTCTTAGCAAGTGACACAGGGGCTTTTGAGATAAGGCTACTAGGGCTTCTCTGTTTACATCAAGTACCTGGTCAGCAATTATATCCAGAACCACAGATGCAGATTCAGTTTCATGACTTTTATCTGTGGAAGTAGTACCAGACTGTGTTTGTCTCGTAAAGATGGTGCTGCTGCTGACCAGAGAGACAAGAGACTTTGTTGTTTGGCTTTGTTCGTCTGCATATTGTTCATATAAATTTGGTGGTCACTTTTTTTAAAGACTAATGGAACCAATAATAATAAACTTATTTTAAACACTGGTATCTGTGTGTCCTTTTTTCGCTGGTGGGCTCATGGGTTGGGTTTCTTTTCTATACACTGCAAGTTGTCTTGTCCTGTAACAAGTCAGGCAGCTGGCTGCAGAACACTCTCCACACAGTCACTCACGCTCCTCCTCCCAGCACAGCCCAAGCCCACCCCCAGTTAGGCTCCCTTATTTTACTATTACTTACACTTGTATTATATATATTTTTACTATATTTCTCTTTTGTTTCTTGGGTACTTCAAGCCAAAAGCCAACCAACTGGCTGCAGGACACTGGGTCCTTCACTCCTTTTCACAAATCTCTCCCAACAGCCCAACCAAGCCCATTGCATAGCCCACCACACACAGTTTGAGTTATAGGCTTATTTCTTACTATACTATCTTTTTTTTTACTAACTTTCAAGTCAGTCCTTCCTTCGCCCTCCTCTCTCCAAGCTCCTCCTTCACTCCTTTACACACAATCTCTATATCTGCCTCTCCTCTCCCAACAACACACCAGCCTCTTCCCTTATTTTCTTTCTTTTTTTTTTTCTTTTTATTATTTTATTTTTCTTTGTTTATGCAGCTAGTAGTCAAATAAACTGCTGTTTTACTGGTGGGCACTGGGCAACACAAAGCTCCCTGCCCCACAGCAGTAGTCCCCTGCCTTGCTTTCTTCCTTTTTATTTTCTGTAGTCAGTGACACTTTACGCTGCTAGTTCTCAGTTGTCACAGACGGCAGACAGTACCAGACAGTCCCCTCCCAAGTTTCTGTTTTGTTTCCTTTTCTCAATTATTTTTTTAGTTGTTTAACCAGGTATAGCACACTAAGCTAAGTGACCTGGGAGCACAAGGAGGTTAAGTGACTTGCTCAGGCAGTATGCAAGTGGAAGCTGTGGGATTCAAACCCAGGTCTGGTCTGCTGGATGTCACCAGATTTGCAGCTCAGAGCCTTAGACCACTGCACTATATTGCCTACTTAGTTTATTTTATATGCGCCTTGGTTTGCTTTCACCCTGTTATGCCCAACCTAACCCTTCTCAATATTTTATTTACCCTGCCTGCACACTCCTTATTTACTCAGATTAGTCTCTTCTTCATTAATTTTGGCAAAACTGGCATGGCTTGCTTGTCTGCTGCACTAATGCACTTGTGTGCAGTTAACAGTGCTCAGCCACGCTGTCCCCCTCCTAGTCCTCCTAGCTCCTGCCTTCCCTCCTCCCCGCTCTTCACTCTCACCAACCCTCCCTCCTTAATTCAGTTTTAAATTTGTTTTCCCGAGTAGTCAAGTCCACTCACACACACAAAGAAAGGTCGACCGCAGTCCCCACTCCCGATATCCACAACAACGGACTGTTTAATTTGTGTATCCTCTAGTATCCTCCAACAGACAGTGAATGAGGGGCTCTAACGCCAATGCTGCGTCTTACACTCGTCTCCACTACGCGCAAATCACCACCGCGGCCAATGGGCATTCTTTGTATTACTTACAGTTCAAGATTGTCTTCCTCATTTGGCCCCGCCTGCCAGTCCGACAGCTTGCTCCTCCTCACGTTTTTGCGTCCGACGAGGCGCTGCTGGCTGCTCCTGATGCCACTTCCGTAGGCTTCCATAGGCTGAGGCAAGCTCATACACTCACCGCTCGTTCCCGACCAGTAGGTGCACAGCCGAAGCAGTGAGCACCCTACTGGTGGAAGGTAGTACTGCAGCAAAGATTTTTAAATCAGTGCTAGCCCGTGGACAGGTGGCACAACAGAAAATGCTTGTCCCTGCACTGTATCTGGTAGCCCGGGACGCCGGGCAATAGGATTTGTCGAACCCTGCCCTCCAGTCTGGTGTGGATGTGGTATTTTCCAAAGAAAAGCCGCTGCAAACAGCCGTCAGAGGTGGGTGCTGACAGGGCGGCCAGCCCTAACTCCAAACACACTCCCAAAAAGTCAGCACTCCCAGCAAGAAACAATCACGAACAGGGGCTTGGCTAGTGTCTTTCATTGTGCTCTGCAACAGTTGCAGTAAAATTATCTGGATTCCACATTACTTCTACTGTTTGTGACTGTTTGTTGCTGGGAGTGCTGATTTTTTGGGAGTGGGTTGTGGATGTGGGCAGGCACCTCTTGCGAGCTACCTGTTATGCCTTAGATGCCTCGGCCAGGGCCTCTGTGGTGGGAGTTTACCTGAGAACGTACTTCTGGCTCAGGGTATCAGGTTTTGCTACTGACGTTCAACAGTCCATCCTGAATGTTCCATTCAGGGGCTACAAGCTCTGTGGGGCGGATGAGCAGGATATCTTCAGTGACCTGCAGGCCTCATTGAGAACTCAGCGATCTGTTCATTCCCTCTACCACGCCCACCAGAAGAGTGGACAGAGGGTGCCCTTTTGGTGTGCCACCCATCAGTGTGGGCCTGGCACCAGACAGCCAAGCAAGCATAAAGCTGCTGCGGCCCTGCCTACCCCCTCCTCCACCACAGGGAAGTCCTCAAGAGGTGGAGGAGCAGGCCCGGCTGCAGGCTCAGCTTTAGCCTGATTCCTTACCTGACCCCCTTCATCCGGTTCCCCAGTATGTGGTGGTGGGGGGTCATTTCTCCCTCCATTTGGATGGGTGGTGGGGGATCATAACTGACGCCTGGGTGCTGCAACTCATAGAACGAGGACATGCTCTAGAGTTTGTGGAGAGGCATCAAGATCTCCTTCCAAGCTCTTCGACTTACTCTCTAGGTCATGTATCCGTGTTGCTGGAGGAGATCTATACACTGATGCGAAACAGGGCTATACAACGTGACCTCGAGAGTCAATGGAACAAGGTGTTCTACTCCCACTTCTTCCTCATTCTCAAGTCTACAGTGGACTTGAGGCCCATCTTGGACTTAAGAAACCTGAACTACTACATCCGGTACAAAAAAAGTCAGGATGGTCACTCTTCCGGGCCTGTTACCCTTGCTCTGGAGGGGGGGGGACTGGATCTGCTCCTTAGATGTGCAGGACGCATACCTGCACATCAATGTCTGCCTTCCCCCAGGAAGTACCTCAGGTTCCTGTTTCAGGGGAAAAACTATCAGTTCACGGTCCTCCCTTTAGGCTTGTTTTTGGCACCTTGGGTCTTCACCAAATGCCTAGCTGTGGTGGCAGCGGCCTTAAGGAAGGAAGGACTTTACTTCTTCCCTTATCTGGAGGACTGGTTGCTCAAAGCTCAGTCCAGTGAGCAACTGTCTTTGACCCTGGCACGTACCATGCAGCTGTTCAGCAATTTGGGGATCACAGTCAACCTGTCCAAGTTAGTGTTGACTCTCGGCTAGTGTCTCCAGTACATAGGAGCTATACTGGACATAGCCCAGGGCTCTGCCTTTCTGCCCCCACACATGGCAGAGCGCTTGATGGAGCAGGCCCAGGGACTCTACAACAGCCGATATGTTATGGCCAGGACTTATCTCAGGCTGCTGGGCCTGATGGCCCTGCCATTGCCATGGTTCCCCTGACGAGGCTGCATATGTGCATCCCTCAGTTGACTTTGAGGGTACAGTGGGATCAGCAAACCGATGATCTGAAATGAAAGGTTCTTGTTTCTTCGCCAGTAAAGAAGGTTCTCCGGTGGTAGATGGAACCCAACCATTTGCTCAAAGGGGTTCCTTTCCTCATACCCTCACCTCATCAGATCCTCACCACAGATGCCTCGGGGATGGGCTGGGGCATGCATCTGTGTCCTTACCAGACTTGGGGACAGGGTCTCTGTTCAAGGCTTCTCTCCTTGTCAATTTGGAGGTGAGAGCAGTCCTGTATGGCCTGCAGGTCTTCCAGTGCAACCTGTCCCCGGGCCATCTTCTAATGCAGGTGGATAATATCAGTGTGGTGCACTACATCAGCAAGCAGGGGGGCATCCACTCTTACCCCCTGTGCAGGGAGGCAATTAGGCTTTGGTACTGGGCTCTGGGCCACAGCCTAGAACTGTCTGCCGTCCATGTTCCAGGTATTTAAAACATCCTGGCAGACAAGCTAAGCAGTTCGCAGTTTAATGCATGAATGGGAACTGCTTCCCTCAGTGGTGGAAGACCTGTTTGACAGGTGGAGTCGTCTGGAGTGGGACCTTTTTGTGTCCCCACACAACGCAAAACTGCCACTTTTCTGCTTGCTTGATCCAGGGCCTGGAGTCTTCTGGCAAGACACATTATCCCTCTCTTGGAAAGGGAGGTTCCTTTATGCATTCCCCCCCTTTCCTCTGATTCAGAGTTTTAATCACCTCCAAATGGAGGGTGCCACTCTGATTCTGGTGGCCCCCTTTTGGCCTTGTCAGATTTGGTTTCCATTGTTGCAGCAGTTAGCAGTGGAACCTCCAATTCCCCTTCCCTTGTGCCTGGGCTTGCTGTCACAGGAATGGGGAACACCCTTGTCCATCTGAACCTCCATTCCCTTCACCTGCATGCCTGGCTCCTGAAGACTAAAGTCCTTGCCAGGTTTGGTGTCTCCCCTAAAGTGGCTGATGTCCTGGTGGCTGCTAGAAAACCTTTCACCAGGGCAACTTATTCCATAAAATGGAAGCGCCTTTCTTCGTGGTCAGCTTCCCATCACCTGGATCCCTTCACCTGCCTGGTGAACCAGATTCTAGAATAGTTAGTGTCCTTGCCAGATGCTGGACTAAAATACTCCTTACTAAAGGTGCACTTGTCCACCATATCAGCCTTCATGTGCCCATTGAGGGCCATACGGTAGCCCGGTTGGACGAGGCCTTTACCTTTCTGAGAGGCAGCTGCACTTGAAGCCTCCCATCCATAATCCAGCCTCGGACTGGGATTTGAATTTTAGAGAAGCTTATGTTGGCTCCTTTTTGAGCCTGCCACGACTTATGAGATACATTTTCTGTTGTGGAAAGTGTTATTTTTAGTTGCTGCACTCGTCTGAGCAGTCTTATTTGATTTTCCACAAAGACGAGGTGTCTTTGCGTACTAACCCTAAGTTTTTGCCAAAGGTGGTGCCTGAGTTTACTTTGAATTAGACCAACCAGCTACCCGTTTATTACCTAGAGCATGCCAGTCCAGGGGAAGCATTGCTCCATACTTTAGATGTACATAGAATTCTAGGGACATGGATATGTTGTTCATCCACACTCATTGGCAGGTATCCTTGCCGCTTTAAATCTTGCCGGAAGGTCTTCAAGCTTGCTCCTCCCACCACCGGGTAGTATAACTCCTCGGCTCCCATGACGCCAGATCTTCCTTACCGCTTGGAAGCTCAGGTTCCCTCCTTAACGCTCTGCATTTGAGACTGGTTCCTATTTCTCCGTTTACGGATTTAAAAATAAATTTTGCGAAAAAGACTTCAGTCTTCGATCCCTCGCGGCTGCGATGGACAAATCGACTCCCGGATTTCGGAGATGCCCATGCGGGCAGAAGATGTCTCGGATGGATCCACACTCCACGTGTGTCTACTGCTTAGGCCTTGAGCACGACCCGCAGGCTTGCGACCTGTGCTCATCTTTCTCGGCCTCGTCCTCGAACCGTGCTGCCCGATTGCAACTGGGCCGTCCCGAGTAGCGTTTCCCTCCGGTGAAGTCCAAGGAGGCCCGGTTGGCGGTGTCCGCGGCGGCGGGCTCGGCGGATCAGCTCGAGCGGATGATCGCCCTCGAAGAGGAGGCGGCGCGGGCCGTATCTTCCTCGGCCGCGGCATTTATCCCGCTCTCTCTGGGTTCTTCCTACACGGCTTCTTTTAAGGAGCTTTGTCTGTCCCTCTCCACTAAGGGAGAAGGGCCTACGTCTGCTGGACCTTATTCTCGGTCCAAAAAGAAGGACAGGGGTAAGTCCCTCCGTCGACGCTCTTGGGAGCGGGAAAGGTCCCTCTCCCGGGTCGTCGACCGTCGGCTTCGCTCGACCGCTCGGCTTCGGCCACTGGCCTCACGGTGTCCCCGTCAGGTCAGTTGACCGAGACTCCCACCGATGAAGTCGAGATTTTTCTCGACCCATTGGACGGGCTGTCGCCTTTAGCAGCCGAGATTCCCCTCTCCCCGGTTCCCCCGGGAGGAGTTGAGGATCCCGTGGGCTCGCCTGTGCCTCCGGTTCCGGAGCCCTCAGATGGACCATCCGAGCGAAGGAGTGCCGGTTCCGCCGACACCTCCCGCACCGACCTCGGAAATTCCGGGACTCGGTCTCGGTCTCGACCTTCGCGGTCCAGCCGTTCCCACCGCCATAGGCGGTCTCGTCTCGCATCGCTGTAAGCGGGCTCGGCCGTCTCGCCCTCCTCCTCGGATGAGGGGAGGCTTCGCGGAATTACGCCGACGGCACGAGGACCTTATGTTGCAACAGCTCCTCCTGGCCGGGAGTAAGCCGACCCGCCGCTTCCCCGCCATTAAGTGGCTGTCACCGAGCGCCGACACAACCCCGACTTATCCGAGAGCTTCATACCCAGGCCGGTTGTTCGCCAAAACCAGCTGCTCCACCGATTCGGTGGAACCTCCGCCTCCACAGCCACCAATTGGGGCCTCACCAAGGATTTCGGTCGGCTAAGGGTCTACCCCATCGGCTGTCAGTTACCCTCACTCCCGACCGACCTCGGCAGGTGAAGGGTGGCTCAGGCCAGAGGCAGTTTCTTCGAGGACTCTTCCAGTCCGAAGATGATTCCTCCTTTTTCTCCAAGCGACTGGACTTGGAGTCTTCAGGAGGTCAGTCAATGGACGATAGCCTGTCGTCCTTCCTAGGACTGCTTCGGCTCATCTCGAGTCCACCGGATGGAGCTCGAACCCGCTTCCAACGGGCCAGGTATCCCTCACGGAGATTCTGGACCGAGGGATTCTCCGACGGAGGCCTTTCCGTGGCCGAGGCCATAGTGGGTCCGGCACTGAGCTTTGGCAGCGCCTGCTTCCTGCCCCGCGCCGGCCAGGATGGCTAGGAAGTATGCGGTCCCTCACCGTTCTTGTCCGGTTTTTTGAACACCCTCTGCTGAGGGGTTGGTTACCGACAGCGCTCGCGCCGGCAACGCCAGGGATGTGGACAAACCTCCTGACAAAGAGTCCAAGAAATTGGACTATGTTGGGCTAAAGTCTACGCTATGTCCTCTCTCTCGGCCTTCGTCCAGGCCAGTTCGGCCGTCCTCATGGCACATTTTTCTCATGCCCTGTTGGGCTCCCTGGATGAGGTCATCCTCATCTTCCCGCCGATCTGCAGACTACGGTTAAGCAGGTGCGGGACCAGGGCAGGGTAGTGGCCAACAGCAGCTCCAGACTGCTTTGGATATAGGGGACTCATGTGCCAGATCGGTGGCGGCCGAGTGGCTATGCGTCGGGCGGGCTTGGCTGAGGATATCCACCTTACTGGATACCCAGCACAAGTTGGCGGATGTTCCTTTTGGGACTGACCTCTTGACCCTGGGGTGGAAGGTCACCTGCAGAGGATCGAGAAGTCCAATGCTACCTTGGACTCGGTCTCTTCCGCTAGAAGGACAAAGGCCGCAAACCGCAGCTAAGCCCTTTGTCCTTCTGTGCCCCGCCCGGCCCAGCAACGTCAGGCCAGCAGGCTCGGCCTTGGCATCCCAAACCCAAGCCGGCTTCCTCTAACAGGAGGCAGGGAGGAAAGGCTCAGGAGGTCCCTCGGCGGTCCCTCCTCCAAGCCTGCCCAGTGACGGGCTGAGGGGTGTCGCCCATTCCGTCACCTTACCCCTGGGTCCCCATGGGGACGGCTCCGCACTGTTCCGCCTGGTCCGCTGTTACCACGGACAGGTGGGTCTTGGAGGTGGTGGAAGAGGCCTGCCTCTGGAATCTGAGCAGGCACCACCCTTCAGAGCCGTCGCCTTCGGGCTTCGGTCCCCAGCCTCACTGGCGGCTCGTCGAGCCGACATCGCTCTCCTCCAGAAGGAGGAGGTGATAAGAGAGGTGGCGGACCTCCTTCAGACCCAGGGTTTGTGTCCAGGTACTTCCTGGTTCCGAACGACGGGGGCTGGCGCCCATTCTCGACTCACGACCTAAACAAGTTCCTAAGGTCTCGAACCTTCAGGATGGTCACTCTGGCTCAGATAATACCATCCTTGGAGCAGCGTGTGGTTCTGCTCTCTGGACTTGCAGGGCCGCGTTTTTCACGTCCCTATCCGTCCATCTCACCAGAGATTCCTTCGCTTCCGGCGGAAGGATCCCTTTCGAGTTCAAGCCATGCCCTTGGCTTGTCTCCAGCTCCCAGGGTCTTCACCAAATGCATGGCAGTGGTGACAGCATTCCTGCGGCGCCGAGGGTCCGGTGTACCCTTACCTGGACGACTGGCTGATAGCAGCTCCTCCAGGAAGGAGGCAGAGTGGTCCAGAGATCTGGCCCTCCAGGTCTGCTCTCAACTGGGCCTCCTTATCCAACGAGGCCAAGTCGGAACTCGAGCCAAAGCAGGTGATTCTATTCATCGGTAGCAGCTCGACTCTCTTCGAGACCAGGCGGCTCGGCCCGGACAGGACGGGGTTCTTTCCTCCTTTGCCCGATCATTTCTGGTTGGGCAGTGCGCTTCTCGGGACTTCCTGCGCCTCCTGGGTCTCATGGCGGCCTGCACCAGCGTGGTCCGTTGGGCCGCTGGAACATCGTCCCCTTCAGTGGGGACTGGCCAGCCAGTGGTCACAACGCTGCGATCCCTTGACCAGCTTGTGTCGGTGACAGGGATGTGGAACGCCTCCAGTGGTGGACCGCTCCAGATCATTTGCAGGAGGGCATCCTGCTCGTCCGCTTAGCCGACGGTCTCTATCGACCGATGCCTCTCTGATGGGTTGGGGTGCCCATCTGGGGAACACTGGCTCATGGCCTCTGGTCCCCGCGGAGTCCCGATGCCACATCAACCTGCTGGAGCTCCGAGCGGTCCGCCTAGCTCTCACCGCCTTTGCTCCGCTCCTCCGGGTCAAGTGGTCCGAGTCCAGACGGACAATACCACGACCATGTTCTATCTAAACCGCCAGGGCGGACGCTACCATGCTTCTATGCAAGGAAGCTCTCCAGATTTGGTCACTCTCGCGGCAGCCTGGAGGCGGATCTCCTAGCCATTCATGTGGCAGGAGCCTCCAACACCCTGGCCGATGCCCTGAGCCGGATAGGGGCTGCATCCCACGAGTGGTCTCTCCTGCCGGAGGTAGTACAGCATCTGTTCTCCCATTGGGGCACACCTCAGGTGGACCTGTTTGCCTCCAGGAGACGCAGCTGAGACTGTTCCATGCCCGCCCCCCTCAGCAGGGCTCGCTGCAGGGGGATGCCTTCTCGAGGCAGTGGACCCCGGGCCTCTTTACGCCTTTCCCCATTTCCTTGATCCACAAGGTGCTTCAAGGTGAGGAGGGACAAGGCGCAGGTGATTCTGATAGCCCCAGACTGGCCTCGCCAGTTCTGGTACCCAGATCTCTCAGTCTCAGCTCCAGGACTCAGCAGCTTCCAGCTCGCCCGGACCTGCTCTCAGTCAATCAGGGAAGGTGTTCCATCCGGACCTTCAATCCCTGCACCTGACGGCCTGGTTCCTGAGCCTAGAGTTCCAGGCCTTGGGTCTTTCCGACGAGGTCCTCAATGTAGTTGAGGCGTCCCGTAAGAGTCGACCAGAAAATGCTATGCCTTCAAATGGAAAAGGTTTTCCATTTGGTGTCAGGCAAGGGCTTGGACCCTTCCTCCTGTTCCTTGGCAAGCATCTTGGACTATTTATGGTCCCTTTCTAATCAAGGGCTTAGGTCACGACCTAAGGGTGCACCTGGCAGCCATCTCTGCTTACAGGGCGGGCAGGGAAGCAGTCGGTGGCGCAGGAGAAGGTGGTTCATGCTTTTCAAAGGCCTTGATCACATTTCCTCCAGTGCGGGAACCCCCACCTCCGTGGGATCTACTGCTGGTACTGGCAAAGCTCATGGGCAAGCCATTCGAACCTATGCACAGGTGTGCTTTCTCTCACCTGTCGTGGAAGACCGCCTTCTTGGTGGCTATCACGTCAGCCAGAAGGATGGGAGAGCTCCAGGCGCTTTCCATCGAGTCTCCTTACCTGGTCTTCCACAGGGACAAGGTTGTCCTGCGCCCCCACCCGAAATTCCTTCCGAAGGTGGTGTCGGAGTTTCACCTTAACCAGGTGTTGACTCTGCCGGTGTTCTACCCCAATCACACCTCGGAGGCCGAATATAGGCTCCATACTTTGGACCCTAGGCCAGCCTATTACAAAGAGCGTGACGTATGAAATTTGGGGAGAGGTTCGCCAGCTGTTTGTCACTCCACGCTGAAGCTGCATCTGGCAGACCTGCAGCCAAGCCGGACGATAAGCATGTGGGTCACTTCCTGCATAGATCTCTGCTATAAGTTGGCGGGCATGGAGCCTCCCAGAGGATAAGAGCTCATTCTACCCGCCATACTGCTGCAACGGTGGCTGCTTCCAGGGACGTCCCTATCCAGGAATCTGCAGGGCTGCTACCTGGAAGTCAGCAAACACCTTCATTACCCATTACCACATGGAGCCTTGAGTCACGCCCGGGATGCTGGTTTGGGGCCTCGGTTCTCCAGTCTCTCTTTCCCAAGTAAGTATTGGGGTGTGCCTTGGCTCCCTCCTCCGGAGAACTGCTAGGAGTTCGTTAATGAGTGTGATGAACAACATATCCATGTCCCTAGAAATACAGGTTACTCACCTGTAACAGGAGTTCTAGGAATGGTATATGTTGTTCATCCCCTACGACCCGACCTCCCGGCTTGACGCACAGCCTGAGCTTTCAGCGGGCCAGATCTGGCGTCATGGGGCGGAGCCGAGAGTTATACCACCCGGGTGGGTGGGAGGAGCAAACTTGAAGACCTTCCGGCAAGATTTAAAGCGGCAAGGATACCTGCCAATGAGTGTGGATGAACAACATATACCATTCCTAGAACTCCTGTTACAGGTGAGTAACCTGTATTTCTCAGATCTTCTTCGGGGATATCTCATTCATCAAGTCACACTGATGTAACATTAGCCATCAGGCTCTGATCACACAGAAACTTTTCCAAGCAGTACCAGTAGGGGCAGCCCATGGTGACATCTGACATAACTGCCTCTATATAAGTGTGGGCGGCCCCGACCCTCCTCCGTTCTTTTCCTGCTGTCCTGGATTACTTATAAAGCTTCACGTAGTAGCCACAGATTTAATTTTTTTTGCAGTTAATTTTTCTTTTATTTCTTGAATCAGTTTTGTGCTCGCTTGTCGCCTCTGCTTGCTGTCTCCATCCCATTTTCAATGGGGCCTCAGTTCCTGCCTCATTCCAGGGCCTGTGGTTGCGACCCGGTGGTTGGTTTTGGCGGGCTCATCCTGGTATCAGACACTATGTTTCTTGCCCGTGGTGGCTGTGTTCCTTCAGAAGATTGCTAACTTCTTCCGGGAATTTTGCTGAGGGAGTTTGTCTTCCCGGTACTGCACAGGCCCACTAGAGTTTCCCATGGGTCCCTATCTCCTCTGTGTGAGCCTTTTTGATGTTTTTCTTCTCCTCGCAGATGGCTGGGTTCCCCTAGTCGAGCTGCGCTCTGCTTCTGGGCCTTCTCTTCAACACTATGCCTTGACTCCCCCCTTCCCCGCCACATGCTGTCCCAGTGGGGGGTTGTGGGCTGACTCTTTGGGGTCCCCGCTATGGCAGAGCCCCCCTTAGACACGTTCTTTGCAAGCACTGGCTGGCTTTGCCCCTAGGCGGTGGTGTCCCGTGCCTACCCCGCAGTAGCGGAGTCAGGTTTGGGAACATTTGGGAGCTGGGGGGGCCTTTCAGTCAATCATTGGCTCCACAATGGGTACTAAGCATTGAATAAAGATGGTGGCGGGGCACCACTACTCACACTGAGGCAGCCAGGAGGGGTGATCACCCCCCCAGCCCCCCCTCTGGCTCCGCCACTGCTACCCCGCCAAAACAGGCCTCAGGGTCAGTGACGCCAACGCCCACCAGTCAACCTTGTGGACGGGGCTTTAGCAGGTCTTTCCTGTGACCAAATGTTCGTGGTTCACGCCTGTTGTTGGTGGCACCCAGTGCCTCCCCCGACGACACTGGGATCACCTCGCCTTGCTGGGGATCGGAGGGTTCTTTGTATTCCCTCTGTGTGTCTGACCCAGTTCGCAAGTCAGGAGTGCCCAGAGCCTCCCCCGGGCTGGTCTGCCATCCTCTCTTCTAGCAGGTGGCGACCAATGTCTTCCCTAGATGGTGGTGCTCCTTGGCTTCCCTCATCTAGTTCTCCTTAGGCCCATCGCACCATGAGGCTATGGCCCTGGTACCCTCCTGTGAGGTTCAGGCTCGATGGCCATTTGGTCTTCAGTCTCCACGGACCTGTAGGCCGGTGCCCCTCGGGGGCTTCTCTGGTTGGCCTCCTTTGATATTCTCTCCCCTGCCCCCCCCCCGGACCACTGTCAAATGGACATTGGTGCTGAGTGGGATGATCAGGTTTTCCCACAGGCCCACGTCAGTGAGTCTGCTTTTGTATTGGGGCTCCCACCAGTTGTTACCCGGGCTGCCCTTCTAGTGTCCGGGTTCTACCTGCTTTCTCTGGTGGTGGAAAGTCTTTCCTTGCCTCCTCTGGAGCTGAGACTTTTGGCACCATGCACCATGCCAGGGTTTGGGGAGACTGTGCAAATGGTCTCCGGGAATTGGTAGGACTTTCAGAGCATGCCCTCACCTTACTTCCCTTGGGGCTCTTCATCTTTACTTTGGAACTTCTGGTGAGCATGTGGCTTGGGCGCCTAGGGTACTTCTGCCCAGGCACCACACCTGCATTAGACTGGGGGTCACGGGGTCTTTCTCACCCCATCCCTTCTCGACCAGGAGGTCTCCTAGGTTGTCCCCGGGTCACGCCCTCGAAATTCTCAATGGGCCAGTTGCCCCCTTTCTTTCGTGGCGGGTTCGTCCTTGATGGGGTCTGCCTCTGACTTCTTATGTGCACCAGCTAGAGTACCAGCGACTGGCAACCCCTAAGTGGGGTGGGTCGAGTTTGGCACCGGCTGTCAAGCAGGCTGCCCTATTTGCCTCTCTCCTTTGATATCTGCCCGTTGGGCTACTGAACAAGGAATTTTTTTGATCCCTTGGACCCCTGGGTTCCCCATACCTCAGGATCTGGAACCGGCCCCCCTGTGGCATGCAGGGTACTGAGGTTGTTTTCTTGATCCCTACCCCCCTACCGGTGCCAGTCTTGGGAGCTCCAGAGGTGGGGTGGTGGCTTTATTCTGCAGGGTCCATTCCAGCTCAGCTGTCCCCCCCTTCCCTTTTCTGTCCAGGGATGGTTGGAGCCATGGTGGGACACAACAGCTGCCGCTGGGACCCTGCTTTTCATATTTCAGGGCACAGTCCTCGAGTTTCCCGTACCATCCCTGAGGTGGGCTTCTGTCCACTCCCCCACCCCTTTCTGACCATATTCCAGTTCTTGGAGTGGATGTCTGTACCTCGTGGTGGTAGAGGACCATAGAACCATCCCCCCCCCGGCTCCAAGGAACAGGGGGTTCTACTGTTCTGTCACAGGCAAGATGCACACCAGTATGTCAAGGGGTGTGCTCCTGTAGCCTGTTCCTCAGGCTCCAGCTCAAGGGGGAGCTATGCCCATTCTGAGCATTGCCCTTCAGCGTGGCCTCTGTGCCAGGGGTGTTTACCATCTGCTGGGTGGTGGTAGTAGCAGCCCCTCAGGAGGGAGGAGCTCTACATTTTCCCTTACCTGGTTGACTGAGTGCTCATAGCACAGTCCAGGGAGCAGCTGCTCCAGACTCTAGCATATACCACTCTGCTGTTCCATGGCAGTCCTAGCCCCCTGCCTGAGCCTACCATACATTAGGCTGGTCTGGGACACAGCTCAGGGATTTGTGTTCCTGCCACAGGACCAGGGGGGACCGTCTGCTTGCCCAGGCTCAGCTGGTTTTCAGCAGCAGGCATGTTATGGCCAGATCCTTCCTGAGACTCTTGGGCCTGATGACTGTGACTATTGTTCTGGTTTTTCCTAGCTTGGATGCACATGTGGATACTTCAGTGTATGCTAAGGGTCCTGTGAGGCCAGCACATCAGTGACCTAGACTTCAAGGTTTTAGTCTCATGTCTCGGGACACAAAGGCGATGCTTTGGTTGATGGAACCCAGCCACCTGTTGAGAGGGATTCCCTACCTCTTTCCTTCCCCTTAGCCACTCCTCACCATAGATGCCTTGAGGATGCGCTAGGGGGCTCATCTGGGCCCCATCAGACTCATTGTTGTGGTCCAGAGTGGAGGCTGCCCTCCACATCAATGCCTTGGAGATGGGCACAATTCTGTATGTTTTACCCAACTTCCAGACCTGGTTGTCCCTGGACCGTCTGCTGGTGCAGACAGACAATATCAGTGTAGTCCACTACATCATCCATCAGGGTGGAACCCATCCGTATCCTCACTGTTGGGGCAGCGAATAGGCTCTGGTACTGGGTTCTAGATCATGGTCTAGAACTGTCAGCCATCCATGTTCCAGGTGTCCTGTTCGTCCTGGCAGACGTGCTAAGCCGGTTACAGTCCAGGATGCACTATTGCAAGCTGCTGCTTCTGGTTGCAGAAGACATGTTCGACAGATGGGGTTGTCAATTTGCGTTCTCGCTCTACCAAAAACTGCCATGCTTCTGCCTGCTCGCCCCAAGGCCTGGAGTGGTCTGGCAAGACGCATTGACCTTCTATTGGGAAGGGAGGTTCCTTTACGCCTTTCCTCCCTTTCCCTTAATGCAGAGGGTGCTAATCAAGTTCCAGATGGAAGGGGCCACTTTGATCTTCATTGCCTGCCTCAGGATTCGTCGACTCTGGTTCCCTGTACTACATCAGTAGGCAGTGGCATCTCCAGTGCCTCTTCCCCTGTGCACAAGCTTGCTGTCGCAAGAACAGGTCACTGTGGTCCATCTGGACCGCCGCTTTCTGCATCCTCAGGCCTAGATCTTTAAGACATAGCCATAGCCAGGTCTGGGGTGCCCCTCAAGGTGGCTGATGTCCTAGTGGCTGAACGCAGCCCTCTAACTGGGCTGCTTGCAACATAAAGTGGAAGTACTTTGCTCTATGGGCAGCTGCCCATTGACTGGATCCATTCTTCTGTCGGGTGACTCAGATTTTGGAGTATTTGTAGTCCCTTTCAGATCCTGGTCTGAAATACTCTAAGGCAGTGGTACTCGCACCCCGGCTCGCGAGCCACAAGCGGCTCTTCTCTAGTTTTACTGCGACTCACTGGCACCGACGATATATATCATTTAGTTGCGTCTCTTTAAATGTCGCCTGAACGATTGCGCTTGGTGCCTCTTTTAACATTCAGTGAATTTAACATTACCCACTTAGCGCTATCAGTTAGTTTGATAGCGCTAAGTGGGTGATGTTAATTTAATTGATAGCAAGCTGCCAGCTAATTAGCAAGCTCCCTGAGCTAGAGGCTAGCCTTGCTTGTAGAGCAGAAAGCAGTTAACTAAAAGAAGCTTACCATTTTCTTATTAATTTAACACTTCTATCTCAACAAGAGTCAGTGTCTGTTGAGATTAAGCAGACAGATACTTTATTAGAAGTAGAAGGGGTCTTATTTAGAGTTAAAAGAAAAGAAAGTAAGTCAGTGTATGTTCTGTGCTGGGAAGAGTACTGTATCAACTTGCTTTGCTAAATCAGTAGGAGGAGGAGAGGGAGCTTAATTGGGGTTGTGGCTTAGATAGTATAAAAGCAGGTGACTCAAATTACAACTTCCTGTTGCTAGCCTTTTTTCTTACTAATTGCCATCCATCCCACCCCCCCCAAGCCAGTTCTACTTTTATAGCCACTGGAAATGACCAAGAACAGGAACTTCCTGTTTGGCAGTAGGAAGGGAAGGATCATAGAGAAACATTGGTTTTGTCAACCCTAAAGGAAAAAGTAGCTCACTCCCCCCCAACTGCTGGTGGTCTGACACTGAGCAAGGAAGAAGGAGGCTACTGAAGAATATAGGAAGTTGCTGTCCCAAAACAGGAAGGGTGAGAGTTGTGAGGAGAGGAGAGAGTAAGCATACAGAGAAACAGGAGAGGGGACACAAAATAAGACATGATAGGAGTGGTGCAGTGCAAAGGCTGTGGGGTGGCAGTGTTCCGGGAGACATTCTGGAGGCTGCGATGCTGCCCTATTTGCAGGCACCTCTCTGGTCTGAGGGAGGAGGTTGCCCATCTCCAGGCTGACCCGGCTAGGATTCGTGAAACCTCTTCCCCCACCCAGGGACCACCAGGGCCAATGCCACTACCTCAGAGGTTGCCAAGAAAGAGGAGAGGCTGCACTAGGGTGGGCCCAGAGAGGGAAAGGGTGGTGGAATAGAGTTGCATCCCTCCAGCAGTACCTCTCCACAATTCATACACTCTTCTGGTGGATAGTGGTTCCTCTATGGAGGCACCTGCAGTGGAGACCAAGGAGGATGCTGGCAACCTTCACAAAGGAGACCCACAGTAGGGTGGCATGGGACCCCACAGGGGAAGGAAACAACTCCTGGTGGGGGACTCAGTCATTGGGGGGGTAGAAGTGGGGGAGGAAGGGGAGAGGGAGGTAAGGTGCCTGCCTGGCGCCACAGCTCGGAGGGACAGGAAGCGTATCCTCAGGATCATGGGAGTAGCTGCACGAGGGAGGGAGCTGGATATCATTGTCCACCTAGGGACAAATGACCTGGCTAGGAACAGGAACAGAGCAGTGCAAGAAGAGTTTGTAGAGTAAGGGAGGGGCCTTAGACAAGTAGCGTATATGGTAACCTTCTCGGAGGTGCTGCCTGTCTATGGCAAGGGTCATGCTAGGGTACTCCTCACCAGGGAATTCAATGAATGATTAAAAAACTGATGTGGAGCTCAGGGTTGTGGCTTCATTGGGGACTGGGGAGCCACCTGGAGGGATGCAGACCTATACTGGCACGATGGTCTGCATCTGTCTGGGGGGGAGCCAGGATCCTAGGTGAGAGGTTTAAGTGCTTCATTGGCAAGCATTTAAACTAGCCAAGGGGGGAGGAACGAAAAGGAGCAGGGAAATCCAAGCCTCCCCCCACAAAACATGGTAATTTAGTGAGGGAAACACCAAGGTAGAGAAGTCATTAGGGAGCAGGACAGAAGTAAATGTAAAAAAAGGCAAAGGCAGTAAGCACAGGAATGGGGCTAAAAGGGGTAAGGCCATCAAAAAGCGGAGGGTGATGAGTACTAGTGCCCGTAGTCTGTGTAACAAGCTCCCTGAACTAGTGGCCTTGATGGAAGAGGGTTACCTGGATATTGTGGCAGTCACAGAAACATGGTACACAGAGAACCATGACTGGGATGTCAACATACCAGGATACACAATCTACAGGAGGGACAGGTAGGGTAAAAGAGGAGCAGCTCTCTGTGTAAAGGAGTGGATCAAATCAACAGAACTAAAGCGTAAACAGGGAGCAGATGAGGCACTTTGGGTCACCCTGGAGACAGGAAATGGCACCACAGTCTGCATAGGGGTATAGGGGTTGTATACAGACCCCATCTCAGGGGGAGGAAATGGACAAGGAAATGATAGAAGGCATCCTTAGGATGGCAGAAAAAGGGGAGATATTGTTTATGGGGGACCTGAATATGCCAGATGTTAACTGGAGCACCCTTGCTGCAGGTACATCCAAGAGCAGGGTCATTCTTGATGCCCTACAAGGCGCATGCCTCAGACAGCTAGTATTGGAACCCACTCGGAGGGAGCAATCTTAGACCTGGTACTCTAAACTGGGGATGGAGAAAGAATCTCAGATTTAGAAGTGGGTAGCCATCTGGGAACAAGTGACCACCAAACAGTGTGGTTCACAATAAACACAGCCATACAGTCAAGCCATACAAAATCAAGAGTATTGGACTTTAGGAGGGCTGACTTGGGGAAAATGAGAGAGTGCCTCAGAAAAGCACTAGCAAACGGGCAAGAAGGAGGGGTGGAGGAACAATGGGGAGTAATCAAAACAGCCATCACAGAGGCAACAAGCCTTTGTGTAAAGCAAATCAACAAAACACAACAAAGGAAAAAAACGCTAGGTTCTCAAAAGAGGTGGCTGGGAAGGTTAAGGAGAAAAGGATAGCATTCAGGAAATATAAGGAAACACGGAAGGAGTAGGACAGAGAACTTTATCAGTTAAAGCAAAAAGAGGCAGGGAAGGCAGTCAGAATAGCAAAGGCCCAAACTGAGGAAAAGATAGCCAACTCTGTTAAGAAGGGGGATAAGACCTTTTATAGGTACATTAAGGAGTGAAGAAAGACCAAAGGAGGGATACTGAGGCTTAATAAAGGGGAGGGAATGTGGGTAGAGGGTGGCAGTGAAAAATCAGGGATACTGAACGAATATTTCTGCTCAGTATTCACAAAGGAAGAGCAGGGGGAGGTACCTAAACTAAACAAGAGAAACACTCTGAAGACTGAGTCGATATCAGTCCCTTTACAGAAGAAAGGGTTCTGAAAGAACTAATAAAATTGAAGGTGGACAAAGCAATGGGGCCTGATGGGATTCACCCAAGAATTCTAAAAGTACTAAGGGTAGAACTAGTGACACAGCTGACAACTCTCTTTAACGAATCATGGGAAGATGGGGTGGTACCTGAGGACTGGAGGAGGGCGGATGTGATTCCTCTTCACAAAAGTGGGAGCAGGACAGAGGCAGGAAACTACAGACCAGTTAGTTTGACCTCAGTGGTAGGGAAAATGATGGAATCACTTCTGAAGGCAAGAATTGTTGCGTACCTAGGGGCCAGTGGGGAACAGGACCCAAGGCAGTATGGATTCATGATGGGAAGGTCACGTCAGACGAATCTAATAGATTTCTTTGACTGGGTGACCAAAGTAGTAGACCAGGGAGGGGCTGTGGACATGGCCTACCTAGATTTTAGCAAGGCATTTGATACAGTCCCACACAAAAGATTAATACACTAGTTAGCCAGCCTTGGAGTGAGTCCCAAGTTGGTAGGCTGGATAAAAAATTGACTAGACAACAGGACACAAAGGGTAGTAGTAAACTGAGTCCACAGTGAAGAAAGGGGGGTTACTAGTGGGGTACCGCAGAGTTTAGTACTGGGACCAGTCCTTTTTAATGTCTTTATAAGTGAAATTGCAGAGGAACTGGAAGAAAAAGTATGTCTCTTTGTGAACGACACACAGATCTGCAACAGGGTTGATACACAAGATGGAGTGGAAAGGATGAGAAGGGACTTGGCAAGGTTGGAAGAATGGTCAAATGTATGGCAGCTTAGATTCAGTGCAAAGAAGTGCAAGGTAATGCACCTGGGAAACAAAAATCCAGGGGAAGAGTACACAATGGGGGGTGAGATACTGACAACAGTAAAAATGGAAAGGGACCGGGGGTAATTATATCAGATGACCTAAAGTTGGCCAAGCAGTGTGAGAAGGCAGTAAGGAGGGCTGGGGGGATACTGGGACGCATAGGGAGAGGCATCAGTTGTAAAAAACAGGAAGTTGTTATCCCTCTGTACAGACAGTTGGTGAGACCCCACCTGGAGTACTGTGTACAGTTCTGGAGACACCAGCTCTGCAAAGACATAGACAGAGTGGGGCTGTCCAGAGGAGGGCAAGCAAAATGGTGCAGGGTCTGCACCAGAAGACACATGAAAGAAGACTAAAGGAGCTTAATATGTATACCCTTGAGGAAAGAATGGAGAGAGGGGACATGATAGAAACTTTCAAGTACCTCAAGGGAATCAACAAAGTCCAAGAGGGTAGCATCTTTCAGAAAAAGAGATGTGCAAGAACAAGGGGCACAATTTGAAGATGGGGGGAACGCCTGAGGTAATGAGGATTTGCATGGAGAGGGTGTGGGTGCATGGAACAGCCTCCCTGAGGTGGTCGTGGAGTCAAGAACAGTGGGGAATTCAAGAATGCATGAGACAGACATAAGGCAGTCCTAGTGGGGGTAGGAAGAAGTAAGCTGTTGATTAACTAGGATCTGCAGCTTATCTGTTAGGTAGGAAAATGGGCAGACTAGGTGGGCCAAGTGGTCCTTACCTGCCATCAAATTCTATGTTTCTATGTTCTCGTCTCATCCAGAGTGAGTGATGCGCCTTAACAAAACAGGTAACCACACCTGTATGCCCGTTTGATATTTGCTGAGCTACATGCCCTACTGCCGTGTCATCCACAGCAAGAGAACAAGCAGCACTAATCTCTCTGTATGTGTGTGAAACACTGGGTATTAGTTTATTATTAATCGAAACTGGTTTTGGTCAGGTAGGTTAGCATCTGAATAAATATGAGTATTGAGTAGCGTGGTTAGGCTTTTGCTTTCTATATGTTTTGCTAACCTTTTTCTCTCAGTGCTCTGGAAGTGGATTATGTTGTGCTCTGATCCAAATATCAGCACTCCTTTCAGCAAAACACAATTTACTGACTGCTCAGGTCAGAGAAGGGAGCAGAACTTAATTGCAGGAACAGTACTGAAACATTTTTTCTGGATAATTTGTTAGCTTAGTGATTTTTGCTCTGTGCAGTGATAGCTTATCTTGCTGGATAGTGTAAAAGCACTTAAAATTTACATGAGAGATTTTTGGATGTTCTCTGATGGATGGGGGTACTTCATAGCAGTTAGCATTGTTAAATTGTACAAGAGAGATTTTTAGCTGTACACCGGGGATACTGTGTTACATTTTACAAAATGTATTAGGGAGTATATAACTGTAATAATATATCTATTTAACAGTGTTATTAAAGGTTTTTAAGTATATTTGGAAACATTTGTAATAAATTGAAATTAAATGTTTTTTAAATTATAGTTTTGTGTGCGTATGTCATTTCAACTCACATGTATGCTGTGTATGTTTGTTGTGGCTCCCTAGCGAAGTGTAAAAAAACAATGTGGCTCCCAAACCCGACATGACTGAGTACCACTGCTTCAAGGTGCACCTGTCAGCTGTTTCTTTTTTTTTTTTTTTAATTTTCCTTTTTTTCCCTGGGGGGTCCTCCGTCGCACATCTGCCTAGTCACGGCCCCCGGAGCTTCCACCACCTGCCTATTTGCTGCCCCTCCCGGTCACCCTCGCCACTTCCGAGGGCGGGAAAGTGCACTGGTTCCCCAATTCCAGTGCCGCGAACCAGTAATTCAGTTGGGAGGCGCGGCAGGGTGAATTGAAGCCTGGGAGGTTTCACCCTAGACTGAGGATCTCCTCCTCTTTTCCTTGGAGTTTTCCTCCCAGAGGCGGGACGCAATGATGCCAGTTGCCCGCCCCCGCCCCCAGAAAACTAGCATGGCAGCGCGAGCTCCTGCCTCCGCCAGGAGTCCTCAGCGCCTGGATGCTGCCTCAACCTCCCCCGGAGAAGGAGAGCAGTCCATAGGATGCTCCATCCTTTCCTGGCCGGCCTCCCACGCTCGGTCTGTTCCTGAACCCGGACGCCGCGCGCAATGGAGATCCCACCGCTGTTCCAACGGGCCGGCCTGTCGGCTATTTCTGTTTCTGTGTGCCCGTTGAAGACTGTACTGTGTCCCATAAGGTGTCCCTTACTATTCTGAGAGGCCTTCTTCATCTGAAGCCTCCCATCTGCACTTCAGTCCTGCCTTCTGACTTGCATTTCGTGTAGGACATTTACTTTGGCTCTTTTTGAGCTGGCCCCAAGTGGCAAGCTTCACTTTCTGTCCTGGTCAGTGTTGTTTTCAGTTACTATTTCCTCTGCTCATAGGATTTCCAAGCTTCAGGCTCTCATGTGTGAACCTGCTTGTTTGATTTTTCACATGGACAAGTCGTCTTTGAGTGTAAATCCTGTGTTTCTTTCTAAGGTGGTGTCTGAGTTTACTATACCGCACTCTGTCCACCTGCCTGGTTGTTGTCCAGCACATGCCTGTCCAAGGAACGCATTGCTGCATCCCTTAGATGTGCATGTCATCCTGCATTACTGTACACACCGTACGCAGGACTGCAGGAAGTCCTTGTAGTTGTTTGTTTCCTTCACCCCTGGGAAAGAGGATGTAAATGCCTATCCAAGTGGCTGGCTATCTGTCTTATCTTTTGTTACAGGAAGTTCCTGGATATATATGTGTGTGTATGTGTCCAGTCAACCAGGGGCATGGCCTATTAAGTGGCTTGTTTCATGAATGGTTCAGCTGCTGAGATCAGTGCTGCTGCAGTGTGGAGTACTGTCCACACTTTTACCAGTCTCCTCAGTCAGGACATTGTCTGTAGAAAAAGGGCAGGCTTTGGCTGGGCTGTACCTTGAGGTCTCCTTTCATTGGCTTATTGCCTCCATCCACCCAGACTGGTTCTGTATCAGAACTGTTTCTGACACATTCCATAGGTGTGACGTGATGAGAGATCCCGGAAGAAGATAGAACAGTTATGTAAGAACTTACCGTAACAGTAGATCTTCGAGGGAATCTCTTTCATCACATCTTGCCGACCTGCCCGCTGTCCCCCTTGGGCATCCTGCTCTGCAGTCCCTACCTTTCTCTTCGGGGTAGGCCATCTGGTGTGACGTCCCTCCTGGTGGATGGGCTTCTCTCTACTTTCCTGGCCGGTTGACTGTTTGTGTTCTTTTCCTAGTCCCGGGAGAATGGTCCTCTGAGAGAACTTCCCTTGGGGGCTCCTGGGATGTTCTAGTATGACTCTCTGTTCCTTTTAGGTCCCTTCTGTTGGTTTCTGCCTGTCCTGCATAGCAACTCTTCTGTGCCTGTCTCTTCCAGCCACCTGTTGGGCTGTCCTCCACTCGTTATCCCCTTCAGGATAGTGGCAGTCTCTTTCTCTTGCCCTTCTTTTCTTCCTTGGGCTTTTTTTGCTTCTTTCTGCCTTTCCTTTTAGGCTGTTTCCTGGCTCCTGTCTTGGTTCCGTATGAGGAGGTCCTCCGAGTATGATCTCTGGCAGGAAACTGAGGAGTGTTGGGGCCACCCACGCTTATGTAGGGGAGGTGATGTCAGATGTCACTGTGGGCAGCCCCTAGTGGTACTGCTTGGGAAAGGTTCCATGATCCTAGAGCCTGATGACTAATGTTCCATAGGTGTGACCTGATGATGGAGATTACCTTGAAGAGCTACTGTTACGGTAAGTGCTTACGTAACTATTCTGTATTATGGAAATACAAAATCACACATACCCCCATAATGCAGAGCATCGCGGGCTGTATATGCAGATCACGACAAAATATTATGCTGGTTCAACTTTAAGCAGAAAAGCATGGTGCCGAAAGGCCTCTCACACAGTCTGCAGAGGGTGCCAACAGAAGACACAGACACGTGTTTAGTCCTACCAGGGCTCATCAGTGTGCCTTGTCTGTGTGACACCCCAGTGGAGTGAACCAGCTATCCTAAGTTGGTCTATCTGGGTTGGGTTTCTTATTCCATATTCTATATTATGTTCACTGCATGAGGGACTACAGGAAGTCCTTGTAGCCGTTTGTTTCTTTTTGCCCCTGGGAAAGAGGGCATACCAATCTCTAAACTGTCTCTCTAAATGGTTTGCAAAGTATATTATTTTCTGTTACAGGAAGTATAGTAAGGAACCTCCTGGGGTTGTTAAGGGGCCACGCTATCAGAGGCGTGGCCACCTCCATTGCTTGTTTTAGAGGGGTTTCGGTGGCTGAGATCTGTGCTGCTGCAACATGGAATACTGTCCACACTTTACAAGACCCTATGGTTAGGACATTGCCTCTAGAAAGAGGGCAGGTTTCGGCCTTGCTGTGTTGCAGGGCCTCCTTTCGTAGACCCCTGCCTTCCAGCCTCCCAGACTATTCTCCTCTGCAGTACTGGTTGGGACTTGTTCCTAAGGAGTGACGTGGTACAAGAAATATCCTTAAAGAAGATAGAACAGTTACGTAAAAACTTACTGTAACAGTAGGTCTTCGAGGGAATCTCTTGCAGCAGGTCATACCATCCCATCCTATTTTCCCTTGGCTTTTAAGTTCCTTTTTTCATGTTCTCTTTTTTTCCCCCAGATGGTACACCTTCTGTTTTTCATGCTCCTTCTAATGGGTCTCTCTGGCTGCCCCTCGGTTCCCTCAGGAGCACGTCCTTGGTGGATGGTTTCTGGCGGGAAGCTGAATCATCATCAGTCGGTATTTATTGGAAGGCAAGTTGAGAGTGACTCTATTTACAATTGCATCCAAAAACATAACATAAAAAGAAAACAGTATAGTTATTCTTTATATACAAACAGTGTTTAACATCCAGAAACACAGAAAAAGCAGTTACGTGGTCACATAACATTTGAAGAAGTCTTAAACAGATTCAAAATAAAAATCTAATAACTGAGGGGGGCACGGGGCCACCCACAGCTATATAGGGAGGACATTAACGTAGTGACATCGCTGTGGGAGGCCCCAGATAGACTGCTAGCAAAAATGTTTCCATGTGGTCCTGGTGCCTAACGGCTATAGTTCCTAAGGTGTGACCTGCTGAAAGAGATTCTCTCGGAATGTCTACTGTTACTTAACTGTTCTTTTCAGCAGTACACCCAGCCAAATGTTTAAACAAGTTAGGTAACCTTGTCCAGTGGAAAGGTGGCAGCTCCACCAGAGACCAGCTCTCTGGAGCAGTCTTTAATGGCAAGAAGTGACAGGTAGAGGGGCCTCATGCTCCCACCATCCCGAACCCTGCCACATCTCTGTCGGAGGCTGATTGGACCATCTTCTGCCACAGTCATCCACTGTTACTTCAGTCAAGTTGGGTTCTGGAATTGGTGGGCTCAGGGTTTTCTCTAGAATTTGAGTTGTTACCCCTTGGTCAGCCTTGGGCACTGTTGTAGGACTTGGTGTTGCTGGACACTCTTTTTCATGTTGTGGAACAAAGTCACTCCACATCTTGAGCACTGTGCGATTGAGCCTGTCCTGGACAACCGAGACTCAGCAGGGGTTCATCATCTCTGTACTTTTTGGTGCGAAAACAGAGGACTGGTGTCCCATTCTGGATGTGCAACTTCTGAATAAGTTCATTCACAATCGGAAATTCTGAATGGTGACTCTGCACCATATTTCATCCCTGAAGGCTGGGGCTTTTTTTGCGTTTTATTTTTTGCTCAGTCGATCTCCAGGATGTGTACTTCCACATTCCAATCTTTACATCTCACCAATGGCTTCTCTTCTTCAAAGTAGACAGGATCCTGTATCTGTTCAGGGCCATACCCTTTGGGCTGTCATCACTCATGCTGTTCTCCAAGTGCCTGTTAGTCATGGCAGCCTTCCTCAGACACAGGGATGTCAAGGTGTTCCCATACCCTGATTATTGGCTCATCATGAGGAGCTCCCTGCAGGATTTGGAATAGTTATGGGATCTGGCCATTTGTGTGCTCCAGGACTTGGGACTGTTGGTCAGTTTGGTCAAGTCCGAGCTCACCTTAAAACAGTTCA
Organism: Neoceratodus forsteri; assembly: GCA_016271365.2. Lineage (NCBI taxonomy): Eukaryota > Metazoa > Chordata > Ceratodontiformes > Ceratodontidae > Neoceratodus > Neoceratodus forsteri. The sequence goes on along the minus strand of CM057458.1, from coordinate 1,099,226,982 downwards.
TCCTCTCTACTGAAGCTAAGTTGGACTCTCTTCAAGCCAGAGCTCATCTGCTGCTGGAAGGGGTTGAGGACCTTTCCCCGTTGCCCAGTCGTTTCAGGCTGGGCAGTTGCATCTGGTCCAGGATTTTCTTTGGCACTCGGGCTTCATGGCTTCTTCCACAGCTGGAGTGCGCTAGATCCACCGACACGTGTGTACCATCCAGTGGGAATTTGGGCCAGTTGTCTTAGTCTCACGCAGCCTTGAACAGCCTAATGAGAGTGACCTAGCCGATGCCGTCACAAGGTGGCTATCCACCCAGAATTCCAGCTCACCCTAAAGTGGTTTATCCTCTTCATTGAAGTGGAGGTGGACTTCCTCTTAGCCAGAGTTAATCTGCTACTGGACAAGGTGGAGGACCTCTCCTTGTTTGCCTGATTGTTTTGGGCTGGTTACTGGCTTCCGATCCCGGATCTTCTTTGGCTTCTGGGCTTTAGGGACTTCTCCACGGCCATGTTGCACTGGGTCAGTGGGGATTAGGATGCCAGTTGCCTCTGTCGCACACAAGCCTGAACAGCCTGATTTGAGTGACCCAGATAATTTTAGATGACATCACATGGTTGCGGTCTACCCCAAACCTCTTTGTTTGAGCTGGACCATCTGTCTCTTTTGGTGCATGAACCCCGTCCACCATGGGAGTTAACAGAGCTGCTGTAATGGCAGTTTGGAAAAGCATTCAAGCTTATGGACAGGTATGATCTCTTGCACTTTTGTGGAAGACTGCATTTTTTGTTTTTGTACTTACTACGTTTTATAGTCCACCAGTGGCAGCCCGTCAGCTCCACCGCCACGCTGCCGTGCATGGCAACCTGAGGCTGCCCCAACCGAAGTGCCCCCTGGATCACCCCCCCATCACTGGGCCTCTGGGGCTCCCCAATACCCCATCGGATTCAGCGGGGAGCCCCTGATTGCTATGCAGCAGCGGGACAGAGCATCATGCAGCTCGTCGGGGCCGGAAGTTTTTCCAGGTTTGTGTGTGGGGGTGGGTGGTGGCGTGCAGTGACACAGTGGCTACCGCCAAGCATCTGGCACACACCCCAAGTCCAGCATTATCTAGGATCCCTGACAGCAGGTTGTCCTGTTGTCACCCAGGAGCCCTGTATCGGGGACACTACCCCCCTCACCCCCAGGAGATGGAGTGAGTGCAAAGGCTGCTGGATCTACCTCCCCCCACCCCGGCTGGCCGTCTGGTGACCTGAGCCTGCTCCCGAACCCGGGTAGCCAGTGTTGCAAGCGGTAGTCCTACTGCTGCGCAGGTGGGACGGGTATGGAAGACTGACTTTTCATTTGCCACCACCTGGAGTCTTCGTATCTGGTTGTCCACAAGGACAGAGTTGTCCTATGCCACTATGTGAGATCTTGACTAAAGTAGTCTCTTGAGTTTTACCTTAAACAGGCATTTATTCTAATAACCTTGTTTCTGAAGTTGCACGCCTCAGAGACTGAGCAACACTCCAGACACTAGATGTTCACAAGGTACTGCTCTTCTGCTAGGAGCATATGACAGGATTTTGTAGTGAGGCTTGCAAGCTGTTTACTTACCCTGAAGCTCCCCTACGTAGACCAGCAGCCAAGCAAATGCTTGCCTGTTGGATAATCTCTTGAATTGTTCTGTGGTAGAGACTGACTGGGAAGGAGCCACCCGAGGGGTTCAAGGCCCATTCCACCAGACATACTACTGCCTCTGTTGCTGCTGCTGCCAGGTACATCCCCATTACTGATAGGCCATGACCTGGATGAATGCGTACACATTGATTTTTCTAGTTCATAATCAATGTGCTTAGTCAGCATAATGCTGCATTTGGGTCCAACTCTCCAGTCTTTCTTCACCCGATTAGTGGTGCATGCCTTGCCCCTTCCTCCTAAGGATTGTTAGGAGCCTGCCTACATATGAATGTGAACTAAATCTAGGTAGTTAGAAATAGACATTACTTACATGTAATCAGAGTTCTACTACTAGTATTCAGTTCATATGCTGATGACCTACCCAAGCAAGGTTTGCCTTGGAGTTTTGTTTCCAGCATGCAGCTCTGAAAGCTTTTTGGTTGGAGACTGAGGATCATGTTGTTAGATGTTGGCACGTGTCAAGCTTGAAGACTGTTCGTTTAGTGAGCATGCTCAGTGGAATACTGTCTAGGGGTCCAGTTCATATAGATAGCTGGTATACGCTCAAAATAAACCTATCCCATTCACAGCCCGGCACCTACCCTGATGCCTGACCACAGCGGACGTCATTCTTGGTCTTTGGTGGATGACATTCTTGGTCTTCAATAATGCAGAGTCAGTGTTGAGACAGGGGGCAGCAGGGGTTGGCGGAGTTGGTCTTGACTGCAGGCATTCAATTAGATGCCCATGTTGGTCCTTAAGTGGAGCCCTGCCTGTGCAGTGAGCAGAGCATGTTGTGATATGGCAGTCCTCCCAAGACTACCATATCCCCATTAGAGAATATAACTTTGGAAGGAACACCGTCCGGTGCTGGTAATGCCCCTAGCCCACTGCAGAGGCTACTTTGGCTGAGGGCTGGAGGACAAAGGGCCAGTTGGTCCTGGAATAGAAACATAGAAACATAGAAGTTGACGGCAGATAAGGACCGCAAGGCCCATCCAGTCTGCCCATTTCTTTTTCTGCCTTATAAATGTGCCATTCGCCCTTTGCTCTGTCAGGGGCCTATCTGTTCATACTCATCTTATTGCTCCCTTATGCCTTTCCCATGCCTGTTTGAAGCCCTGCACTGTATTCATAGCCACCACTTCCTGAGGTAGGCCATTCCATGCATCCACCACCCTTTCTGTGAAAAAGAATTTCCTCACATTCCCCCTTAATCGGCCTCCCTCAAATCTCATGCTGTGTCCTCTTGTCCTACTGTTTTTCTTATATTTAAACATGTTAGACTCTCACCTTGTTAATGCCCTTAAATTATTTGAATGTCTCGATCATATCACCTCTCTCCCCCCTTTGCTCAAGGGTATATATATTGAGCTCCATTAATCTGTCCTCATATGTCTTCTGATGCAGTCCCTGCACCATTTTGGTTGCCCTTCTCTGGACTGCCTCAATTTGGTTAATGTCCTTGGGAAGGTGTGGCCTCCAGTACTGTATGCAGTACTCCAGATGGGGCCTAACCAGTGTCTTGTAAAGAGGGATTATTACCTCCCTCTTACAACTTGTTATACCCCTACTAATACACCCTAACATCCCCCTAGCCTTACCTACTGCTTTAGAGGTCTGCTTGGATGATTTCAGGTCATTGGTGATGATGATGCCCACGTCTCTTTCTTCCTTTGTGACTGCCAGCAACTCGACTCCCAGCCTATAGGTGGCTTCAGGGTTTCATGTTGTGTGGCCAGGTGGAGGGGGTACATAACCATTACTGTCACCCCTAGGCAGTTTTAGCATCCACCCCCACTGCCTGCCCTCCGCACTGCAGAGTTTCCAGCCTGAATTGGGCGTATACCCACCCAAGACCCCTGGCCCACTCCCACCCCGCCTGACTGGGGAAAAAAACTTCCATCAGGTCATCTGTATAATATTTGGGTTAGCTGGAAGGAACCGTTGCACTTCCCCTCTAGGTGGCTTTGAGAATCATTGGGGATCAACCTGATGGGCCTGAACATTAAGGCCTAATGCATATCTTTTTGGAGGGCCTCGTCACTGGAGGAAAGACCACAGATGCTTCTGAAGGTGACAGCTTCTTCGGCCATTCGAGATAGTGTGCTTAATGCTGTGAGAGCCAAACACACCATGCAGTAAGGACTCTGGGTGTTACTGTTCCTTGATTTGTCTTTTGCTGTATTCACTAAAAGAAAGATTTTTATAATGCTGTGAAGAAGCAGTTAAGAAAGCTGGAGGTATCTCACAACCGAGTGTTTCCAGCGTACCTGCAGGTGACTGTGGGAACATAAACCTACACATATACTGATGCGAAAGTAGCCGAAAAGTTGTTGGCTCCTCTGGAATCGAAGGGAGCACAATAATCCCAGAGATTAGTCGATGAAAAGACGAAGGATGAGCCTGTATGAGGCTGGACTGTGCTATGTTTCGGACTCTGGGCTAGTACTTCCATTTCGTAAAGGAATTGTTGCCATAAACTGCCGCCTATTTGGATTGAACTTTACAGACTCTAAAAATTATAAATTGCCTCTTTTCTTGATACTCCGGCATGTGTTATCTTTTTTTTTCATCACGGGTATTTGTTGGATAGATCATTGGCTCCAGGGCACATTTGCATGTGGCTTAACTTTTCATGGCAATTTTCAACTACTGCAACTTGGTTTTTGGTGGGGGTGGGTGTCGATGATCAACAGTATATCTGTAGTATATTCCACTGGGGCAAAGGGGAGACTGAGAGTTGTACAGTATGCATGTTTACTGCGCCACATGGCTATCTTGCGTGTCTGTGCCTCTCTTTTGTTTGTTCTACAGGGTCACGTTTCGAACTGGCTTTGGGCTCAAGGACAATTCTGCATGTGATTTATCTTTTTTTATATAATTTACTGGTTGGTACGTATTGCAATGTGTCGGGTCACTGCTTAAATAATTGCATATGTTACATTCGAATAGAATGATGGGGAGAATGAGTATGTATATTTACAGTGCCACTTGGCTGTTAATGTATAGTTCAGTGGGGCACAATGGTGTTTTTATTTAGTTTTTGTTGACCGGTTAAGTGCACTAGACAGATCCTGCCTATTTTCAGGCACGACCCGGGGGAGGGGTTTACAGATGAATGTCAACTGATGTTGAACCAGATTAAGCTGTTGGTGGTATTTTTAGTGAATGAGGGAAATTTGGCCATGACACTGGGGAAATTCCCCTACTCTTTTTCGATAAGTGCCATGGGATCTTTAACATCCACCTGGACTACCACCAATCCAGGCAGATGGGACCTCGATTTAACGTCTCATCCGAAAGACGGCACCTCAGAAGTGCAGCACCCCTCTCATGCTTCACTACAGTGTCAGTACTAGGATATTAACGCAAGTGCCAGATGTGGGAACTGAACCCACAGCCCTCTGATCTTCTGGCCTCAGAGGCGAGTCTGCTACCTACTAAGCCACTGACACTGGTGTTGAGAAGAAAGGGTTGAGCATGCCTTTTGTGTTTATTAGGAAGGGGAAGAAGCATGGTAGAGCAAATGATATAGCACCTCTTGCAAAACACAGCATTGCTGCTTCTGTATTACATAGAAATACACGCGTTGATGTCAGAACACGGCCCATCAAGCGTGCTTGATATCTGCCTGCATCCACATCTAGTCTACTGCTGGGCAGTTTACGTACAGAGGAAAAAAAACAGATGAACCCAGAAGTGGACCCTTGCAGTACGCCCCTCTCATTTGGAAGAAATTGGGATTTAACATCCGTTACAGAGACCGGCTGATCTCTGTTACGTAAATGACTCCTAATCCACGTACAATAAGTGAACAGTCATCCAGTCTGAGTAAAGTCAGTTTGAATAACAGATGTGCATGACTGTGTGAATCAAAGGCCTTGGATAGATCCGGAAGATTACATTAGTGAGTTGGGCCTGTCAGCGGAAGTCTAGAGTGCATATACTCTGAAAACTCCCAAACCTTAATTGAAGGACATTTAGTATTATGGGAAATTAAATTGATTTTTTTTCCATACAAGTTTTTCTCCCTGGGCTGCAGGCAGTTGGCTAGCAACCATCACTCGTCTTCCCCCGGCTACCAGGGAGTCCCCTACAGATTGCTCCCCATGGTGGGGGGGGGGGGCAGGAGGGAGAGGGCCATCTCCTCCAGTACAACATGTCCAAATGCCAGTGGCCAGGTGACGGTGCAGGATGGAGGAGAGCAGGCACAGCCACATGCAACCAGCCCAGCCCCCTTTTCTGTTTTCTGCCCAACTTCCTGGGCCACGGTGGCACATAAGTGCGTGCATGTGGAGGCACGCACACACTACAGAACCACAGCCACTCCTCCCATTCAGTCACTTGCATCCTACACTACTCCTAGGCCTACCTGATGGTAGTCAGAGGCCGAAACGGTTGGCTACCCCTCCCTGAGAGAGAAGTCTGACGGGCACTTGATTCCCCCTCACCCCATCCCGGCCAACCCCCAGCAACCAGAGTCTGTTCCTGAACCCAGGGTGTCGGCATGGCGGCAGGTGTGGCACAGGTGCCTCAGCCCTCCGCACCACTAGGTTAGCTTATCTTATTAAGTTGTTTAATGATTAATTTGTCATTTCTGAGACAGGCTTGCATTCCTCAACAATAAAAGTTCATCTGGGGTCCTATCCCAATCGGTCATAAGATGATCAGTGGGATCCCCTTGGTGCAGGTACTTATGTTTAGAAGGTTCATCAGAGGGAACCTACATAAAAAAATGCAAGCTTTCATCTTCAGAGCGATACATCCTAATGCAGAGTAATTGTCTAATCACTGATTTGGAATTGATGCTTGAATTATGTTCAGTTTTATCTTGATTTGTAAATTTTCTTTATTTGGTCCCATATTCTGTCATTCAGCCTCTCCCTATAATTTGCTTTAAAGTTAGCCAGATGTAGTCAAAGAAATTAAGTGATTTTTTTTCAGGTAGTGAGTTTGCTTAGTCTTTATCATATCAGTCATCAAGTTTAACCACATCTTCTGTTCTTTATTTTATTATATTTTATTTCATTCTGTTGGTAACCGGGTTTGACCCACTATGCACAAGTGCCTGTTTTTCAGGGGCGAACCAGGAGCACAGGGGAGGTTAAGTGACTTGCTCAGATTCACACAGTATGCAAGTGGATGTTGTAGGAATCAAACCCAGGTCTGATGGACGTTCCAAGCTTATTCACAGCCCGTTACTCTAACCTGTAGGCTATACTGCCATCTTTATCTTTCCATTTTAGGGAGTGTCCATTTGTGATCTCTGGTGGATGAGACCAGTAGGGACCAAGAACCTCACCCCAGTTATTGTGTGAGCTATATAAGCATAAATGTATAATTTGATGGCAGATAAGGACTGCTTGGCCCGGTCCAATACATAAGCAGTAAGACATAACGAGGTGTGCACTAGACACTTCTGGTGCATGGCCAGGGGCGGTCTCGTGCCTTCAACCTCTGGCCTTGCGCTAGAAGTGTCTAGTGCACACCCATGGAGTGTCTTATTGCACTTATGAAATGGGCTCCTAACAGTAACAAAGAAAAATAATGAGACAATTGATTGCATTTACAATAAATATTACTTTATTTTTTAAGAGCAAACTCTACCAACACCTCACTGCACTTAGCAGCTGCGGCTGCCATCCCTAAGATGGCTCACCCCCTAACACATGGCAAACGCCTCCCCCGTGTCCACCCTCCCACTCTCCCCTCTCTTCTGCCGGTAGCAGTTTTGTCTGCTATCACTAGTAACCCCTTCACCCCCTCTTCTGCTAGTAGCAACATTGACTGCCCTCACTAGTAACCTCCTGCCTCCCCATCACAAACCCATAGCCCACCCATCCTTATTACCCCATTTTGTTTCCCTCACCCCCATCCCCCCACATTCCTAACAAAGCCTGGGCTGGCAGTATAGCCTAGAGGAACGAGGTGTGAACAAGCTTGATACATCCAGCAGACCAGACCTGAGTTTGATTCTCACAACCTCCACTTGCATACTGTGTGACTCTGAGCAAGTCAGTTAACCGCCCAGTGCTCCCAGGTCACCCCTGAAAACAGGCACTTGTGCCTAGTGGGCCTTACCAGTTACCAAAGACTAAAAAAAAACTCCTGGCTGCTTTTTGACTGCCTATTATTCTGTAAATTTCTACCATATCTGTATTTTTTGCTCCAATGTATTAATCGCTGTTATCAAATGTCTTTCTTTGATGTGTAAACTGTTATGTCTATTTTCTGACATGGAACCTTTGTAAAAGAGCCCCTGACTCAAAGGTATTGTAATCTGAGAAATAAATAAATAAATAAATAAATATTGCTAGGCAGGTAAAATAGTCCCCATTTATTTGGGGGGGGGGGGATATGCCCCCCCCCAAAAAGTAAATGCAGCAAAACATTTGCAATTATTTTGGGTTTACAGCTAAAAAGATAAACTTCATTTGCCAAAGTTAACATTTCCAGTGAATTTTAGTGTGCAGTTCTGCATATTCGTGTCCTGTGGAGCATCATTTAATTGGCCCACTTGGTGGAGCTGTTGAAGTGGGAGTTTCTGCACTGGAGGTGGTTGCTTGTGGTCCTGTGGATTCATATTGATGCGGAGCCAGGATACTACTTCATTTCTTCCTGTCTTCCGTGCTTGCTCTTCAGTAACTCTTCAGACTCGCTTTGTTTCTGTGACCTGTTACAGTCATGATTTCACGGTTCTGCAACCCAACATTTGACATCAGCTGTACTTTCATGGCTCGGACAGAGTGGTTAGTGTAGTGATTACTGAGGTGCGCTTCTTGGCTTGGACAGCTCATCATACTACTCCAGTAATTCAACCCCATGGGCTCTTGTGAATACTGCATGGTCATCTTGTCAAGAGTTTCTTGTGGAACGCGTTTTGGATGCATCTAGAGAGCTTTGGGGCTTGGCGGAAGCTTTGAAATATATTTCTTAAAGCTAGCCACTGGACACAGAGGGTTCCTTGGAAGCAAATAGATGCAGCCTCTTTGTGTTTGCTTGTTTTAGATTCTAGAGGGTTACTATGATTTTTTTGTCTGCTCGTTGAATCGTAGTGTTAGGTATTCTTGCCCATTTTCATCTTTTTTTCCTCAAAACTGTGTGGCATTAGTTTTCTTATGCCCTTCCTGTCACTTCTAGTCATATATAGCTGTATGTCTAGCCAGACGTTTCTGACTAGGCCTGTGGCTGTGACGGGGAAAGTGCTGGTGAGAATCTGAATTTGTGGAGGTCTGATGGACCTATGGCTTCATGATGCTTAGAAACCTCTTTTTTTCTCCTCCTGTACTGTTTAATGCGTGAGGTGACTACATGGTTTGATGTCACCAACTCGAGGTCAGACATTATATTGATGTTTCTTCCTGCTGCTGCAGAATTTAAATGTCTGTTTAAAGCAGCTCTTAAGGAGCAGAATGAGCTGATGGCATATTCTGTGCCTGTTGTAGTATCTGCTTCAACATAAAAACGCCTGAATATGTCATTAAAATACTGCTTTGTGGTACTTTGCATGTTTACTGGCAGGTTCTTATTCCTGCACCACTCTTTGAACACATTTAACACCCCTGTATTACGCTCATTCCGCTCGTCTTCCATTACATTTAGCTGCTGCTCTGACAGAGGAACCTGTTACTTACAGGTTCCTGCTGCAGCTCAGGAGGGGTTTTGTGAAGGATTTCCTTTGTGGTGGCTTCCTGTCTAGACTTGGAGGCGGCGCTTCCGATCTGTGGCTCTGTAGGTGCCTGAGTTAGGCCTTGTATAAGTTCTGCTGGTATTTTGCCCGTTCCATCATTTTGTGTCTGGATTTCGCTCATCTCGTTGCTTCCCATCGATTGATGTAGCTGCTTCTCGTCAAGAATGATACCGAAGCACACTGTGAGTTGAGACATGTCAAACGGAGTTGCTGACTTATTTTTTAAACTGGAGATGCGGTGGGTCAGTATAGCGGCGGCCGTTCAAAATACTAACGTTTTATTTATGTAATTTGACTAGTTTGGATCAGGGTGCGTGAGGTTGTCAGGACTACTTGTTAGCCATGCGCTAGCCACTATCAGCACTTGCCTGACAACCAATCACATGACTCTGAAAACGGAGCTCATGTCATAAAGTACAATATAGTATGTCAGTCACCTTTTGAGCTGGCTACCAAGCTGAGCTACACTATCTTGTGTAGGGGACTATCTTCCTAGAATTCATTGTTATAGCTCTACAAAGTCTTGGTGTTACACACTGTAGTAACAATCCATGACAACAAAGAAGTGCTCTGCACATACTAAATATCTGTCAAAAATGGGGGCAGTCATAGCATGCTATATTCTTGTTATCAGAAGGATTCTCAGTTTCTAAAGCAAGTGGACCTAGCACACGAGCAATCTTTCTGTTGTTTGTGACGTTTGACCCAATGTGCAGTGTAAACAAGCCTTTGAGCATGGTCTCTCCAGCTGGATTGTTAACTGCATCCAGCACTGCCACTCACTGGTAGTAAAGTGACTAGATCTGTATGTATATTTCACTCCAGTACCACTCTCAGTGGCTGTCTTAGGGCAGTTTTTATCGCATGATCTGCAAGAGTGCAACTTGAAGTTGTGCTCATGTGCTCGATAAACGCTATATCTTGGATGTACTCTACAGGGAGGCATGTCGGCTTTTGGTTTGGCAGCATTTGCCACCCAAGTCTGGACGGCTGAGTACTCAGCCAAAGAGTAAGCTACATGGAGGAGCTTGACACTCAGAAGATAGGAAAGTTACTTCCCAGTATTCTTCTTTAGCATGTCCATTTCTTCCATAGAGCCACTCTCAACCCATCCTCGGGGCTCATGAGAATCTTGTCTCACTGCTCTTCTCCATCCGGCTGTGGAGCGTGAGCAATTGGCTATTTGTTTTAATTCCAGCGGTGGAATGGGGTTAACTGTATCTCTTACTGTTTCTGTTCAACTTAGTGGGCCTTCTTGTCATCATCTTATGCCCTCTTTTTGTTACCAGAGAGAGGAATGAACATGTATATATATATATATATATTTTTTTTTTTTTTTTGAGCTTTTACTCCTGCCCAAAAATATTTTGCCTTTTTTTTTTCTGTCTAGTGTTTTCACTTCTCTCTAATTTGTTCCTTTTTGTCCTTCTCTTTAAGACAGGTACTGTGGTGGTGGTGGTGGTTGTGGCTGGCAGTGCATTATGTGGTGCTGACATGCACCATAAATAAGTGCCATATGGCAGTGCTGATGGGCCTAAAAGTCCTAGTTCCGGCAGGGTCCTAATACCTCTGGCTAAGACCAGAGGATGTAGCTCTGTGAAGGAGATATTCGAGAAGACCAGGAGTTACTGATAAGTAACTTTTCTTTCCCTAGTTCTGTGAATGATCTCATGCGCCCTGGACTAGTGCAGTATCATTTGTGGCAACATGTACAGCGGCAACAGTCTACAGCCCAACTAAGCTGCATGGCTTGGCCCTGGAGATCACTCATTTGACCCGCACTCCAGGCAGGCCTCTCCGGAGCTACCATCCTAGTTCATCAAAGCCCCCTCCACCTAACTCAACTGCCCTAACTGTGGAATCTGTAACTGCTATATTCCTGCCACTCCAACCAGCACTTTCCTTCCTTCTCCTTGGCAGTTTGGGTGTCCTGGTGCCTGGACTGCTCTCAAAAACACCATTTTCTAGGGACGTGGATATGTTGTTCAATCCACACTGTCTGGCAGGTGCCTTGCGGCTTTAAGAAGTGCCGGAAAGTCTTCAAGCTGGCTCCTCCCACTCACCCAGGTGGTAAAACCCTTCGCTCCACCCCATGATTCCAGATCTTCCTTACCACTTGGAAGCGCAGGTTTTCTCCTTATCGCTCTTGCAACTTTAGGCCTGGATCCTAATCCTTCGTTTTTTCTGAAAATCGTCTTAAAATTTACAAGACTTAAGTCTTCTACTCTTCAAGGCCATGGGATTCAAAAATCTACCTAGCTTCCGTCGGTGCTCTTTAAGGGCAGAAGATGTCTTGGGCCAACCTGCACGCCACGTACAAGCATTGCCTGACTTGCCCATGATCCGCAGGCCTCACATCTCTGCAAGTCTTTTTGGCTTCGTTCTGGAAGACCACTGCCTCGACTCCAGCTGGGCGCCGAGAAATAGTTTCCGCCAGTGAAGTCAAGGAGGCCTGTTGGGTGGTGTAAGGGGCTGTGGGTCCATGGAGCAGCTGAAGCAGCTAATCACTGCCGAGGAGGAGGCAGCCCAGGCCGCTTCTACTTCTCTCAAGGCCTGCATTTATCCCGCCTCCTTGGGCTCCTCCTACACTGCTTCCTTAGGGAGCTTTGTCAGTCCCTCTCCACCAAGGGAGAAGGGCCCTCAGGGACTCACTTTAGTAGGTCGAAGAAAAAGGAACCGAAAGGTAAGTCCCACCATCTACGTTCTTGGGAGCAGGAGGGATGTTGCTTCCTGGAGCATCTGCATTCGACTTCGGTCGAGGTTGCGGCTAAGGCTGCTGGCTTTTCGGCGTTCCCTTCAGGTCAGCTGGCTGAGACACCCGTTGATGCAGTCGAGATTTTTCTTGACCTGTTGGATGGGTTGTCGACTGGAGAAGCCATTAACCCTGTTTCACCGGTTCCCTCAGTGGTTACTGAGGACTTGCCTCACCTCCGTGCCGAGAACCCCAGTCAAGGACCCTGAACATGGATGGGCGGGTTTCCCGCCCCTTTTCGAGCCACCATTGGCGACCCCGACGGTCTCGGTCCTCCTCTATGTCAGGTGGGTCCCGCCGACATTGTTGGTCTCTGTCCCAGCATCATGGAAAGCGGCGTCGCTACTCGTCCTCTTCGGAGGACAGTCTCCAATGCAAGTTGCGTCGGTGCTATGAGGACATGATGTGGCAGCAGCTCTTATTGGCTGGCAACAAGCCGACTCCATCGTCTTCCCTGGCCATTAAGTGGCTGTCGCCCGAACTGCCAAAGCAAACTCTCTCCATCGGCTCCTTGGTCAAGGAGCCGACTCTGGCACCGATTGCTCGGCCAAAACTGGCTGCTCCACCCATTGTGGTGGAACCACCGCTTCCGCAACCAAAGACTGGGGCCCCGATCAAGGATTCTCGGTTGGGTCAGGGCTTGCCTCGCAGGTTGCCGGTCACCCTCACCCCTGATCGGCCTTGGTGAGTGGAGGCACTCGGCAGCTGTTCGCGACTCCTCCCTGTTTTCCAGGCCCCTCGACCTGGAATCCTCCGGAGGTCTGTCAGTGGATGAGAGCCCATCCTCGTTCCTGGGAATTCTTCGGCTCATCTCAGAGTCTACTGGGATGCAGCTCGAACCTGTGCAGAAAGGGGCTGATATCCCCTCACGGAGATTTTGGACGCATCATCCTCCCCCAAAGAATTCGAGTACTTGACCCTGAAGATCGAACTTTCTCCTTCCAGTGCACTCTGTGTAATAAGCTGCTACAAGCCTCCTTCTGCAGGGCCGCATCTCCTGTCTCAGTTCTGTACTGGGGCTGAGTTCCTTGAAAACCATTATTCTGGGCGACCTGAACTATGATCAGCTATCAAGTGCATCATCTCCCTTGAAATCCTTTTGTGACACTCTAGGGCTGGTGCAACTCATTGGCGAGCCTACTCTCCCAAATAAAAAGAACCTTAACAGCAGCTCCCTCTTAGATGTAATTTCGGTTAGCAAGCCACAGCTGTTCTCTCTTGTCGGAACATTTTTCTCAGACATTAGCGATCATTGTATAATCACCATCATTAGATCTGTGCACAACCCACAGTTTGTGGCAAAGTTCTCTATCAAGGCAAAACGAACTTTGATTTGTTTGCTCATGTCTGCAACTTGAAACATTCACTGCGATGGCAGGAATTCTTCCTAGCCAAAATGGTTAACAGGGCATATACTATTCTTTTACGATATTTTAAGTGAGGCTTTAAATAAGCATGCACCCTTGGTTAAGGTGCGGGTCAGGAGCAGCACCTGCCGTTGGTTCTTGCCTGAGCTCAAAGCTTCCCTGTTAGAAAGGGATACTTTATGGAAAAAAGCCAGAAGAAGCAAGAACGACTCGGATTGGTGTCTTTTAAGAAGCACCGTGAATAAATGCACCAAGTTGGTCAGAGCAGCCAAGGTCACTTACCATCGCTCGGAGCTAGCCTCTGCCTCAAGAAATCCTTCAAACTCTGAAAACATTAAAAGACATGTCTGACATGCACCTGGAATTACATTCCAGCAAAATTAAGTCCGTGGCAGCGTTTTCTAACCGATCGAGATATTGAAGCCCTCAATAACTGCTTTGCAACGGCAGGGCTAGCATTTGATACTTCTCCTGCCAATGACCTCTGACCACAGCTCAGGGCCCACTAACCCACGAGTCCCCTCACCGAGAGGCCTTCCTCCTGCCTGTCTCTCTAAAAGAGGTGGAAGACCTACTGCTGCAACTGGACACCAGGACAGGAGCAGGCTCCAACTTCATAGAGCCATACTATCTGAAATGTGCCTACCATGTGCTTGCGGTGTCAATCACCCACCTATTCAACACATCACTCTCCCAGGGTAGCCCCCCCCAAAGGAAAATAGCCCATGTCATCCCTCTATTAAAAGCAGGTGACCCCTGCTATCTAAATAATTACAGACCGATCTCCCTCCTCCCCATCCTGTCTAAATTACTAGAAAAAATAGTGTGTGGCCAGCTAGGGGTATACTTAGAATCCAGAAGCCTATTAAACCCGGTTCAGTCTGGATTCAGAGCAAAGCACAGCACCATAACAGCCCTAGCTAGGGTGACCAATGGCTGGCTCCTAGACCTTGACAACAAGAAGCATGTCTGTGCCATTTTCTTGGATCTTAGTAAGGCATTCAACACAGTCGATCACAGCCTGCTTCTTTCCTCCCTAAGCACCTTAGGCCTGGACCATAAATCTGTGTGCTGGTTTGCAGACTACCTTGGAGAACGGAAAAAGCAGGTTAAAGCTGATGGTGATCTTTCTCCATTAAAACCTATGCTGAGGGGTGTGCCCCATGGCTCTATCCTTGGTCCCCTCCTCTTCGCAGTCTACATTAACAACATCAATGACCCCATCAAAAAAGCCAACATCCACTTATTTGAGGATGACACTGTACTGTACTTGAGTCATCCCATGCCGGAAGCAGCCTGTGAAGACCTCCAAACGGAATTTAACCTTCTACAATACCAGCTCATAAACAAAAAGCTTTTGCTCAATGTGAAAAAACAGAAGCCATGCTCTTCTCCCCCTCCTTGCATGCAACAATTCCTGCTTGGGGGCTGTCCCACAAATTACCACTGTTCTTGGAGAAACACTAGAGTATGTAGCTAAATTCAAATATCTAGGAGTTTGGCTCGATCATAAACTTTCCTTCGCTGACCATCTTGAAGAACTACAGAAGAAACTAAGGCAAAGATTAGGACTATTCTACAGAATTAACCACCTGCTCACAAAGGAGGCCAAGATTCAACTGATTCAAGCTACCTTCCTATCTTTAATAGATTACGCGGACCTGCTCTACAGCCACTGCACTGGCTAAGTTGGACACCCTCTACCACAGAGCTATCAGGTTCATTACTGGCCTTCCACTTTCCACACACCACTGCTCCCTGTACTCATTTTTAGGCTGGACTTCCCTTCACTATAGAAGGAATAGAAATGCCGCCCTATGGGCCTTCAGAGCAGTGACCAACAAGCTCCCCTCATATGTCTCAGATTGTATTCCCTGGAGTGTGTTAGGCACCTACGCTCTAAGGAGCTATTCCCTAATTGCCCTCCAAGTTCCAGGAGTCAAAACTCGTTTCGGCAAAGCTGCTCTAAGCTTCTATTTACCCACATTGTGGAACGGTTTACAAGGGAACTTGAAACTGAGCTGCCCTGTTAGCCTGAATATCTTCAAGGCGTTGTACGATCGCTACATGAAAGCACCTTGCAAATGTTTTCCTCGCTGCTAGCCCATTAATTCCACAACTCCCCCTTTCCATCCTGACGCTCGCCATGTTTCTACCCCTGGCTCTCACTCTTTCCCTATTAACTCTTCCTGCTGCACCCACCCTTCCCTGTCCACTCCAGCCTGGCTAAAGTCCCACCCCATCCATAGTACTGTCCCAGTTATCTACCCCTCCTCCGTCATTATCATAATAAACAAGTTCATGACAGCCATTGTCACTTTCTGTGGTTTTAGCTCAATTTTTCCCCCAGTCGTCGGTAATATATCCCACCCCATACACCGCCTCTTTCCCCTATATGTGTAGTTGCCGACTGCCTCACTCAAAAGATCTTTGCTTATAACTCCTGTATGCCTATGGTTGATTGTACATCTGCTGACTTCTTCAATTGTAAAATAATGCTGTTTTTTTTTATTTATTTCAACCTTGTACTGTACTGTATACACTGTATATACTTTTTCTTCCTTGTATATTATTGCTTTTTGTATACCTGCTTCTGTACTGTACTTTGATGTATTCATGACCAGGTCCACCTTGCAAATGAGCCTTGCTCAATGGTGCCCGCCTGGATAAATAAAGATTTTGATTGATTGAGGGGATTCCCCCATGGAGGCCTTCCCAGTGGCAGAGGCCATTGTTGGTCTGGCCCTGGAGTTGTGGCAGTGGCCTGCATCCTGTCCTGCGCCTTTGGCCAGGATGGCCCTCAAGTATGCAGTCCCCATTGGTTCCCTCTCCGGTTTTTCGGAGCACCCCTTGGCTGATGGGCTGGTAACTGATAGCGTCTTCCGGCACTCCGGAAACGCTAGGGACGTAGAGAAGCCCCCAGACAAGGAGTCCAAGAAGCTGGACTACTCCCGGTGCAAAGTTTATGCTGCCTCCTTCCTAGGCCTTCAACAGGCTAGCTCGGCTTTACTAATGGCACACTTTTCACACGCCCTTATTTGCTCCCTGGATGAGGTGCTTCCTCATCTCATGGCTGACCTTCAAACGACGGTCAAGCAGGTGCGGGATCAGGGAAGGGCGGTGGCCAAGCAACAGCTCCAAACTGCCTTGGACATCAGAGAGTTTTGTGCCCGGTCAGTAGCAGCCGCAGTAGCCATGCGCCACAGAGCTAGGCTGCGGATCTCCACCTTCACGGCGGATACCCAGCATAAGCTGGCAGACGCGTCCCCTTCTTGGGCACCGACTTGTTCGGGCCTGGGGTGGAGGGCCATCTCCAGAGGATCGAGAAGTCCAACGCCACCTTGGACTTGGTCATGTCTGCCCAGAAGGACAAAGGCCGCTAGCAACAGCGTAAGC
Source organism: Neoceratodus forsteri (assembly GCA_016271365.2). NCBI lineage: Eukaryota > Metazoa > Chordata > Ceratodontiformes > Ceratodontidae > Neoceratodus > Neoceratodus forsteri. The sequence continues at coordinate 1,099,210,133 of CM057458.1, read as the reverse complement.
CCTTTCGCAGTTCTGCCCCTGCGGCACGTCCGGCCCAGCAGCACCAGCAACAGGGCCAGCAGGCTCACGCCTGGCACCCCAAGGCCAAGCCTGCTGCTTCCTCCCACAGGAAGCCTGGAGGGAAAGGTCCAAGTGGCTCCTCGGCCAGCCCTTCCTCCAAGCCTGCCCAGTGACGGGTTGAGGGGTGCCGCCCCCAACCTCGTCACTCCTCCCCTGGGTCCCCCTGTGGGGGGACGGCTCAGCCACTTCCTTTTGCCTAGTCTGCTATCACCACGGACCGTTGGGTCTTGGAAGTGGTCGACAGGGGTCTGCCTCTGGAATTCGAGCGGACCCCTCCCTATCTAGCCATCGCCCCTCAGGGGCTACTGGTTCCACAGCCTCGCTCTCTGCTTGTTGAGCCGACATAGCTTTGCTTCTCCAAAAGGAGGTGATCAGCAAGGTGGCGGATCCTTTTCCTTGTCCAGGGTTTGTGTCCAGGTACTTCCTGGTCCCAAAACGGACGGGGGACTGGTGCCCCATTCTTGATCTGCATGACCTGAACAAGTTCCTAAGGCCGCGCACCTTCAGGATGGTCACTCTGGCTCAGATCATACCATCCTTGGAACTAGGCATGTGGTTCTGCTCTCTGGAACTCTAGGATGCGTTCTTTCACATCCCAATCCGTCCGTCACATTGGTGATTCCTCTGCTTCAGAGCAGAGGGATCCCTCTACGAGTTCCGGGCCGTGCCCTTCGGTCTTTCTCCAGCTCCCAGGGTCTTCACCAAATGCATGGCAGTGGTGGCAGCATTCCTGCAATGCTGAAGGTTCAGGTGTACCCTTACCTGGACGACTGGTTGATAGCAGCCCCCTCCAGGTTGGAGGTGGAGCGGTCCAGAGATCTGGCCCTCCAGGTCTGCTCTCAAATTGGTCTCCTGATCAACGAGGCCAAATCGGAACTCATACCATCGCAAGTGATTCAGTTCATCGAGGCAGAGCTCGACTCTCTTCGAGCCAGAGCCCAGCTCCCGGCAGACGGGGCCCGAGGTCCTTTCCTCCTTTGCCCAGTCATTTCTGGTTGGGCAGTTGTGCCCTGCATGGGACTTTCTGCGCCATCTGGGTCTCATGGCGGCTTGCACCAGCGTGGTCCATTGGGCCTGCTGGCATATGCTTCCCCTGCAATGGGGGCTGGCCCACCAGTGGTCACAGCGCTCTGGTCCTTTGGACCAGCCAGTAAGCATGACCCAGAAGATGTGGGACAGTCTGCAGTGCAGGACGGTATTCCGTTTGTCCGCCCCGAGCCGACAGTCATTCTTACGACCGACGCCTCTTTGATGGGTTGGGGTGCCCATCTGGCGGAGCTCCGGGCCCATGGCCTCTGGTCCCCTCAGGAGTCTCGATGCCACATCAACCTGCTGGAGCTGTGAGCGGTTCAGCTAGCCCTCACCGCCTTCGCTCCATTTGTACAGGGTCAGGTGGTTCAGGTCCAGATGGACAACACGACGACCATGTACTGTCTCAACCGGCAGGGTGGGATGCACTCCTTGCCTTTGTACAAGAAAGCTCTCTGCATTTGGTCTCTCGTGATAAGCCTAGAGGCGGATCTCCTAGCCATCCACGTGGCAGAAGCCTCGAACAGTCTGGCCGATGCCCTTAGCCGGATAGGCGCTGCATCTCACGAGTGGTCTCTCGTGCCGGAGGTAGTTCAAGAACTGTTCTCCCATTGGGGCACCCCTCAGGTGGACCTGTTCGCCTCCAGGGAGAACGCGAAGCTGAGACTGTTTCATGCCTGCTCGCTGCAGGGGGATGCCTTCTTGAGGCCGTGGACCCCGGGCCTCTTCTACCCCTTCCCTCCATTTCCCTTAATCCACAAGGTGCTTCTCAAGGTGAAGAGGGACAAAGCACAGGAGATTCTGGTAGCCCCAGACTGGCCTCGCCACTTCTGGTACCCAGATCTCCTTAGCCTCAGCTCCAGGCTCCCGAGGCAGTTTCCAGCCTGCCTGGACTTGATCTCAGTCAAAAAGGGGAAGGTACTCCATCCGGACCTTCAATCTCTGCACCTGACGGCCTGGTTCCTGAGCGGCTAGAGTTCCAGGCCTTGGGTCTTTCCGACGAGGTCCTCAACGTCGTTGAGGCGTCACGGAAGGAGTCGACCAGAAAATGTTATGCCTTAAATGGAAGAGATTCTCCATTTGGTGTCAGGCCAAGGGGTTGGACCCCTCTTCCTGTCCATTGGCTAACATTTTGGACTATGTGTGATCCCTTTCTCAGCTAGGGCTTCGGTCGACGACCCTTAATGTGCACCTGGCAGCCATCTCTGCCTACCAGGTGCGGGCCGGCAAGCAGTCGGTGGTGCAAGAGAAGGTGGTCTGGTGCCTTTTCAAAGGCCTTGATTACATATCCCCTCCGGTGCGAGAACCTCCACCTCCATGGAATCTACTGCCGATATTGGCTAAGCTCATGGGCAAGCCATTCGAACCGATGCACAGGTGCGATATCTCCCACCTGTCATGGAATACCGCCTTCTTGGTGGCTATAACATCAGCCAGAAGGATGGGAGAGCTCCAGGTGCTTTCCATCGAGTCTCCTTATCTGGTCTTCCACAGGGACAAGGTTGTCCTTCGCCCCCACCCGAAATTCCTTCCGAAGGTGGTGTCAGAGTTTCACCTGTACTAGTTGTTGACTCTACCGGTGTTCTACCCCAGTCACACTGAGATTTAACAGGCTCCATACTTGACCCTAGAAGAGCCGCTTATTATAAGGAGCGGACGGCTGAAGTTCGGGGAGAGGTTCGCCATCTATTTGTCACCTACGCTGAAGCTGCACCTAGCAGACCTGCAGTCAAGCGGACGATAAGCAGGTGGGTCACCTCCTGCATAGATCTCTGCTATAGGTTGGCGGGCATGGAGCCACCCAGAGGGACAAGAGCTCATTCAGCCCGCCATACCGCTGCTTCTAGGGACGTCCCTATACAGGAAATCTGCAGGGCTGCTACCTGGAAGTCAGCACACACCTTTATTTCCCATTACCACATTGACCTAGAGTCACCCCGGAATTCTGGTTTTGGGACCTCGGTTCTCCAGTTCTTATTCCCCAAGTAAATATTGGGGGTGCGCGCCTTGCCTCCTTTCTCCCGGAGATCAGCTAGGAGTCTGCCAGACAGTGTGGATTGAACAACATATCCATGTCCCTAGAAATACAGGTTACTCACCTGTAACAGGAGTTCTAGGAGTGGTATATATTATTCATCCACACTACCCACCCGACCTCCCTGGGTTCGACGCGCAACCTGGCTTCCAGTGGGCTAGATCTGGCATCATGGGGCGGAGCCGAGGGTTTTACCACCCGGGTGGGTAGGAGGAATCAGCTTGAAGACTTTCCGGCACATCTTAAAGCGGCAAGGTACCTGCCAGACAGTGTGGATGAACAACATGTACCACTCCTAGAACTCCAGTTACAGGTGAGTAACCTGTATCTTATGTTGATGCCCTCAACTTGATCTGCCAGATGCCGATACCTATCCGCTAGTGATGGTGCATCCTTATAATTACGCCTTCTGCAGTACCTAGCTTCTGTGCTTGGATTCATCCCTCCCACTGGAGATGAGTCCCTGCGATTATCCTATGTAGCCTACCTGTTCTGCTAGCTGCCGTATCCGTGGCCTAGTGCCTACATCCCTAGCCTCCACATAGAAATGTAGACGTTGACGGCAGATAAGGACTGCAAGGCCCATCCAGTCTGCCCATTTCTTTTTCTACCCTATGAATGTGGCATCGACCTTTGCTCTGTCAGTGGCCTATCTATTCATACTCATGTGTATTGCTCCCTTATGCCTATCCCATGCCTGTTTGAAGCCCTGCAGTGTATTCATATCCAACACTTCCTGAGGTAGTTCAATGCATCCACCACCCTTTCTGGGAAAAAGAACTTCCACACATTACCTCTTAATCGGCCTCCCCTCTAATCTCATGCTGTGCCCTCTTGTCCTGCTATTTTTCTTATATTGAAGCATGTTAGACTTTTTCACTTTGTTAATGCCCTTAAGGTGTTTGAATGTTTCGATCATATCACCTCTCTCCCTCCTTTGCTCTAGGGTATACATATTGAGCTCCGTTAATCTGCCCTCATATGTTTTCTGATGCAGTCCCTGCACCATTTTGGTTGCCCTGCCCTGGACTGCCTCAATTTGGTCAATGTCCTTGTGAAGGTGTGGCCTCCAGTATTGCACGCAGTACTCCAGATTGGCCTAACCAGTGTCTTGTAAAGAGGGATTATTACCTCCCTCTTCCGACTTGTGATACCCCTACTAATAGACCCCAACATCCCCCCTAGCCTTACCTACTGCTTTAGTGGTCTGCTTAGATGATTTCAAGTCATCTGTGATTATGATGCCAAAGTCTCTTTCTTCCCTTGTGACTGCCAGCAACTCCCCTCTCAACCTATAGGTGGCTTCAGGGTTTCACTTCCCTGTGTGCATGATCTTGCACTTCTTTGCATTAAATGCCAGTTGCCACACTTCTGACCATTTTGCCAATTTATCCAAGTCTCTTCACATTCTGCCCACCCCATCTGGATCATCTGCTCTGTTGCAGATCTTGGTGTCATCTGCAAACAGACAAACCTTACCCTTCAGTCCATCCGCAATGTCACTGATGAAGATATTGAAGAGGACTGGCCCCAGGACTGATCCCTGAGGTACCCCACTTGTGACTTGCATCTCTTCCGACTGTATACCGTTTACCACCACTCTCTGTTTTGCGCCTGTCAACCAGTTTGCCACTCAGTTGATGAACTTCTGACCCACCCTGATCCTACCCAGCTTATTAATCAATCTTCTGTGTGGAACAGTATCGAAGACTTTGCTAAAGTCAAGGTAGGTGACATCGACTGCTTCTCCTTGCTCCACCACTCTGGGTACCCAGCCAAAGAAATTTATGAGATTAGTTTGACAGGACCTTCCTGTTGTAAACCCATGCTGTCTTGGACCCTGTGCTCCTATGGATTCCAGGTGTTGCACTATCCGTTCCTTAAGGAGTGCCTCCATAATCTTGCCCACTACTGAAGTAAGACTGACTGGTCTGTAGTTCCCTGCCTCCTCCCTGCTACCACTCTTGTGGAGCGGGATCACATGATCCCTTCTCCCGTCTTCTGGGACCTCTCCTGTGCTCAGAGGCTCACTAAACAGTTCTAATGGCTGTGCTAGTTCCACCTTCCTCTTCAGCTGCCTGTTTATCTACCTGTACCCCCATGTACTTCCAACTGCCAATCAAACCCGGTACTGTATCTCTTATGAGCGTTGACCATCCGTCAGTAGCCACAGAAATATCCCTACCCAGCCCTAGCAGTGCATTAGGTTTGGTTCCCACTCTTCTAGACACAGATGATTTTTAGCTTGATTTTGTTTACTTTCAAATAGGGACAGGAGATTAGTGCAGGTGGCATCTTATTTACCAGCAGACAGTGCACAGGTCTTTGGATTTGTCAGTGACAAGTCATTTACATTAAGTTGCATTGTTTGGGTGGAGGGACTGCATCTTGAAAAGCTGATTATTAACATGTACATGCATGAAGAACAGTGATAGAAACACAGAAACATAAAATTCGTTGGTAGATAAGGACTGCTTGGACCACCCACCCTGCCCTTTTGTCCCCTTCCTATACGTTCACCGCAGACCCAGCATGAACTCTGGCTACTCCCCTTCCCCCAACATTTCCCAACTAAGATTCCGTTGTGTCTGTTCTATTCATGACACTCTTTCAGTAAAGAAGTAGTTCCTCGCATCCTTTCTAAATTTTCTCCCTTCCAGCTTCACTGAATGTCCCCTTGTGCACCTTCTCTTTGGAAAAATACTCCCCTTCTGTACCTTGTTTACCACTGTGAAATACTTAAAAGTGTCTATCATATCCCCTCTCTCCCTCGGTTTACATACTGTATTGAGATCCCTTAGTCTCTCCTTAATGGGCTTCTGATGCAGCCCTTGTGCCATTTTAGTAGCCCTCCTCTGGACAACCTACACCCTATGTCCTTCTTGAGATATATTCTCCAGAACTGGACATAGTACTCCAGGTGGGTTCTCACCAATGATCTATACAGTGGCAACACCACCTCCCTGCTTGATGGGAAAACACAGTGGTACCAGTTATGTCAATTGAGCGATGAAACATTGTTTATCAGGCACACAAAAAAATCCAACACTGATTAAAAATAACCTTAATAAGATGTAAATTAGAACAAATTACCCCAAAAAGGCAATAGATGTTAATGTACATGTAGTTTGCCCAATTGCACGTGACCAGAATGTGGAGCATACAACTTTATACTTCACCAGCACGCATGTGGGAGGAAGAGCAGCTACTATACCTTACCAGTGAGCTGTGTTCGGGCAGACGTGATAGACCATTTGGCCTAATCTGCTAGCAACTGTATGCATGTATGTATGTACCGAATAAAATTAATTTCTATCTCTACACTAAGCTGAGAGAAAGAGGTAACATTGAGCTACGTAACAGCATTTTATACTTTTCCTGTATGTGATATTGGAAACCCCTTTGCCATTTGTGTTTGGATCGTAAGTTAGGGTGAACCCTACAGAGAAGAGCTTTCTCACATGCATGGAAAATTTGAATCACTTGAACTAATATAGAACATTTATTTATAGCATATGAATGCTTGCTTTATAATGCACTTGGGATACCGTCTCACTGAGAATGAAAATTTGCAGAGAGATCATTAGCACTTTGCTTGCTACTCCTTTTACTTCAGCATGCAATTCTGCATTTTTTATGATGTACCTAGATGAAATGTGTTAACAGCTACTTTTTATGAAAATAAGTGCCATACGAAAAGTACCATATTAGCAAGTATCTCTCTTTGTGTGAAAAGTATCCATTTCTCATTGGACTCAATACTGTGTTTTACAGTACTGCCCTTAAATTGGTCCTAAACACAAAACTCAAAACCCATATTGTACTGCAGTAGTGCTCAGTGACTGGATCCACTACAACTGAAGATATCCTGATACTGTATTGTTATCATGATGCCCTTAGTCTCAGCTAGTTAAAACTCCAGGAATCATTTATGGTTATAAGTTCAGAGGTGCAAAACAGCTCAACTGCTGTGAGTGTGCTGGATAACAAATCCAGAGTATAAAAAGGCAGATATCTGCACCACTCACCAGCTTTAAAAAACAGCTTGTTTGGAACACATTAAAACATACCGCCATATATCTAATTCACATTGGGTCATCACAGAAATCCCAGCCCGACCAGTTTCGCACCTAGTGTGTCATCAGGGGGATTAATGATGTACTAGGTGTGAAACCGGTCAGGTTGGAGTTTTCGGGATGCCCCGATGTGAATTAATGTACATGGCGGTATGTTTTAATATGTTTCAGTAAAGTTGCCTTTAAACACAGATGAGTGGTGAGGATATTTGCTTTTCTGTATCACTGGATTATCCATTTTTTAAATTGCTGTTTATTCTCCTCATCTCTAGAAACTGATCTAGGGGAATGGGGTAGAGGGAAAGGAGGTGCAGAAAGTGCCAAGTTGAGAGGGGTGTTGTGTGCAGGAACAGACAGGGATGTGTGGTCTGAGGGTGATGCAGTGCTTAATTTGCATTAAGTGAACATGCCGAATCTGACGTTTTGTCCAACGGCGAAGCAGGTAGGGCCAATGATTTTCTGATTTCAGTGGAAAACATTGATTAAAAAAAAATGAATTTATCATTTTTAAACCAGCATTTGGGAGTGAATTCTTTATGAAAAGCACTTTGCTTCATCTTTTTGGGAAGACCCCTCCATTTAAAGCCACATCTTTTTGCACAGTTTGCCGATTTTACCTCAATTTGGGGAAAGAAAAACGGTAAAAATGATTTTAAGATTGTCTCAAATAGAATTGACCGTTTTTAAAAATGAAAAATCATTACTTTTACGGAGGTCTTAATAAAATACTTTTTTCTTTGGCATTTTGGTACTTCAGTGTCATGAAACAGCAGTTTTTTTTTGTTTTTTTTTAAACGTCCCCCGGTTCTTTCGGCTTGGTCCTGGCGGATTGGGATCCTGGCGTCATAGTGCTCGATGGCCGGGTGTTTTTCTGGCTTTTATCCCTTTTTCTTGTGTGGTCCCACCCCTGAGAGCTGTGGCGTGAAGGACTTGTGTCCAGACTAATGACGTGCTGATGCACAGCATAGTCAAGTGCCCGGCAGCACCCTCCCCAACTTGTGAAAGCTGTGTGCCCTACCACCCATTCTTCCACTGGCAGCGCTACGGGTGCTTTCGCTCCCTGGAGTGCTCCCCACCAGAGGAGGAGGGCATCCATTGGGACGCTCAATCCTCTGACCTCCGATAACCCAGGCTCGTTCCCAAACCCAGGTCGCTGAAGTGGTGCAAGGTGTGGCGTCCAGTGCCTCAACCCTCAGCGCCACTGGGCTGGCATGAAATGGCATTTTTACAGAGCACCTCAGCCCACAGTGCCACTGGGTCGGCATGAAACAGCACTTTCACAGAGAGTACACACTGACCATGTTCAAATTGTTGGCAAGCCACATGATCTGCATCAGCCAGTTATCGACGCTGGAGATGGAGACCCCCCGCTTTTTGTATCTGCCATTTATTTATTTGAATATTGGTGACTGGGAAAGGCACAGTGAGCCGAGGCTCATTTCCAGGTACTATCCAGTGGAAAGGATTACAGGAGATTCAACGAACAACATTCAGTACAGTCCATTGTACGGTACCATGTGATAAGAGCTATAACAGACATACCGAGTGTCACAACAGCGACCACAAATCGTCGAAACAAATTCTGGCAATCAGCACATCAGCTACATAAACAAAAGTGACAGTGCATCACAAAAATAGAAATAAACATATGTAATCACAGCATCTATGCCCCCCCGATTGTTTTATAACCAACTCCGGGGGGGGGGCAGTCACTGAGGAAAAGAGGCAAACACAGGAGGAGGCTACTGGTGGGGAGGCATTGTGTTAGGGGAGAACATGGGGGGGGCAGCCTGTGGGCAGGGGCTCACATAGTCGGGACATAAAACCCCCCACAAAAAGCACAACGATCACAAAATTAAACCCCCACCAGTACCGAACCGCAGACCACAGCCCTAGCCACCATGCCAGATGGCAAGCTTGATTGGCCCTCCAAAACTAACCCCCTATGACCACCTTCTCCGTTCTCCCACGTACCTTCCCTCGCTATTCCAGGCCTCACTCTCTTCTCCGGTCACTCTCCTTCCTCCTCGTCACTCTGTCACTGTAGCTCTTAACACCGGGAGATCAGAGGGCTGTGGGTTCATTTCCCACATCTGGCACTTGGGTTAATATCCCAGTACTGACACTGTAATGCAGCATGAGAGGGGTGCTGCATTTCTGAGGTGCCGTCTTTCGGATGAGACGTTAAACCGAGGTCCCATCTGCCTGGATTGGTGGTAGTTCAGGTGGATGTTAAAGATCCCATGGCACTTATCGAAAAGAGTAGGGGAATTTCCCCGGTGTCCTGGCCAAATTTCCCTCATTCACTAAAAATACCACCAACAGCTTAATCTGGTTCAAGGTCCGTTGGCATTCATCTGTATCCCCCTCTCCCGGGTCGTGCCTGAAAATAGGCAGGATTTGTCTAGTGCACTTACCTGGTCAACAAAAGCTAAATAAAATAAAGCACGTTCACTCAAATGGAGTTGCCTATTTGAGTGGTTACCCATGATACAGAGTGAAGTGCAAGCACATTACAAATAAAATACATCACAGGCGCAAAACGCAGGTGAGAAATTATAGTGCTGCATTCCAGGCAGTAAGTCACCACTGTACATGAACAAAAGAAAGCCAAAAAATGCCTCTGTCCTGGAGCAAGGTAAGCGTTGCTGGACCAAAGTAAGCATTGCAGTGCACAAGAGACTTGTAGGATCTGGGAGACTAAACCCCTATTCCACCAGTATCACCAGGGAGTGCCTTCTATGGGAAACAAGCACGTAGGGGGTGAGAAGAATTTCAACTGGTGCCTGAAAGAGCTGGGAAGTTGGAATGGCGGAGGCAGGAGGGGAGCAGATTCCAGATTATTGGGAGGCAATAGGAGAAGGCAGCTTGCCCAGCAGAGGAACTGGAATGAGGAATGGAGAAGGTTCGTTAGCTTCTGGAGCAGAGGGAGCAAGGAGCAGGGGGGACTGGAGAGAGGAGTGAGAAGAGTTGGGAGGGAAGGGAACCAAACTAGTATTTGGAAATGAAGGAGGTGCAATGTGACTGGTGACAGAAGGAAGGAAGGGGAAGGACAGGTAAAGAGGAGTAGATGGACCAGTGATGTATATGAGAAGGGGAGAAGTGGCAAAAGGTGTTGCAGAGGATGTCCAGTTTGGCTAGAAAGGTGCAGGGGGCAGTACAGTAGACCATGTTTACATAGTCAAAGACTGGGAGCATAGTTTTGGTGACCAGCTCCTGGCAGACTGGCAGGGGTAAGCAGTCTTTGTTGTGATACAGCATACCCAGCTTAGGATGGAATTTCGCGTGGATAGCGTATATATGGGCTGAGAAGTCAAGCATGCTGTCAAGCCACACGCCGAGGTACTTGAAGGACTGCACTGCTTCAAGAGGGGAGCCATCCAGTTTGGAAAAAACTAGAGGTCTCAAGAGTCTGGCCAGTTTCTGGCTAGTGCCAAAGATCATAGATACCGCTTTGTGGTGCTGACCTACAGATGGTTGGAGTGGAACCAATGCAGAACATTGTGGAAATCCTGCTGAAGCAGGTCTATCACATATGCTGTAAAGGGGGTGGAGGTGAGGATAACTGTGTCATTTGTACACATGTAAATATGTGAGTCGACACAGACAGTAGGGAGGCTGTTCAGAAAAATAGAGAGCAGAATGGGGCCTAAGAAGGAGCCCTGCAGGACCCTAGCCTGGTTGGGCAGGGGTGGTGATGAGATATCCCCAACCTGTACCGACTATTGATGGCCGTTATATAGGAACAGAATACGGAACAAGTCAGTGGCTGGAACTGTGAGGCCAGTAGAGCTCAGTTTGTCCAGGAGGAGCGGGTGGGACACCAAGTTAAAGGCTTTGGGCAAACCAATGAAGATGGCAGCTGTGATGTGCCCATGATCGATCCCTGAGTAGATGAAGTCAGTGACCTGCCGTAAGGAAGAGACTGTGGAGTAGTGCTTTCGGAAGGCAGATTGAAATGGAGAGAGGAAATTTGAAGATGTGAGGAAGTTCAGCAGTCTAATTCTAATAGCAAATGCTAGAAGCATAAACCTAATAAAAAATCAGAATTGGAAATGATTCTCTGTAGAGATAAAAGATAATACTGACATTGCCGCAGTAACTGAAACGTGGTGGGATTCAACATGTTCTTGGACGTGTAAGATTACTGGTTACTGTCCTTTTTACAAAAATAGGAGAAAACAAAAAAGGGGGTGGAGTTTGTTTCTACGTAAAGAATCACTTTGATTGTCAACAAGTGCAAATTGTAAATGACACCGCAAATCCAATTGAGAGCATTTGAATTCAACTCCAGCTAACTCATTGAGTCCATGTGGCCATTTTAGGTCAGGTTCAGGAATGGATGGTTCCGATGCAATATGGCGTCTACTGGACTCAAGGAGCTAAAGAATAGATCAAAAATAATGTTAGGTAACTTTTATAGGCCTCCCATGTGTAGCAAGGAGTATAATGACAGCCTCATTACAGAAATAAAAATAGCGTCCAGCCTGGGTGATACAATCATTACTGGGAATTTCAGTTTACCAGGCATTAATTCAGGGCTAGAAATAATTTTTTGTGGATGGCTGTTCGAGGGTCAGGTACAATATTTATTTTGTCTGTCCCACAGAATTTGTACCTGTCCTACTGATTTTCGTTTACTAATTTTACATTTGTGTTTCCAAATACCAGCTAATAATAAGTGTGCCCCTTGACTAGCACAATGCCCTGAAAAAAGCTTAATAACTGATGGTACCTATTATAAGGCGCCATGAAACAGGCTGCTAAATATTACCCACTGTCTGGTACATGATCCTGAAAAGAACTTGTGTGTGCTCCCAGTTCGCTGCCCCGATGAGGGCTTTTAATTTACTTCCTTCTACTGCTCTGCAGGAGCTCTGACAAGGGTGCTTAATTAACTCCCTTCTGCTCTGCCCTGACAAGTGGATCAGCTTCCTCTGCTCCTATGTCGTTCTCCCTACTTAGTAACTCTGACAAAGGCTTCTGTCTTCAACATAGTTTTTGCTCCTGTTGCCGGCGCTAGTGGCAGATACACCTGCCTGTCTGGCCCTGTCCGGCTGGGGACCATCAAATGGCCTGGTGTTGAGGGATTTCTCCTTGGTTTCCCCCTTGTCCTCTTCCCCCGAGAGATGTAGGCACGAAGGACTAACCTCCAGGCTGGTGACGTGCTGACAGATGTCTCGGCCAAGTGTCTAATGGTACTCTTCCCCCTCCCCCCCCTGCTGCCCTTGCACTGCCACCCATGCATCGACACATGGCAGTGACGGAGTGGTGTGACAGCCCTCCCTTCCCAGAGGAGGAGAGTGTCCCCTGGGACTCAGTCCTCTTCTCCCCAGTCGGCCCCCAGTGACCTGCACTCATTCCTGAACCCGGGTTGCTGGCATCACGAGTGGTAGTGCTACCGCTGAGCCATAGGGCCAGCTGTAACAAAGACTTTTACCCAGCCTCCCCATCTCCTATCTCTAGAGTCCTTCTTGCCCTGACGGAGGGTTTTAAGTTTCAAGTTTATTGCAGGAATAACTCCATTGAGCAAGCTCATTCACAAGGAGGTCCTGAGGACGTATATCAGGAGCATATACAAGTATAAAGGCAAATAATATACATAAAACATAGTACATGGTAATATAAAGATATAGTACATCGTAATATAAGGTATGTTTGGTACACAGTGCTCAAAACACAACAATACTAAAAATTTCATAACAGAGAAGAAGAAGCAATGTGTTGATGTCAGGAAGTCTGGTATAATGATGGACTGTTAGCAGAGAAAATGTGATAGTAACTTTCAGAGGGGGTTGCTTTTGATAAGGGTGAGGTAGTTATGCTTGTGATAGTGGGAATATTAGGAAAGTGTGAGTTCTGTGCAGAAGTGGAATACAAACATGCAGACTTTTGTAAGTATGCGCTCAGAGTGCAGGCAAATGTGATATGCAGGTTTGTTTTAGAAATAGGTAAAAATAGCGATACATGAAATTGATAGAAAGATAGATAATTACATAGACGTATAGCGAGAGAGAGAGACACACACACACACACACACACACACACACAGGCAGAATAGGAATGGCAGTGAAGTATTGAAGTGGCGCCAACCCCACCCCCACCATTCAGAGATGGACATGCATTGGGGTGTGCCTGTGGGTCATTGCCCATAATGCTTGTGCCATTTCACCTCACCCTACCCTGCAGACACAGACAAGTGTTGAGGTGTGCCTTGGGGTGTTCAAGCTTTATACTCACCCCATTCCATAAGGAAATCACGCTGAAATGGGTACAGTACTGTATAAGAAAATGGAGTGAACTTTGGGGCTGAAGAGTCAAAGGCACACCTCTATACCTGTCACTGGCTGCAGGGTGGGGATGGGGATGGAATGGCGTGAGCATTACTGTTAACAATCCCCAGTCACACTCCTGATGCCTGTCAGTCCCTACAGGGCAGGGTGTTATGATCAGAAACCCTAATGTCCTGGGCGTTATGCGACTTCTTAACCTAGCAATAGCATGTAATGCATTACATTATAAGGACAAGGAAATGTTTTAATACATTTACAGACAGTTACATAAACTTAATTTTCTTCATAGAATAATTTAAATTTAGTAACAGTGGTAGTACAAAGAAGCAATTACCCAGACAACTTGAAAACTATAACTACTTTATATTGTACATTGACACCCCATAAGGACCTCCTTGAAATTGAGATGCAAATGTCACACATTTATCAGTTTTCTAACAGGAATATTTTACTATCCTAAATACATTTCTTGCTTCAGTAACTGCTTAGCACATCTGCTGCATGACCTATTTATTGACATTTTATACCTGCAATGCAGTGTACTGCTGCTTACGACACCAGCATCGTGAACCATAAAACAGATGACTGCCATAACTAGGGAGGCAGTATAGCACAGTGGTTTAAGGCTCTGAGCTGCAAATCTGGAGAGCTGGGTTTGAATCCAACAGCCCCCACTTGCATACTGGGTGACCCTGAGCAAGTCACTTAACTTCCATGTGCTCCCAGGTTGCCCCTGTAAACAAGCTTTCAGCTTAGTGTGCCACTCCTAGTTAAACAATTGAAAGAAAAAAAAACACAATGTATTATTTTTCTTGCTTTTTTTTGCTACTACAAGCTTTGACTAATACATCCATCCTTAAATGTACTTTTTATAGCTTATGTGTCTGTGACCTAGGCAGAACTACACTTAAAATCTTACACATAAATAAATCATCAGAATAGCATTTATTTCAGTAGCATCTCCTTCCTTTTCGGGTCCACATTACACTATGTATATATATTTATATCTTTTAACTTCAAAGCACTAAACTTATTCAGATGCACAAAACGCAAGACTTTATTCTCTTCACACATTACTGCTAAACTTCAGGTCCCAGAGAGATAAAAATGTAGAGCTTCCCCTAGCTATCTGGGTGGGTGCTTCGGCTCTGTGTGTGTGTGTGTGTGTGTGTGGGGGTATAAAAAGCTTTTAAGAAACAGACACTCTAGTATCCAATATGGGATAGTTTTCTTTGGGTGACACATTTTACTCCTTTGTGGGCTTATACCTTAATTGTCATTCTTGTGTTGCAAGTGCTGTAATTTTATGATGCGGTTTCACAGTTTCGCAAGTGCTGTATAAGGTTGCAGTTTCAGGCACTCCTTAGTTTTTCTTTCCTTCTGAACCTTAAACTTTGATGCCCCATGCAGCTCTGATGGTCAGTTGTTCCAACATGATTGATCCACCTCATGCCCCTCCCACATGAACCAAAAAAAAGAAAAGGTGGGGGTAGATCTTTAGGAGCTTCTCAGGTGGAGGTGAGGGTGGATCTTACCCCCCCCAAAAAATACTAATGCTGCCTCCCACTACTCAGGTTCCAGTTCTTGTACCTCCCATTTAAGAAAGAAAATAGTACCCTGCAACCATTGACTAACATGAAAGCACATTTATTTGAGGACAGAAAGCATTTCTTTGAGGAGGGTAAGGCGGAGGAGACTATTTACACCTTCAGCCAGTTCCATGGACAGAAAACATGACATCAGCCCTTTTGTTCATGCAAAACGTCTGCAGGCTCCGCCCACTGCAGCTATAAAAAAGCAGTGGAAATTAATGGGGGAACTATTGACCCATTAGTCTACCATCTCATGTCAGTAAAACACTGGAAAGACTGTTAAAATGTTTTGAGGATGAATCACAGACTGTCTAGTTATATGACATGACCCAGCATGGCTTTACAAAAGGATGGTCTTGCACTACTAACCTAGTTTCATTCTATGAAAGGTTCAGTAGGAGCATCAATGATGGTAACCCTGTGGAAATTGGACTTTGTTAAAGCACTTGACATGGTCCCCCACAACAAACTTGTGGAAAAACTGGGAATATAGGTTTTAATCACACTCTGGTGAGGTGGGTTAAGAATTGGTTGACTGACAGAAAACAGCGGGTGAGGGTAAGAGGCCAATATTCACAGGAGGGATTGGTGGCTAGTGGTGTTCCACAGGGTTCAGTACTTGGACTGACATTCTTTGGTTTGTTCATCGGAGACATGCACTTTAATATAAAAAAACAACATAATGAAATTTGCGGATGACACTAAATTAGGAGATGAGGTTGGTAACAACACTCAGTGTCAGTCCTTGGTGAGTGGCTTAAGACAGATTGAATTGTGGACAAATAAAAATAAGATGATGTTCAGCCGTGATGCATGCACTGGGCTTCGTTAGGGAAAGAATAATCCTACTCATTCATATGTTTGAAATAATTACCAGCTAAAAACTGTAGCTAATGAGCATGACTTGGGGATTATAATCGGTGATACATTTTCATCGTCCAGTCACTGTAGGAAGATTACACAGCCTGTACATGATTTTAAGAACCCTAAAGAAATCTTCTATGTCCAGCAGCGATCATTGTATTCTGCCTCTTTATAGAATTTATGTTAGATCTCATTTAGATTATGGTTCTCCAGTCTGGTCTCTATTTTTGAAAGTGAGATTAATTTAATTGAGAGTGTCCAGAGAAGAATTACTAGATAATTCCACAACTCGGACGTATGACGAGAGACTAAGGCTGGTCTGTTCAGTCTGAAGGAGAGAAGACTGAGGGGAGATATCCTGTTATTTAAAATACTTGATGGTCCAGAACTTATGGCTCAGTGTGGCATTGCATTTTGTAATATATCTATCAATCTGAGGTTGCATAATAAACAAGTTATGCTTTCTAGAACAAATACAAATAAAAGGGATACATTTTTCTCTCTCAGGGCATCTAGAGCTTGGATCACGCACTTGCAACAATTGGTGGATATTATAACCTTTAGCAAGTTTAAGACCGAGTTCGATAGGTATCTAATGTCCATGTCTAGAATAAAATGATGCACTCACCAAGAGTAGGAGACAGTCCCGATGGGCTGTTAGCTTACTTCTGTCTAATTTAAGCTGAGTAAATCTTATTTTGCATCTCAACAAAACCGAACAGGAAAGGGATTTGGGGATTATAATATCAAGCAACCTTAAGGTAGGTAGCCAGTGTTGCAAAGCTGTAGGGAAGGCAAATGGAATGTTGGCATGCATTGGGAGGGGCATAACTAGCAGAAGAAGGGAGGATCTGATGCCGCTTTACAAAGTTGTGCTGAGGCCGCTCCTAGAGTACAGGGTCCAGTTCTGGAGACTGCATCTACGAAAGGACATTCATGAGATAGAGTTCAGAGAAGGGCAACCAAGATGGTGCAAGGTATGCAGGGGAAGCCATACGAGTAGAGGTATAGGGAATTGGATCTGTACCCATTGAAGACCAGGAGGGAAAAGAGGGGGGCATGATTGAAACTTTTAAGTACGTAAAGGGGATCAATAAGGTGAAGTAGGGGAGCTTGTTTAAAAAGAAGGAGGTAGCTAAAACAAGAGGACATAGCCTATGATTGAAGGGAGGAAGATTTAGAGGCAACATGAGGGGGGATTCTTCATGGAGGGGGTGGTGGAGGCCTGGAACAAACTACGGAGGAGGTGGTGGGGCTGAAATGGTGGAGGATTCAAGAGTGCATGGGACAGACATATAGGGTTGGTAAGTGGGGGGAGGGGGGGTCCGTGAAATTGGTGATGAGTAGGGAGGAGGAAAGGGTAAACTCGATGGGCCACTTGGGTCCTTTTCTGCTGACAAATTTCTGTGATTCTGTATGATTCTGACAGGAGAAGGTAGGAAGGAGATGGAACAGAAGTTGCCAGGGGAGCTGGGGTCACGGAGCAGTGTGAGAATGAAGGGTTGAGCGGGTGAGTAAGTGGAGATGCAGTTGCAGGAGCTGAGAGGTGGAGAAGTTTAGGATCAAGCCCTTCAGGGCTGGACTTAGGTTGATGGGGGTTGGGGGTGGGGAGTGCAGAGCCAGAGTGGGGAGAGGGAGGGAAACTGGAGGAGAAGGAGGGGAGTGGGTGGAGAGGGGCGTGGGTGGAGAGGAGAGAACACGTGTGCTGAAGAACCTGTTGGAGTGAGCAGCAACAGAGGAAGGGTTAGACACAGGTGAACCATTAACCATGAAGTGGGTGAGCAGACTGGGGTGGGGGGTCAGAAAGGGAGTGGATTATCTTCCAGAATTTGAATGTGCAGTTAAGGTTGTTCTGGAAGATGGCTTTGAAATAGTCGTTTTACAGCCCCCACAGACTTTGTGCAGTTGTTTCTCAGTGCCCTGTAGTGGACAAGATCAGAAATGGATAATTTGTAGCAGACCAAAACAAGATCACATTTCCATCTCTCTTTTACAGTGGAAGGACCTGTAGCGGGAAGGAAACTCCTTTTATGTGAAAAAGAGTGACTTTTGGTCAGAAAACTTTAAAAATCATCACAGAATTGTGCATTATTTTTAGTTTGCTGATTTTGATTGTACTTAACTGTAGTTTCAGGCAGGCAGGCTAATAAAACCATGCTGCAGAGAAGAGAGGTTACAGAGTGTAAGCCTGAACTGGCAGATGCAGGCAGAATGAATTTAGCAAACTGAAAAATGGTGCTGTGAAGATTTTTGAAAGATTTGACAAATATTTTACTGAGTTCTGGGGGTATAGTAGAGGGCATATATATTCAGTGGTCCAGATAAGATTTTTTGGAGCAAGTATTTTACTCCTTATTTTCAAACTGAGATGAGTAAAACCAAATTGAGATGTATACAAATATCAAAAGAGGGCTGAGAGAAGGGGTGCTTTTTTTTTTAAATTGTCAGGGTTTTAAATAAACTGAAAAAAAAGATTAGCAGTTTGACACTTGAAAATGCTAATCAGATGTGAAAATGCATAGCATTTGGCATATTTTGATCTGCAGACTTTAAAAAAAAAGATATTGTTTTATTAATGTTGTGTACTGTGTCATGGACTTACTCAAAAAATGGTTAGCAGTCTACTGCTAAGCATTTCTGAAAATGCTTAGCATTACCCTGTTTTGTTGTGCTATACCAGCCATCTGAACCCCCGGTCCCTCAACAACCCAGGTCGCAGGTGTGGCGTCCAGTGCCTCAACCCTCTTCCTCTCATGCGTATAATTAAGAAAAACATTTAAATTCCTAATCATATGCCTTTGTTGAAATGCCTCACTCAACTGCTGAAATACTGGCCAAATAAATGCATTTTAAGTGTGACTTTTATTGAAGGTCAGTCTGGGAGGTGACAAGAGTTTCCCAAGCCAAGTAAGGTGTCATTGCCTTACCAGAGGGGGCCTGGGAGAGTAAGCTTCAAAGATAGTCATTACTCTGATAGAGAAAACCCCTTTGATCTCTGCAGATAAAATAGGCTTTTTCTAAGGGGTCTTGGTCTGTCCGGGAACACAACAAGGAAGGAAAGATAGGACTGAAGCTCTTAGGCTGTCTGAAGGGGGAGAAAGAAAGTTAAAGGGAATTGGCACTGAAGTGGTCAGGCTAATACAGTGTGTGGATAGCAAGAACATTTTCATTTTGTGCTTCAATTGTAAAGGCATGTTTTGGGTAAGAACTGGCCATCTGTCTTCTGTTTACAAGTGTAACATTTCTACTTTTAAGGTTGTAGCCTATTTCAGTCTATATTTAAGAATGAGGTTTACTGTTTAAAACCTTTATTTTCATATGTCTTCCCTGAATGCATTAGTTTAACCTTGTTTACTTTGGAATATTGTAAATAAGCAACTATTTATTAGGGTATGTGACTGGCTGTGCATTATGAATGGAGTATTTTGTGGATCTTTGAGATAGACGTCCTGTTGAAGAGACACTTCATCATAGCTAATCTGAGCTAAGTAATCCTTCCTGATACTGAAAAGCGATAAGTAAGCAATAACAGACGACAGGGTGTACCGTTATTGGGGATTAGTGCACACAGGGTGCGTTGTGAGGCATGAGGCCACAGGCAGTGTCCTCACAGCACCCGGGTGTGCATTAATCCCCAATAACGGCACACCCTGTCATGTGTTATTGTGTACATAACATGGGGTATGCAGAAAAAGACTGCTAAATGCTGTAAATATTTGTTTTATTTTGTTAAAACAGGGCAAAAAGGGATATATCCTGCTGCCTTGTAAAGTAGTCCCTAACAAATAATGCACCATTGATGACTGTTAAGTACATACTGTAGAAATGTCACACATACAATAATAACATGATGTGTGACATTTCTGCACTGTAACACCCTCTCATACCTTGCCTACTATACTCCCCCCGCCAAATGCACATCAAAGACCCAGCGCTACACATCAGCTGACAACAGATTAGAACTTTGTTTTTTCTCATTCATTGACAGCCACAGAGAGAAGGGCATTGCAGCACTTGTTTTACACTGTCTGTCACGTGTCTGCTCACTGTCTGTCCTCCATTCCCATCCCCCTCAAAACATCGTCGCTCACTCTGCTGGAGCACACTGCGGTCCTCGAGACAGACTGAAGATCGCAACACTTCACTTTTACTGTGTCTCTCCTGCTTTCTTTTTCATGGCACTGCTAATTACTCACTTTGGTGAGGACTCCAGCCATGAGATCAGGGAAGAACAAGCATGCATCAGGCCCAGAGAATCATAACCTTTCTTATGGGAGAGAGGGCAGTCCGCTGTATCAGGGATGGAAACTGAGGAGAGGCTCTCACTGTGTCACCTCGCTCTCCACTGCTGACAGGGACTCAGCTGTGCTGCTGTACAGCAACAGGAAAGCACTGCACACCGCCAAATTCCCCATCTCTTCCCATGCTACCGCCGGACACTGCTACTTCTGGAGCAGACTGCACGGCCAACTCCCGCTGTCTCTTGCCGGATTGCACATGCTTCAGGGGATAGAGAAGCAACTGACAGCGCACTATTGGCAGTGGAGAATGGCTGTCTGGCCCACATGGTGACTGGAGGACGGCGACCACAGATCGTTGGGTGGGTGGGGACAATTTGCCGCACGATACGCTCTCTCGCTCTGCCTCCTCTGTCAACGACAACTTGCACTGCAGGAATGATGACAATAGGGAGTGTCTCGGCTGCCCCCCCCCCAAACAACGAGCCCCACTGTTCTCCCATGACCACAACTACCACCAATGTGACAGGTCCCAGTGCTGCTCTGCGCTCTCTCACTGCAGGGAGGGACCTGGGGATGGGACATATCGTCGGGAGCAACTGCAACATTAAACCCGAGACAGACATGGCTCTGTTGTACATATGTGTACATCTGTACTTCTTCTGTGTATAAAACAGTTGGCAAAGGCAGCTCTGTACTGTTCATTAATTCTGCCACCTGCTTAGTGAGACTATAAATGACTGCTCTTAAAAAAATTTATTTCAGTCTACAGCAAGTCCAGGTTTGCCCACCAATCTAGCCAAGACCGTTTCACCCTGACTGTGCCGATAAGTGTGGTTTAATACACTGTCAGGTGATGGCTTACTACCAGTCAGCTACATAGCTCTGTGTAGCCCATGTTATAAGGTAAAGTAGAAAACAAGACTGCACTCTACTTGAGGTTTGAGCAGTTGGCCTTAGTGTGATCTAGGGGGGACTGGTGACTGGGCTCCTATATCCAGGTTTCTGGGGACATACCAAGGCCACGCATTGAGTATGTGGCTCTCTAGTGAGGTTTTGAACCTATGACCTGGTCCTAAGCTGGTGCTCTGCTCACTAGACCTCACTGTCTCCCGATAGGGGGTCTTGTAATAGGTACAAAATATTTTCTACAACGTGAACTACTGCTTGAAACACCCCACATAAAATGAAATGGTTTATTGGAACCAGTGCCTGGGTGAACAGCAGTACTCTACAGATCTCACTTTGAGGGGGGGTCTTGCAGCAGGTAACACCATTAGGACTGAAGCCGGTAAGCGCCAGGACCCCACGGAAAACATCTAGCTAGCGGTATACAGTGGGGGCCCGCACCCTGTTGTCGGCCCACCCCTACGTCCACTAGTGCTATAAAAGGGATGCCTTCTGCTTAGTTGACTGGCACTTTCTTTGCGATTACCCGTGCTTTATTATTTTCTATTTTTTCATCAAAATATACAGTAATCTGTGCATGTCTTCTTCTCCTCCTTCTTCAGTGGAGCGGTGGTGAACAAAGTGTGCTTGTGGAAAGCAGCTTCCCCAGAAGGACGGCCATTCATCAGGTTTGCTTTACCTAGGCCTGGACCACAAAACTGAGACCTGACAGCACTGCCAGGATTTTAACCAACACCTCCGGCTTCGCTGCCAGAAGACACTGGAAGCCTTCCTGCTGCAGCAAAAACTTAGAGCCATGGAGAAGGAGCTTTACCAAAGTACCTCCTCTTCCCCGGCTTCTGGGGTTTCCACTTCTTTATCAGCTAAGGAGAAGTAGTCTTCTGGGAAAAGCACAAACACCGGGAGAAGCACATGGGCAAACCCCAGACAGCTTCCTGCTCTAGGTCCCCTCGCAAGTCGTGCAGTGAACATGGGCCTTTCTCCCACAGGAGGTCGGCCCCTTCCACTCTTGCAGCACTCTCTCCTTCCAGGCCACCAGTGGTCAAACAACCTGCTCTCCTTACTGTCTTGGGTGGTGGTTCTTTGGGGTTCGGGACTTCGTTCCCAGCCTCTCAGCCCCTGAAGCTCAGGGCCATTCAGCAGGCTGGTCCTCAGTCTTGTGGCTTGACCAGGTCCTCCTCAGACAGCGGGTCTTTGCCCATCATCCTCCCAGTCAAGGCATCTGCTAAGTCGGTTACAACATCCGGGACGCCAAGGGCATGCGCTCACCTCCCCTAAGAGAGTGACATCTCTACTCTGTTAGGTAGCTAGCTCCCTAAAACAGGCTGCCCTTCTAGGCTGGCGCCAGTTGCTTCACCAGACCAGCGTCCGCCCACCCACGTCTGTCCCATCGACGCCGGACACCCTGACATCAATCCTGGTGATGACTCAGCCATCGTCCCCTAACCCTCCACAGTCGACGCTGGAGGGACCAATGCCTGGTCTTTCTACTCCAGTCAGACTGATGCCGGATGGTTCCTTACCTTTAGGACTGACGCCTCCTAACCCGATGCTAGGGTTACTGCAGCCTAAAGAGCCGATGCTGGGGCCCTCTCAGCCTACCCTCCAGATGCTGGCACCCTTGCTTCTGCCTCAGAACTCGCCCACAGACCTTAACACCCTTTTCGCGACCTGGTGGGCATACTTCAAGGATATGGAGGTCCCAACTCTGACTCTGAAGTACCCTCCTCCGAATCCAACTAAGGAGCAGGTTCCCCCTAGAAAGATCCCAGTGCCATCTCCTAAGTAGCCTACTCCACAACCAGATGGAGCTGGCATCGGTCGTCCGAGGACCCACTGATGAAGGCATCATTGGTCACCTTCTCCCTCACACGAGTCGGGGATATTCTTCCTCCTCATCCTATGATGATTCAGGGGACCTTGACCTGCCATGAGAAGCCCAAGGACACCCCGTGGTCGTCTGGAGACGACCCAACTTTTATGGATGTGATGAGGCACATCCAGACCCTAATGGGTTGGGACATGGAGGAAGTGGATCCTGAGTGACGTCGGCTAGCCGCTTTTCTCCGTAAGAAGGAGGAGTAATTTCTCTTAGTTGTTCCACCCCTGCTGCTTGGAAACATCCATCTACTACACCGACATCGATGATGTCTAAGAAGGCAGATTGCCTATATAACGCCTCGAAGGATGAACCTTTCTATGGGGGAGCACCCAGAGGCTGAGTCGGTCATTATTAACGCGGCCCATGACCACTCTTAAGTGGTCCTGGCACCTTAGCACTCAGCCTCCTGACAAGGACTCCAGGCAGATAGACTATTTTGGGAGGAAGGTCTATTCCTCTGCCACTTGTACTATGTTCCCTAAACTTCCTAGCCCACATGGTTCAGTATCAGAATGTCCTGTGGAAGAAAGCTTTTGAGGGGGTGACAGGCTCAACTTGATCTTCCTGGAAAGGCTGAGCTGTTACACCTTGTGAAGTCAGGCTTGGACATGGGGACTCGCATTCTCCGAGCCTCTTATGACTCTGCTGACTCCGCAGGCAGAACTGCGGCTAGGGGAGTTTGCCTTCGTCGCTATTTCTGGTTTAGAGTCTCCGGTTTTGCTCCGGACGTCTAGTCTGAGATTCTGGACATCCCTTTCAGAGGACGTGTTTTGTGTGTTGAGGACTCTCAAAATATAATCACTTGCCTCAAGAGTCGGGAAAGGCACTGTGTTCGGTTCAAACACTGTACCGATCTCAGATCTAAATCGTCCCAGCAACAGTCCTTTCGTTGCACCTCCAAGCAGCAACTCCGAGGCCAACAGCCCTGAAGTGCCTTTAAGAGAAAGGCTACTTCCCAAGTCACAGGAGGTTCTGCCCCCAGAGCTCCCAGAACCTCCCAGGCCATGTTGCCAGGCCTCAGCTTCTCCACCTGACTCCTTACCTGACCCCCCTCCCCCAGCTGAATCCCTGGGGGAGGCGGTGGGAGCTCATTTCTCTCTCTACAGAGAGGGCTGGCGCAGAATAGCCTCGGATCGGTGGGTTCTCCAGTTAGTGGAACAGGGGCACATCCTAGAAGTTTTGTAGATTCCTTCGGACAATCCTCCAGTTCCCTCCCATTACCCTCAGACCCATATCGCCTTTATCCAAGAAGAGATCCAAGCGCTCCTGAGAAAACAGGCCATAGAAAATCATCTACCAGCACAGCGAGGGATGGGATTCTACTCACATTTCTTCCTGGCCCCAAAAAGAACAGGAGACTTGCGTCCCATCCTGGACCTCAGCGACCTGAACCAGTTTATAGAATACAAATGGTTCAGGATGGTCACTCTCCTAGTCTTCTCCCCTTTCTTCATCAGGGGGATTGGCTCTGTTCTCTGAACATACAGGATGATTATCTTCACATCTTGGTGTTCCCACCCCACAGGAGGTTCCTACACTACCAGTTTCAAGCTCTACCATTCGGCCTGACCCATGAGTCTTCACAAAATGCCTTGCAGTAATGGCAGCGGCCTTAAGGGGGGGGAAGGCCATTATGTCTTCCCTTACTTAGATGACTGGCTTCTGGCAGCTCCCACCAGGGAGCAGCTGCTTAGAACCATGAAAGCCACTTTCACTCTGTTTCGGGATATGGGGGTAACTCTCAACCTCCCCAAATCCTCCCTTTAGCCAAGTCAAATACTTCAGTACATTGGGGCAGTCTTGGACACTGCCCAAGACAAAGCCTTTCTTCCCCCAGACAGAGCAGAACATCTTCAGGCACAGTCTCAACTGGTCTCATTGTCTCGCCAGATTCCAGCCAGAGCCTTTCTAAGACTATTGGGACACATGGCGGTAGCCATTGCAACAGTTCCCCTCGCTCTCCTGCACATGAGGTAGCCCAGTGGAACCTTCAGGTTCAATGGGATCAGCGCATGGGCAAGTTGGATTTTCCAGTGTTGGTATTCAGCTCTGTGCGACAGACTATGACATGGTGGATGAACCCTTCCAATCTCTCCAAGGAGGGTCCTCTTCAGGTTGGAATCACTTCGACAGATCCTGACCACGGATGCGTCGGGGCAGGACTGGGGTGCCCATCTGGCAGACCGTTGGACTCAGGGGACCTGGTCCCCTTTGGAGCAGCATCTCCACATCAGTGTTTTGGAGATCCAAGCGATCATATATGCTCTGCAGGCCTTTCAGACGGAACCTGCTCCTGGGACCTCTTTTGATCCAGACGGACAATATGTCGGTGGTCTTGTACATAAACAAGCAGGGTGGAACACATTCTTACCCCCTCTGCAGGGAGGCCATGAGAGTTTGGTATTGGGCCATAGAGCATCACCTGGACTGACTGCTGTGCATGTTCTAGGCCAAGGGTGTAGGCAGGCATACTCACTGTACACATTTGTGTACAGTCTTGCCGAGTGCCTGTCATAAACCATATGCCATTCCTTTAACATTGCCATTCTAATCTATAGTATATGGGTTACTGTAGGCCACTGAGGAGTGTCTCTGTTTAAACTTCTGTTGTTTATGAGACAGATACATGTACAGACTCGTTAGAGTAGAGGAATCATCCGACAACAATTAGACTTGTTTGGAAGGGGGTACCATTCGGAGAGGATGTGTACATTTTCTAAGGGGGGAGGGGTGTAACTGTTGGAGATTGCATGTACAAAATGGAAATATCTGGCTACACCCCTGTTCTAGGCATTCAGAATACCTTGGCCAACAGTCTAAGCCATTCCTGGTCCAAGGCACACAAATGGAAACTTTTTCCCTTAGTGGTTGAAGATCTTTTCGAAAGGTGGGGCCGTTCCTAGTTGGACCTCTTGGCGTCCCCATCCAGTGCAAATCTGCCCTGTTTCTGCTCGCTAAATCCAGGGCCTGGTGTTTTCTGGTGAGACGCATCTCTCTCTTGGATAGGGAGGTTTCTGTACCCCTTCTCTCCCTTTCCATTGCTGCAGCGATTTCTGCTCAAGTTGCAGTCAGAAGGGGCAGAGATGATCCTGAAAGACCCTTACTGGCCGCACCAGATATGGTTTCCAGTTCTCCAGCAACTAGCAGTGGAGCCTCCGATTCCCCTACCTCTGTGCTCTGATCTGCTCTCCCAAGAGTGGGGCACCCTGGTCCATCCAGACCTCAAGTCACTGCACCGTCATGCATGGCTCCTGCAGACTGAGCAGTTGCCTGATTTGAAGTTTTTCCACGGGTGGCAGATGTACTTAAGCTATGAAGTGGAAGTGGTTCTGCATATGGGCCACTGCTCACCACCTGGATCCCTTTACTTGTCTGGAGAATCTCGTTCTAGAATACCTCCTTTCCCTATCAGACTCAGGCCTGAGTTACTCATCGATTAAGGTGCACTTCTAGGGACATGGATATGTTGTTCATCCACACTGTCTGGCAGGTATTCTTGCTGCTTTAAATCTTGCCGGAAGGTCTTCAAGCTGGCTCCTCCCACCCACCCGGGTGGTAAACTCTCGTCTCCGCCCATGGCCGTAGATCTTCCTTACTGGAAGCTCAGGTTCCTCTTAACGCTCTGCGTATAAGACTGATTCTTAATTCTTGAATTTTCGAAATTAAAAGTTTTTGCTAAAAGACTTGATCTTCTCTCCTCGCGGCTGTGATGGACAAATTGACTCGGTTTCCGGAGATGCCCTTGTGGGCAGAAGATGTCTCGGACGGATCCGCACTCCACGTCGTCTACTGTAGGCCTTGAGCATCGACCCGCGGGCTTGCGACCTGTGCTCTTCCTTTTATTTTCGTCCTCGTGAACCGTGCTGCCCGTTACAACTGGGCGTCCGCGATTTCCTCGGTGAAGTCAAAGAGGCCCGGTTGGCGGTGTCCGCGGCGGCAGGCTCGGTGGATCAGCTTGAACAGATGATCGCCCTCGAAGAGGAGGCGGCGCGGGCTGCTTCTACCTCGGCTGCGGCATTTGTCCGGCTCTCTCTTGGTGCCTCTTATTCAGCTTCTTTTAAGGAGCTTTGTCTGACCCTCTCGACTAAAGGTGGGGACCAACTTCTTCTGGACCGTTTCTCGGTCCAAAAGAGACAAGGTAGAGTCTCACCGTCGGCGCTCTTGGGGCCGGAAGATCCCTCTCCCGGTGGTGGGGACGTCGACAGTGCGACTACTACACTGGCCACTGGTCTCACGGTGTCCCGTCAGGCCAGTTGACAGAGACTCCGTCGTGCCAGTCGAGATTTTCTCGAACCGTTGGACGAGTTATCGGCTGGAGAAGCGAGAATCCCTCTCCCAGTTCCCCGGTGGGATTTGAGGACCCGTTGGCTCGTCTGTGCCTCGGTTCCAAAGCCTTGGTTGAATCTTCAAACCGAGTGCGGTTCCCCAACACCTCCCCACCGTCCTCGGCAATGCGAGGTTCTTGAGTCTCGGTCTCCGGACTTCTCAGCGGTCCAGCGTTCCCGCCCGTCATGGCGGTCACCGGCACTGCGGCAATGGCGCCTGGTCACTCTTCCTCCTCCTCGGACGAGGGGAGGCCCGGCGCAAAGTTGCGTCGAAGATATGAGAACTCATGTAGCAGCAGCTCCTTCTGACCAGGAATAAGCCGGCCCGTCGTCTTCCCAGCCATTAAGTGGCTGTTACCAGAGCGGCGAAACAACCCCTCATTTTATCTGAGACCTGTTCCCAGGCGGTTGTTCGCCAAAACCAGCTGCCCACCGATTCGGTGGAACCTCCGCTCCACAGCCGTTAGTTGGGGCTCCGACCAAAAATCTCGGTTGGCTCAGGGACTGCCCCATAGGCTGTCTGTCACCTCACTCCGATCAACCTCTGCAGGTGGAGGGTGGCTCAAACCGAGGCAGCTCTTTGAGGACTCTTCCGAGTCAAAGGCGATTCCTCCCTTTTCTCCAAGCGAATGGACTTGGAGTCCTCAGGAGGACAGTCGGTGGGCGATAGCCCTCGTCCTGCCTGGGATTGCTTGGCTCATCTGAGTCCACCGGGATGAAGCTCAAACCCGTTTCTAAGTGGGCCAGGTATCCCCTCACGGAGATTCTGGACCGAGGGGATTCCCCTACGGAGGCCTTTCCGGTGGCCGAGGCCATAGTGGGCCCGGCCTTGGAACTTTTGCAGCGTCCTGCTTCCTCCCCTGCGCCTTCGGGCAGGATGGCCAGGAAGTATGCGGTCCCTACCAGTTCCCTGTCTGGTTTTTCGGAACACCCCTCGGCTGAGGGGTTAGTTACCGACAGCGTTTTCGGCGTGCGGGAAGCGCTAGGGATGGACAAACCTCCGACAAGGAGTCCAAGAAATTGGACTATGCGGGTGAAAAGTCTGTGCGTCCTCCCTCGACTTAGCCAGGCCAATTCGTGACCGTCCTCGCGGCACATTTCTCTCATGCCCGTTGGGCTCCTGGATGAGTCGTCCCTCATCTTCCCGTGGATCTGCAGACCACGGTCAGGCAGAATCTGCGGGACCAGGGCAGGGCAGTGGCCAAACAGCAGCTCCAGACTGCTTTAGACATTGGGGACTCATGTGCCAGGTCTGTGGCGGCCGCAGTGGCTATGCGTCGTCGGGCTTGGCTGAGGATATCCACCTTTCCTTCGGATACCCAGCACAAGTTGGCGGATGTTCCCTCTTTGGCCCTGGGGTGGAAAGTCACCTGCAGAGGCTCGAGAAGTCCAATGCTACCTTGGACTCTGTCTCTTCTGCTCAGAAGGACAAAGGCCGTAAACCACAGCCTAAGCCCTTTCGTCCTTCTGCGCCGGCAGCGTCCGGCCCAACAAGCGTCAGGGCCAGCAGGCTCGGGCTTGGCATCTAAACCCAAGCCAGGCTCCCTCCAACAGGAAGCAGGAGGTAAAGGCCAGGTCCCTTGACCAGTCCTCCTCAAGCCTGCCCAGTGGCGGGCTGGGGGTGTCGCCCCTAACCCGTCACCTCACCCCAGGTTCCCCCCGTGGGGGGACGGCTCCGGCACTTCCTTTCCGCCTGGTCCGTTATTACCACGGACAGGTGGGTGCTGGAGGTGGTGGGAAAAGGCCTGCCTCTAGAATTCGAGCAGGCCCCGCCCTTCAGAGCCGTCGCACCTCGGGGGGCCTCGGGGTCCGCCACCTCACTGTCGGCTCGTTGGGCCGACATTGCTGTCCTCCTCCAAAAGGAGTAATCTGGGAGGTAGCGGACCCTCCCTCAGACCCGGGGTTTGTGTCCAGGTATTTCCTGGTTCCGAAACGGACGGGGGGCTGGCGCCCCATTCTCGACCTACACGACCTGAACAAGTTCCTAAGGTCTCGAACCTTCAGGATGGCCACTCTGGCTCAGATAATACCATCCTTGGAACGTGGCGTGTGGTTCTGCTCTCTGGACCTGCAGGACGCGTTCTTTCACGTCTCTATCCATCCGTCACATCGGAGATTCCTTCGCTTTGAGCGGAGGGATCCCTTCCAGTTCGAGCCATGCCCTTGGCCTGTCTCCAGCTCCCAGGGTCTTCACCAAATGCATAGCAGTGGTGACAGCCTTCCTGCGGCGCCGAGGGGTCCGGGTGTACCCTTACCTGGACGATTGGCTGATAGCAGCCCCCTCCAGACAGGAGGTGGAGCGGTCCAGAGATCTGGCCCTCCAGGTTTACTCTCAAATCGGCCTTCTCATCAACGAGGCCAAGTCGGAACTCGAGCCGAAGCAGGTGATTCTGTTTATCGGGGCAGAGCTCGACTCTCTTCAAGCCAGAGCATGGCTCCCGGCGGACAGGGCCGAGGTTCTTACCTCCTTTGCCCAATCATTTCTGGTTGGGCAATTGCGCCCTGCCCGGGACTTCCTGCGTCTCCTGGGTCTCATGGCGGCCTGTACCAGCGTGGTCCGTTGGGCACGCTGGCGCATGCGCCCCCTTCAGTGGGGACTGGCCAGCCAGTGGTCACAACATTGCGATCCATTGGATCAGCTAGTGACGGTGACCCAGGAGATGTGGAATGCTCTCTGGTGGTGGACCGTTCCATCTCATCTGCAGGAGGGCATCCCGTTTGTCCGCCCCGAGCCGACGGTCTCTCTGTCGACCGATGCCTCTCTGATGGGTTGGGGTGCCCATCTGGGGGAACACCGGGCGCACGGCCTCTGGTCCCTGTGGGAGTCCCGATGCCACATCAACCTGCTGGAGCTCTGAGCGGTCCGCCTGGCTCTCACCGCCTTTGCTCCGCTTTCTCCGGGGTCAAGTGGTCCGAGTCAGGCCAGACAATACCACGACCATGTACTACCTAAACCGCCAGGGCGGGCGCGTTCCATGCTTCTTGCAAGGAAGCTCTCCGCATTTGGTCACTCGTGCGCGAGCTGGGGCGGATCTCCTAGCCATTCATGTGGCAGGAGCCTCCAACACCCTGGCCGATGCCCTGAGCGGATTGGGGCTGCATCTCACGAGTGGTTTCTCCTGCGGGTAGTACAAGATCTGTTCTCCCATTGGGGCACACCTCAGGTGGACCTGTTTGCCTCCAGGAAGCCTTGAAGCTGAGCTGTTCCATGCCCGTCCCCTCAGCAGGGCTCGCTGCAGAGGATGCCTTCTCGAGGCTGTGGACCCCAGGCCTCTTCTACGCCTTTCCCCCATTTCCCTTGATTCACAAGGTGCTTCTCAAAGCAAGGAGGGACAAGGCACAGGTGATTCTGATAGCCCCAGACTGGCCCTGCCAGTTCTGGTACCCAGATCTCCTCAGCCTCAGCTCCAGGCTCCCGAGGCAGCTTCCAGCTCGCCCGGACCTGCTCTCAGTCAATCAGGGAAGGTCTTCCATCCGGACCTTCAATCCCTGAACCTAGCGGCCTGGTTCCTGGCGGCTAGAGTTCCAGGCCTTGGGTCTTTCGACGAGGTCCTCAATGTTGTTGGGCGTCCCGTGAGAGTCGACCAGGAATGCTATGCCTTCAAATGGAAGAGATTTTCCATTTGGTGTCAGGGCAAGGCTTGGACCCTTCCTCCTGTCCTTTGGCAAGCATCTTGGACTATTTATGGTCCCTTTCTCGTCAAGGGCTTAGGTCGTGACCCTAAGGGTGCACCTGGCAGCCATCTCTGCTTACCAGGCACGGGCTGGAAGCAGTCGGTGGTCAGGAGAAGTGGTCGGGCGCTTTTCAAAGGCCTTGATCACATTCCCCTCGGTATGTAGAACCTCCCACCTCGTGGGATTTACTGCTGGTACTGGCAAAGCTCATAGGCAAGCCATTCGAACCAATGCACAGGTGTGAACTCTCACCTGTCGTGGAAGACCGCCTTCTTGGTGGCTATCACGTCAGCCAGAAGGATGGGAGAACTCCAGGTGCTTTGCATCGAGTCTCCTTACCTGGTCTTCCACAGGGACAAGGTTGTCCTGCGCCCCCACCCGAAATTCCTTCCGAAGGTGGTGTCGGAGTTTCACCTTAACCAGGTGTTGACTCTGCCGGTGTTCTACCCCAATCACACCTCGGAGGCCGAATACAGGCTCCATACTTTGGACCCTAGAAGGGCGCTCGCTTATTATAAGGAGCGCACGGCTGAAATTCGGGGAGAGGTTCGCCAGCTGTTTGTCACCTACGCTGAAGCCGCACCTGGCAGACCTGCAGCCAAGTGGACAATAAGCAGGTGGGTCACCTCCTGCATAGATCTCTGCTATAAGTTGGTGGGCATGGAGCCTCCCAGAGGGATAAGAGCTCATTCTACCCACCATACTGCTGCATCGGTGGCTGCTTCCAGGGACGTCCCTATCCAGGATATCTGCAGGGCTGCTACCTGGAAGTCAGCACACACCTTCATTACCCATTACCACATCGACCTTGAGTCACGCCGGGATGCTGGTTTTGGGGCCTTGGTTCTCCAGTCTCTATTCCCTAAGTAGGGGGTGTGCACCTTGCCTCCCTCCTCCCGGAGAACTGCTAGGAGTCTGCCAGACAGTGTGGATGAACAACATATCCATGTCCCTAGAAATACAGGTTACTCACCTGTAACAGGAGTTCTAGGAATGGTATATGTTGTTCATCCACACGACCCACCCGACCTCCCCGGCTTCGACGCACAACCTGAGCTTTCAGCGGGCCAGATCTGGCGTCATGGGGCGGAGCCGAGAGTTTTACCACCCGGGTGGGTGGGAGGAGCCAGCTTGAAGACCTTCCGGCAAGATTTAAAGCGGCAAGGATACCTGCCAGACAGTGTGGATGAACAACATATACCATTCCTAGAACTCCTGTTACAGGTGAGTAACCTGTATTTATCTGCCATCTCTGCGTACCATGCATCTATCAGAGGCAAGATTCTTGCCCAGCTGGACGTCTCTCGCACTTTTTTGTGGGGCAAGCTGCATTTAAAACCTCCCATCAGGGACCCTGTTCCCCCTTGGGATCTTTTGTTCAGTTTAGAAAAGCTTACTCTGCTTCCCTTTGAACCTGCCTCAAGCTGCGAGCTATGCTTTCTGTCGTGGAAAGTGTTATTTTTAGTTGCTATTACTTCTGCTTGAAGGATTTCTGACCTTCAGGCTTTGATGTGTAAGGAGCCTTATTTAGTTTTCCACAAGGAGAGGGTGTCCTTGAGGACCAGCCTAAGTTTCTTCCTAAGGAGGTTTCTGAGTTTACTCTGAATCAAGACATCCACCTGCCTGTGTATTACCAAGAGTATTTCAATCCAGGGGAGGCCTTACTACATTCTCTTTATGTCCATTGGGTGCTTCGCTATTATTTGGATCACACCCGAGCCATCAGAAAAGCTGATCAGTTATTTGTTTCATTCACCCCGAGGAAAGTAGGGGCTCATGTTTCAAAACAATGTTTGTCCAAATGGTTGGTTAATTGCATTGTTTATTGTTAATGGCAAATACAACAAACCTTTACTGGGCCTGGTTAAAGGCCATTTTACCAGGGGCTTAGCTGCTTCATTTGATTTCTTCAGAAATGTATCCATTGCTGACATTTATGCAGCGGACACTTGGAGTTCTCTCCACACTTTCATCCAGCATTATAGTCTGAACATTGCTTCTAGGCACAGAGCAGGTTTCGGACTTGCAGCCCCACAGGGCCTGCTCTCGTGAGAGCCTTACACAGACTTCTACCTCCTCCCAGCTGACCGGGGTCAGTCTTTTCACTGCTTGAGATCTAATGATGTTACCTGCTGCAAAAGTCCCCTTGACGTGAGATAGTACAGTTACGTAAGAACTTTTTCAATTAAATATTCTTTATTAAGATACAGTATATTCAAAAAAAGTACAAACAGCAGCAAACATCATAAAATAAACAAGGAACAAACAAACACCAAGAACAATAACAAAAGCACAAACACCCCCCCAAAAAAACCCACCAACCCTGTTCATCAAACCCCCACCCCTCCCTGAAATGCCCTCGACCCTCCGAGCGCTGCCGAAATGCTGAAGAGCACAGTAACCGGAAATACACAACCTGGGTATCAGACTTCAGGCTTAGGGGAGCCAGATTCGGAAAGAAGGGGATCAATCTAAATGGAAATGAGGGCTTCCAGAGGTCCCCAGAGCACTTTAAATTTACCCAGCCTGTCCTGACTGTAACAGAAGATCTTTGAGAAGAGCTCTTGCAGCAGGTGCTGCTTTTCTTCCCTCTACCCCCCTGGTGACTGCTTCTCCATCTCTATTACCTCTTTTACATCAGTACAGAGAAACCTCCTCAGTTCTTCAATTTCTGTATACTCTGGGGTCTCCGGCAGGAGAACTGAGGTTGGGCTGTGGGACCACCCCTTTATACCATAGGTGGACGTTGGGGGCGGGCCAATGTCAGGGGGCAGTCCCCCGCTGTATATTGTTAGCTAGAAGTTTTCTGTGGGGTTCTGGTGCCTGCCGGCATCGGTCTTAACTGTGTTACCTGCTGCAAGAGCTTCTCTTGAAGATCTACTGTTACAGTAAGTTCTTGCGTAACTGTACTTTTCTTGTGGATCAGCAAGGTTTTTGAAGGGTCTTGAAAATGGCTACCTACTGCCCAGGTCCTCACAACTGTGGCTTGGTGCTGAAATATGCTCCTTGAATGTTGGTGTTGGGTGCAGAAAGCTCTAGGGACAAAAAAAAGCATCTGTTCCAGCAACAGCATAAATAAAGTGCCATTGCAATGCTGCTTAATGTTTGAAGTATTTCTAAAGGATTTTCTTAATGAACCTCTGCAGAGAATTTAATTTGCTGACTGAATTTTTTTGGAGCATAAAAAGCAGAAGTGGTCTATGCTGAATGAATTGCAAGAGCATAAAAAACAGAAGTGGTCTCACAGAGGTACTTTGTTATAAATAGCATTCTAACCTAACTTGACTTGTGGCTTCCTGTGATCAAGCACTGCACTGTTCTGAAACCTGTAACTAAAACTGCCCTAATTTACAGGGAATTGTAGACCTATTACACAGTCCCCAAGTAGGAACAGGGCATACTTCAATGTTGACATTTTGGAACTGTTTGTGGAGCCTGTGAAAAGTAAAAAAAAAAAAAACAGTAACAGATATGACCTTTTTTTTAGCCCTTGGTATGTGAGGCCTGCGGCTTCTTACAGGATAAAACAAATAGGTGTTCAGAAACAGAAAATAGGTGGTGCCATCTTTGTTTCCAGTGTACTCCTACATCTGTTATGTTTTGGTTGATTACAACTGGGGTCTTTATTTCTAATTATACAGTGGCAAGAAAATTTCCAGGGCTCTGATTGGTCAGTGTGTGCCTGAGACAGTGATGTTATTACACAGTAACATCACTGTATTGATTTGTTGGATTGTTCTTTGATTCTGTCTTCAGAAACAGATATATTGCTACACTAAAAATCTACTAAAACCTTTTTTAAATATTTTATTTTGTATAACATCGAGTCATTGTATAATTACAATAAGGCACTCCAAGATGTGTGTTATCGTGTAATAACGTCACTCCTGGGGTGGTGGAAGCACTCTGCTTCGCCTCGTGCTTCTGCCCACCCCAGGAGTGACGTTATTACATGATAACACACACCTTGTCGTGCCTTATTGCTTAAATAACATTTAGAGCTTGAGTTTTGTTGGTTGCAGTTCAAGTTCTTGATCAGACAATACACAGAGTTGGAGTTAAAACTTGTGGCCCCACTGCATGCATCGCAAAGTTAGCAGGGCTTGAAAATTACATTAATTTGGTATTTCAAACTTGCCTAAAATTATGGACAGAATACCAGATTCTGGCTTCCAGTATTTTGTTTTTGATTACTGCTGTTTAAAAATAAATAGTGTATGTTGGAATGGTGTTATGGATGGAAATCCATCCCTTTTCAATCCTTGTTATGCTGCACTAGCTACATCAGCTAGTTTGTTGTGCTGTACTAGCTACGTATCTAGTGCAGCATAACAATTTAGAATGTGATTACGCATGCGCGGTACATGATCTTCCCCCTACTCGGCAGCAGCATCGGCGACAAAAGCAAGCCTGTCCTAAAGAAAAAAAAGCCAAAACAAGTAAGCGACAATCATTTTACAATGTTCTTTCCTGATTTATTTGAAACATACACTATAAAAAAACAATGGATGACTAACGATCGGTAACAGGTCGTGTTAGTACATCTCGAGGTTCCCATGGCAACCAAACCCCTTGAGGTTCAGACGGTCACTATAGGAACCTCTCGATGAACTAACCAGCTTGTTACCGATAGTTAGTCATCCATTATTCTCTATATTATTTTTCCAATATATGCAAAAGAATGGTAGAGCTGACTTTTCTAAGACTGGTAATATACTAGATTTTTGGAGAGAATATAAAAAGTAGTATTTGGGTATTCTGTCTTGAAACTTCTCTTTAACGCAGCAGTATTAGTTAGTTGACAAAAAATGTCATCATAGTTTGTTTTTTTTTAAGAAAAAAAAAATCTATTTCTGACATCATTTGATTCATCCATAACGTAATTTTAGATTTTTTTCAGATATTTTTTAAACAACTTTTATAGGTAATGTTGTAATTAGTGACTCTGCCATTAAAGATGAACACCATTTGCAGTTTTTAAAAACCTCTTCCGTTGAGGTTACCTGTTGAATGTACATGCTAGATTCATAATGTGGATGCATTAGGATGGTGTTACCACATTTCTAATGATAGAGAAAACAGCACAGTACTGTACAAAGTTTTCTTGGCGGGCATGACATGGGAGTGGGCACTTCAGAAAACTTAAAAATTCCATATCTTGGTTCAGGAATAAAAGAAAATTAAAAGAAAAATGTGTATATTGATATTTTTTGCCAGAAAACTAGACCTTTTTCATCATGCTGGTATTCCAACTGGGATACCAGTCCTCCATGCCTCCACTTTGCAGTTTAACTTATAGCATGCTCTTTTGGGTAGGCAGAATACGAGACTTTGAGAGGGAATATCGAATTTGGGTTTTGGTGTTCCACCTCCTACATCAGATAATTTTCTTAATTCTTAAATTTTACCCATGCCCGATGCTGCTTTCCAAAGAAAAGGTTTGTAGACAGCATTTACAGACCTTGGCTTTCCCCTTGCACAGGAGCAAAGTGTGCAGGGCTCTTGGTAGAATTGGTTCTGCGTGTTCCAGTACCCCTGCAAAAAAGCCGTAAGGGCCCTGGATCAAAGTCTGTTGGATTATGGTAAAATGAATCTTTATAATATTAGGTACAGATCAGACACAGACATGGGAACTCATTATCTTTACTGAGATCACTACAACGTAAGTGCACAGATGTCAAGCACAGGATACATTAGCATTTGTATTATAACATGTCTAACCACCTAAGCTATTACAGTCATAAGGAAGGGAAGTCTATATTTACAACTGGGCTTCACAGTGGGGATCAGATGACATCAGTATGCTAAGGTCACTCTGAATAGCAGAAGTTCTTTACAACCCCCTGCTTATAAAGAGTAGTTGTTTACAACAAAGTTGGATAGTGCCCGCCTTCAGCAGGATGTTTCTCATGAGAACATGCACTGGCTCAGCAATATTTTATCCACCTTATCTTATACAGAACGGGACATACACAAACACAGATGATCTTGTATCATAAAGTACTGATATCTTGCTCACATAAATGCGTTCTTTTTCATGGTATATAGTTTCTCATAACCTTGCAGCTATGCTGCACAGAAGAGTCATTTTTCATAAACATAATATTTTGCTTATCTACAAGGCCAGTACTAAATAATGCTGCATAGTCTGTCAAGCTAAAAAGTTATTTAAATGCATTATACTCCACCACGGTCAGTACCGCAGTTTAATTTATTTTTGAGAGTTTTAGTATTCTAGCTAAAGCTATTAACCCTTCTATATTCCAACATTCCCCGCCTTGAGACTTCTGAGGTAACATCAGGGGTCTCACAAGCAGTATAGGTGTCATATGGAACATATTAGCCTGGTGTTGCACATAATTGTTTGTATATTTGATAGACCCAGCATATACAAGTAGTCAATATGAATTGCATGTATAGAAATAACAGGAAAACAAACAAGAGTAGTAAGATGCTGAACATAAGTCTTAATAAATGGCCACCGGCCTATTGTAAGCAGATTATAAATGTTTTGTTTGACTTTGTTATTGTCCAAATACGAAGTCACTAAGGCAATTGAGTCCTGTTTGACCAAAGTCTCTGTAGACGGATTAAGAAGTGATATCTTAATGATTCATGGTGGTACTGCCTGCCGGACAGCATTTATATAGGCCGAAGACGCTTGGATAGTAGTAACATTTGGAAATGCAGGTAAGGGTCTGGTGACTCTTCCATTGATAACAGTAGATCTTCCTGGACATAAGTCTCCACCACTCATTCACACTAGTGGGATCTGCGCCGGAGGCACCAGGACCAATCGGAGCAAACTTTTGCTGGAGGGTTGTGAGAGACCGCAGGCTCTTCCGCGCGTGGCGCCTCCGGTGCCGCCTTCAGGCTATTTTGCTGCCCCGGCTGGGGCCTCGGGACTCTTCTTGTTTTTCTGCTATTTCCTCCTCTCCTAATTTTCACTTCTTTCCTGTCCAAACAGTCCTTTCTGGACCATCAGGAGATGATGTTGAGCCTGACCCAGACCCGGTTGGGTGATGAAGTGGAGGAAACAGGATCTTTCTTTGCTACAGAGCCTGTGGTCGAGGACCTGTCCTTTAAGTCTCTGTTGAAGAACCTGGGATCCCTCTTTCTCTCCAGACTACAGACATCGATCCTGGGAAGATATTAAGACTCCAGTATCTTCATGCTTTGGAGATCCTATGGATTTGACTCCTCGATCCAGCCTTCCTTGAGGCGCTGTCTCAAATGGTATGGAATAATCCTGCTCTTATTCCCTCAGTGGCTAAATCCATTGATAAGAAGTATTCAGCTCCCAAGGATCGTCCCATTTTGGCATCCCAAGCGCTACTGGATCCTATTGTAGTCCTGGCAGAGAATGACAAGGTCGTTCTTTCTCAAACTACTACAGCTCGACCTATTGACAAAGAGTCTCGTAAGATTGATACATTAGGTAAGAGAGTCTTTGCTGCCTCCAGCTAAGTATCGCATTGCCAGTTATCAAGGCTATTTTCTCAGTATGAGTATATCCTGTGGCATTCTATGAAAAGAATGGTTGAAGCTCTTCCAGATTCGGACTCCAAGTCAGAGCTTCTTCTGACCGTTATTAGAGTATTGAGTCCAATAACCAACAGGTCAAAGCGCCATGGGCAGCTTTCGACACTGCTTCTCGCTCAGCAGCAGCGGATTTGTACTGGGCCATTCCTGGCTGCGTACTTCTGGCTTCATGAATGATGCTCAGCAGCAGGTAATGGCGCTGCCTTTTGATGGCTCCTTTCTTTTTGGCCCTCAGGTGGAGCAAGCCTTAGAGGCCACTCAGAAGACTAGATCGGCCATTAAATTGGCCAGACCTCCGCCTGCCCCCTCTCGGGGGCATGTGAACAGACGTCAGTTTCATAGTCGTCAGTCCTTTCGAGGCAGAGGCAGGGGAAGCTTCCATAAAAGCCAACCTGCCCAACCTCAAAAGAAGGCACGGCAAGCGCAGGGGCCTAAAGCCCCCAGCGCCACCTTATGAGTTGTTGGCCCAAGTTCCATCCACTCTGCCCGAGGTGGAACTTTCTCCTCCGGTGGGAGGTGCGTCTGATGTACTTCTACAACCAGTGGAAGTCCATAACCCGGACAAATGGGTCCCGGATAATTGCGAGGTTATTCTCAGTTTCTTGAAACCCCGAATTGTCCTCCCAGGCGACAACCCAGGTTGTCGGCCTCTCAGTCAGACCTCCTCACCGTGGAGATCCAGGGCCTTCTAAACAACAGGGCAATAGAACTGGTGCCCGCATCTGCGAAACACAAGGGTTCTACTCCCATTACTTTCTGGTTCCAAAGAAATCTGGGGATGCCCATTCTAGACCTCAGAAAGTTAAACAAATTCCTCCCCAGGAGAAATTCAAAATGATTTCCTAGATGCGCTGTTACCCTTGCTGCATCAACACGACTGGCTGGCTCTCTGGATATGCAGGATGCTTACCAGCATATCCCGTCCACCCGACCACACCGAGTTCCTCAGGTTTTGTAGCTTTGGGTCAGCATTATCAGTTCAGAGTCCTGCCCTTTGGGCTTTCCTCGGCCGCAGTTTTTACAAAGTGTTGTGCAGTTCTCGCGGTGCATCTCGGGAAGTAGGACTCCGAGTGTTTCCCTACCTGGACGATTGGCTTCTAGCAAGTCCTTCCGGCCAAGGGACTTTGGAAGCCGTACAAACGACTTCTCGTCTTCTCACGTCCATGGGAGTTCTGCTGAATTTGAAAAAATCTCAACTGCAGCCCTCCCAGAGGCTCCTTTTCATAGGGACGCTTCTAGACACCTCTTCCTCGAAGGCTTTCCTTCCAGAGGACAGAAGGCTCGACATCCTTCGGATGGCCCGTTTCATCGGGGAGAACCAATCGGTTACAGCTCTCTCGATGCAACGCATGTTGGGTCTCATGGCGTCCTCGGTCTTCACTGTACCCTGGCCCGACTGCACATGAGAACCACCCAATGGATGCTCTCCACTCAGTGGTCTCGCCTCTCACCCCAGTCTTATCCCATCAAGGTGACGGAGCCTTGAAGGTCTCTCACCTGGTGGTCTCAAGAGAGCAATCTCCTGGAAGGATTTCCCTTTGCTCCCTGGATCATCAGATCTCCATCACCACAGGCGCATCGCTAATGGGATGGGAGCTCACTGTCTCTCCCTCCACACTCAAGGTGTATGGACTCAGTTAAAACTCATCTCCCACATAAATGTCCTGGAGATGAGGCGGTCCTCTATGCGATCCGAGCTCTGAAGGATGTCCTTTGTCACAAGAACATTCTCCTTCAAGCGGACAACAAAGCGGTGATGTATTACATCAACAAGCAAGGCGGTGCTCATTCTTATCCCTTTGCAGAGAAGCAATGAGGGTGTGGGAGTGGTGCTTGGAGCACAAGTCTCTGATTCAGGCGGTTTATCTGCCAGGTATACAAATGACCTAGCAGATCACCTCAGCAGAGACGGAGGCAGACCCTCACGAGTGGTCTCTCGATCCAGCCGTAGCTTCGGTCCCTGTTCAAGAGTGGGGACTCCAGACCTGGACCTTTTGCATCCCCACTCCAGCATAAAACTGCCTCTCTTCTGCTCCAGAAATCCAGGGCCTGGCATTTTCTGTCAGGATGCGTTCAGGCTGCGGTGGACAAAACGCTTTCTTCGCCTTTCCACGCTTTCTCTAATCCAGAGAGTACTTCCTCAAGTTCTAGTCTCAGGGACCAAGATGATTCTCATTGCTCCTCCTGGCCTCGGCAACTATGGTTTCTGTACTCAACAGTATGTTGGCAGCCTCTCGAGACCACTTCCTTGCAAATCAATCTTTGACTCAGGGTTCGTTGGTCCATCCCAACCTGAAATCACTTCACCTTCATGCTTGGCTCCTGAGGAGATAGAAGTGAATCGGTTCAACGTCTCTCGTAGAGTCTCAGACATCCTTCTGGCTGCTCAGAAGCCAGCCACCTGAAAAACGTACGCTTCCAAATGGAAACGTTTTTCTCTCTGGTGTGCAAAGTCCTCTTGGAATCCCTTTTCCTGTCCTCCTGACAAGGTTCTGGAGTATCTTTTGGACCTATCAAACTTAGGTCTTCAGTACTCCACAGTTAAAGTTCATCTTAGTGCCATCTCAGCGTTCCATGAGCCGGTTTCTTCCTTAACTCTGGCTCAGTTACCTATGGTGAAGAGATTTCTTAAGGGGATTCTTCATACCAGACCCCCTGTTAAGCGTCCAGTTGCAGCCTGGGACATTAACCTGGTGCTGGACATGCTCACTCGGAAGCCTTTCGAACCCTTAGCTACCTGTGAGCTAAAATTTCTTACCTGGAAGACTGCCTTCCTGGTGGCCATTACCTCACCCGCCTGGGGTCTCTGAGATACATGCCTGGTTACGGACCCTCCAGTATACTGTATTCATAAGAGACAAGGTAGTTCTCAGTACTCATCCAAGGTTGTGTCAGAATTCCATCTAAACCAACCTCTGGTACTTCCGCTTACCCGCTAATTTCCAAAATGAAGGAGCAGGCTCTTCATTCCTTGGATGTTAAGAGAGCCTTGCGGTTCTATTTAGATAGAACCAAGGATATTCATAAGACTCAGCAACTGTTTGTTTCTTTCAGCGACACCCGGCTAGGTCAACCTGTAGCTATCAGATGCATCTCATCGTGGTTGAGTGGCATGCCTTCGACATTGCTATTCCATGGCTCAAGTTAAATTAGAAGGTAGAGTGTCGCCCACTCTACTAGGGCGGTCCGTGGCATCCCTAGTGGAAATCGCAATGTTCCAATTGCAGATATATACACGCCGCCACCTGGAGCTCAGTGCATACCTTCGTTAAAGCACTATGCACTGGATGTTCATGCCAGGCGACA
The DNA here is from genome assembly GCA_016271365.2 of Neoceratodus forsteri. Lineage (NCBI taxonomy): Eukaryota > Metazoa > Chordata > Ceratodontiformes > Ceratodontidae > Neoceratodus > Neoceratodus forsteri. The sequence continues at coordinate 1,099,168,307 of CM057458.1, read as the reverse complement.
TTCCGCATTGACAGAACTATCCTTAATGGGCTTCTATCTTAGGCCAGTGAGCTCTGGCTCTCCTGCGCCCTTTTGGGGATTATCAGCTTAGTACTCTCCCACTAGTGTGAATGAGTGGTGGAGACTTATGTCCAGGAAGATAGGAAAATACGTTACCTACCGTGATTCTTGATCTTCTTGGGCGAGTCTCCACCACTCATCTACCCCACCCTCCATCCCGAGCTCACGCTGTGTTGGTCTTCACTCCCTCAAATCTTTAGGCCGTGAGGACTTCTTTGATGACCCTTCTTACACAGGTCGTACGGACTATCTTATGTCCGTTTTTAATATTACGTTTACTCTTACGTTAGTTCGCTGCACCTCCTTGGTAAAAAGGTACTGAGAGGCGGTTGGAGGGTGCGTCGCCCGAGATAGTCATTACGCTCGAGCAGCTGCTGTCAGCGCCCGTCTGTGGCGCGATCTCGCGCCGACCCTCCAGCAAAAGTTTGCTCCGATTGGTCCTGGTGCCTCCGGCGCAGATCCCACTCGTGTGAATGAGTGGTGGAGACTCGTCCAAGAAGATCAAGAATTACGGTAGGTACGCAATTTTCCTTTTCAGTGGGTTAAAAACAGTTGCCGAAGTTCACAGGAAAACAGTCATTGTGGGCTCCATAGGTGATGTGCTTCGTGATGGCCAGTACACAGTACTCATTACCTCTAGCATACACAGTTCGAATTTGGAGGTTTTCGACCCATTTCTTTTTTTATCTGAAATGTCACAAGGATATCTACCTCCAAGGGAGATATTACACCGTCACAAATAGAAGTCCAGTAGTTCAGCACAACATGATAAATTTGGTTTGACGCATTCAATCTTGACCTGTGTAAGAAAAGCAGTTGCAGGCACAAGTTGTTTATGCTGGGGCTACTTCAGGACCCCCAAATTGACCACTTTGGATAGTCCCAGTATACAGGTATATAACATAATATTGTTTACCAAAGCAGGTAATTTGCCAGTTTCAGTATCTCTAAAAGTGTCTTGCGGTCTATTTAATACAGATGTACTGTATGCTGTACACACCTCATTTCTTTTACTTTCATAAGTATCAGTGGCCTCTACATCTCTTACAATTTCTGTCCAATTTACAATAGTTTTAGACGCTTCTTCTAATCGACCTTTGCTAATGTGTACCCCTGCCTCTAGGATACCATTTTTGGGTAATTTTTCAAAATTAATTTGATATTCTTTAACAGCCTCAAGGTCTATTGAGTTCCAAAATCCTAGTCTTGATCCTGTTGTCCCAGTAATATCTCCCATGTGCTTCTCTTGCTTTTCCTAAGCTCCTTACCTACTTGTGGTATCAGGTGAGGAGGATCATACCTTATATTTCTATTTCTGAAATTAATCCACATATCTTTAATGAATACTGATATAACTGCTTTAAATAATTGGGACATACATCGGCAGGGCATGGTATATTATTAAGGTTCACTAATACAGATACAGTAACATATTGTATATTGTTATATAAAGGTTTGTCTGTTCTTTGATAGATGTACCCATTTTAATGTGTGGGTGAAATAGCATCATCAGGAAAATAATTTCTAGGGACATGGATATGTTGTTCATCCACACTGTCTGGCAGGTATCCTTGCCGCTTTAAATCTTGCCGGAAGGTCTTCAAGCTGGCTCCTCCCACCCACCCGGGTGGTAAAACTCTCGGCTCCGCCCCATGACGCCAGATCTTCCTTACTGCTTGGAAGCTCAGGTTCCCTCCTTAACGCTCTGCGTATAAGACTGGTTCCTAATTCTTCGGTTTTCGAATTTAAAAGTTTTTGCATTATAGACTTGGTCTTCTATCCTCGCGGCTCACGATGGACCAATCGACTCGGTTTTAGGTGCCCTGCGGGCAGAAGGTGTCTCGGGCGGATCCGCCTCCCGTGTGTCTACTGTTTAGGCCTTGAGCGCGACCAGCGGGCTTGCGACCTGTGCTCTTCCTTCTCAGCCTCGTCCTCGAAGACCGTGCTGCCCATTTACAACTGGGGCGCCCCGAGAAACGTTTTCCTCTGGTAAAGTCAAAAGAGGCCCGGTCGGCAGTTTCCGCGGCGGCAGGCTCAGTGGATCAGCTAGAGCAGATGATTGCCCTCGAAGAGGAGGTGGCGCGGGCCGCATCTTCCTCGACCGCGGCATTTATCCCGCTCTCCCTGGGTTCCTCTTACACAGCTTCCTTTAAGGAGCTTTGTCTGTCCCTCTCCACTAGAGGAGAAGGACCAACGTCTGCTGGACCTTCTTCTCGGTCCAAAAAGACAAGGGTAAGTCCCTCCGTCGACGCTCTTGGGAGCGGGAAAGGTCCCTCTCCCTGAGTTGTCGGCCCACGACTTCGTCGATCGTTCGGCTCGACCACTGGTATCCGGTGTCCCCATCAGGTCAGTTGACAGAGACTCCCGTCGGCGCGAGTCGAGATCTTCTCGACCCGTTGGGACGGGTTGTCAACAATGACGAAAATCCCCTCCGGTTCCCCTGGTGGGAGTTGAGGATCGCGGGCTTGCCAGTGCCTCGGTTCGGGCCCCGGAGTGAACCCTCCGAGCCGAGGAGGGCGGTTCCACCCGTCCCCTCCCTGCACCGTCCTCGGAAGGCTGAGTTCTGATCTCGGTCTCCGGACTTCTTAGCGGTCCAGCCGATCCCGCCGTCATAAGCGCGGTCGGTCTCGGCTACCCAGCGGTAAAGCCGGCGCCGCCCTCGTCCTCCTCCTCGGATGAGGGAAGCGGACGTAAGTTACGTCGACGATCGAAGGACCTCATGTGGCAACAGCTCCTTCTGACGGGAACAAGCCGACGCTGTCGCCTTCCCCGGCCATTAAGTGGCTGTCACTGGAGCGGCCGAAACAACCCCTCGTTTTACCCGAGCCTGTTCCCAGGCCGGTTGTTCGGCCAAAACCAGCTGCTCCACCGATTCCGGTGGAACCTCCGCCTCCACAGCCACTGTTTGGGGCTCCGACCAAGAACTCTCGGTCGGCTCAGGGTCTGCCCCATAGGCTGTCGGTCACCCTCACTCCCAATCGCCCTCGGCAGGTGGAGGGTGGCTTAGGCCCGAGGCAGCTCTTTGCGGACTCTTCTGAGTCCAACGACGATTCCTCCCTTTTCTCCAAGCGAGTGGACTTGGAGTCCTCCGGAGATCAGTCGCTGGACGACAGCCCTTCGTCCTTCCTGGCTTTGCTCGGGCTCATCTCGGAGTCCACCGGGATGCAGTTCGAGCCCGTATCCAAGCGGGCCAAGTATCCCCTCACGGAGATATTGGACCGAGGGGATTCCCTTACGGAGGCCTTTCCTGTGGCGAGGCCATTGTGGAGCCCGGCCTTGGAGCTCTAGGCGCCCTGCTTCCTGCCCTGCGCCCGGCCCAGGAAGTATGCGGTCCCTACGGTTCTCTGTCGGTTTCTCGGAACATCCCTCAGCTGAGGGTTAGTTACCGACAGCGTTTTCCAGCTTGCCGGAAACGCTAGGGACATGGACAAACCTCCGACAAGGAGTCCAAGAAATTGGACTATGCCGGGCGAAAAGTCTACGCTGCGTCTTCCCTTGGCCTTCGTCAGGCAAGCTCGGCCGTGCTTATGGCACATTTCTCCCATGCCCTGTTGGGCTCCCTGGACGAGGTAGTCCCTCATCTCCCGGTTGACCTGCAGACCACGGTTAGGCAGGTGCGGGACCAGGGCAGGGCAGTGGCCAAGCAGCAACTTCAGACTGCTCTGGACATCGGAGACTCATGCGCCAGGTCAGTCGCGGCCGCAGTGGCTATGCGCCGTCGGGCATGGCTGAGGATATCCACTTTCAGAGCGGATACCCAGCACAAATTGGCGGATGTCCCCTTCCTGGGGACCGACCTCTTCGGCCCTGGAGTGGAAGGCCACCTCCAGAGGATCGAAAAGTCCAATCCACCTTGGACTCGGTCTCATCCGCTCAGAGGGACAAGGGCCGCAGACCGCAACCCAAGCCCTTTCGTCTGTCTGCGCCCCCGGCACGTCCGGCCCAGCAACACCAGGGCCAGCAGGCTCGCGCTTGGCATCCCAGACCCAAGCCCGCGGCTTCCTCCTCCAGGAAGCAGGGAGGTAAAGGCCCAGGTGGTCCCTCGGCCGGTCCCTCCTTCAAGCCTGCACAGTGACGGGTTGAGGGGTGTCGCCCCCAACCTCGTCACCTCACCCCAGTTCCCCGTGGGGCGGCTCGATACTTCCTTTCCGCCTGGTCTGCTATTACCACAGACTGGTGGGTGTTGGAAGTGGTAGAAAGGGGCCTGCTTCTGGAGTTCGAGCAGGCCCCACCCTTTAGAGCACGTCGCACCTCGGGGGCCTCAGATCAGCCTAGCTGTCAGCTCGCTGAGCGACATCGCTCCTCCTCGAGAAGGAGGTGATAAGAGGTGGCGGACCCTCCCTCAAACCGGAGGTTCGTGTCCAGGTACTTCCTGGTTCGAAACGGACGGGGGGCTGGCGCCCCATTCTCGACCTACACGACCTAAACAAGTTCCTAAGGTCTCGAACCTTCAGGATGGTCACTCTGGCTCAGATAATACCATCCTTGGAACGCGGCGTGTGGTTCTGCTCTCTGGACCTACAGGGCCAGCGTTCTTTCCGTCCCTATCCGTCCGTCCGTCAAAGGTTCCTTAGCTTTCGGCGGAGGGATCCCTTCGAGTTCAAGCCATGCCCTTGGCTTATCTCCAGCTCCAGGGTCTTCACCAAATGCATGGCAGTGGTGACAGCATTCCTGCGGTGCCGAGGGGTCCGGGTTTACCCTTACCTGGACGATTGGCTGATAGCAGCCCCCTCCAGACAGGAGGTGGTGCGGTCCAGAGATCTGGCCCTCCAGGTTTGCTCTCAGGTCGGCCTTCTCATCAACGAGGCCAAGTCGGAACTCGAGCCGAAGCAGGTGATTCTTTTCATCAGGGCAGAGCTCGACTCTGTTCGAGCCAGAGCATGGCTCCCGGCGGACAGGGCCGAGGTTCTTTCCTCCTTTGCCCAATCATTTCTGGTTGGGCAATTGCGCCCTGCCCGGGACTTCCTGCGCCTCCTGGGTCTCATGGCGGCCTGTACCAGCGTGGTCCGTTGGGCCCACTGGAACATGAGCCCCCTTCAGTGGGGGCTGGCCAGCCAGTGGTCCCAACGCTGCGATCCATTGGACCAGCTAGTGACAGTGACCCAGGGGATGTGGGACGCTCTCCAGTGGTGGACCATTCCAGTTCATCTGCAGGAGGGCATCCCGTTTCTCCGCCCTGAGCCGACGGTCTCTCTATCGACCGATGCCTCTCTGATGGGTTGGGGTGCCCATCTGGGGGAACACCGAGCGCATGGCCTCTGGTCCCCAGCGGGAGTCCCGATGCCACATCAACCTGGTGGAGCTCCGGCGGTCCGCCTAGCTCACCGCCTTTGCTCCGTTTCTTGGGTCAAGTGGTCGGGTCCAGACGGGACAATACCACAACCATGTACTGTCTAAACCGCCAGGCGGGGCGCACTCCATGCTTCTATGCAGAGCTCTCCGCATCTGGTCACTCGTCTTGCCAGCCTGGAGGTGAATCTCCTAGCCATTCATGTGGAGGAGCCTCCAACACCTGGCCGATGCCCTAAGCCAGATAGGGGCTGCGTCCCACGAGTGGTCTCTCCTGCCGGAGGTAGTACAAGATCTATTCTCCCATTGGGGCACACCTCAGGTGGACCTGTTTGCCTCCAGGGAGAATGCAAAGCTGAGACTGTTCCATGCCCGCCCTCCTCAGCAGGGCTCGCTGCAGGGGGATGTCTTCTCGAGGCTGTGGACCCCGGGCCTCTTCTACGCCATTCCCCCGTTCCCCTTGATGCACTAGGTGCTTCTCAAAGCAAGGAGGGACAAGGCGCAGGTGATTCTGATAGCCCCAGACTGGCCCCACCAGTACTGGTACCCAGATCTCCTCAGCCTCAGCTCCAGGCTCCCGAGGCAGCTTCCAGCTCGCCCGGACCTGCTCTCAGTCAATCAGGGGAAGGTCTTCCATCCGGACCTTCAATCCCTGCACCTGACTGCCTAGTTCCTGAGCGGCTAGAGTTCCAGGCCTTGGGTATTTCCGACGAGGTCCTCAACGTAGTTGAGGCGTCCCGTAAGGAGTCGACCAGAAAATGCTATGCCTTCAAATGGAAGAGATTTTCCATTTGGTGCCAGGGCAAGGGCCTAGACCCTTCCTCCTGTTCCCTGGCGAGCATATTGGACTACCTTTGGTCCCTTTCTCAGCAATGGCTTAGGTCGACGACCCTTAAGGTGCACCTGGCAGCCATCTCTGCTTACCGGGCGCGGGCCGGGAAGCAGTCGGTGGCGCAGGAGAAGGTGGTCTGGCGCTTTTTCAAAGGCCTTGATCACATTTCCCCTCCGGTGCGAGAACCTCCACCTCCGTGGGATCTACTGCTGGTACTGGCAAAGCTCATGGGCAAGCCATTCGAACCAATGCACAGGTGTGAACTCTCTCACCTATCGTGGAAGACCGCCTTCTTGGTGGCTATCATGTCAGCCAGAAGGATGGGAGAGCTCCAGGCACTCTGCGTCGAGTCTCCTTACCTGGTCTTCCACAGGGACAGGTTGTCCTCGCCCCACCCAAAATTCCTTCGAGGTGGTGGCCAGTTTCACCTTAACCAGGTGCTGACTCTGCGGTGTTCTACCCCAATCACACCTCGGAGGCCGAATATAGGCTCCATACTCTGGACCCTGAAAGAGTAGCTCGCTTACTATAAGGGCGCCACGGCTGAGGTCGGGGAGAGGTTTGCCAGCTGTTTGTCACCTACGCTGAAGCTGCACCTGGCAGACCTGCAGCCAAGCGGACAATAAGCAGGTGGGTCACCTCCTGCATAGATCTCTGCTATAAGTTGGCGGGCATGGAGCCTCCCAGAGGGATAAGAGCTCATTCTACCCGCCATACTGCTGCATCGGTGGCTGCTTCGGGACGTCCCTATCCAGGAAATCTGCAGGGCTGCTACCTGGAAGTCAGCACACACCTTCATCACCCATTACCACATCGACCTTGAGTCAGCTGGGATGCTGGTTTGGGGCCTTGGTTCTCCAGTCTCTATTCCCTAAGTAGGGTGTGTGCTTGCCTCCCTCCTCCCGGAGAACTGCTAGGAGTCTGCCAGACAGTGTGGATGAACAACATATCCATGTCCTGAAATACAGGTTACTCACCTGTAACAGGAGTTCTAGGAATGGTACATGTACATTCATCACACCCGACTTCCCGGCCTCGACGCACAACCTGAGCTTCCAGTGGGCCAGATCTGGCGCCATGGGGCAGAGCCGAGTTTTACCACCCGGTGGGTGGGAGGAGCCAGCTTGAAGACCTTCCGGCAAGATTTAAAGCGGCAAGGATACCTGCCAGACAGTGTGGATGAACAACATATACCATTCCTAGAACTCCTGTTACAGGTGAGTAACCTGTATTATTTGTACTGCCTTGGGCAACATTACTGCAGTTGTTGAAAGACATGTCAGCAGACAACAACAACATTTTTATCTTAGTCCCCCCTTTCTATCGCCCGTTCTGTTTTGGTCCAATTTTCTTTTTGAGGAAAGGAGAGATATGAGTAATTGCCTAGATGCAGTGGGCCTATACTCCGAATACTGACCGGTTGGACCATAATTTGTCTGGCTGTCCAATATTGCGCACTAAGATTACATGGTTGCTTATTATATATATTTTGGGATCGTCGTAATGCCAATTTCATTGCGTATTCTACGGAATTTAATTACGGAGGCTGGTCTCTGCATACTAGGTATGTACTACTGTGCATTTCCAATGTATGAGAACTAACAGGTTTGTGGCAGGTAGGTGAAAAAAGTGCTAGATTTACAAAGGCCTGAATTTCTGTTTTGTTCTGGGGTTTTCTTGGCAACACAATAGGTGTACTAGTCACGCTGGAGGCTTAATTGTTATTCAGAGTCAGCAACAACAGTCGACATCTTGCCAAAAAATATTCTGAAAAATAAAAACTTCATATTTGTTAATTGCTAGATTTCTTTATTTGCACTTGTACCAGGCACCAGATACCATGTCTCTGACTCCTAATAGCATTTTATGGCATTGTTTATTCATGAACATTTTGTCGACATGTTGAGTCGCACCAATGTTGGTAACAGTTGTAGCATTACACATTCCCTCACCTCTGGTGAACCATGAAAGTCTTTTACCAGAGTGAGTTTGTTTTTGTGGGAGCGGTATGCAGAGAATTTAAAAAGGTAAAACAATTTAAAACCTCTTATGCTTAACAAGCAATATGGTACAAGGAAAGAAAAACTGTTTCTTATACAACAGGGGTATATCATGAGTTGGGACCCTCATGCAATTGAGATGACACAAACATGTCAGTGTAACATAAAAGCTACAAATAACTTTAGATACACAAATATCAACAGCTGAAGAAGAACCTTCTTGTTTCTGTTAACAGTTAAGTGTTGAGCCCCCCCCCAATACAGTAGGATACTTTTGTATATGGGGACTGTCCCCTATATAAACCACTCTGAGGTGTGCGGTTGCGCTGTGATATATGCACACCTTGGTATGCATTGCTGTGCATGAGGCCGCAGGCCGAGTGTCAACCACCCAAGGCATGCATATATCAGAGCGCGACCGCACACCTCAGAGTGATTTATCTATCTTATAAAATGTCAGAATTGTTTTGGAGGGGGTCAAAAGTGGAGGTGTGCGGTTGCACTTTGATACACGCATCATCATGTGATGCGTTTTATACAGTCAGAAGTTTGGATTTGGAGGATATTATCTCCATTTTATAAAAAATATATATTTTTAGAAACGACATTTGTGAAAGTGGTTAAACCATATTGCAAAATACGTCTAGAAACCTTTTTTGTTTGTATCAGGCTATGTAAGGTGCACAGCAGTAACAAATGGCTAGAGACAGTTTTGTCTTTGTCTTTGCTGCTGCTGAGATAGGAAAATATGCAGTGCCTTTAACCTCAACACTGGGAGGAGAAAAATCTCCCATCAAGTTTACAAAACACAGCATTTATAAAGTATTCAAAGCAGAATATGGCAATGCCATTTAAATAACACTACGCATCTGTAAAGTACAAAGCAAAACAACTTTAACTATAGAGATGCTCTCTATCTCTGTGTTGGCTGAGCTGCACTATCTCTTACCAAACTAATTGAGATATTTTTTTAAAACGTGTCATAGCTTACCCTTCCCACTGAGAATAGAAAAAAAACCTTGCTTTACAGACGCACACCACAGTCTGTAGGAAATGCAGAAGGTAATGTAAAATGCTGTATAAGATATTTGTTCTCTCTCAGTAACACACTACTTCACAAATTTCAAAAGAAATTGCAGTCTAGTTTCTCCCTCATGTAGTCTTTACTGAGATAGCATTCTGTAAGAGAACCTTGAGCATTAAATCACAGAGAACTGCCTTTTCCTAACAGCTGCTGTGTGTGTGTGTGTGTGTGTGTGTGTGTGTGTGTGTGTGTGTGCGTGCGCTCACTTGTATAGAGAGAGAGAAAGTCAGTAGATCTTTTTTTTTTCCCTCCTTTTTTCTGCTTAGCCAGACCAGATTGAGGATAAAATACTAGATTGAAGAGAGAGGCTGCTCAGCAAGTATAGATCAGAAAGAATAAAAGTTATGTGGCATGATTCCAGGTGTGAGCATGTCTGGTTACACTTAACCTCTGTCAATTACATCTTGTATATAACCCTTAAAGAGCACCTTTCTCAGTGCTTTACCAAATAAACAGGAGGCTGCCTTACCTGAATGGGAATTCCTCCATAGTGGTTTCAAAACATAAAGATTAGGTCCCTAAGGAAGGGAAGGGATCGTATTTTGCCCCCGAGGGGGCTGGCCACTCGATCCCTTCCACTTCCTGATCTCTGACGGTGTTCACGCGCTTCTACATTTTGTGCTGTCATCATAGGACCAGTGCAGGGACATGCTACATGCAAGTCTGTGGAGCGTAATTTTGAACGCTAGTTTCATGATTTTAATCGGACTTTTGGTACAGATCAAAAACAGTATTCAAGTAACAAGGCTCTTGTTACTTGAGTAGTGTCTTTGATCTGTACCAAAAGTCTGATTAAAATCCTGAAAATAGCATTTAAAATTATGCTCCATAGACTTGCATGGAGCACATCCCCACGCTGGTCCTATGATGACATCACAAAACGGAGCACGGGAACGCCGTCAGATATCAGGAAGTGGAGGGATCAAGCGGCTAGCCCCCTTGGGGGCAAAACACGATCCCTTCCCTTACCTTCCTTAGGGACCTAATCTTTACATTTTGAAACCACTGTAGAGGAACTTTTATTCAGGTAAGGGAGCCTCCTGTTTGTTAAAATTTCATCATGAAAACATGGAGAAAGGTCCTCTTTAAGTGTTGCATCTTGCTCCTGTAACTTCTGTATCTGTTTATTACATTCAGAATGATAAGCCTCAGTGCCAGCTTTCATTTCACACTGTCACTCACACAGGCTCTGAGACATCTCAGCCTGGTCACATTTTAGTGTCTCATTCACTTCAGACAATAAGCCATTCACGCTTAAACACCATTTCTCTTGTCTTATTTGTTGTATTTGTAGTCCCCATTTTCGGAAGTGTCTGTGGACAAAGCCTCCCTCGGTGCCCTCTTCTCAGGTTGCAACTCTTAAGTATATAGAGATCTAACACACTTAGTCGTGAGCCTTGTCTGATCTAAGTCATGGCACCAAATGTTGAATTATGGTAAAATGAATCATTTTAATATTAGGTACAGATCAGACATAGACATGGGAACTCATTATAGCATTTCTCTTTACTGAGACCACTACAGTGTAAGTACACAGATATCAAACACAAAATACATTAGCATTTGTATTATAACATGCCTAACCACCTTAGCTATTACAGTCATAAGGAAGGGACGTCTATACTTACAACTGGGCTACTCAATGGAGATCAGGTGACATCATTATGCCAGGGACACTCTGAATAGCAAAAGTCCTTTACATCCCCCTGCTTATAAAGAGTAGTTGTTTACAACAAAGTTGGATAGTGCCCGCCTTCAGCAGGATGTTTCTAATGAGAACAAGTACTGTCTCAGCAATATTTTATCCACCTTTATTTTATACGTAACATGACATACACAAACACAGATGGTCTTATATAATAGATTACTGATATCTTGTTCACAAAAGGCATTCTTTTTCATAGTATATTGTTTCTCATAACCTTGCAGCTGTGCTGCACAGAACAATCCTTTTTCATAAACATAATATTTTGCTTATCTACAAGGCCAGTACTAAACAATGCTGAATAGTCTGTCAAGCTAAAAAGTTACATAAAGGCATTATACTACACCATGGCCAGTACCATAATTTCATGTATTTTTCAGTTTTAATATTCAAGCTAAAACTATTAACCTTTCTATATTCCAGCAAAGTCCTACAGAGTTTTTTGGCACTCGGTGCTGTGTCCTTCTACAGTATGGGTGGGTGCTGGGTAGTGGATTGTGCATCATCATCATTACATGCTGACAATGTTTCCCAGGGTTGCAAAACACTGGCAGACCGGGAGTGTTCACAAAATGAGTCTTCATCTTTGACTGTTTTGACATTGTCTGTGGTGCCAGTACCAAAATCTCTTCTAGCCAGACTGGACCTTCTTTTTGGTGCTTTCTGTAGGTTCACCCTTTGCTGTCTTTCTATTCCCACCTCCGTAATCTGTACTCCAGCTTGGTCTGATTATCCCTGGAAGGGTGGCGTTCATGCATGGAATGTAACTGTCAAATTCTGAATCAACACTCTTTCTGTCTATCCTCCTTATGCAGTTTCCTCCCTCAGCATACTCTGCTTTTTCCTTGCTTCCAGATGTTCCCATGCTGTTGCACAAGTGGCATTCCCCCTTCCCCTGGAATTCACTTTTACTTGGCTCCACTCCTGTTTGTGGTAGACACTCAAGAGGCATGTCCAGAAGCTAACCAGGCCCACCCGTGTAGCTGGTATTGGACCTACACCGGTCCTCTCTCTAAGTGCCTCATGCCTTCATGACTGATATTCTAACACTTAGTTTGTGGTAACCTGGTAAGTATACTATGGGGGAAAAAAGTGCCCGTTTCAAGGAATAGCCCAGGATAAACAGAGCAAACTGCAGGTAAACAGTTACATAGCGAATGTGGTGACAGAATCAAATGCAGCCTAGCCTAATACTGCTTTAGGAGCAAGTAGCACACACATGAATGCAGTATCTCAGTGACAAGTAAAAGTAGGCAGGTTAAGGCAGTACTTGATGAGGGCCAGTGAGAGTCTGGGTGCCGGGGAGGGGCGGATTCCAGAACCTACGGGACAGAGATGGAAAAGGCCACAAGATCCATTCCAGTAGTGCACATCGGTTCTTTGGGGGAGAGTGGACATCACAGGAGTGAAGGTTGTAGAGTGTCAGGAGCCAGCAACATGGATAACAAGCAAGGAGGAGTGCCAGTCCTAGTAAGTCTTAACAATAAAGAAGCCCAAAACTAAACTACTTGGAGGAAGGGCAGTGCCAACCCAGGGAGGAGTAGAGGGAGCAGTGATCAGTAAGACATGCAGTACCCAGTACAGGATGGTAGATCTTATCTGTGTCAGTCTTCACCATTCATCACCTTTGGGTTTTGGCCAGAGGTCACGACCATACTGGAGCTTTTTTTTTTGATGGGTGGAGTCGACACACTGACAGCGCCGCCCTCAAGGCCGATGCACTGCGTGGCGCTCGTGGGTTGGCCGTTGGGTGTCGTCGACCCCACCCTCCTGCCAGTTCTTCGTCTCCCGCCATAGAGGTCACACCTCGTGTGGAGCTGCTATCAAGAGGCCTACTGCTGTTGACTGCGTGTCGTCGACGCTGAGTATTCTTTTCCTGCCAGTTCCGTTTTCGCCACCACTCGACATCACTGTAGTAAGACTGATCCTTTTCTTTATTTGTTAGCGATGTCGAGTCTTTGTTTAAATTGTTTTGCTATCGATCATGTCTCGGTTGGGGGGCAAGAAATCGTTGAAGACGGGGCGGCCCCCTATGCGTCGGTGCCTGTGCAGTCGCAAGTACTCTGTCACCGACCAGCATGATCGTTGCCTTGTGTGTCTTGGCCTGCTTCACGACATGGATTCGTGTGACGTCTGCTTCTCCATGGACCATTGTCATCGAGCAACACGCGTGGAAAGTTGGACGAGCTTTGCCAACTTCTGGGGGATGGGCGCGCACTCGTCGGGCCAAGCCACAGTCTCTCAGCCTTTCCTCTGGATCCCCTACCTGTTCTATGCGGACTGTGGAGGAGGGAGCTTCTGCTGCTAGTAGCCTCACCGTTGCAGAAACCCCTTCCGCGGTGCAGGAGGCCTAGTCTCCCCCTCCCGGTGGGCGAGAAGGCACCGCTCTGGCAATCGCCCTTGGGGGCGCGCCAGTGTCGTTTCCTTGGGCTGGGAAGCTTAGGTCAGCACCGTCCCTCGGCGCTGTCCGTCGGTGCCGTCTTGGGCCTTGGTGCCTGGTCCGCCGCCGTCTCTGCTGTCGATGCCGTTCGCGGCGCCGACATGCCGTCAGGCGGTTCTGCGGTGCTGTCTTTGAATGTTTTCGCTCCAGTGCCATTTGCGGGCGTAGCGCTGGGGACAGCGTCGTGTCTAGCTCTGGTGCCACTTGCGGTGCGGGCGGGGAGGATGTAACGCCGTGGGGGCGCCGGGGGCCATCGGTGCCATCATCGGTGCTGCCCTGACTGGTGCCTCTGCGGCGCCGAGACAGGCATCGACTCTTTTTTTGTTACCACTCTCGGTGCAGTGTCTTTTTTGGGTACCGTTTGCGGTGCCGCTGGAGAGTCCTTGGAGATGGAGTCCGAGTCTGGTTCGGACCGGCTGTCCGACCCTTTGGAGTTGGCGTCCCATGTGGACGCCCTGGTAATTTCTTCGGCTGACCAGAGCCAGCCTCCCTCTGAGGAGCGGGTGGTTGCCCCCGAGTCTAGGGTCAGGGGTGCTGACCAGCAGGCAGTGGTGCAGGCCACTATTGCTCTGCAGCCTAGGCTCAAAGGGTGTTCTGCCCCCTCAGTTGGGCTACCCCCTCAGGAGGTGTGTCTGGATCGCCCAACTTTAGGGCCGATTGGAGCACCCACAGGAGGGGAGGGTGCTACTCCCTGGGTGGTCCTCTCGGGGATTGACCAGGGCTGTCAGCTGTCTAGGCTGGTGTTTGCGAGGAGGAGGGCTCTTTCAGATTCCAAGGGGTTGAGGGTTCAGGGTTCAATGTGGCAACCCTTTTCTGGGACCCACCCAGGTTCGGGAAGGAGTCATAGCGCGGACCCCCGCCCTTCTCTCTCGGTCTCCTTGAGAGGGCCTTGGTCTTTGGAGGATAGGGACCGTCCTTTTGGAATTCCACGGTCCCGGTCACCTCACATGGAGGAATCTTCAGGGCACAGCCTAGCAGTTCCAGCATGGTTGATAAGCTGTTGGGTTTTCTGGAGCCCCTTCTTTTCTTGAGGTTCCTGGTGTGCTCTCTTGCCTGGACAGAGGATGGTCGCCTTCTGCAGTTGACCTTGACCCCACTCCTCTGTCACCATCTCCTGCGCTCCCAGGCATTCATGGTCCTAGGGGACCTCTCTCCTGGGAGCAATTCAGGGGTGCGGCTGCTCACTTCCCTTTGTATGTCAGGGCCATGGACAGACTGGTGTTCTACCTGAGCAGTCTACCCCTGGATCTCCGAGGTCCTCCGCTTCCTCATCCTCCTCTTCAGGAGGAGAGGAGCCTCTGTCCACATCTTTCCTGCTGCTGATCTCGCAGAGTATCAGTGTTTCCTTGTGAGGATGATGGAGGACCTGCATGTCACCCCACCTACTCAGCACAATCCGGAGCATTCAGTGCGTGCCTTCCTAGGTGATTTCAGTGCAGACACCCTTGTGGTGCCCACCTGGCCTGCTTCTTTCCAGGACGTGTCATTGCGATTCTGGCAAAGACCCTTTTCCAGAGTCCCAGTCCCTAGGAATCTGAGCCAGAGGTATTGTGCCCCCCCGGAGTCTCCAGGTCGTATGCCTCATCCTCAGTCAGGACTGACGCAGCTGGACACTTCCGATGGGCTTTACGCCCTCCACCGTGACCGGCCCCTGGATCAAGATTCTATGGATTTTGACTTCTAGGGGAGGAGGACCTTCTACTCGGCACGGTTGCTTCTTTCAGTTTCTGCACATCAGGCCCACTATGCTACCTATGATAGGTTTCTGTGGTCTAGGTTAGATCAACTCCTAGCCTCTATGCCTGATTCGGAGGTAACAAGGACAATCCATTGCACTCTCTGCACGTGACCTGGAGCTAGCAAGGCACCAAGAGAGGGCATTTTACGATGCCAATGAGGTAGCTTCCAGGGTTGTAGGGACAGCGATCTTCACTAGACCGATGGCATGGCTGTGTCTTTCCTGGTGATCTCCTCCGCAGACCGGAGAACCCATCTTTTCTCCCATAGGGTGAGGCGGTGTCTGTCGGGGCAACCTCTTGCCCCCTCCGGTGGGTCCCAGTCTCACTCTCCCCAGTCTCAGGCCTCATCAGACCCATGAAGTTTCTCCCTTCCAGTGTCTCACCCACTGAGAGCTAAGGGACTTAGTCCTTTAGGGTCTAGGGCCCCCTTCGGGGGGGCTCGGTACTCACCCAAAGGTGATGAATGGTGAAGATTGACACAGATAAGATATGAAAATTGCGTACCTACCGTAGTTCCTGATCTTTCTGTGTATCTGCACCATTCATCACAATCCCGCCCTCCATACCCCTGGGGCTTCAGTCTCTGGGTCCCCCTCCCTCTGTGTGCCCCCTTTTCTCCCCCCTTTCTTTCCGCTGATCAGGAACAGGGTGACCTTGGGCACACAGGGGGAAATTTTACCTTCTGACAGTGGGGGGAAGGGCACTTCTCTCCTCAATGTCTCGGCTCCACCCCTTTGGGGTGGAAGTTGGTGGTTGCCCTCTCTTCTTCTCTCTCTCTCTCTCTCTTTTCTCCTCTATTCCGGTCCTTAGGGACTCATCCCTCAAATTAATTTAAGAAACTTTTGTTTCTCACCTCTAGATAGGTGGTTTCAAGGGGAGGACAACCCTGCATCCTGTCTTTCCTCTACAACAGACATTTCTGCTCATGTCAGGAGTTATTGCCAGTGATTCTGTGCCTTGAATTCAGACAGTTCTGCCTTCTGGCTACTCCTTCGCAGTTCCTGTACAGTCTGGAGACGGTCAGACTTTCAGAGCATGTCCTACCCTTCCCCATTTCTAATTTTTCCCTCCCTCCCTCTTCTTTCTGTTTCCAGAGATTGGGGCCCCTTCTCAATCCCCTTAGAATTCTAACTCTCCTTCTGTCCTTTCCGTCATTTATTTCTCCTTTTATTTATATATCTTTTCCTTTGTCTGTGCCTTGGACTTCCTTGTCCCTCCCAACCCTTCTTACTCTACGGCGACTCAGAACTGGCGGGAGGGCGGTGTCAACGACACCTAACCGTCAACCAATAGCCGCCACGCAGTGTGTCGGCCTTGAGGGCGTGCGTCAGTGCGTTGACTCTGCCCATCCAAAAAAAAAAAAAAAACTCCAGTGGGGTCATGACCTCTGGCCAAAACCCAATGGTGAAGATGCACAGAAAGATCAGGAATTACAGTAGGTACATAATTTTCATGTATTGGTGTAGGCTATGTCCAGCTTAGATAGGGAAGATCTGGAGGAGTTTTAATAGACTGGGACTCCATATAAAAGGCTGCGTAGCTGAATCCTTGTAGCAATGGCCAAACTAGCATTTAATGTTAAAGCCAAAGCCCCAGAAGTTGTGTGTATACTGGACAAAATGCTGCTGTTGGGCAGTAATTCAAATGATAGTACACAAGCAAGGCACACTGAAAACAATCGTAAAGTTCCAGTGCATTTATTCAAGTTAACGGTGACACAGAACAAAAGCCTCTGTCTTTGTTAACTTGAATAAATGCACAGGCACTTTATGGCTATTTTGAGTGTGCGCTGTTTCTGTATTCTCATTAGTTGTTAATGTTAAATTAGAATTCACATGAGGTCAGGCCTAATTTGGTATTGATTGCTGTGATCTTCCAAGAACCAGTATTCCTCATAGAATACCACTTTGGTCTTAGTGCAGGGGTCAACCTTAACCTTTTTTTGCACTAGCCAGCAGGGCAAGTTGATTCTAAATTGCACTAGCCCGTAATTATAATGGTAAATTTTGATCACTTATACAGGAAACAATGCAAGCAAAGTCAAGAAATACTCTAATTATTGCACATTTATCCTGCTCTCACTTGCTTCCAGCTCCCCAGCAGAAAAAAAGACTGCAGTGCCATTACAGTGAGCCCCCATTGTTTTGTACCATCCTCCTCTCCCCCTCCCCCACACACACACCAAACAGAGAGGATATCCAACAGCAAATGTTCAGTCAAGCAGTCCTGGCTCCACACACACACTAGCTGACATCATCATGCACCGCACCACATTGTCACCACCCACAGGGTAATGAACAGTCAGGCAGAGAAGACACTCTCAGCCCCCACCTATAGTCAACTGGAGACCTGCACTTTTGAAAGTTTTGTACAGTCTCAAGTGAGCCAGAGCACATCTAAGATTTCTTTTGGGGGCTAAACAAACCTAAGGGGCTTGGGAAATGGAAAACTGACATTTTTATTTGTAAAAGCATTGATTTTAATATGCTCTGCCCCAACAATAACAGATTGTTCTTTAACATTGTCATTTCATCAGCCCAGGGGAAACAGTACACGGGCATAACACTATACTATTTCTATTTCTGTATAGGATGATCTATGCACCCCAGGGATGCCTATTTCAAGGTTTCAAATTATGTATTTTATTAAGGTTTATTTTTGTACCATACCTTATTCAAAACTTTGTTTTTAGGCTGAAAGGACATGCTGAGTGGGATAAGGGTGGGACTATATGGATGGTGATGGCTGGCATGGTCCATTTAGAAGAGCTGGGGACCCCCTCCACATGCCGGTAATGGCAGCTACGGATCTGTGGATGGTCACTTCAGAGTCTGGTCTGCAGTGGTGTCCAGGGAAAGAACAGAGTTAAGAGATTTGGAGGGGAGAGGGAAGTTATGGTGAGGCTGGGATAAAACCCATCACCTGCAGGGTCGATCCTGTATTACCTCTTTGCATTTTGTCACTAAAATGTTGGATACAAACACTCAAAATTTAGTGAAATGAGGGGCACTGGTCTTAATAATATTGGACAAATTGTTAGACAGACACATTCAGAAAACTGTAAGCTAGTGACTTAACAGCAATATACCCTTGATCACATTCTGAACACTAACTGAAAGTCTTATCAGTGGAGTGATAATGACTCACATTGAGTCTTTTGTGGGATCCCTTTCTTGAACTACCAGATAACTGCAGCTGTTAATGAGCTGTTAATCACACCTGGTCATCTGGAAAATTGAGAGAGATTAGCATGTAGACTAGAGAATGCGAAAGTAGAGACATTTTTAACTTCACTAACAGCCATGAAAATCTGCACTAGTCAAAACGGGCTAGTAGAGAGTTAGCTGCACTAGCCCTGGTCAATTTGCACTAGTGTTTGGGCTAGTAAACGGGGGCAGTGAGAGGATCTCAGATCTAGAAGTGGGTTGCCATCTGGGGACAAGTGACCATCAAACAGTGTGGTTCACGTTAAACTCAGCTACAGAGTCAAGCCATACAAAAGTGAGGTACTGGACTTTAGGAGGGCTGACTTTGGAAAGGTAGGAGAAGTGCCTCAGAAAAGCACTAGCAAACAGACTAGAAGGAGGTGTGGAGCAACAATGGGGAATCATCAAAACTGCCATCACAGAGGCAACAAGCCTTTGTGTGAAACAAATAAACAAATCAAAATGAAAGAAAAAGCCACTATGGTTCTCAAAAGAGGTGGCTGTGAAAGTCAGGAAGAAAAAGATAGCATTCCGGTAGTATAAGGAAACACAGAAGGAGCAGGACAGAGAGCTGTACCAGTTAAGGCAGAAGGAAGCAGGGAGGGAAGTCAGAATAGCAAAGGCCCAAACTGAGGAAAAGATAGCCAACTCAGTTAAGAAGGGGGATAAAACCTTTTATAGGTACATCAGCGAGCGTAGAAAGACAAAGGGAGGATAGTGAGGCTGAATAGAATGAGCGAGTGGGTGGGCAGAGGGACAGTGAAAAGCAGGGATACTGAGCGAATATTTCTGCTCAGTATTCACAAAGAGGAGGAAGTGACTAATCCAATTAACAGAAGCACTCTTGATAGGAAGTTGATCCAGTCCTTTCATAGAAGAAAGGGTTCTGCAAGAACTCCTAAAACTGAAGGTGGACAAAGCAATGGGTCCTGATGGAATTCACCCCAGAATTCTAAAAGAATTAAGGGAGGAACTAGTGAAACCATTGGCTACTCTTTTTAATAAATCATGGGAGGATGGTGTGGTACCCGAGGACTGGAGGAAGGCGGATGTGATTCCCCTTCACAAAAGTGGGACCAAGACAGAGGCAGGAAACTACAGACCTGTCAGTCTGACCTCTGTGGTAGGGAAAGTGATGGAGTCACTTCTGAAGGAAAGAATAGTTGAGTACCTAGAGGCCAGTGGAGCACAGGACCCAAGGCAGCATGGGTTCACAGCGGGAAGGTCATGTCAGACGAATCTAATAGATTTCTTTGACTGGGTGACCACAGTAGTAGACCAGGGAGGGGCTGTGGACATGGCCCACCTAGACTTTAGCAAGGCATTTGATACAGTCCCACACAAAAGATTAATCGTCAGATTAACCAGCTTGGGAGTGGGTCCCAGGGTGGTAGCCTGGATAAAACATTGGCTGCACAACAGGACACAGAAGGTAATTGTAAATGGAGTCCACTCTGAAGAAAGGGGGGTTACTAGTGGGGTACCGCAGGGTTCAGTATTGGGTCCAGTCCTTTTAATGTCTTCATCAGTGACATTGCAGAGGGACTGGAAGGAAAAGTATGCCTTTTGCAGATGACACAAAGATCTGCAACAGGGTTGATACAGAAGGAGGGTGGAAAGGATGAAAAGGGACTTGGCAAGGTTGGAGGAATGGTCAAGTGTGGCAGCTAGGATTCAATGCAAAGAAGTGCAAAATAATGCACCTGGGAAACAAGAACCCAGGGGAAGAATACACAATGGGTGGGCGGTAGTAACAACAACAAAAAGGAAAAGGACCCAGGGTAATCATATCAGATGACCTTAAGGTTAGCAAGCAATGTGAGAAGGCAGTAGGGAGGGCTGGGGTATACTGGGATGTATGGGAGAGCATCAGCAGCAGAAAACAGGAAGTTGTTATCCCTCTGTATAGACAGTTGGTGAGACCCATCTGGAGTACTGTGTCCAGTTCTGGAGACCCCATCTCCATAAGGACATAGACAGGATAGAGGTAGTCAGAGGAGGGCAACTAAAATGGTGCAGGGTCTGCAAGAGAAGCCGTATGAGGAGACTAAAGGAGCTTAATATGTATACCCTTGAGGAAAGAAGGGAGAGAGGGACATGATAGAAACTTTTAAGTACCTCAGTGGAATCAACAAAGTCCAAGAGGGTAGCATCTTTCAGAAAAAGAGACGCAAGAACAAGGAGACACAATTTAAAGATAGAAGGAGGGTGGTTCTAGGGCAATGTGAGGAAGTATTATTTCACAGAGAGGGTAGTGGATGCATGGAACAGCCTTCCTGAGGAGGTTGTGGGGTCTAAAACTGTGGGAGAATTCAAGAATGCATGGGACAGACATAAGGCAATTCTTGTGGGGGTTAAGAAGAAATAGGCTGTTGGTTAACTAGGATCTGCGGCCTATCCTGTAGGTAGGGAAATGGGCAGACTAGATGGGCCAAGCGGTCCTTATCTGCTGTCAAAGTCTATGTTTCTATGTTAAAATTGACCCCTGTCTTAGTGCCAGAGGCACTAGGAACCAAGGGGATCAAAGGTTTTGTGCAAGGGTGCCGATGACATCAGCTTCGACAGATGCCTTTCTCCGCATGCTTGGCTCAGTAACTGTCGTCAGCGCCATGATGGCTAGAGTTCTGTTTTTTCCACTGTCAGGAGTACACAGTGAGAGCCAGCACCATGCTCTGTCAGTCTGTCTACATCCTGCTCGAATTTCTTCTTTGAATTTTCTGAGCGTAATGTCAGGTAGAAAAAAGCTCTCACCTTTGAAGTCTACAGGGTTGTATTCCAGTATTGCTAGTGTGAGAAGAACATCACCTGCACCAGCCAGCATACGCTTTGCTTCACCTGCCTTGGACCCACCCGTGGCATGGAGGCCTACACTGCCTTTGTTTTTCAGACCTTCTGTCTTCAGGCTCTGAAGATGGGATGATCTATCCCATACTTCCGGGGCAGGCATCAACACAGGCAGTATCAGGATATGTTGCCAGACTGTTAAACCCAGTCCCTTTACTGCTTTTAGGAGATAATACTATACTGGGATTTTGACAGAGTATTAGGGGATGGTGTTGGGTGTATCTTCGACCCCTTCAGGGTGGCTATTGGAGCACTCACCATGGTCTAGTAGCCAATGGTACCAGACCACCCTATCGCCTGGGTCGGTTCCCTGCTTGGTACTGACCACTGTTAGATGACATTGATAACGAGTGATCCTTACTCTTGCGCCACTGTTGGGGTTGGTGTGGTCACCAGCACTGGCCTCAGTGTCAGCACTGCTAGCGGTACTGGAGCTAGTACAGCAGCTGCTGTTGGCACTGGTGTTGACTACAGTAGAAACATAGAAGTTGATGGCAGAAGGAGACTGCTAGGTACATTTAGGGTGCCCATTTGATTTAGGCCTATTTTGACACTTTAGTTGCCCTTTGTAGTCAGGGTTCCCTTGTGTTTATCCCATGCATTCTCGAATCCCTGCACAGTGTTGACCTGCACAACCTCATGGGGCAGGCTATTCCAGGCGTCCATCACCCTTTCTGTGAAGAAAAACTTCCTGGTGTTGGTAGAGAACCTCCCTCCTTGCAGCCTGAGGTCATGTCCCCTGGTCCTGGAGCCCTTCTTGAAGTGAAAAAGTTCCCGTGCTTGTACCCTGTTAATGCCTTTTATGTACTTGAATGTTTTAATGATGTCCCCTCTCTCTCTTCTCTGCTCGAGGAAGTACATATTCAGTTCCCCAAGTTTTTCCTCGTAGGACATTTACTGCAGAACCAGAATCATTTTTGTTGCCTAAATGGTGGCTAGATGCCAGGAAGTAGGTGGCAATGCCTTAACCATATGCATGTTGTAAAGGCCACTAGGACCTCTTCCATCCTTATCAAGGGGAGTGCTAACCTTTTCTCCTTTCATACAACACAGTTTCTGAGTTATCCCTGCAGCAGGGTCCTCTGTAGGCTTTCCAGTCATCATCTGGCCAGAGGCTCCCCCTTTTGGACAACCAGCCTCTAGCTTTCACTGATGTTGGGGCTACTGGACTAAGACATTCAGCCCACCATGACATGCTGGGCTCAGGTGTGAACCCGGGTCACTGGTAGTGCATGTGATGAGTACTAAATGAACTCAGGGAGGTGTTTGCTGCACCACTAAAGGCCATATTCAACAGCTTACTGGAAACCGGTAGAGTTCCAGTGGACTGGAGGAAAGCAGACATGGTCCTGCTCCATTAGAGTGATAACAGAGAGAAGGCTAGCAACTATAGGCCAGTCAGTCTCACATCAGTGGTGGGGAAATTAATGAAAATTAAACAAAAACAAAGGGAATATGATGCACTGTGTGCAGATTTCCCTAAGGTGTGCTGTCTGTAGAAAAGCACTTGGTCACTGCACACACAAAAAAACAGACACACTCACTGATGAGCTATGAATGATAACTTTAATACATATAGCAGCACAATGTGAACTAACACCCCAATTAATGGAAACCCTGTTAAAGCAAAGGTTGGTAGAATATCTTGAATCAAGTGTGCTACATGACCATAGGCAGCATGGATTCATGGGGGGTAGGTTGGCAGCAAGGATTCATGGAGGGTAGGTCTTGCCAGACAAATCTGATTGATTTCTTTGACTGGGTGATCTGGGAAATAGATCAAGGGAGGGCAGTGGACATGCCTGCTTGGACTTTGGCAAGGCCTTTGACACTGCGCAGCACAGGAGACTGATAAAGAAATTGAGCAGCATAGGGGTGGGATCCAAGGTGGTTAACTGGGTAAGAAACTGGTTAATGGATAAACAACAGACAGCGGTTAATATCATTCACTCTGATTGGAAAGTGACCAGCTGGGTGCCGCAGCACTCAGATCTGGGACTGATCCTCTTCAGTGTCTTTATAAGTGACATTGCAGAAGAACTAGAAGGGAAGCTGTACCTTTTTGCAGATGATACCAAAATATATAATTGGGTGAATACTCTGGAAGGGTTGAGGGACTGCATAGGGATGTTGGGAAACTCGAGTTGTGAAGGGCATGGCAGCTGGGGTTCAATGCTGAAAAGTGCAGAAGCATATATCTAGGGCATAGAAACCAAGGAGCTGAGTATAGAAAGGGGGGATACTGGCAGTCACTAGCAGGAAAGAGACTTTGGGATTATCATATCTGATGACCTCACAGTGACACGGCCGTGTGACAGAGCAGTGGATGGGGCCAGTGGGATGCTGGGATGCATAGGAAGAGATATCCCCAGCAGGAGGAGAGAGGGGGTTTTACCACTGTATTGGTTTATGGTTAGATCCCACCTGGAGTATTGTGTCCAGTTCTGGAGACTGGACCTCAGAAAGGACATAGACAGGGTAGAAGCAGTCCAGAGGAGGGCAATTAAAATGGTGCAGGGGTTGCATTAGACGCTGTTCAAGGAGAGACTGAGGGATCTCAAAATGTGCACCCTAAAAGAGAGGAGAGCGAGAGGGGACATCATGATCAAGGGTCCAGATAATTTTTAGGACTGAGAAGTATTTACTGCTAGCTGCTTCCATCTGATAGTATTTTCCTCTGCATGGTAGTAATACCATGCATTGACCTGTCTCACACCCCATCTCTTAACAAACAAAAAAAAGCCTCAATCCCACTGAGTTTCTGCAACCACTGATCCTCTTCTGAAACTAGTGTGGATTCTTGAGATACTTGTCCACTGCTATGTAGTGCTGTGACCCTTATTTTTAACATTTTGACATGTTGTAACTGCCCTTCTGGCCAGCCAGTGAGCCACTCCTGACACTGTCTCCTGTGCTGTACACAGTGGATACCGATGTTGTTTTCTGACCCCACCTCTACTGCTTACATTATGTGGACCCATGGCTAGTAGCATTGGATGGTGCTGCCAGTTTTTTGCATATGTAGCAACATACTGTAAATGTGCAGGGTGGGAAACAAATTACTAAAATCAGAAAGTGGGAGTAAATCATGCAAAACTGGTAGTAAAATACACCTTTACTCCCCTTATCTGTTCCCATGGACATGATAGAGACTATAGGTACATCGTGAGGCCGAACAAGGTACAGGAGGGGAGTTTCTTTCAAATGAGGAGCACCAAGGCCAGAGAGCATGCAATGAACCTAGAAGGGGGAAGTGTAAGAAGGATGTGAGGAAGTACTGCTTCACTGAAAGAGAGGGGAGATACCTGGAACTGACTGCCAGCTGAAGTGGTGGAGGAGAAAACAGTAAGGGGCTTCAGGTGTTCATGGCATAGACATGGGGGAATATTAGTAGGAAGGTGGAGAGGAGGGAGGGTCGCCAGAGACCAGATAGGGTCTGCGGAAACAGACTAGGCAGGGACTATCTGGGCATACTGGGTGGGACAAGTGGTCCTTTTCTACCAACAAATTCTGTTTCTGTGGGGCTCCCTGGCCTTTATGATAAAAGTCCAGCCCGGAAAAACCTTTCCTAATTAAGTTATTCACATGCACATGGGTATAATGACATGGAGTAAGACCTCTAGTTCATTTAATTGAAGCCCTGCTTGCCCAGCAGTAATGTCTTATGAAGCTCTACGCTGCCCAGCTCCTACAGTCTACAGTAATCTTAAAGTTCCTTGAATGTATGGGATGTTGCATGCATAAAGGTGGCAAATCAAACCCATTTGTAGAGCACTTTGATTTTGCTTACAGAAGGCATGGTGAAAAAACGTATTCTCTTCTAAATTGTTTAGTTTTGCTGGATCGTTTGATACTTTTTTATGGGACCCACAATATATCAAAGATCATGTAGTTGACAAGTTCTTTGGGCCACACAGGTGCTGCTGTTTAGTTTGAAAGATTAGCTTTCTTGAAATGTATTTTTTGAAAGATTAGCTTTCTTGAAATGTATTGCATATAGACACAGAGACATTTCAGTTTCCAGTAATCAGTAAAACTTTTTAAAATATAAAATTCAGACACACTTCATCTTATATTTCATTAATTTTCTGTATTTGTCTCCCCTTATTCTTCAGTACCGAGGACATTAAGATGAAAAGAGGTTCATTGTTTCTTAGACTTAATGTCATCCTCCTGCTGTTCCCCTTGCAGAAATCGTGATCCTCTGTGAGATCATAATCATTTTCATAGCATCAGGTTATGATGTCGCAAACAGAATTCTAAAGACTTTAGCATGGTAGAGGCGGGAGGATGAGATGGTCTGAAGCACTAATGTTCAAAGTTAGTGCAAATGTCCTCAGTAATACAGAATGAAGGGACAGAAATGCAGAAAGTTGTGGCATATATGCTGCATTGTGTCTGAATATCCAGTTTGAAGAAGTTTTGCTGGATACTGGAGAAATGCTTTGATGCAAAATATAATTAAAGTTTAAATTGCTTAGACGCACATGCAGTAGATACTGTACATAGGCGAAGTGAGAGAATAAGACTGCAGCCCATTAAATCTGCCTCCCTGTTATACTAACCGCAGTAACCTGAAATGCCTTTCTATTGAGCGTTGTTTTGGGACACTGAACAGTCTGCATTTGTCACCTTCTCTGGTAATCTGTTCCACAGTAGAACAAATTAATTGGGAGAGACAGCTTTAAAACTTGTCTGCAGTTCCTGGATTTGGCTTAGAGATTGCACAAACAGTATTCAGGGTTTAGTTGCATGCTGTTCTTCTGAAAGCCAGAAATTATCTGATTTGACGTAACATTTGGCTTCTGTTGCTAGAAAACAGTATAGAATACTGACCACATAAAAATCTGTTTTGAGGTTCAGTAGCATGAGGCGAGAAATTCTGTCTTGCACAGTTATATTTAACCCTTCGGGATCTTTTTCCTGTCTTTTTAGGTGGTAAAGACGGTAGGCCTACGTGAAGTCTGGTTCTTCGGACTGCAATATGTGGACAGCAAGGGTTACTCCACCTGGCTGAAGCTGAATAAAAAGGTAAAACACGAGTTACAACAATCATTTATAAGGTCTCAACCCACCTCCCCCAAAAAAGTTGGACAGACAGGCAAAGAAGTATGGTATACAAGAAAATAGTTCCTTGAAGGGGGTCTCATGAGCAAATAAGCCACAAGCCAAAAGGGTGACTAGTTTATTAGGTTATTAGACCCCCGAGATTACAATATTTGTTTGAGCATGCAACTCCTATTGTTTGTTTTACATAATATATATGAGTAGCTGCACTCTGCTTTGTTTTCAGCTTTAATAGGGTTTTTTAAAACATTTCATGCTGTAGAGGTGTTAGCGTTTTTAAACATCACTATGAGATCAAAGGGATTAATTAATTCGAAGGGGGCAGTTTCAGATGTTCTGCTGAGAGCTGTTTGAGTTTGATTATAAGACTTTCAGACTGAGCATGTGATCTTTCTATAAGCTCAGTTTAGGGTGTTTTGTTTTATTTCCATCAGTGGTGAGTTTAATTTACACTTTACACTATTATATTTTAGTTTGTAATTGTGAAAAGATGAAAACCATGTCAGTTTTATTGTGTCTGAAAACATTTCCTACGAGTTTTAGTACTTTCTTTGGAATTTTTTTTTTCAAAAGAGTACATGCTAAGACATAGGATGGATTTTAAGTTTGTTTACTCAGAGTCCATTTGCCTTGATCTTCAGGGTCATGTTCATTGGCAAGAGACTTAATTCAAAACAGGTTTTATAGTTGATTAAAGATGAACACGTTAGTTGTATTGTGTTTGAAAATGTTTGTTGTCGACACAGAATGGAGGAAACCATTTGGAAAGTCCTAGTCCTTAGGTTTATTTTGCTTGTTTCAGTATTGAAATAACCATGTTTTTAAGCTACAGTTCCATTTTCTGTTTTAAAATGAGCTGTATTTCCATATTTCTGAGTTTTTTTTTTTTTACTTTATTTATCTCCTAGTCGGCCAGCCCCTATCTACCTGTCCCTCCAGCCCCATCACCATGGCGTATCCCGGGACTCGCTTTTCATTTCCCTCTTCCTCCTCTGAGGTGCTCAATTAGCTGGATGTGGAGCCTGCAGGGGACCAATGTCATCCTGCTGGTCAGCCGTTGTTTCCTCTCCCTTAATCCACTGAGTGCGGTACGGGAGAATGCAGTGACGCCAGTGGCTGAGCCGCATGTGCTTCCGCATGCTGCACGCCACGCGTCGGCTCCAGGGGTGTAGCCAGGCATTTCAGATTTGTACACCAAGTTGCCACACTGCTACCCCCCCCCTCCAACAACTCGAGTCCAAGGTTCCTGGCTCCAGTCAGATGATTCCCACACTAGATCTGCTGTCTGTCTGCTCTTCTAGTGTGGTGTTCAGATCCTGCTGCCAGCTGGTACATGCCACTGACTGCACCACGACTTCACGACCATTATAGAAATCTCTTCCCTCTCCACCCACAGGTAGGCAGACTTGCTCCACTTGCCACTTCACATGAAGTCTTCATTCTTTTAGTTGGCTCCGAGTCTGTTCTTCTGTCTGCTGCTCCTCAGTTCTTCTTCTGCTTCTCTCGCTCCCAGTCCAACTGAACAAATAGTATGGCTTCTAACTTTGCTGGGGCATTTAAACTCACTGGCCCAGACTTGCCACACCCCCTACCAGAAGTTGCAGCCAATCACTATTCAGGCAGACCATGCAGACCCAATTGAGACCTTCAGCTTCAATGTCTGTGGTCAACTCAGCCAGCCACCCCTCAAAACAAAGCTGAAAGAGAAAAGAAAAAACCATGAAGCCAAAGAAAGGAATCTAAATGCGATGAACCAGAGAGGGCAGAGCAATGCTGGCCAGCTTGTATGCAACCCCCTGCTACTAAACTTAGTACACCATGGCTTACTTGGTGTATCAGTAGCTACACCCTTGGTCGGCTCCGCATCAGCCCCCTCTGTCTGTGGGTCCACTGTGCCAGCCCCCAGCTGCCGATAGGGGCCAGGCAAGCAGCAGACTCCATCCCGACACCTCCCTGGGAGAGGAGAGCTGTCTTCTGGATGCTCTATCCTTTTCGTCCCTGTTCGACCCTCAGTGACCCACTAGCACTGCGAACATGGGTCGCTGGCGTGGCAGGAGTTAAGGCACCAATTCCTCAGCCCTCCACGCCACCGGGCCTGCCTTCCATATTTCTGTTTTAAAATTGTATATGTGTGTGTGTGTGTGGGGTTGGGAGGGTATATCTGCATTTAAATAATTGTAACCCTTACCTCCCTGCTTTACTTTGGCAAGGCAACAAACCACAAGTTGGCAGAAAATAGGCATCACCCCTGTCATTAGGGCAAACACCTTGCTCGGACATCTCAGAGTTCAGGGGTTGAGCAAAAAAAACAAACAGCATTTCTATTTTAACCAGGTTGGGGAGGGAGGTGCCATGGCTATGCTGTGTCTCCTATTTGTGCGGCCCCAAAAACATCACTCAGTCACTCAAAGATGAATTGTTCACAACCAGGAATTTGGAATCTTACTGTATGCAGGGTTTTATTTAACTCTAAAAATTGATTAGTCTTTTGCTCATATAAGTGCTAAAACATTGTGAAAATGCACAACACTTGCCTCACTGTGTTTAACAAACATAACACTTCTAGAAAACCTATATAAATGCTTTCTGTACAATTAGTATTTTCCCAAGAAAAAAGCTGCTAATTAATTATTTAAAACCCTGGTGTGGCTTTTTATTCCTGACAAAATATTAACAGCGAATAAAGGTGGTGCCCCCAGGGCTTGTGACATTAATTACAGATGACACATGTAGCAGGCGGAAGCTTTTCCAAACTTTCTTGCAGGCAAACTATCTTGCTCCCCAAACATTTTACCAAACCTGTCCAGCCCTATTTCAGGAGTCATGGACTTTTACGAACTGCCAGCCCTATGCAGGGTTCCTGGACTATTTTGATGCCCAGCCCAATTCAGGGTTTCTGGACTATTTTAATGGCCTGCCCTATGCAGGGTTCCTGGACACCTTTCCCTGTTTTCCCCCCCAGAAAGCAAGACCTCGCCATTCAGGCGCTTGCTGACTACCTCTCTGGCCTACCACCCAAACTGGCCCATATAATTGTTGGTGACCTGAATATCAACTGGCTCTCTGCCATGGCCTCCCAAACCAGAGATATCTTTGCCACCCTTGACATCTCTCGGCTTGTCACCACCCCAACTAGATTCAACCCCTCTAATGGCTCTAGTACCCTCCTGGATGTCACCATTACCAACCGCCCCCAGAGGGTGCTCGATATCAGTGTACTTTCCAACTCAGTTAGTGACCACTCCCTGGTCATATTCTCTTGGTCCGCTGCCAACAGCAAACCTGCACCACAAACCACCCAGCGACGTCGCATACTCCCAGGCGACCTGCATCGCCATAAACTGTACCTCTCAAAACTGGATTGGTCCCCAGTCAGGCTTGTACCATCCATAGATGAGGCATTGGAGTTTTTCACTTGCACTTTTAACACTGCCTGTGACCTTTATGCCGCCTTCACTAGAAATCGCACCAAAAAGCAAAACATGCCCTGGGTTGCCCACTTCCTCCTTCATAAACTTAAAATGAAAGACAACCTATGGCACATTGCCATGGAATCTGGCAAACCAGCTGATAGGCAAGCATACAACGCTGAGCACGATAATTGTACTTGGGCCATTCGACAGGCCAAAGCCCAGTACTACCAATCCACTCTTGTCTCCTCCTTGGGGTCGGCTAGAAACTTTTGGAATAATGTAAAGGAGCTGAATGGGAAATCCCACTCTCCACCCCCCTCCAACTCTCCTTTAATGGCACTGTCTGCTCTGACCCCCTTGGCATTGCAGATTGCCTAAACCACACTTTCTCAGACTTGAATTCAGTCCTGCCTAGTAACTTCTTTGACCCTATCCCAGCAGCACCCCGCTCACTCTTCAGAGACCTTTCTACCTACGTACCATCTCCCTGTTGGAGGCTAGACTCCTTCTGCAAAAAGCCGTTAGTAGTAACAACCCCGGCACCAACCTACGGGGCACTAGGCTACTTCGTCTGACGTTGGATGCTATCCTGGTCCCACTTACCGAGCTGCTCAACCACTCCCTGTGGCTGGGGCAGTTCCCCAGCACATGGAAAACTGCCATCATCACTCCCATCCTAAAGAGCGGCAATCGCACGTCCCCAGGTAACTATTGACCTATCTCTATCCTCCCCCACTCTCTAAGGCCCTTGAAAAAGTAGTTGCCAACCAGCTTGCCGAATACCTGGCCATGCACAATATCCTGTGCCCTGAACAGCATGGCTTTCATGCAGGTCACAGCACCACAACTGTGCTACTTGAATTCTCCAACTTCTTGCACTCTTCTCTTGATGCCGGAAGTCCAGCTGGTGCCGTGTTCATTGACCTCTCCAAGGTCTTTGACATGGTTTGCCATCCTCTCCTGCTTGACTCCCTCAGATGCCTTGGTTTCTTGCCTGGCCCCCTTGTGTGGTTCACCAGCTACCTCTCTGCCAGAACTCTGTGTGTAAAAATCAATAGCACCCTATCTGACACACGACCTGTCCACTCTGGGGTTCCCCAGGGCTCCATTTTAGGCCCCCTCCTCTTCAGCCTCTACCTCAGTTCCCTCCCCTTGGCCTGCCCAAGTAAGATCCTCCTCCACGCAGATGAAGCTGTGCTCTTCGCTGCTGACCCCAACCCCAACCCTAACACACTCCAGGCCACCCTCCAACAAGCTTTTGATGGAGCTGAGCATTGGTTCACTCACGAAGGCTAGTCCTGAACCTAAAAAAGACCAAGGTTATGCTCTTCTCACATCGCCAAAGCAAAGCCAGTGGTGCCCCTCTCGTGATATTGCCTAACACACTAAACCCCATTGAGCAGGTTTCCACCTACAAGTTCCTGGGCATTACCTTTGATTCAGCACTCTCCTTCCATTCCCATATCAATGCCCTTTCTGCTGCCACCAATGTCAGAATTGGACTATTATACCACCATAGGAACTGCCTACCACAAGAGGCCCTGGTAGTTCACAGGATCTGGTAGCCACCACTTCCTGAGAAACCAGCTGTTGGTTACTGAACTGTGGCAGGAAAATGACAAATGAGGGTCCTTCCCTCTTGACAAGAGTGCCAGCAGGCAGCTCTTGCCCTCAGAACTCTCTCACTCAAACTCCAACTTCAGACTACACTGACCTCTCAAGCCCAGCTACTGGCCAAGTGTGGCTTATGCTGCTGCCAGAGTTCCAAACAGCATTACCTCATCCTCTGCTCAGCAGAGCTGACTAAATGGTGATGTATTTTTGTACAGAGAGCATTTAATCCCTCTAACACTGCCCAAGCTATCTGCCTGATCTAAAACTGAGGGGGGATTCTAGTAACTCCAGGCTCTGGCCAGTTACATAACCATGTTTTGAAAGCTGCATTTCCATGTACTGTTTTGAAATGAATGATCTGTTTGGGTGTGTTGGGGTGGTATGTACTGAAATTAACATGTTTTGAAAGCTGCATTTCTATGTTCTGTTTTAAAATAAGCTTTATTTCTCAGTTCAAGTTTTAAAGCAGATGTACAGATTTGCTGGGGGTAAGGGTCAGGTATTCGTTAGTGTGATCTCTAGCCGTGCTGCGGGGATTTAACCACCACGTTGTAAAAACCTTTTTTTAATAAAACTCTGGCTTTGTGGTTTAGATAAGACATTTTGAAAGAGTTCTGTATTGATGATTTCAAAATGAATTAGTATGGGATATGGACATATTTAGGTGGGTAATATTCACTGATGATGTAATAATTTATTATGCATTAGTGCTGATTGATTAGGAGTGATATATGTGCTGGTAAATCTGCACTGAAGAAAGATCTACCCATGTGTATTAACACCAAAATCGAACAACAAGCAAAAAAAGTTTTGTGTACATCAAAGTAAAGCTCCTGCTAAATGAAAGCATTTTTATAAGCTTCTTTTTGTAGTGTTACACTGAGATCAGAAGCTTAGCTCTTCGAAAGTCTTCTCCCAGAACTTTAAACATTTTAACTGAAGTCTGCATTTGAGGGGAAGGGATCGTATTTTGGCTCCCGACAGGTAGCCAGCTTCCCTGTTGCTCCGATCTGCCCTGCATTCAGGCATGTAGTGGCATGTTCCCAGGCAGAGTGTGGGGGAGGGGGGTGCGTGCCCCAATAAAGTCAATAGGGCTCTGAATTAATTACTTTTTTATGCATATTGACGGCCACTGCTTAACTAATGAATGCCATCATTGCGCATAAAAAGTGTTTATAAATAATTCCGAGTTCCATATGGGTCTCATTCCCACGCTCTTCCTGAGCACATGTCATTATGTACCTGAGCGAAGGGGTAGATCAGAGCAAGTGGAAGAGAGTGGCTGGCTAGCTGTTTAGGACCAAAATATTATCCCTTCCCCCTTAAATGCATACTTCAGTAAATTTTTAAAATGCTGGAAAAAGACTTCCGCAGACCTAAGCTTCCAAACGCAGTAAGTGTTGGGTAGATCTTGGTAAATTCTTTTAAGCTAAGGACCGGGAGTCATGGTTGTGTTACGACTTGACCCAAAAGATCATGGCCCTCAATCCTGTATTCTAAGTGCCAGACCACACGGCCTTCTAGATGCCAGACCTCCTAGCCTTCTAAATATAAGAGATTCTGCATTCTTGTCTGTATAATTATTCCACTTGAGTTCTTTTCTGACACAAAAATGTGATTTGGGGAAAGGGAGCAGAAAGCAAATCTTTCAGGTGTAGAATGTGTGTAGTGAAGAGGAAGTCATTCATCATATTAAAGTACTTTCCAAGTGGTACATATTTCCAGAGATCACTATTATTTGAAAAACTGTGATTCTTGATAGGATTAATCTTAATACCAAGCTCCACTCTTAAACCCACATTATACGTATTTTCTGAACTCATACTTCTAGTCTGGCACCATTTGGGTTTGTTCAGATACACATTAAACACAGTCATCCATCTGTACTAACTGTGCTTTTGTTGCTGACGTGCTGTGTATATACATTATTGTTTTAAATGTCCCAATATACTGTCCGTTTGTTAGCCGTGAAAACAGAACGCAGTGCATTTTTAAAGCCATTCCCATTCTCTTCATGATTGGTACAGTATTTACAAAATATTTTAAC
This sequence comes from Neoceratodus forsteri, assembly GCA_016271365.2. Classification (NCBI taxonomy): domain Eukaryota; kingdom Metazoa; phylum Chordata; order Ceratodontiformes; family Ceratodontidae; genus Neoceratodus; species Neoceratodus forsteri. The sequence goes on along the minus strand of CM057458.1, from coordinate 1,099,134,967 downwards.
AATTTATTTGCTTTCAGGATAGCCCACGGAGATGCAGTACCCATTTTCAGTGGGTCCTGCATTTTTAACCCAGTTTTTTTTAGCTGAGAGGACTGACTTGAAGCACAGATAGGTTACTTTCTGAGCTGAGGGACACAAAGTAAGTAATTTAAGGGTCCTATTCCCAAAGGCTTTTGCCTTATATACAAGATGGGAGAGATTCTTTTGTGAATAGGACCCCTCGAGGCTTTAGTGGAATTTGAAACTAGATCTCATGGTTCGCAGTTGCACTCTTAACTACTAGAATATTACCTCCACGGTTTATTGGATTCAGAAATAACCTGCCAACGTGGTGACCCAAGTCTGTCAAGGTACTTTTGTTTATTCATATGAATAAAGAAGTACAAAATATGGAAGTTTCATTTAATTAAAGGGATCTGGACTTTGGTGGGCTTCCTGATGGACCTATGGGTAGCGCTTCACACTCCCACGCTGGTTACTCAAGTTTTGGAAGCAAGCTCGGAAAACCATTTGAGTGGCCCTAGGACTGGAAGGGCACTGCCATGTGGCAGCACTTCCAGCTGGGGAGGAGGGCTGGTGTTTGGTTCCGCCACACTAGCAACCTCTGTGGTGGGCCAGGAAATTTGTCTCCTGCACAAGGGTACACTAGTGCAGCATAGCCTAATATCAGGAGAGATGGGTGGGGGGGTCCACTTAACAGTCACAACGTAGAGCCCCATTGGCAGGATGTAGCTCCCACTCGTCGCAGGCCCCTCACTACCCAGGGCCTTGGCTCTACTATCTATATTTAGATGCCAGGGGTGGTGGCTCTCTCTCTCTCTCTCTCTCTCTCTGTGCCCTGCATCGGGGAGATGCGATACATGGAGGAATCCAGAGCCAGGTTAAATCCCAGAGATGGTGGGTGATGGTACTGACACACACAGAGCAAAAAGGGGTGTAAATGAAGGATGGAAAAAGGGATTTGGATTGATATCTGATAATTACATAAGGCAGCAAGGTCATGTAATGAATGAATGAATGACCTGTCTAAATGGTCAGTCTAGGATTCATTTAATACAGTAGTTCCTTACACTTTTTGTAAGACCCCCTCCCTGGTCTAAGGGATTTCTTTTGCTAGTAAATTGCTTTCAGATAGGAATGCACACCAAAAACATTTGTATTTTGGTATGAACAGGTCTAAAAGTGAGGGGATTTTCAGAGGGTTGTGCTGTTCAGCGGTCAGGACCTCAGTTCCTCATGTGCTTCTGTTGGATCTTCTGAATGGGTGTCTGGCATCCATCCAGTCCCCAGCTGATCCTCGTACTCTTGACTGTCATCTTCTCAGTCGACCTGCATAGCATGGGGGAAACTGGGTTAGCTTTCATATACCAGACGAGTCACTGTGCATCAGACATAACCTTTACTCATAACTGCTCTCATACTTTTTAAGGCAAGGCAATCTTTATTTATAAAGCACCCAATCCCATAGGCTCTGAGCGCTGTACATGGTGCACATCTAAAATTCTGAAGAAAAACTTAAGTCAAAACAACTCTTTAAAATACAGTAAAATAAAACTGAGAAATACAAGGCACAGATAATTAATTAAGAAATGCCTGTTCAAAAATTTTTTTGAGAGGTTTTAAAAGCCCCCACCATGTTGGCTGTGTGAATATATAGAGGTAAAGGATTCCATAAAATTGAAGCAGCATCTCCAAATTCTCTGTCCCCCGAAAATCTCAGCTGAGAAGGAGGGGACAGCAAGTAGGCCCACATTGGTGGAATGTAGAGGGTAAACTGGGTGGTAGGGACCGAGGAGCTCTTTAAAGTAGTCTGGTCCTAAAACTGCATAGAGCCTTGTAGGTTAACAAGCAAATTTTGAAGGTGATGTGCTACCACATAGACAGCTAGCGCAGCGCATGCAAGACCGGTGTAATATGGTCACTGTGCGAGGAGCACACTGTGAGTCAGGCTATAGCATTCTGGACCAGCTGACGACATTGCATCAAACCTCCAGACAGCTTCAAGTAAAGAGCATTGCAGTGGTCCAGCTTAGAAGTGACGAAAGCATAGATAATTGTCACCAGGTCTGCCTGAGCTAGATACAGCTGAATCCTGGTGATATTTCAGAGATGGTACGAGCCAAATCAGACTACAGCTGACACCTGTTGTTCTGGCATCACCTGCAATCCAGAATGACCCCCAGGTCCTTCACTGCATTAGCCTCTGTAAGAGATTGGCCATCCACTGAAGGGAAAGCAAAACCTCCCACAGCAGCCGAGCCCCAGTGTCCCAGTTCAGTCACTATAACCTCTGTCTTTCCTGGGGTGAGACATGACCAGTTCGAGACCATCCATTTGTTCATTTCAGACAGACATCGACTTGACACAGAAGCTGCATAATCTTCACCAGGAGAACAAGACAGGTGCAACTGTGTATCATCTGCATAGCAGTGAAACTCCACATCGTACTGCCTGATGATCTCCCCCAGTGGCACATATACACAGAAAACAAAATGGGGGCGACAGTCGAGCTTTGAGGAACTCCACAGGATAACCCGTAAGCCCAGAGGTAAAATTTCCCAGGAGTGCCTGCTGCGTTCTTCTGGTTATGTAGGACTCAGACCAGTGAAAAGCTGTGCTTGTGAGGCCCACATAGTTCATCAGGCGATCCAAAAGCACCTCATTGTCCACTGTGTCAAAGGGTGATCAGAGATCCAGGAGCATCAATATAGAACGATCTCTACTGTCTCTCACAAGGAGAAGATCATGAGTTGCCATGACAAAAGCAGTCTTCGTGCTGTGACGGAGCTGAAAGCCCAACTGGAGAGGTTCGTAGATGGACAAAGACTCCAGGTGGTCTGTCAGTTGCTCTGCCACCATCTTCTCAATAACCTTCCCTAACAAGGGGAGGATAGGGACATGCCTGTAGTTCACCAGAATATCAGGATCCAAGGAAGACTTTTTAAGGAGAGGTTTGACCGCAGTCATTTTTAAGGCCGATGGGCAGACACTCTCCCTCAAGGAACCAGTAATGATCTCCACGAGCACTAGGTCCAGGAACGTGCCACAGCTAAGGATCAGCCATGTTGGTCTTGGGTCCAGTATAAAGCTGGTGGGGTGCAAACTAGAAACTATCCAGAGCACCTCTGCCTCAGAAACTGGTCAAAACTCATCCCAGACAGGCAGATCTACATCACCAAAGATGCAGCCACTACCAGCCCATGACAGGCCACTTGGAGAAATCCCGATCTGATGGCCAACACCTTGTTAGTTAAAAACCATCCTAACTCTTTGCACGTTTCTGTGGAAAATGGCTGTAATGAACTGCTGACAGGGAGAATTTAGCAACCTGTCTACAGTACGAAAGAGCTGTGCTGGACAGTTTTTCCCTGCAGCAATCCACCTCGACAGGAACTTTGCCTTTCTCAGGTGAATTGCCCATTGATACCATAGTGAATTCTCAATGCCAACCTGTCCTCCATCAGTAGGGAACTTCTCCAGGAATACTCCAACCTCCATCCCGTAGTCTTCATCTGATGCAGCTCAGCACAGAACCACAGTGAACTATGTCAGGATGTCAAGGGATGTACGCGGTATGTTGCAATCGAGTCTAAGGAGGCTGCTATAGTGCTCCACAGCCTCTTCAGGACCCTGTGTACAGGCCAGCAACATACCTGAGACATCCGTTTAATACTTTGTGATGCAATCAGTGCTCCAGATAATTTTGGCAGGCAAGAGTAATTTACTCCCCATTTTTAAATTAGGTGAGTAAAATGAAATTTTGGTGAGTAAAAGTGCATGAGATCTTGAAGAAAATGCTTCTTCTGGAGCAGTAATAAAGAGTAAGCATTCTTTTGTGGGGTATGGAGCATGTTCAGGTGTGGGAATAAGTATTTGTACTCTTTTAATAAAAGTTTGAAGAGTATTTCCTTAAAAATGGTGAGTAAAATAGGCTGCTACTCACCTTATCTGGAGCACTGGGTGTGACAGTACCTGTTTCAGTACGCTTGTTCTAATACTTTTTGCTGTGGCACCTTATTTACACTCAACTCTGCAACTTCAGTCTGTTGCTCCAGCACCTGTCTCTTAATAACAATGAGTTGTCGGGCCTTGAAATGTAGTCCTGTTGCACTTCAGAGATCTCAACTCGGGATTTATCTCTTCCATATCTGGGAAGTTCTGGATGCAGACACCTCCGCAGGGGCGGGTGGGAACCCCCTTTATCACCGCTGCAGTCCCCGAGCTGTTCCTCCATCTGCAGAGGTGAAGATATACTGAAGACCCCATGGTCCTATCAGTTTATTGCCAATGTGGCACTGAACTTCAACTTCTCTTCTGTCTCTGGAACTAGCAGCTCACTCTGAGGCTCACCTGCAAGGGTCCAGGCACTCGGCTTTCAGGCCCTTGAGTCCAGGGCCCCCTGGTGAAACTCCACTCTCATGAGGCTCCCCATGGACCAACCACAAAATTGGCAGCTACTCCCCTTTATATAGTCCTAAGCCCTTCCCTCACACTTTATAGGAAAGCTTAGCTCTTCGTTCACTGCTCACTTGCTGCACTATTCTATTAGTAACAGCATCCTCCCTGTATGGGGGGGGGGGCATTACATTTTAAACTGAGTGAACATGACTCGGCATCTGAAGACATTAAAATTTGTATTTATTTTTGTACTGAATATACAAGCTGTTTTTTTCTCTCCATGCTTGTATACAAAATCTGCTTCCTCTTTGAGGACTTGGTATCAGTTCTCTCCCACATCACACCCCCTTAACAAACAAAAAAAACCACAGGGGCTGCCCTATGCACGGTTATACTTGCTCACTTGTACTTTTACAATATTTACAAGCGAATACTTGCAACAAGCTGCCACAGTAGAGCTGCTTCTGTGTTCAGATTTTATGAACACAGCGTTACAGGTTTTGGGAACTGACCAACAAAAGAGGTCATCTTTTATAGCAACACAATGAGCAGTAATGCACTGTACTATGTTTGGGAAAACGGATGGATCCTCTGAGCTACAGGTGTGTTTTCCTGTTCATAGGGGCAGGATCATAATGATAATAAAACACTACTCTGACATGAGCACATTAAACCTGTAACAGTCACTCGATTGGTACGTATACTGGGCTGGCAGGGGGCCAGACTGTATGGATCACCTGGCCTTTTTTGGTCTCTCAAATCCTTTTTGGATGCCTGACCTGACTGACTCCCCATTACTGAGCTTCTCCGTCAGAAATTCCCAGTTGTTTTGTGAGTTGTCTCCATACCTGGTATGCAGTGAAGTCCCTGCCTGTACTGTACAGTAGCTGTACAAAGTAGAAAGAGCTGTAGCTCAAGTACAGTTAGCGGTAATAATGTAGGTGGGGAAAAATAGACAGACTGGGTGAACCATGTGGTCTTGAATTGACTTACCAGATGTTACCAGAGTTTAAGGCTTTGCAGTGCTTGGGTTACATTTAACTTCCAGATCCCCTCACCTCAACAAATGTTACAGTTACTGTCACTTTTAATTGACTTATTTGTCAGGAGGTTAATTATCTGTTAAACTTCATTGCACAGCAAAATAACCAGATTAGATCTGTTTTTTTTTTTTTGCTGTGCACTGGAGTATAGCCTAGAGGTTAGAGGAACGAGGTGTGAACAAGCTTGATACATCCAGCATACCAGACCTGAGTTTGATTCTCACAACCTCCACTTGCATACTATGTGACTCTGAGCAAGTCACTTAACCGCCCAGTGCTCCCAGGTCACCCCTGAAAACTGGCACTTTTGCTTAGTGGGCCTTACCTGGTTACCAAAGACTAAAAAAAAAAAAAAAAAAGATCTTTTATAATACAATGGATAGAAATATGACTGGCACAGAAAATCTAAACATTAAAATTTTGCCATGTATTCATCATCCTCCAGCTGTTTCCTATTGGTATCAGATTTTCTTTTCCACTGGAAGGGACAGTTTTCCTTGTCGCAGATCTGCATGCATTAGAGGGTTCATATTTTCAAGTGCTAATTGCTTTGGCAAACTTTGACTTGAGGACCTTCTCCTAGTAATGATAGATGTGGAAAAACTGTACACATCAATATCACATAATGTGGGTTTGGATGTATTATATGCTTTGGTGACGATTTAACCGAAAACCACCTAGCAGTTTCCGGGTTGAGTTGGAAGAAATACTAACAAATACACATACAGCTATGTATCTATCTCTATATGTATATATCTGTATCTATATATAGATACATACATATATATATTTTTTTTATTTGACAATAATCATTTTAAAGGCGTGGATACTTTTCGCTAGCCACACAATGGTCGTCTTCCCAGAGACAGCTAAATTATGGGACTCTCTTAAGGCTAAGCTCCTCCCATTATCCGGGTGGTGTGTATATATGCCTCCAGCTCTCCCCTGCTCAGCTGCAGCAGCCTGCTAGCCGAAATAAGGCCAGGGGGAAAAAAAACGCATAAAGCACTGCTCCCTGCGTCCTGGTAGTGAGGGCTTCCACCTCCAAATCTCCCCTGCTCAGCTGCAGCAGCCTACTGGCCGAACCCCCCCTCAAAAAAAAAAAAAAACGCACAAATCACAGCTCGCTGCCTCCGGGTCATGAGGGCTTCCACCTCCAACTCTCCCCAGCAGCCTACTGGCTGAACCCCCCCAAAAAAATGCACAAATCACAGCTCGCTGCCTCTGGATCATGAGGGCTTCCAACTCCAGCTTTCCCCTGCTCATCTACAGCAGCCTGCTGGCCGAAAAAAAAAAAAAAAAAAATGCACAAACCACAACTCCCTGCCTCTGGGTCACGAGGGCTTCCACCTCCAGCTCTATTCTGCCCAGCTACTGCAGCCTGCTGGTCGAAAAACCCCACACAGGTATGACAGGCTACACAGCTCCTTGGTGTTGGGCGCCATTTCCGAAGGCTGTGGAATCTCTGCAGTGACTGCGAATTATGGGTGTGTGTACTACTGTTTCCATGGACTATGCTTCTGTTGCTGTTTTTCTGTCCCCAGACCTCTGCTGATTGTTAAATTTTCCCTGCTTGCTTAGTAATTATGCTGGATTTGCTGTGCTGATTTAGTTACCTTTACTGTGCATATTAGTTGATTTAACTGTGATTTTGTCCCAACCAGGGCCGGGCTCCTCATGGCCTGCCTTCCCTTCCAGGGCTCAGTCTGCCCTCACTATGTCTGCATCACAGCTCCCGGTATTTGCAGGCTTTAACTTGTACCTGTTCTATCTTTTTCTCTCTCCAGACTGCAGCTCCCTGCCTCCAGGTCATGAGGGCTTCCACCTGCAGCTCTCGCCTGCTCAGCTGCAGCAGTCTGCCTGCCGAAAAAAACACATAGGTGCGACAGACTACACAGCTCCTTGGCATAGGGCATGCTGCACCTGTTCCTTCTCCTGCCCACTCAGGATAGTGCCTCTTTTATTCTGGTGTGAACCAGTCAGCTAACTTTCACCCCCCCCCCCCAATTCCCCATTTTGCTGGCGCAGTCTGAATTGTCTCAATCCCCCCTCCTCTCACTTGGCTCATTCCGTGAACCTGCCCTGACTTAAACTACCACAGTCCCAAGTGTGAGCGGCTTGCTTTGTTGCATGCTGTTCTGGCCCTCCTACCACTAATTCATTGTCCTATTCTCAGAAACCCAAGTCCTGTTTAACTTCTCTTATTACACAGAAAGCTAGCTGTCTTCCAGCCTACACGTCTCCGTGCCAATTGGGACACCCCCAGCCCTTCCATCACATGTTGTGCGATCAGTAGGCTTACTAGATGTCTCAGCCTTTTCCTTGTTCCCCCACACCCCTTTTTGCCCTTTCCTGTCACCTCCAATCACCCATGTTTCTCAGCATCCTTTGTCTCCTCCCTCTCCTCTTCCCCATTACACCTCTCCCTCCCACTTCCTTCCCTATACCCGTCATATCAAAATCCACCCCCAATATCACGGTTCATATACTACATCCTGGCCTCCCCTCTCTTCTAAAACATCACTTCAACATTTCCCTGCCTTGTCCCACTACCCTTGGCCCCCTGGTGCATCAATCCTTCCTGTCCCCTGCTTCCTTGCTGGTCTTCTTGTGCCAGTACTCTTCTCCCTCCATTCACACACCCTCTCACCCCACCTGTCTGCCCGGGGTAGGGCTTCTGCCCCTCAAGCTACTAGTTCTCGCTGCTTTGCGGCGGAAGCGTTGAACTCTAACTCAGGTCCTGTACCCCTCTCACCCTTCCCATCTCCCCATGGCATTAAGCTTGCCCACCTAAATATTAGGCCCCTCCTCCCCAAAATGTCTTTGCTTCAACCTCTCTCCTTAACCCTAGCACCTGATATGCTAATCCCTTCCGAATCATGGCTTAACTCTAAGATTTCTGACAGCCGTATCTCCATCCCTGGCTACTCCTTGGTCCATCAAGACTGGCCCAGTAGAAGAGGCGGTGTGGCCATCTATGTCTCCTCATCGATCCAGTTTACCACTGTTCTATCTGTCACCCTACCGGCAGCTTACGAGCTTCTCCTGATAAAGCACTCTCTCCCTCCACATCTTTGTTGCAGGGGTCTTCTGTCACCCCAGCCTCCCCATCTCCACCATCACTGACCTTCTGGCCACCCTGTTGTCCCATACCTCCCTCTCACTCTAAAAGCCATAATGACATCTTTTCCCCTAAACTTGTCCCAGTTAATAAATGAACCTACCCGATTAAGCTCTAAATCACAAAACCATTCCCTCATTGACTGGGCTCTCACCTCTCACCCGCACCGAATAGTTGTAGCCGGCACCCTACCAGATGCCCTAAGTGATCACCACCTTATCTACGTACTGTAGTATGTAAAATCCACTAGAGGACTTGACAAACACAGATCGGTCTCTCATCCCTGCTGTCTCCTCCATTGACCAAGCCTTAGATTATTTCAAATCAAAATTCCTCACCATTTGGAATCACTGTGCCCCTCTTAGGCGCACCAGGATGCGTGGAAACCAGCTACCCTGGATCACCCCCGAACTCTTGGCATGCTCACGTGTGTGCGACCTGGCTTGGAAGACACACAAAATTTGTGGGTCCCCTGTGGACTACCAGTGGTACTGAGCACTATGCAATACATGCACTAAAAAGGTCAGGCTTGCTGAAGCGGAATACTTCCAAACTACCTTCCAAATAAATAAATATAAACCATCTTTCTGAATTCTGGAAGGTAGTTCGTACCCTATTCTCCCCACCAGTCCAGCCCCCTGTCCCTGTCCTCCAAGTTGATGACTCCTCAGTGTCGGACCTCCTAGAGATCAATTCCTACTTTACCTCCTGCTCCTCAGCTCTTCTCTCTTCCCCTCCCCCCCACTTTCCTCCTTGTCTGATTCTTCCCTCCAATCTTATTCTTTCTCCCTTGTATCCCCCTCTGCCACTCTGAAGGCTCTCCTTGCCCTAAACCCATCCAAGGGGTAACTCCTCTGATGGTCTAGACTGCAAGCTGCTTTTTCTGTCTGTCCCTGCTGTCTACTCCCCCCCCCCGCCTCTCTCTTGAACCTCTCCTTCTTGCCTGCCTTATTCCCGACTGTCTGGAAGCATGCCATAGTCCTACCCCTCCCTAAAGGTGGTGACCCATCTACTCCAGGAAACTACCGGCCTATATCACTTCCTCCCTACCCTTGCCAGTCTTCAGGAACATGTGGTGCTATCCCAGCTCTCCTCCTACCTCGATGACTCCTGCTTCTTCACCCGTTTCAGGTCTGGTTTTAGAAAGCACCACTCCACTACCACCTCCCTCCTCAGGCTTACTCACTGACTCCGTCCTTACCGTGATGAACAGTGGCCACATCGCCTCTGCCATCTTCATCGGCTTCACTGAGGTCTTCAACACTGTCTCCCATCTCCTCCTCCTAGCCAGACTCTCTACTGCTGGTCTTTTAGACACTACCACAAATTGGTTCCATGCATACCTAGTGGGAAGAACTCAGTCCGTTTGTATTGCTGACTCTCTATCTCCCCCCCCCCCCATCAACACAGGAGACTTCCCCAGGGCTCTGTACTAGGCCCTCTCCTATTCTCAGTCTTCCTTCCCACTATCTGCTCTGCCACCTCTATCCACATGTATGCAGACAATATCTACCTGTATACTTATGGTCCCTCCACTCCTGATGTGGTGTCCAGACTGCAGCATGACTTTGACAAGGTTCCACTCTGGTTACGCACAAATCAGTTGTTCCTAAATGCCAAGAAAGCCCTCTCCATGACCTTTGGCACAAGGCAGAGACTCTGTCGGCTCCCTTCCCTTCCCTCTTTCCACACCCTAGATGGGAATCCACTGGAGGACACCATATCCTTTAGATACCTTGGGGTCTGGCTAGTAAACGAGCTTTCAGTTCAAAGGGTTTTTTTTTTCCAAGATTTTTTTCCAGGACCAGCACCTTGACTTTTCTGGACACATGGATGCCATACTCAAAAAAAACTGCACCCCAAGCTAGGTGCCTTGTATAGAAATCGTGGATGAATCCCGCTGGCTGCCTGGCATGCTCTGGTCCAGAAAATGACCCCCCAGTCTTCGACTATGGTGATGTAGTCTACAGTGCCACTCCCAAGACTTCCCTAGCCAGACTGGATACTTTCTTCCATTTCTTCTGTCAGTTCACCCTTAACTGCCCTCCTCGCACCCACCACTATGCTCTCTATCAGTCTCTCTTCTTCCCCTCTCTTGATGACAGATGCCATTCGTACTGTGCCAATTTTTTATCTAAATTCTGGTTCGGCTCTCTCCCCTCCTACCTCTCCTCTTCACTATCTCTCTCACCCCCCACTCCTTCCGAAGCTATGACACCCAGATCCTGTCTGTCCCTCCTAGAGCCACTGCCGCTGGCCAAGCTGCAATTTCTCCCTGTTTACCAAAAATGTGGAACTCCCTTCCCCTCTCCATCTGCCATGCCACCTCTCAACACTCTCCTCCCTCCTACTAAACTACTTCTCCTCCACTTGCAACTGCTCTTAATTCCACCCCCACTATTCTCTCATTTTGTCCTATGCATTTCGACTCTCAAGTAGTGCCAGACTCCCCAACAAGCCTATACTTAAAATTGTGTAAAACTATACTGAAATATTATGTTACACTGTACTCTCTGTTTTGCCTGCATTGTTGATTGTGTTGTAATTTTTGCTTGCTTGTTACCCCTTTCCCCCTCCACCACTTTACTGTAATATTGCAACACACTGTTGCTCTCTGTATCTGTTTGCCTGCATTTGTTGATTTTGCTGTAATTTTTTGCTGGCCTTTTACCACCACCACCCCGGACGCACCTGGAAACGAGCAGTTGATGCTGAGTGCTTTCCTGGTGAAACTTTTCAGATAACTAAATAACTTCCGGCTCTGCCCTGTGGCGTCAGATCTTCCTTTCCACTTGAAGGGATATGTCTCATCCTTTGCTGCTCTGCGTGCTTAGAAAGGTTTAGTGTTTTCAAGAACTTTTCTTGCCGAATTTCAAACGTCAGTCACTCAAGGGGCGTAGGACGCATTCCATTGGACATATGATGCCTTAATGACCAGCTACAGGGATGACCCTATTGCGGAGAAGCGCAGGGCTGCAGCCTGTTCTAAAGCGCACACCTTCATCTCCCATTACAGCATCGATGTAATGAAACATCTGGATGTTACTTTTTGGACCTCAGTCCTCCAGTCTTAATTCACCAAATAGGGGTGCATGCCTTACCCCCTTCTCCCAGAAGACTGCTAGGAGACTGCCATTGTGTGGATAGTGAACTGTATCCAAACCTTTAGAAATATTGGTTAGTCACCTGTAACCATAGATGATCATTGGTTGTATCTCTGTCATCAGGTCACATCGGGAACTTTACCGTCGGTGAAGCGGCATAGTTCTAAGAGTGGTATACAGTTTACATCAACACCATCCACCCAACTTCCTCATGCAGTGTGGCACCTGGATCCCTGCTTCCAGCGTGAAAAGATCTGACGTCACAGTGCAGAGACTGAGAATATACTATCTGGGTGGTGGGAGGAGCTTAGCTTGAAGATATTCTGATAACTCTGTTGCCTCTGTGTAGACCGCCATTGTATGGATATGAACTCTGCATCACTCTTAGCACTGCAGTTGCAGGTGAGTAACCTGTATTTATGTGCAACTACATGGAACAGCTATGGGGGCCACCATGGGTCCGACACCTGTCTGCTTTTTTATGACAGCATTCAAGCAACAGTATGTTCATTCAGAAAGAAATCAATACAAGCCACCAAGAATACTGTATAAACATTATATTGATTATGTACTTTTATTCTGGAAAGGCATGGAGACGGAATTAATGAACTATTTTTAAATAAATGAATGCACCAGTTACTTGGGTTTTAGTATCAATTTCTTAGAGTTGCATATTCAAAAAGAAAACAAATTCACCACTGATCTTCACTGAAAGCTAAGTGATAAAAATACATTATTACATGCCTCAAATTTTATCCAACTTTTATCTTACAAAAAGCATGTCATACAGCCAGCTTTTACGCATAAAAAGAAACTTGGAAGCCCATCAAAATATGAAATAACTCTGAAGAACTGTGTAACAGACTATGAGAAGGAGGATACCAATCAGCATCACTTCATGTGGCATTGCAAAAGTCTTCAACAGTCAATAGAAGGCACTACTTACAGGAGCCAAACAGACAGCAAAGTACTGATAAACTCATGTTAAGTTTCTACTCACCCCCAGGCAAGGCAGGGCTATTTTATTTATAAGATGCCCAATTCCAGAGGCTCTGGATGCGGAATATGAGTAGAATATACAGCAATAAATTAAAACATACAGTAAAACCTCATTAAAGAATAGATGTGACTTGTTTTGACCACAGAGTGGTTATATACCCTCCTTTCCATTTCAAAGCAATCTCGGAAAGCCTAGCTAAAAAACACATTCTTAAAGTGCTTGGAAAGTCTAGGGTCAGTGGTGATTCACTGGATATGAAACGTCTCGCCCTCACCATTGATGAAGTCCTGCTCCCACTAACCAAAATCCTCAACCGTTCCCTTATGCTGTCCCAGTTCCCCCACAAGTGGAAACTGGCAGTGGTGACTCCAATCCATAAAAGTGGTGACAAGACTCCCACGAACAGCTACAGGCCTATATCCATCCTCCCCCCCCCCATCCAAAGCATTCAAAGGGATAGTGGCTGATTACCTCACGGAGTACCTTGTAAAATACAGCCTGCAATGTTCACAGCAGCATGGCTTCCGCAAAGGGAACAGCATTACCACGGCACTCCTCGAATTCACCACACATATCCATCATGCACTTGATCAGGGCCAGTTGGTCGGCACCTCTTTTATTGTCCTGACTAAGGCATTTGACATGGTCAGTCACTCCATTCTCCTCAAACATTTATCCCTCCTTGATCTTTGAAGTGAAACTACCCCCTGGTTTCAAAACTACCTCAGTAACCGGACCCAGCAGGTCAGGATTGGTGAATTCCTCTCGTCATCTCTACCAGTCCCCTCTGGAGTACCCCAAGGTTCTATCCTGAGTCCCTTGTTATTCAGGATATTCCTGAACAATCTCCCTGCCTCCTGCCATGACAGAATGTTACTGTATGCAGATGATGCAGTAATCTTCACTTGCCACACTGACCACACCTACCTTCAGTTTCAACTACAGAAAAGTTTCACAGAAGTGGAAGACTGCTTTTGCTCCCATAAACTCATCCTTAACCACAAAAAAAACTAAAACAAAGTTGTTCCATGGAACCCACAACAAGTACAAGGACCATGAGCTCATAATTAACAACCATGAAGGCGTCGCCCTTGAGCAGGTGGATATGTTTAAATATTTGGGCCTGACCCTTGACTGCTCCCTCTTGTATGCCAAACACATTGACAATATCGCTAAAACTGTGAACTCCTGCATAGGGCTACTATACATTCATAAACATTGCCTAACGGCTGACGCCTTGAACCTCACTATCCAGAACTCTGTTATCTCAACTATTGACTGCAGGCTCGTTATCTATGGATCCGCTACTGATACTGTACTCCAGCGCATAGCTGTAGCCTTTAATAAGGCATGTAGACTCCTTATTTCAGCTGCCCGCCTTTCTCACACATGTGACATTTACGAGCAGGCTAACTGGCTCCAGCTGTCCGGCAGGCTAAAGTACCAGACCTGCATCCTAGCGAAGAAGACATCACTGGACCTTATGCCCCCTGGGGTCCAATCAGTATTGACCCTGCAGTGTGTCCGCCGCTTAACTAGAAGATTGGACTGTCTGACCTTTACAATACCTCACTGCTGGACCTCTCAAACTCCGCGTTCTTACCTTGTCAAAGCCTCCACCTGGTTCAACTTGCTACCTACAGAAATCTCCAGTATTGCTACAATTGGTGCTTTTAAGTGTAAACTACATCAACACCTCATGGCTAGTGCCTTCTGTGATTGCTTCTTATAATCTCCTCCAGGCATACTACCCTCAAGCATCCCTCCTCACTGCCTCAGCTCCTCCTCCTCTCCTACCCCCCCCCGCTACTGGGCATAGGATGAATCTGTCTCCTCTTCCTTTTTATCCCCTCCCATTCCTCCTCCCTTGCTGTTTCCCGTCTACCACATACCCAATGCAATGCCCTCCATATTTCTCCCCTCCTCCCTTTCTCTCTCCCCCATACCATCCCCTCACCACCACTCTTCTTTCTCTTTTCCCACTAACTCACTCCTAACAAAGCTTCACTGAGCCGCTTATGACTTGTACTGTATAATTAACTCGAACACAATTCTTTGACAATGCCTTTGGCTGCTATTATTATAACCTTGCTTGTCTTTTTTTTTTTTTTTTTGTAAATTCCATAGTAATGATCATGTTATGTTTTGTACCTTATTGTCCTTATTGCCATGACGTGTAACCTTTGTAAAGAGCCCTCGGCTCAAAGGTGTCATCCGAAATACAAATAAATAGATAAAATAAATAAGGATATGGGAGTTGATCTGTGATACTCATTTATCTGCTGCAGTTGCTAGTGACCCTGTACATCTCACGAGTGGCGGCTTACCAGTGCTGGTTACTTAGAGGTCACCGGCAACTGTAGCAGATAAATGACTTATCACACAGTCAACCCCCGCATATTCCATTTATGCAACAGGCTTTTTGGGGGGGTTTATATCCATTTTCATGAAAACTGAGATATTGGCCATTAGTGCGGATTGCGTGGAATTTGCACAGTGTAATAGGACTTTGCACGACTTTGCGCACAGTCACTGTGTGTATAAATAAATTTATACATACAGTGACTCGGATAAATGGATTTATCACACAGTTTATCTCTAAACTCCTGTTGCATGAATGGGGATAAAATACCTGGCATTACGTTATCTGACCACGTCTCATCCCTAATGGGGTTAGTCATACGCCCATTATGCAAAAAACCCAGCTGGCAGCTAAATAACTCTCTTCAGTGCCCGTGAGTTTGTCACCCTGATAAAAACTAACAGTGAATGAATACCTTCTCCACCATAACATAGGTGATACCTCCTTTGGGGGCTGTTAGGATGACCGTAAAGCTTCCCTTACCAAGGACAGAATACAATGCACAGTGTTCCCCATTGCCCAAAAATTCTGAACGACAGTAAATTAGGGGATGAAGTCACTGTGGGTGGGGTGGAGTCAACATGGGAGCGGAATCACTCACGGGAGACACAGAATACATAAATGGAAGAAAAATCCGTATGTGCTGTATCTGATGGGCTGTTCTACATAAATAATTTTCCCTTCTTGAGTATCAAATCTTTTAACCTTAAAAATCTTCGAGGAAGGCTCTTGAAACAGGCCATAGTGGTAGGACTATGCCACCAAGCACTAAGACCACTCAGAAAACTTACAGCTAGCAGTCTACCACGGGGGACCGCCCCCCTGTCAACGTTGGTCATCTGACGTCAGTATAGGCTATATAGGAGGGCGGTCCCCCACACCACCTTAGTTCTTTTTCCGACGTCGACATGTGCACGTCAGACCTCAGTGAACGTTACAGCTACAGTCAACCGCCATTTCCCATGCTTTTTTATTTTCAATTCTTTTACTGTTAAACATCGATTTTTTTTTTTCAGTGTTTTTCAGACAAGTTTATGTGTTCTATGATAGCCTCGTTTTCTGACCACTCCATGAAGTGTGCCTCTGGTAAACAGATTTCTGAGAAGGATGGTCACTCTTTGTGCCTGATCTGCCTAGGCCCCAGAGCTTGCCAGTTCTGCCGGAAATTCGACCAGGCCACTTGGAGACATCGATTCAAAATGTTGGAGAGGCATCTTCTCAAACAGAAGCTGCTTGCCATGGAAAAGTGTGACAGGGTTCAATAAGGCTCTGCCCCATTTGTTGTGCAGAAAAATTTTAAATGCAAGGGTCTGTTCTATCCTCTCCTTATCTGTCTCTTCTCTGTCTGGTTGCACAACCAAATTTTCTTGTGAGACCTAGGAATTGATCACTCAGACGGTTTTGCAATTCTCTACGTCTCGTGATCTCTCTGCCTTCACTTGCTGTTCTGTGTTTTCTTCCCCCTTGCATATCTGTGGGTATAAAAAATATATGTGAATCTTTATGTGGAAATGTCACTGATACTGGGATCCCTTTGTTTAAAACTGTATATAGTTATACTGTTGAAATGATTGCAAAAAGCTATTTGGAACTCAAGGGGCTAACCCAAGATGCAGTTTTTAAGCCTTTTGCAGAGCTGTAAATGAGCTCAGTTCTGGGTCACTATGTTGTTTTTTTTTTTTTTGGCTGCACCTGCATTGAAACTGACAAGAACATTCTGTAAACTTACAAGAAAATCTTGTGAGAAGCAGGCTGTCTTAACGAGTTCCCAGACAAAGACTGATAAAAAAGTGCAGCAATGCTTTTGCTAGAGAGAGACGGAGAGTGAGACGAGAGACTGAAACTTGGAATTGAAAAGAAACCCTCAGATGAAGGACTTTGTTTGTACTGCCTTTGTAATTAGTTATACTGAACACATTTTTATTTTTTATTTTGCTGTTAATAAAATGTTATTTGCGAATTTTGAAACTGCTCCTGGTTTTCCTATGCGTCCTGACCTGTGCCTCGATGACAGGTGGTATCAGCCTAAGTGGGATTTACGCCATGCATACTCTATGCCAGGAGTTTTGTGTGTGTGTGTGTGTGTGTACTAGACCTGGTATGAGGGAAGCATAGAAGAAAGTTATGGATTCTGCAGCACCAAGTCCAGGAGTGATTACCAGAACACTAGAAGCAGAAACAAAAGTCCAAATTGAGACAATACAGCCAGCACCAGTCATGGGGGCAAGCAGTGACAAAACCTGAAAGCCTAACTGCTTTTTCCAGTGGTGGGCTTTACTACAAAAGAGAAGGAGAAACAGAAGAGAAGAGAAGCAGTGGAGAAAAGAAGAGATGCAGCAACAGGAGCAGCAGAGAAAAGAAGAGATGTAGCGACTGGAGCAGCAGTGGCTGGATGCCTTGCAAGCTATCAGAGCTGGAGGTTCTGGCACAGGTTCAGCAGAGCAACAAAACCCCAACAACTTAAAAGACCTTAAACTTACAAAGTTGTGTCTCTTGGATGATATTGAAGCATACCTGACAACTTTTGAAAGGGCTGCTGCAGCCTGCCAGTGGCCAAAGCAGCAAAGGGCAATCAGACTGGTACCCTACCTGACAGGTGAAACCCAACTTGCCTACAGCAATATGGGCACTATACTGTCAGAAAACTATGACCTGGTGAAAAGACAGATCCTGAAAAGGTATGACATCTCAGGAGAGACCTGCAGGCAGAGATTTCGGTCTCTGAAGTAGAACTCTGTCGACAATCCTTGAGAAGCCTTCACTCGTCTCAGAGATCTCATTATTAAATGGCTCCAACCACAGGACAAAACAGTCCCACAGATCGACACATTTGCAATGGAGCAGTTCATCGGCATTCTGCCTACAGACTTGCAGCTTTGGGTAGAAGAACACCGACCAGAAAGTGGGGAAAAGGCTGTTTCTTTGGCTGAAGACTTCCAGATGGCCAGACAGATGCCATAGCAGCAAGGTAACAACCATGCACCAGTAAGAGCCTTTTCCCCCATTTAAACTCCAAGTCTGATGAGAACTCTGGTGGGGGTAACAAATCTGCACCCAAAGACTTTATTTGCTATAACTGTAATAAGACAGGTCATATTGCAAGAAATTGCGGTAGTATGAAGGGTGACACTGCAGCAGATTTGTCCTTAGCAAATTGGGGCAAATACTTAACAGATGTGAAGGTGGGAGACAAGACTGTGAAGGGACTTATACATTCAGAAAGCAGACAGACCTTAGTGCATATTGAAGTGCTGGGAAAACAGTGTCTAAAAGGACCAGGTACTGGTGTCATCTGCATCCACGGGGATACTCAATACTATCCCACCAGCCAAGTGACTCTGACTGTTAATGGGGTGTCACACCAAATGAAAGTGGGGGCAGCACCTAAGTTACTTGTACCTGTGATTATTGGAAATGACTTTCCAGGATTTGCTGAGTTAATCAAAGAGGGAGTAAATCCCGATGTTTCAGCAACTGTAGTGACAAGAGCTCAGGCAAATAAAATCTCAAATGGTGGGGACTCTTTTCATTTTGCTGATTTTGATTTGTTTGAGCACAGCTCCAAGATCTGGAAGTCCAGGAAAGAAAGACGCAGCCTGAAGAAACGGTGGCAACAAAAGACTGGTAGACATAAGGAGTTAAAATATGAAAATGCTGAAACTAAACTGATCTTTGGTTGTGATTTTCTTTCAGAACAAGCTAATGATGTGTCTCTCCAGGGTTATTTTAAGCAGCTGGGGGTGAAACCAAAACAGGGTGAACCTATGTTTAAAAAAAATGTAATGGGCTACTGCACAGAGTTTGGGTTAAACCTCAGACACAGGACCAGATAGAACAATTGGTTACACCACAAAAGTATAGATCTGAGTTGTTACAGATAGCACATGATAGTCATATGGCTGGTCACCCAGGGAGGGATTGCGCCCTTGCCAGATTGATGTACAGATTTTACTGGCCTGGAATTCATGAAGATGTTGCTCCCTATTGCAGTTCTTGTGCTGAGTGTCAGAAAGTAGCCCCTGTGACTAAAAAAGACAAGGTGCCCCTGGTGCCGCTACCCTTGATAGACGTGCTTTTTGAGATAATTGCAGTGGATGTGATTGGCCCCTTAGACAAAAGTAAAATGGGTGATCAGTTAATTTTGGTAGTATGTGACTATGCTACTGACACTGAGGCAGTTCCAATGTGTACTATCACAGCCCAGCAGGGTGGGCATACGAGATCATTACTGATCAGGATAGTAATTTTGGTGCTGCATTACTGAAGGAGTTGTATCAACTACTAGGTATCACTGCCATATGAACCTCCCCCTTGTCACCCTCAGACAGACGATCTTGTGGAGCGTTTCAGTAAAACCCTAAAATACATGTTAAAAAGGTTTGTAAAAGGGGAAGGGAAAGACTGGGACCAGTAGTTACCTTACCTGCTTTTTGCTTACAGAGAAGTACCACAGGCATCAACAGGTTTTTCACCATTTGAAATGATGTATGGTACACAACCTAGAGGCCCACTAGATGTAATAAAAGAAACATGGGAAGATAACGCCAGTCAGAAATCATTTATTACATCTTATGTGTGTGCCCCGAGAAAGAAGCTGGCAAAATATGTTGAAATCGCCCGTAGTAATCAGGAAGAGGCACAAAACCAGCAGAAGGTGTATTATGACCATGGGGTGTAAGAAAAAGTTTTTGAGCCAGGTGACAAGGACTTGCTACTATTACCCACTACAGAAAATAAATTGTTAATGAAGTGGCAAGGGCTTTATAAAGTGCTTAGACGTACTGGCACAGTTAGTTATGAGATTGAGATCCATGATATGGAAAATCCTACCAAAATATACCATGCTATCCTACTCAAGAAATGGGTTGGAAAAAAAAAACACCAAAAGCTGCTTTGCTAGTTTTACCAGAAACTGATAAAGAAGATATTGATGTAGCTTATGACAGACTGGAACAAACTTCAACTGCTGATGCTGTAAAGGTGAATGTTTCCTTAACCTCTGAACAAACCGCAGAAATTCGTAACTTGCTAAAGATATTTAACAGTACTTTTACCACAGTACCAGGCCAAGCAAAAGGGGTCGAGCATGTAATAGTGACAAGGAAGGCTTGCCCTATTAGATAAGACATGCAGATTACCAGAGCGGTTAAGAGCAGACGTGGTTTAGGAAATACAAATAATAAAAACATTGTGTATCATAGAAGAGTTGAGAAGTGCTTGGTCATCACCAGTTATGACTGTAAACAAAATAGAAGGGGGTGTATGAATCTGCCTTGATTTTAGGAAACTTAATTAAGTGTCAGAATTTGACAGTTATCCTGTGCCCAGAATAGATGAATTGTTGTACAGACTGGGGAGTGCCAACTATATCAGTACCCTCGATCTCACCAAGGGTTACTAGCAAATCCCCCTAGCTAAAGAATCCAGAGACAAAACTGCATTTGCCACTCCTGTAGGATTCTATCTGTTCACCACCATGCTGTTTGGTTTACATTGTACACCCGCTACATTCCAGCAGTACATGGATGGAATTTTATCCCCTCACACTGGTTATTGTGCTGTGTACCTGGATGATGTTGTGGTGTACAGTCCAAACAGGAAAAGCCACCTGAAACACCAACAAGCAGTTATCGAATCGCCCAAAAAGGCAGGCCTGACAGTTAATCCTACCAAGTGTGCATTGGGTATGCAGGAAACCAGATATTTGGGCTATGTGTTATGGGAAATGGAGACGTCAAGCCAGAGGTTTCCAAGATAGAAGCTGTAGCTAACAGCGCTGTCCCCAAAACCAAGAAACATGTCAGGTAATTTTTAGGGCTAGCTGGTTATCGGAGATTTGTTCCCAGCTTTGCAGAGTTAGCTACTCCCCTCACTGAACCCACAGAGAAACGGTTCCTGAATAAAGTGAAATGAACCATAGAGTGTGACGAGGCTTTTCAGGCAATTAAGGCTGCATTATGTTCAGCCCCTGTTTTAAGAAGCTCAGACTTAGAGGAGCAATTTTTGTTACAGACAGATGCAACAGAGGTAGGCCTAGGTGCAGTCCTGAGTCACAATATAGATGGGAAAGAACATCCTATTCTGTGCATCAGTAGGAAATTGCACGACAGAGAGAAAAGGTACTCTACCATTGAAAAGAAATGCCTTGCGGCAAAGTGGGCCATGGAGTCCCTTATGGTTTACTTACTAGGAGCTGACTTCGTTCTTGTAACAGATCACAGTCCTCTCTGTTGGCTTAACCAAATGAAGGATAACAATTCTAGAATCACACGGTGGTATCTGGCGCTACAACCATTTGAATTTAAAGTGATGCACAAATCTGGGAAAGAAAGTCAATGCTGATTTTCTGTCAAGATGTGGATCAGGAATTGAGAATTCCGAAGGCTGAAAAAAATGTGAGTTGAAACTTCTCTGCTTGCTTTGCTGCATATGCACTGAACTGTAAAGGTTATAAACTAATGTTAGACGGGAATTTAATAGAACGTTTTGGAAACCAGTTTTTGTAAAACAGGTTCCCTCTTAAAGAGGGTGGTATGTGACAGGGTTGAATAAGGCCCTGCCCCATTTGTTATGCTCAAAGAGTTTAATCACAAGGGTCTGTTCTAGCCTCTCCTTTTCTGTCTGGTTGTGCAACCACATTTTCCTGTGAGACCTAGGAACTGATCACTCCGACAGTTCTGCAATTCTTCGCTTCTTACTATCTCTCTACCTTTACTTGCTGTTCTGTCTTTTCTTTCTCCTTGCATATCTGCAGGTGTAAAAATATATGTGAATCTTTATGTGGAAATGTCACTGATTCTGGGATCCCTTTGTTTAAAACTGTATATAGTTGTACTGTTGAAATGATTGCAAAAAGCTATTTGGAACTCAAGGGGTTAATCTGATATGCAGTTTTTAAGCCTTTTGCAGAGCTGTAAATGAACTCAGTTGTAGGTCATTATGTTCTTTTTGCTGCACCTGCATTGAAACTGACAAGAACATTCTGTAAACTTACAAGAACGTTCTGTGAGAAGCAGGCTGTCTTAACGAGCTCCCCGACAAAGACTTATAAAAAAGAGCAGCAGTGCTTTTGCCAGAGAGACAAGGAGAGTTAGACTGAGAGACTGAAACTTGGAATTGAAAAGAAACTCTCTGATGAAGGACTTTGTTTTCTCTGTTTGTACTGTCTTTGTAAATAGTTATACTGAACAAATTTTAATTTTTTTATTTTGCTCTTAATAATAATAAAATGCTGTTTGTGAATTTTGAAACTGCTCCTGGTATTGCTGTGCTTCCTGACCTGTGCCTCGACGACAAAGGGAGCTGCAGGCCAGGAGCTGTTCGGCCTCGCCGGCATACTCCTTTGGGGCCTCTTTTTTCCTCCCACAGGGAGAAGTCGGGAGAGCACAAACACTGGGATAAACACAGAGAACGAGCCCGGTCAGATTTCCAGTCACAGTCACCTCTTAAATCCTCGGCTTCAACGGTGTCTTCCTCCCTTTGGTGGTTGACGCCTCCAGCCCCACCAGCCCTTTCTTCCCCTGGACTTTCGGTGGCTCCTCCACTTGCCCTTATCTCCATTTCAGGTGGCGACTCATTAGGGCAGGGTACTTAGTCTCCTGCTTTCCAGCCCCTGATGCTCAAGCCCACTCTCTTCCATGGGCTGTCAGAGCCAGGTGGCTCCGCCAGTTCTGGGCTTTTGGGTGCATGGCTCTGCCTTTGGTTGCCATCTCTGGGACCGGTGCCAGTTCTGGTAGGCAGCACACATGGCAGTACGATGCTGTCTCCTCATCTTCGATGTCTCCTCTGTCGTTACCCTGGGGATCTCCTGTCCCTTAGGCACTGGCTTCCCCGGTGGATCCAGTATCACTAGACCCTTCACCTAGGTGCTCTAGACCATCACCCCCAGGCCATCACTGGTGCCGCCGCCACAACTAATGTGCCAAACGGCAGCCTCGCCCTTGCGGAAGCGGATGCCGACTGGGCCATCACTGGATCGGTTGCCGGTGCCGCAGGGTCCTACTCCAGGTTATCCGTCGCTGGCTCCGCAGCTGTTGTTCTCTAACCCAGTGTCTGGTTGCCCTTTCCTGCCTGTGTACAATATTGCTCCACAGGTGGACTACAATGCCCTATTCTTGGCATGGTGGCTGTTTACACAGAAGCAAACCCCCGCCCCTCAGGGCCCCCCCTCAGTCTTCTCTCTTCCCTTCTCCCCGGGACCCCCAGCCCCGGGACATGGGCAGGGCTGGGCTATCTGACCCCCATATGTCAGGGACCTTCGGGGCCAGGCCTGACATTGGTGCAGGCTTCAGGAGGGACAAGTTCCAGCCTCTGATGTCGGTCCCAGAAAGTGAGTCCTGTGAGGATGACTCTGAATCCTCTTGTGTCTTCCTCTTCTCCAGGGGACTGTTTGGGTAGCGAGGATATGCCCAAGGATGTACCTAAGTTACCCTTCCCCTGACGATCTGTTCTTCATGGACTTTATGTGCCACATTTAGTCAATTATGGGATGGGAGATGGAGGAGCAAGACTCGGAGAGATGCCGCCTAGCCATTTTTCTTTGGTGGAAGGATGACTTGCCAGTGGTGGTGCCACCCTTGATTGATTCATATGAGGATGTCACCAAGGCACCTTGGACTCACCCCTCCACTGTTCCTCCTCTTCCCAACAAGGCACATCATCTCTGTCATGGACCGGCAGGTAAGCCCTCAATGGGGAGTCAGCTTAAAGCAGATTCTATGGTCATTAATGCAGCCCACGACCACTCTAAGAAGCCCAAGCACCTTGGTGCTCTTCTCCCAGACCGTGAATCACGGCAGCCGGACCAGATTGGAGAAATGGGTCTTTGCCTCAGTTGGTTTTGCCATTAAGGCCATTAATTACCTGACCCATATGGTAGAATGCCAAAATGCCTTCTGGGACCAGGCCAGGGACCTGGTTGAGCCTCTGCTCGAGGATCCCGTGAAAATTCAGCTTGCCCAACTCATGAAGTTGGACTTGGATGTGGGCAACTATGTGCTAAGGGCATTTTATGACGTCGTCGGCATCTCTCAGTGCGGATCTGCTGCTGGTGTTTGCCTTCGGTGCCACTTTTGGCTCCACGTCTCCCTTTTTGCCCCGGATGTTCAGGCCAGCATTTTGGACACTCCCTTCAGGGGTATGGCCCTTTTTTGGGGGTGATGTGCAGGACCTCATCTATAATCTGCAGGAGTCAGGCAAAGCTCTCTAATCAGTCCATTTGCTCTACCATACCCAGCCTAGAGTGAACCAGTGCCAGCCCTTTCGATGGTCCTCCTGAAAACTGGTGCGAGGCCAATCCACCAAGGGCCAACAATGTCGAGGCCATCACTGACCCAGCAGGGGCCATTGCTCAATACCCCAGGGTCCTGTGCCCCCCACCTGCTGCCGCCCCAGCGACTTCTTAGCCCCCGACAGAGGTTCCAGAGGAGGCGTTGGTCGGTTCTCTCTCTCGACCTGGTGCAGTGGCGTACAGGGACCACAGACAACTGGGTGCTCCAGCTCATAGCTCAAGGTTACACTCTGGAGTTTCTGGAGTGGCCACCAGAGACCCCTCTGTCCACTTGACCTACCCTCCGACGCACCTGCCTCTGGTTTCAGAGGAAATGCAGGGGTTTCTGCACAAAAGAGCCATAGAGCCCATCCCTCGGGCTTAGTGAGGAAGGGGCTTTTACTCCCACTTCTTCCTCATCCCCAGAAAGACTGGGGACCTCCAGCCTATCCTAGACCTGAGCAGTCTCACTGTCTACATATAGTACAAATGCTTCAGGATGGTGACCCTTCAGGGATTGCTGCCCCTGCTGCATCAGGGGGACTGGCTCTGCTCACTGGAAATGCTGGATGCTTAGTTGCACATCCAGGTATTTTCGACTCATCGTCATTTCCTCCGCTTCCATTTTCAGAGTGCCCATTTCTAATTCAGGGCCCCTCCCATTTGGCCTTTCTTCGGCCCCCTGGTTATTTACCAAATGCCTGGCAGTGGTGGTAGCGGCATTAAGGAGACAGGGCTTTTATGTTTTTCCCCACCTGGACGACTGACTGCTAGCAGTCCCTTCCAGGGAACGCTTGGTTTAGACCCTGAAATGCACCTCTCGTCTCTTCCAAGAACTAGGGATCATGATAAATCTACCAAAGTCCTGCCTGTCCCCTTGCCAGCACCTCCAGTATATACGGGCGATCCTGGACACCTGCCAGGTAAGGCCTTTCTGCCCAAGGACAGGCCGGCCCGTCTGATGCAGCAGTCCCGTCTAGTGTCTATGAGCCGTCAAGTTCCTGTCAGAGTTTTCCTGCATCTCTTGGGCCATATGATGGCATCATTTGCCACGGTTCACCTGCCCTGCCTGCATATGCCGGTGCCACAGTGGACCCCAGTATAGGCCTGTATCCCTTCACCTGGAGGGATACAGGTCTGTACTGGCACGATGGTCTGCATCTGTCCGGAAGGGGAGCCAGGCTCCTAGGTGATAGGTTTAAATACTTCATTGGCAAGCTTTTAAACTAGCCAAGGATGGAGGCACTGATAAGAAGCAGGGAATTCCCAGCCTCCCTGCACAAAACAGGGTAGTTGGTGAGGAAAACACCAAGGTAGAGCAGTGTTTCCCCCAGACAAAATTTAAAGGATGGGGGGTTTGCAAAAGTCGAGAGCCCTCCCCGGGAAGATTTTGGAAAAAATGGTTGAAAATGGTACATTTTAGGAGGTTTCCTGACTTTTTCCTGGTGTTATTTCTACTGTTAAAAACTGAGATTTTATACTGGAAAACTAGTTGTCACTGACCCAGTTTATATTCCCAAAAACATGTACTTGCCTACTGTGTGACTCCGTGCAAGTCACTTAACCTTCCCAGCCCTCCATGTAGCCCTCGAAAAACTGGCACTTGTGCCTAGTGGACCTTACCCAGTTACCAAAGAACAAAATAAAGACAAAGAATAAGTTATTTTTGATCTGATGTCTGCATTTATCATAATTGTTGAGCTATCCTACTGAAGAATAGACACAAAATAAATGCAGACAGTATGGTAGGGGGTGGTTAAGTGACTTGATCAGAGTCACACAGTATGCAACTGGAAATTATATGAATCAAACCCAGGTCTGCTGGACATTCCAAGCTCATTAATCTTTAGGCTACATTGCCAGGCCCATCTTATGGACACTGCTATCTACAAAACATTATAAACTTTCAACTGCAAAGAGCCTTAACTCTCTGACAGATGTAGAGTTCTCATTAATGGTCTATCATTTAAATAGTCTATCAGTACAACACATTGCTGCAGTCATAACTTAGAAGGGTAGAACACTGGGTCATGGGGTTCCAGTGCAAGAAGAGTCATTCTATTTCACATTGAGCTGCTGTATACGAACCTGCCAGCAGATAAAGGCCATAAGGTCTATCAAGTCTGCTCAGGAGTGTGCAGCTAGCAACCCTTATACTGCAGCTGCCCCCCCCCCGCCCCTCCAGTGACCCTACCCCTTGCTCTGTCTCATCCCCTTTGAAGCAGCCCACTGTATTACAGGCCACCACCTCCTCTGGTAATGTGTTCCATGTCACCACCACCCTTTCTGTAAAGAAGTGTTTCCTCATTTCCCTCCAGAACCTCCCCACTCCAATCTTAGACAGTGCCCTCAGGTGTCCCTCCCCCTCCTCAACAGGAAAAGCCCTTCTGCATCAGTTCTATTTATCCCCTTCATGTATCTGAAGGTCTCAATCATGTCCCCCCTATCCTGCTTCTCCTCCAGGGAGTACATGTTCAGCTTCTTCAGCCTACTCTCGTAGGACAAGACCTCTAACCCTTGGATCATTCTTGTTGCCCTGCGCTGCACTGCCTCCAATAACCTAATATCCTTCTTCAGGTATGGCTGCCAGAACTGCACACAGTACTCCAGGTGTGGTCTAACCAGTGACCTGTACAGTGGCAGGATTACCTCCCCCCTCCTGGAGGATATGCCTCTGGCAATACAACCCAGCATCTTGTTAGCCTTAGCAGCTGCCTTTCTACACTGTGCAGAGTTGATCATTGCTACTGTTATGATTACCCCTAGAGACTTTTCCTCCTCCGTCTTGGTCAACTGAATACTCCCTAGCTGGTAGCTTCTCCTTGGGTTCTTTGCCCCGAATGTAGCACCTTGCATTTCTTAGCATTGAACCCCAGCTGCCAAGTGTCTGACCAGGCTTCCAATTTCACTAGATCGTCCTGCAGCCACTACCGTCTCGCTAGGTCATCCACTACTGCTCCCATCTTGGTGTCATCTGCAAACAAACTGATCTTGCTCTTGATGCCTATTGAGATGTCTGCTATGAAGATCCCAAATATCACCGTCCCCAGTATAGATCCTTGTGTCATCCTGCTTGTCACTGTCCTGGGAGATGAGTGCCCCTCCCACCGCCTGCTGTCTCACTTGCAGGAAGTTTACAACCCATCCTACCAAGTTTGCCCTGGCCCCCTGTCCCTCCTAGTTTACTACCTAGCCTCCCATGTGGCACCGAATCAAATGCCTTGCTGAAGTCCAGGTACATCACATCCACTACAGGGCCCCCGTCTAATTGTCTGGTCACCCAATCATAGTACTTCACCAGGTTAGTCTGACAGGCTCTGCCTATGACAGACCCATGCTGCCTGCTATCCTGCGGCCCATTAGCCTCCAGGAGGAAAACCAACCTTTCCTTCTAGATTGTCTCCATCAGCTTTCCCACGATGGAAGTGAGGCTCGCTGGTCTGTAGTTCCTCAGCTCATCCTTGGGGCCACTCTTATGGAGGGGCACCATGTGTGGCATCCTCCAGTCCTGCGGTTCACACCTGGAGTCCAGTGAGCCATTGAACAGGTCTGGCAGTGGTCCCACCAGGACATTTGCTAACTCCCTTAACACCCTGGGGTGTATGCCATCTGGCCCCAGTGCCTTGTTCACTTTTAGTGCCCTCAAGCCCGCCAATACGCTGTCCACTGGGATTTTCCTGTCCATCTCCCCCCTCCCTCCCCGTGACCACCCCCCAAATCCCCCTTGTAACTGCCCCATCTTTCTGCTTGGTAAATACAGAGCAAAAGTACTCATTTAATGCTTCTGCCTGTTCTGCCCTAGTCTCCACACCCCCATTAATCCTTACAATTTGGTCTTTGCAGCTCCATTTCTCCCTGATGTACCTAAAAAAAAGTCCTTCTCACCATTTTTTATGTCCTGTGCTAGCCTGAGATCTCAGGTCGCCTTGGCTGCCCTGACTGCCCTTATCACACCTCTCGACTCCTTTAGGTATTCCCCTCTGTCTTCCTCCTTCCCTGTCCTCTTGTATCTTCTAAAGGCAGCTTTTTTTTTTCTTACTTTCTCCATGACCCCCATGCTCACCCAACTAGACTTCTTGGCCCTCACCCTCTTACTCTGGACCCTCGTACATGCTGCGGTTGCCTCCTCTATACCCTGCTTAATGACCCCCACCTCTGATTAGTGTCCAGATCTGGAGTTATCCTGGCCAGATATATGTGTACTAATTCCTTCATGCTCCCAAAGTCGGCCCTTCTGAAGTCCTTATGCTGAACCACATTGAGTGGTGGTCACTCACTGCCATTGGTTCTTCCATCCTCAGCTCCCTCACAAACTCGCCATTCACCAGCATGAGGTCAAGGGTGTTCTATAATCTGGTTGGCTTGCTGACCATCTGCAATAGGAAGCTATCCTGGAAGGCATCCAGGAGTATCTGCTCTCTCCTTTTTGTGGTGGCTGGGGTACCACAATCCACTCCTAGCAAGTTGAAGTCGTCTACAATCACTGTACTGCCCCTTCTACAGTTCCTTCTGATCTACTTTGCTAGTTCCCTCCCCAACTCCTCAGTCTGAAAGGGTGGTCTTTACACCATTCCTATCCCTTGGGTCCTATGTTTGGAGTCCTGGAGCTGCACCCATAGTGATTCTGTGTTGTCTTCCTCCCCCCTTCCTCTCTGACGCACTTTAGACCTTCCTTTACATACAGCGCCATCCCTCCTTTCCTATTTACTCTGTGTCTCTGAAATATCTTTTATCCCGGTACTGCAAGGTCCCAATCATGGTAGTGGGTGGCCCATGGCTCTGTTACGGCTGCCATATCCACCTCCCCCTCTGCCATGAGAGCATGTAGCTCTGCTGTTTTGTTCCCCAAACTCCTAGCGTTCAAGTTTACCACCTCCCACCCTGCTTCCTTCACTCCTCTCCCAACTTGCTCCCTTTCATAGTACCTCCTCCTGTTGCCCCCTCGAGTCCCCTGCCTCCGACATTGGGGGGGGGGGTAAGCTCGTTTGGCTTTCCTGCCCAATCGTCCTGCCAGGCACCTGCCTTCTTGCCACCCCACCCTTACTAGATTAAATTCTCCTTGTTTGCCAAGTACTCCTCCAGTTTCTGTTTTAAGACCATCCTGCCCTCCCCACTTAAATGAAGCCTGTCCCTGGTGTAGGGATCCTTGCCTCCCATATTCTCTCTCCCCCACCAGCCCATACTCTTGGCCGGGCACCATTCCCTTAACCATGTGTTAAATTCCTCTATCCTCAGCTTCCTAGCTGTGCTTGCCCTGGGTACAGGAAGCACCTCTGAGAAGGTTACTGATTCTCCCACCTCCTCACAAATCTTCCCCAGCTCTGCAGACCTCCTGTGGACTACATCAACTGTATTATCTGCCAGGTTGTTGGTTTCCAAATGTAGTACTATGTGAGTTTTCTCCTTACCCTTCCTAGCATACTTCAGTATGGATTGCCCCACCCTCTCCGCTGTTATGCCTGGCATGGCCTCTACCCATATTCTGCTATGCCTCTCCCCTTGCTCCCCCATCTGATCCCCTTCAGAATTGAATCCCCCAGCACTAGGATCCCACCCTTGTTTCCCTGTACAGCTTGCCCTGTCTGTCCCATGTTCGTTCCAGCTGTTCGTTCTGTTTCCAAGTTCAGCTCAGCCTTTCCCCCCTCAACCCGTCTCTGCCCTGCACCCCCCCATCCTCCTGATATCCCCACCTTTCTCCTCCGGGCTACATCTGCCATTTCACTCTGGTGATTCTGCCCCCTTTTTTCCTCATACTCCCCCACCTCTCTCTCCTTAGCTACTGTCCCCTTATCCAGTCTCTAGTCCCCACCCCTTATCCCTACCCATCGAGGTTCTGCCCCCTTCAGACACCCTTCCAGTGCCCACTGGGTTGCTAGTGATCCCTTCCTCACCAACCTTGCCTACTTGGTCCTCCTGCCCTGTCTCCTCCAGTGTAGCCAGCACTGAGAGCCTGTTTCATGACCCCCCCACCACCCACAATCCTCCGTGACGAGTTAGTGAGAGGTCTGCATTTGATACCTACTCCGGGTCCATTTCTGCCCCTATACCCTACTGTCCTCCCCCCCCCTTTGTCTGTACCTGGTGGTTCTTGAAGTGGCATGCTCGGTCTGTATTCCCCTTCCCCTTCCTCCTCGTCTACCTACAATCCTCCTGGGCACTCCCATGTGCTCTCTGACCCGGATTGTTCAACCAATCTCTTTCTTTCACCTAACTATCTCCGCCCTTAACCACATAATCTCCTGTTCCAGCTGTTTCAGATGTCTGCATACCAGGCAACCCACTGCTCTCCATGCAACCCCTAAAAGAATAGCTGCATCACAGTTGTTGCAGGCTACTACCCTCCCCATGCCCCTACCTGACTCCCTACCACCTGTCCAGCTTGCCTCTGCTTCATACTGCCTGCCCCATCCCCTGGGACGTTCCCCATTACCAAGGCCCACCATTATACTATTACTCCTCTTGTCCCCCCTCTCCTCCTGTCAGAAGTGAACAATTCATTGCATATATTTTTCTAGATGCAATAGGCCTGCTGCTAACATCATCGCCAGTGAGGCAGCCAGAAATCTTGGCACAAGTAACACGGTTCATTTGGCTGAGGGAAATGGTGCATTTTGCATTTGTTTGTTTTACCAGGAAACTCTCCATTAAGCAGTGCTCATTTACAATGAGGTCCTGTGTAGGTCCGACAGTAGTAACAAATCAGAAGTACAGAAAATATTTCATAGGTGTGTAAAAGGTTTTTGGAGCTAGACCTGTGATGTGAGCACATAGATCCTAGTCAAAGTGTGTGTGTGTGTGTGTGTGTGTGTCAGCATGGGGCACACACAGAGTGAAACATACACTTGCAGTTGAGTGCCCACTACTTCTGAGACTGCCACAGGCCCACATCGATCCAATTTGTTACCTTTTGGGAGCCTTTCTAAAAACAGTTTGTTATTAGAAAGGCTCCCAGGAGGTGATGAATTAGATAGATTTAGGCTTGTGGCAGTCTCAGAAGTACTGGGCAATAAATGCCCTTAGTGATCAGGAAATAAGAGTGAGAATTTCAGAATAAAATACAAAATATAAGCTACATTTATGCCTGAATGTTACTTCTTTTCAGAATTGTCTCAACTCTCAACTGTGAACAAACAAACAGAATTTTCTTTTGGGCTTACAGTCTCAAAAAGAAACTTAATCATCCACCCACCCCATTTGAGCAACCTTCGCCTCTGAAATCAGAGCTGGCCCCTGTCATGTGTTTGTCAAATTTACAACCTAATGAGGAGATAAGAGCTGCAGTGCTGCTCAGTGCTATGTTATCCCTTATGCTGCAGACACAAAGGGAATATAAGGGAACTATGGACTGATATGTCAGTCCATGGAAAAGCAAAGGTTAACCACAGAACAGGGAGCTTAAGTTGCACAGAAGCATAGTGGAAGGATGTCGGTAGTACATCAAAAAGATAGCGGCAGCCAGCATAAGGATAGGGGGACCACTATGCATAGATGCTTTAGGAGAAACCGTGGTAGAGAGGTTGATAGGGAGCAGTACATGGAGAAAAAGGCAAAGGCAGTAAGGGCAGGGATGGGGCTAAAGGGGGTAAGGCCATCAAAAAATAGAGGGTGATGAGTACCAATGCCTGTAGTCTGGGTAACAACCATCCTGAACTAGTTGTCTTGATGGCAGTGGGACACCTGAATATTGTGGCAGTCACAGAAACATGGTACATGGAGAACCATGACTGGGATGTCAACATACCAGTGTACTCAATCTACAGGAGGGACAGGGTGGGTAAAAGAGGAGGGGGAGTAGCTCTCTTCGTAAGGGAAGATATCAAAGCAACAGAACTAAAGGGTAAACGGGAAGGGGAGGAGAGGAGGCACTGTGGGTCACCTTGGAGACAGGAAATGGCACCACAATCCGCACGGGGGTGGTTGTACACAGACCCCCGTCTCAGGGGGAGGAAATGGACAAGGAAATGATAGAAGGCATCCTTAGAATAGCAGAAAAAGGGGAGATGTTGCTGATGGGGAACCTGAATATGCTAGATGTTAACTGGAGCACCTTTGCTGCAGCCACATCCAAGAGCAGGATCATTCTCGTTGCCCTACAGGGGGCATACCTCAGACAGCTAGTGTTGGAACCCACTCGGGAAGGAGCAATCATAGACCTGGTACTCTCAAACGGGATGGAGAGAGGATCACAGATTTAGAAGTGGGTAGCCATCTGGGAACAAGTGACACCAAATAGTGTGGTTCACTTATAAACACAGCCGAGAGTCGCTATACACAAAAGTTTGTGTGTGGACTTTAAGAGGCTGACTTTGTCAAAATGGGTGAGTGTCTAAGGAATGCACTAGCAAATGAGCAGAAAGGAGGGGTGGAAGAACAATGGGGAAAATCAAAACTGCCATCACAGAGGCAACAAGCCTTTGTGTGAAGCAAATGAAACAAAACAGAATGAAATAAAAAAAAAAAAAAAAAAAAGAACACTAAGGTTCTCAAAAGTGGCGGGGAAGGTTGGGAAGAAAAAGACAGCATTCGGGAAGTATACGGAATCACAGAAGGAGCAGGACAGAGAACTGTATCAGTTAAAGCAGAAGGAAGCAGGGAAGGCAGTCAGAATAGTGAAGGCCCAAACCGAGGAAAAGATGGCCAGCTCAGTTAAGAAGGGGGTTAAAACCTTTTATAGGTACATCAGGGAGTGAAGAAAGACCAATGGAGGGATAGTGAGGCTTAATAATGAGGAGGGGAGGTGGGCAGAGGGTGACAGTGAAAAGGAAGAGGTACTGAATTAATACTTTTGCTCAGTATTCACAAAAGAAGAAGAGCGGAGGTATCTAAACCAAACAGTAGAAGCACTCTGGACAAGGGGGGTCGATACCAGTCCATTCACAGAAGAAAGGGTCCTGAAAAAACTCATAAAACTCAAGGTGGACAAAGCAATGGGGCCTGACGGGATTTATCTCAGAATTCTAAAATAACTAAGGGGAGAACTAGTTACACCACTGACTACCCTCTTTAACAAGTCATGGGAGGATGGTGCGGTACCTGAGAACTGGAGGAGGGCAGATGTGATTCCCCTTCACAAAAGTGGGAGCAAGACAGAGGCAGGAAACTGCAGACCTTTAGTTTGACCTCAATGATAGGGAAAATGATGGAATCACTTTTGAAAGAAAAAATTGTTGCGTACCTAGAGGCCAGTGGGGCACAGGACCCAAAGCAGCATGGATTCACAGCAGGAAGGTCATGTCAGACGAATCTGATAGAGTTCTCGGACTGGGTGACCAAAGAAGTAGACCAGGGAGGGGCTATGGATATAGCCTACTTAGACTTTAGGAAGGCATTTGACACAGTCCCACTCAAAAGATTAATAAACAAGTTAGCCAGCCTGGGAATGGGTCCCAGGGTGGTAGCCTGGGTAACAAATTGGCTGGACAACACGCAGAGGGTAATAGTAATTGAAGTACACTCTGAAGAAAGGGGGGGGGGTTACTAGTGGGGTACCACAGGGTTCAGTACTGGGATTGGTCCTCTTCAGTGTCTTTATAGGTGACTTGTGATGGGGCTGGAAGGATAAGTATGCCTCTTTGCAGACTACACAAAGATCCGCAACAGGGTTGATACACAAGGGGGGGTGGTGGAAAGGATGAGAAGGGACTTGACAAGGTTGGAGGAATGGTCAGAAGTATGGCAGCTCAGATTCAGTGCAAAGAAGAGCAAAGTAATTCACCTGGGAAACAAAAACCCAGGGGAAGAGTACATGGGGGGTGGGTACTAACAACAACAGAAATGGAAAGGGACCTGGGGTAGTCGTATCAGATGACCTTAAGGTAGGCAAGCACTGTGAGAAGGCAGTAAGGAGGGCTGGGGGGATACCGGGATGCATAGGGAGAGGCATTACCAGTAGAAAACAGGATGTTGTTATCCTTCTGTACAGACAGTTGGTGAGACCCCATCTGGAGTACTGTGTGCAGTTCTGGAGGCCCCACCTCCAAGAATTCATTATAGGATGGAGGCAGTCCAGAGGAAGGCAACTAAAATGGTGCAGGGTCTGCACCAGAAGCCATACGAAGAGAGACTAAAAGAGCTTAATATGTATATTCTTGAGGAAAGGAGGGAGAGGGGGACATGATAGAAACTTTCAAGTACCTCAAGGGAATCATCAAAGTCCAAGAGGGTAGCATCTTTCAGAAAAAGAGATGTGCAAGAACAAGGGAACATAATGTGAAGATGGGGGTGGGGTGTCGGCTCAGGGGCAACATGAGGAAGTATTTTTTCACAGAGAGGGTGGTGGACACATGGAATAGCCTTCCTGAGGAGGTCGTGGGGTCAGAATCAGTGGGGGGATTCAAGATTGCATGGGACAGACATAAGGCAATTCTAGTGGGGGGTAGGTTAACTAGGATCCGCAGCATATCCAACAGATAGGGAAATGGTCAGACTAGGTGGGCCAAGCGGTCCCTATCTGCCATCAAAGTCTATGTTTCTATGGCATCAATGTACAGATGACCTCGACCAGTTGATTCTGGTCTCTGACCTGGTTTGGAGGGTTTTGGCCTGATGGATGGACCTGGCCAAACTGCTGTGGGGGGGTCCCTTTTCAGATTTCGACTCCCCAGCAGGTTCTCATCATGGATACCTCTGGTATGGGATGGGGTGCCCATCTGGCCGACCTTCAGATTCTGGGTACCTGGTCAGACAAAGAGCGTGCTCTTCATATCAGTGTCCTGGAGATGTGTGGTTTACATGTCCTGCAGGCCTTTCAGACCCATCTCCTCGCAGGCCTATTACTGGTTCAGTCTGACAACATTTGCATTGTCTGCTACATCAGCAAGCGGGTGAGCTCACTCTTACCCCTGGTGATGAGAGACTGGTATTGGGTCTTTGAGCACAAGCTGGTGCTCTCAGCCGTTCGTGTTCCAGGTGTCCACAGCGTGTTGGCCGACAGTCTCAGCCACTCCAGGTTTCGGACTTACGAGTGGAGACTTATATACTCCATGATCGAAGACCTCGACAGGTGGGGTTGTCCAGAGTTGGACCTCTTTGCATCCACACTCAACGCTAAACTGCTGCTTTTTTGCTTGCTCAGTACTGGGCCTGGAGTTTTCCGGCGAGGTGCAATATCCCTCTCTTGGAAGGGGAGGTTTATGTATGCATTCTGTCCCTTCTTGCTCCTGCAGAGGATTTTGCTTGAGCTTCGGTTGGAGGGAGCAGAGATGATTCTTATAGGTCCTTTCTAGCCATGCCAGATTTGGTGTCCTCTGCTGCAACAGCTAGCGGTGAAACCTCCGGTGCCCTTACCTCTATGCATAGGTTTGCTCTCCCAGGACCAGGGCACCGTAGTCCATCCGGACTTCAAGTCCCTGCATCTACATGCGTGGGTCCTGCGGACCTAGCTATTTCTTGCTTTGGGGTTTCCTCTAGGGTCGCTGACATCCTGGTGGCAGCCAGAAAGCCCTCCACCAGGGCTTCTTATGCTGTGAAATGGAAGCTCTTTTCCATTTGGGCCGGTGCTTGCCATTTGGATCCGTTCACCTGTCCAGTTAATCATGTGTTGGAGTACCTGCTTTCCCTTTTGGATTCAGGCCTGGGATACTCATCTCTTAAAATGCACCTGTCTGCTATCTGTGTGTACCACGCACCTATTGAGGGCAAAGCTTTTGCCCAGTTTGATGTCCCCTGCACATTCGTGTGGGGCATTCTGCATCTGAAATCTCCAATTCAGCACCTGGTCCCCCCATGGGATCTTAATTTTATGTTGGAGATGTGCACTATCTTACTTCGAGTATGAGCTCCTGCAGCAGGCTACAGCATAAGGGCTATGCCACCAGGCACTAGGACTCAGGACTTCTGCAGGAGTACCCAGCTGGGGTCCGCCCCTTAAGTCCAGTCCGCCTCGATGTCACCCTCTGTATAAAGGGGCCGGTTCCCAGCCCCAAACATAGAAACATAGAAGTTGACAGCAGATAAACATAGAAACATAGAAGTTGACGGCAGATAAGGACCGCAAGGCCCATCCAGTCTGCCTATTTCTTTTTCTACCTTATAAATGTGCCATTGGCCTTTGCTCTGTCAGTGGCCTATCTATTCATACTCATTTGTATTGCTCCCTTATGCCTATCCCATGCCTGTTTGAAGCCCTGCACTGTATTCATAGCCACCACTTCTTGAGGTAGGCCACTCCATGCATCCACCACCCTTTCTGTGAAAAAGAATTTTCACATTCCCCTTAATCGCCCCTCTAATCTCATGCTGTGTCCTCTTGTCCTGCTATTTTTCTTATATCTAAACATGTTAGACTCTTTCACCTTGTTAATGCCCTTAAGGTGTTTGAGTGCCTCGATCATATCACCTCTCTCCCTCCTTTGCTCAAGGGTATACATATTGAGCTCTGTTAATCTGTCCTCATATGTCTTCTGATGCAGTCCCAGCACCATTTTGGCTGCCTTTCTTCTGACTGCCTCAATTTGGTTAATGTCCTTGTAAAGGTGTGGCTCTCCAATACTGCACGAGTACTCCAGATGGGGCCTAACCAGTGTCTTGTAAAGAGGGGTTATTACCTCCTCTTACGACTTGTGATACTCCTACTAATACACCCTAACACCCCCTAGCCTTACCTACTGCTTTAGAGGTCTGCTTGATGATTTCAGGTCATCAGTGATGATGATGCCCAAGTCTCTTCTTTCTTTGTGACTGCTAGCAACTCCTCCCAGCCTATAGGTGGCTTCAGGGTTTCTCTTCCCTGTGTGCATGATCTTGCATTCTTTGCATTAAATCCCAGTTGCCACTCTTCTGACCATTTTGCTAGTTTATCCAGATCTCTTCTCATTCTGCCCACCCCATCTGGATCATCTACTCTGTTGCAGATCTTGGTGTCATCTGCAAACAGACAAGCCTACCCTCTAGTCCATCTGCAAGGTCACTAATAAAATGTTGAAGAGGACTGGCCCCAGGACTGATCCCTGAGGTACCCCACTTGTGACTTGCATCTCTTCTGACTGTATACCATTTACCACCACTCTCTGTTTTCTGCCCGTCAACCAGTTTGCCACCCAGTTGACCAACTTCTGACCCACCCCAAACCTACCCAGCTTATTTATCAATCTTCTATGTGGAACAGTGTCAAAAGCTTTGCTGAAGTCAAGGTAGGCGACATCAACTGCTCCCCCTTGGTCCACCACTCTGGTTACCCAGTCAAAAAAATCTATGAGATTAGTTTGACAGGACCTTCCTTTTGTAAACCCATGCTGTCTTGGATCCTGTGCCCCTATGGATTCCAGGTGTTGCACTATCCTTTCCTTAAGGAGTGCCTCCATAATCCTGCTCACTACTGAGGTAAGACTGACTGGTCTGTAGTTCCCTGCCTCCTCCCTGCTACCACTCTTGTGGAGCCGGATCACATGAGCCCTTCTCCAGTCTTCTGGGACCTCTCCTGTGCTCAGAGACTCACTAAACAGTTCTGCTAATGGCTCTGCTCGTTCCACCTTTAGCTCCTTAAGTACCCTGGGATGTATGCCATCAGGTCCCATTGCCTTGTCCACCCTGAGCTTAGCAAGCTCTTGTAGGACCCTTTCTTTTGTGAAGGGAGTAGTGCTCACCTCCCTCCCCCCCTGTGTCCATGGTGCTGAGCTGTGGGCCCTGCCCTACCTTCTCTTCAGTTCTTTTCCCACCATTGACCCGTATGCTTCGGCTCCTGCTGGACGCCTTGTTGCATCTAATAGGCCGCCATTTTGCGTTCTTCTAAGCCAAATTTACCAATTTTTTTCTTCAAAGATCGTTACTAAAAGTCAGTTGATGTTGTCTCCATCTTCGTCCTCCAAGCAATGGAAATCTAAGTGCCTGTGCGGGTGGCAGATTTCCTGTGAAAGTCTACCATTCGCAATGCCTGTTCTGTTTGGGGCCCGACCACGACGTGAACGCCTGCCCGGACTGCAGTAAATTTAATCAACGGACCAGGGGCTGTTGACGAAGACACCCAGGCTCACATCATGTATAGCAGCTCGCGCCTCCTCACCCGTCGAAGGCTGGCTCCTGAACCTCCCAGCTGTCGACTTCCCACAAGGAGAAACCCTCAGGAGGGAAGCACCAACATAGGGGGAAAGGAGCACAGTAGGTCGGTGTTTCGCTGTAGATCTCCTCACCATAAGGAAAAACATTCTGGTTTGCGCTCTGGCAAGAGAGCGGACTCTGCCCCTCCATCAGGCCTATCTCCCTCCTGCCTGCTGTTGATGAAGAGTCCCGTCCTTACCCTCTCTGCAGGCAGCGGCTATTCGGGGCAAGGACCTTCGGGTCCCTCCTTGAGCCTCAGACCCTTCCAGCACACCTCGGGGTCTAAGGTTGGGACTTCAGCTGATAAGGCTCAGGCGTCTTCCTCCTTTTCCAGCTCGTCGTCACTCCCTGATGACCGGCACAGACACCAGGAATGTTCCCACTCCAGGAACCGTTTCTTCCGAGACAGGTCGTCGGCAGCTATGGCAAGGACCCTGATGCATATCGTGGACTGCTGACCTTCCACTATATGGAAGGTCAAGTGGCAGATGCCACAGGGTAAGGAGTCAGGTGACCAGACGTCGGGGCCGACTACCCTAGCCCAGACGCCTGCCGGGCCGCTGCCCGAGAAGCCAATGTTGGAGCTGTTTTCACCGACGGATCGGCAGTCTGACGTTTGGGCATCAAATGATGAGATGCCAGCCCATACACCCTCTGCTCTGGGATCCAAACACCAGATGCCAGAAGACCTGACAAAGGGCGATCAGGCGACAGGTCTTACTGTGCCTCCAAGGCCTGACAACCGCCAAGATGTGACGCCAGGGCCGAGCAACATTCTGGATGCCCCTGGGGGCCCCACCCATGTGCCACCCCAGAAGTACCGATGGTACCCCTGGTGGACATTGGACAACTTTTTGCGTCCTGGTGGAACACGGTGAAGGGGGACTTGCTTAAAAAAAGATGATCCCCCAGTGCCTCCACCACTGCCTCCCGCTAGGTCCTGGACAAAACACTGGTTCCGGATCCCCAACCGCTCTCTCCGCCTCTGCTCAGGAGTCCAATTCCTAAGGGGTCAGATTTGGAATGCCCCAGATGCAAGGCCTGGTGTCACCGCTCCTCTTCCAGGTCGTCGTCCTTGGGCGACAGGAGCAGACGCTGGCATAGGTGCAAATGCTTAAGGTCAGCCTCCTCCTTCTCTTCCAGAGGCTGCCCTTTTTCCTCTGACCATTCAGACAGGGGTTACTCCCCAGAGCCAGACGGTCACCGCAACTCGTCTAGGCCCCCTCCGGATGACCCGAGATTCATGGACATGATGCGTCACATCCAACTCCTGAACCAATGGGACACCGAGGAATTGGACCCAGAGAGAAAAAGGCTTCACACCTTTTTGGGCATGAGTGACTGGAAACTGCTGGTCATCTCCCCCCCCCCGTCCCTCCTTTTCAGGATTTAACCAAGTTGGCATGGGAGCACCCTTCCTCCTTCTCGGCGGTCCTCAAGAAGGCGTGCATATCCTACAACCCCCCAAAGGCAGAACCTTTCCTGGTGGAAAATCCAAGGGCAGATTCCATGGTCCTGACCGCTGCCCATGGCAGGACTGAACAGCCCAAACACGAGTTGACAACCTTCCAACAAGGAATCCAAGAAACTGGACCAGCTCGGGAGGAGAGTTTATGCTTCTTCCACCTGTTCCATACGGTCCCTTAATTTCTTGGCACACATGGTGCTCTATCAGAAATCCCTGTGGAGGAAGGTCCTCGAATTGTCCCAGAAGCAATCAGAAAGCCTGACCAACACAGAGCTTCTGGACGTCTTTCAGTCCAGACTGGATATAGGAAAACATGTATTGCAAGCATCCTACAATTCAGCAGACACAGCTGGTAGAGCTGCGGCTATGGGAGTCTGCCTCCTCCGTCACTCCTGGGTGAGGGTATCTGGGTTTAGACAGGATCCCCAGGATTCCATCCTGGATGCCTCGTTTCATGGATCAGTCCTCTTCAGAGAGGGGGTACAAAAGATTATAAGGGAGCTGCAGGACTCTGGGAAGGTGGTGCAGTCCATTCATTAGATGTACCGGTCAGACCCTCAGCAACCTAAGTGTAAACCGTTTCGGCGCCCGGGTGCCAACAGATAGAGAGGCCAACAACCCCGAGAGCCTTTCAAGTGAAAGGCTCCCTCCCACCCAGCTGAGAACAGCGGGCCTAGGAATTCCAAATCTGCTCAGTCCTCACTGCCCACTCCAGTCACCCATGCATGACTCCCTGCCAGTTCCCCCTACTAATGTGGAGTCGATGGGAGAGGCAGTAGGGTGTTGTTGCTCCCTCTGCCTAGAAGGGTGGAACAACATTATGACAGACATTTGGGTGTGGGACATTATCGAAAAGGGTGATATGCTGGAGTTTGCCGAACTTCCTCCGGGCAATCCTCCAGCCCCCTCTCGATACCCCCCATCCCACACAGCTCTCATCAGAGAAGAGATCCAGGTATTGCTCTTAAAACGAGCCATAGAGCCTATTCCTCTGTCCCAACAGGGAACCAGGTATTACTCCCACTTCTTCTTGGTTCCCAAGAAGACAGGGGACCTAAGACCCATACTGGACCTGAGCCAGCTGAACCAATTCATAGAATACAAGAGGTTCAGGATGGTAACCTTACTCTGACTGATCCCCATGCTACGTCAAGGTGATTGGCTATGTTTCTTGGGCATGCAAGATGTGTATCTGCACATGCCGGTGTTTCCAGCCCACCAAAGGTACCTTCGGTTCACCTTTCAGGAGAACCACTACAAATTCCGGGCTTTGCCTTTTGGTCTCTCTCCTCTGCTCCGAGCGTGTTCACCAAATACCTCGCTTTAGTGGCAGTAGCTGTCAGCAGACGGTCACTTTGTCTGTCCTTACCTAGATGATTAACTATTAACTGCTCCAGCCAGGTCGCAGTTGGTTCATACCCTATCAGACACTTTTCAGATGTTCCAACAGTTGGGAATAACAGTCAACCTCCCAAAGTCCTGTCCTTGGCCCTGACAATGTCTACAGTTTATAGGAGTTATCCTGGACACCCAACAGGGAAGTGCATTCCTTCTACCTGACAGGGCCATTCAGCTGAGAGACCGGGCTTCCAGAATAGCTGCATCCAACCTAGTCACAGCACGGATTATGCTGCAGCTTCTAGGGCATATGGTGGCGGCCATTCCCACTGTACTGGTGGCACGTTTGCACATGAGAGTTCCTCAGTGGAACCTTAGAGTCCATTGAGACCAGAGGTCCAACGAACTCGAACATCCTGTATGCATATCGAGGGCTGTTCAGCAAACGCTGTCATGGTGGCTGACTTCTCCGAATTTGGAAACGGGAGTCAAGTTCCAGTCCGTTTCACCGAGCCAGATCCTTACCACGGATTCATCAGGTTTAGGACGAGATGCTCATTTTCAGAATCATCGTACTCTGGGCACTTGGTCAGATATAGAAGTGTCCCTGCACATCAACATTTAAGAGATAAGGACGATTCTGTATGCCATGCAGGCCTTCCAGACTCATCTTTCCCAGAGTCCCATGCTTCTACAGACTGACAACATGTTGGTGGTCTTTTATATCAACAGGCAGGGCGACGCACTCCTACCCTCTGTGCAGAGAAGCCATGAGAGTGTGGTACTGAGCCTTGGAACACGGACTCGTGCTAACAGCGGTTCAAGTGCCAGGTGTCCAAAATGTCCTGGCAGACGAGCTTAGCCGCTCCAGGTCCAGGAACCATGAATGAGAGCTGCTTCAAGAAGTGGTGGACGACCTCTTCGAAAGATGGGGACATCCAGAGCTGGACCTTTTTGCGTCCCCGTGCAGTGCAAAACTGCCCAATTTCTGTTTGCTAGATCCAGGGCCTGGTGTTTTCTGGCAAGATGCGTTGTCCCTCTGCTGGACAGGGAGGTTCCTCTACGCTTTCTCTCCCTTTCCCCTGTTACAGAGGGTGTTGCTCAAGCTGCTGGTGGAAGGAGCTCCATTCTGGCCACATCAGATCTGGTTTCCTCTCCTGCAGAGACTGGCAGTGGATCTTCCTTTCCTACTACTACCTCTGTCGTTCAGCTTGCTATCCCAAGATCAGGGCACATTAGTCCACCCAGATCTTTGGTTCCTGCACCTTCACGCATTGCTCCCACAGACTTGGTTGTCTCGTGGCATGAAGTTTTGCAGAAGGTGGCTGAAGTCCTGGTAGAGGCAAGGAAGCCATCTACAAGGGCAGTGTATGCTATGAAGTGGAAGCGCTTCTGCATTTGGGCAGCAGCACGGTCCTTGGACCTATTATCCTGCTTGGTGAAATCAGTTCTGAAATGTCTCCTGTCACCTTCAGACACTGGGCTGCGATACTCATCCATTAAGGTGCATCTTTGTGCCATCTTGGCTTACCATACACCGGTGGAGGGTAGAAATATTGCTCAACTGGACCTTTCCTGTACATTCCTGCGGGGC
This sequence comes from Neoceratodus forsteri, assembly GCA_016271365.2. Classification (NCBI taxonomy): domain Eukaryota; kingdom Metazoa; phylum Chordata; order Ceratodontiformes; family Ceratodontidae; genus Neoceratodus; species Neoceratodus forsteri. Next base: position 1,099,092,237 of record CM057458.1, on the reverse strand, counting down.
ATTCTTCATGTGAAGCCTCCTATCAGGGATCCTGTTCCCCCGTTGGACCTTCTATTTGTTGTAGAGAAGCTAATTTTGCCTCTCTTTGAACTGGCTGTGGATTGCGACCTGCGCTTTCTTTCATGGAAAGCATTATTTTTAGTTGCCATCACTTCAGCTTGAAGAATCTCAGAGCTGCAAGCACTGATGTGTAAAGAACCTTATTTAATTTTTCACAGAGACCGGGTGTCTCTTCGAACCAACCCTAAGTTTCTTCCGAAGGTAGTGTCTGAATTGACCTTGAACCAAGATATCTGTCTTTCGGTTTATTTTCCAGAAGTACTGAAATTGGGGGGGTGGGGGGCTCCTTCCCACTCTGGACGTACACAGGATCCTCTGTTACTACCTGAGCCGTACAAAATCAATCCTTTGCCCCCAGGGCTATGGGGAAGCCAGTTGCAAAACAAACTATGTCTAAATGCTTGTCTAATTGCATTACTTTCATCTACAGCAAGTACAAAAAAACCTTACCGGAACTGGTTAAGGGACATTCAACCAGGGGGTTGGCTGCATCTTTCCAGCCATGAAAAATGTTTCAATGGCAGATATCTGCGTTGCAGCAAAATGGAACTCTGTACATACCTTTGTCAAGCACTACACACTGGACATTGCTTCCAGAAAGAGGGCAGGATTTGGCCTCGCTGTGCTCCCAAGGCCTAATTTCCTAAGTAATTCAGGAGATTTTTTTCCTGCCTCCCCTCTTGTTTTTACCTACAAGGATACTGCTTGGGACTCCGTCCTTATGGTGTAGCCTGTTGCAGGAGCTCATACTCAAGGTAAGAAAGTACAGTTACGTAAGAACTTACCATAACAGTAGATCTCCGAGAAGAGCTCCTGCAGCAGGTGCTATTTTTCCCTCCCTCCATCTCCCTATTATGTTTCTTCTTCTGGGAATTTTTCGACACCTGCCTCAGATTTCTCCTGCAAAGCAGCCTCCGGGTCTCCGGCAGGTGAACTGGGGTGGGGCTGGGGACCACCCCCTTTATACAGAGGGTGATATTGTAGGTGGACCGACATAAGGGGCGGGCCCCAGCTGGGTACAGCTGGCTAGAAATTTTCCGTGGAGTCCTAGTGCCTGGCGGCATAGTCGTTATGGTGTAGCCTGTTGCAGGAACTCTTCTCGAAGATCTGCTGTTACGGTAAGTTCTTATGTAACTGTACTTTACCTCCCTTTGAACTAACTATGTGGTGGGAGCTGCACTTTCTGTCATGTAAAGCACTCCTTTTAGCTGCAGTTACTTCTGCTCGAAGGATTTCCGAGCTACAGACTCTGATGTGTAAAGAACGTTATTTGTTTTTTCTCAGACAGGGTGTCTTTGCGTACTAATCCTAAGTTTTTACCTAAGGTGGTGTCTGACTTTACTTTAAATCAGTCCTTCCACCTTCCAGTTTATTTTCCAGAGTATTCCAATCAGGTAGAGGTGTTCCTCCATACTTTGGATGTTCACAGAATGTTGTGGTATTGTACGAATCGCACCAAGTCCTTGAGAAAAACTGACCAGTTTGTTTTATTCACTTCCAAAAAGTGTTTGTCCAAGTGATTAGCTAATTGCATTGTTTACTGCCACCGCAAGTACAACAAGCCTCTTCCGGGGGTGGTCAAGGGCCATTCTACCAGGGATGGCTGCCTCTACAGCTTGCTTCAGAAATGTGTCTACTACTGACATGTATGCAGCTGCCACCTGGAGTTCTGTCCACACTTTCACCAAGCATTACAGTCTGGACATTGCCTATAGACGCAGGGCCAATTTCAGCCTAGCCCCTCTCTCTTGAGCTCTTGGCTGCTAATCTGTCCTCTTCCTCCTGGTGTTATCCTGGTGATAACCAGTAGTGCTTGGGACTCAGTCCTACCAGTATGCCCTACTACAAGAGCCTTACTCAAAGTAAGATGATACATTTGCGTAAGAACTTACTGTAACAGTAGTTCTTAGAGAGGAGCTCTTGTAGGAGGCCTTGCTTCCCCATGCTCCGTTTTCCCATTGCATCTGCTTCTGCCTTTTCTTTGGCTCTCTGGATAACCTCCTTGGTTCTCCATCAGCTGATCAGGCAGAGTCTCGGGTGGGAGAACTGAGGTGGTGTGGGGGGGCTGCCTTCCCATATAGCTTATACTGACATCAAATGACTGACGACAAGGGGTGGTTCCCTGTGGTATACTGCTAGCTAAAAGTTTTCCATGTGGTCCTAGTGCCTGGTGGAATAGTCCTACTGGTCTAGCCTGCTGCAAGAGTTTCTCTCGAAGATCTACTGTTACGGTAAGTTATTGTGTAACTGTACTTTGTAAGTAAACTATTCTGTAAAATAAAAAAAAAATTAAAATCAAAATAGCCTGCAACCCAAAAACATAAGACAGATCGGATACAAGGTGGTTGTTGTATAGAGCAAGACTGTTTGGAAGGCGCCAAGTGGTCTGATGTCTCAGCACTTGGTGCAGTGATCATTTAGTACAAACGTTTTTCTCTGCAGCCTCATCTGGTCAGATCTGCCTAGAGTGACCAAGACTCTGCAATCACACACACACACACACACACACACACACACACACACACACACACACACGAAGTTAGCTGAAGATCATATTTTCAAACAAATATTTTTTCTTATTATTTCGTAAGTTAGAAATTGATAAAGTTCTTTTTCCCACAGAGTGTTTGTTTTAAATGCAACAGTTGTCTGACAGAGCAGCGAGTCAGACAGCACAACCACAAAGCACAACTGCAAAGCAGATCTTCGAGTGGCAGCAGACTACAGGAGAAAGGTCTTACCAAAACAATAGCTGCTCCACTCATAGGGCTCTGGGCTGTCCATCAGGTGGTCATCATGTTTGTTGGCTCCAACATTGTACCTGCCAATCAGCCTGCCCACCTCTGGAACTCATTCATGGGATGGCTGATGCACTGCAGGTGCTTGAACTTGCCACACGGTCGGCTTCCCTGGTCACCTGATGCACTGGCTCTGGTTAGCTTCTCCCCACTGTCTTCACTGTCACGCATGCGTGAACTGAGAGCAGAGTTTGCAGTTCATCTTAAAGGGACAGTGCGCTGTCAAGGGTGACAGCTGCATTCAAAGTGGTGGCGGCCAATGAAAATGACAGGTGGCCATTTCAGATAGCATCGTGGCCCAACACTGTTTTAATGAATGAGGAACACTTTGCAGTATGCTTCTTGTAAAAGAAAGAAGACATTGCTAAATGGCTTGCTCTAGAACAGGAGCTTCTTTGGTGTGGAGGCCATACCCAAAATAACAATGACTGAGGACCTGCTCTCGAAAATACTAGATTGCAGAAAGAAGTGATAGATTTTTCTGGAACAAAAAATAGAGAGGCGGCTTAGATTTGCCAGACAGTGATTTTATGAGGCAGGTAACAGGGTGGGCAGATTGTTAGTGTGGCTCATCAGGAAGCAACAGGTTAACAGAGCAGTATTACGAGTTCAGTCAGTGGGGGGACAAAGATGGATGTGCACGCATCCTGAGAAAATAGCCTCAGTATTTGCAGATTATTACAGAACCCTTCTTACTGTAGAAAGAAAGCCTAACCAAAAAGAATTAATTCAAGCCTACCTAGCTAAAGTTAACCTGCCATAATTATCTCAACAAAGTATGGAGAGTCTTGAGAGACCCATCTCGGTGGGGGAAACTAGAAGATGTAGTGAAGGACCAAAAGAATGGGAAATCTCCAGCGATGGATGGCGTCACCACCAAATTTTATAAAACATTTAGGGTAGAATTGACCCCAGAACTTCTCCAGCTGTTTTTGGGGGGGCGGGGGGCGGGATTGTGGTGGAAGAAAGAGTACCTAAGACACAGCAGAGAGCACACATTTCAGTTTTGTTAAAATGGGGCAAAGATCCAGTGCATGTGAATCACACCTTCCTATTTCTCTGCTGCCAGGGGACCTAAAACTATTCACCTCTATTTTGGTGCGTAGGCTACATACAGATGGTGGTGGAAGGGCTCTGGTCCTCTCAAATCAAACTGGATTCATTAGGGGATAGAACCGTCATGACAGTATCTGGTATCTCCTTTGTATCCTCTCCTCCTAGCAGATTGTCATCTCGATGGATGCAGAGAAGGTGTTTGACTGTGTGGACTGGGCCTTCGTACACCACACACTAGTTACTATGGGGTCTGGACCAACTTTCCGGTGGGGCATAACATACGCTCTGTAATACACCAGAAGTGGCGGCGAGAGTCAACAGGGTGATCTCAACATGTTTTCCTTTACAGTGCAGTATGTGGCAGTGGTGCCCTCTCTCTCTTTCCTCCTCATTGTCTTGTGCACTGAATCTCTGGTGGTGGCAAAGTGAACTAATTAACATATCTGGGCATTGAGGTAGGGCAGTCCGAACAGAAAATAGGTCTCTATGCAGATGACAGCCATTTTTTTTCCTTATGGACCCGGCTACATTAAACCTGGCCCTCTGTTGGGAACTGGAGTCATTTGGTCTGATCTCTGGAATTATAATGAATCTGAGCCACTGCTTGTCTCGGGGCATCATCACCTTCATTTCAGTGTCTCCTTTCCCCTTAAATGGGCCACCCAGAATATCACTTGGTATCTTGGAGTCCGGATCACCCCGCAGTTGCCAACCTGTTCCAACTGAACCACCTATGTCTCCTGCAAGAAATTGCGGAGAATCTCAGTAGTTGGACTTTGCATCTCCTGTCTCTAGGTGGGTATGTCACCACACTGAAAATTAATGTGCTGCTCCGCTTTTTTTATTTCCAGGCCCTTTCTGTAATCATCCGTAGATCTTTTTGTAAACAATGTAGGAGGCTTACACTGAAATTTTTGTGGCAGGGCCATGGAATTAGAGTGGGACTCAGTACTCTGTCTTTGCCTAGGGAGAAAGTTGAGATGGAACTTACCAGCTTTGATTGGTACTATTTGGCAGCTCAGTGCGCCTAAATGACCACCATACTAAAAAAAATATTGATTCCAAGGGCGTGGATATGGTTGACTATCCATACACTGGCAGTTCCACTGGAATGGTCTGACTGATCAGACATCTTTAAGCTAAGCTCCTCCACCAGCTGGGCGGTGTATCCCCTGACTCTGCAATGAGATGTCAGATATTTCTTTTTGTTGGAAGAACAGGTCACCTCCTTCGCAGCTTGCTTAGGATTTAGTGCGTCATAGGTGAACACTTGTTTTCAAAGTTTTTCCTATTCTTCTACAGTTATTTCCTCTGTTCCTTTGACCCCCCCCCTCGTCATCTTTGATGGAGCAATGGAAGCCAGAGTTCAAGTTCTGCATTCAGTGCCTGCAGATGATGTTGACTGCTGACCCACACAATGTGTGTGTACTGCCTGTGCGGGCAGCATGATGTGGCCGGGTTTGCTTAAGCGAGTTTCCTGAATCCCTTGAGGACAGGAAGCTCTGGCTTTCACCAGGTTGGCCTTTAGAATGGAATTTCTAAGGACCACCCTAAGTGCCGCAAGAAGGCTGTGGCTGGGTCTGCTCAGCAGGTTGTAGCACATGATTCGGAAGCGGCAGCTGCCGCGGCAGGCAACTCCTTGGTCTTGTAGCTGGTCCCAGCTGGGACCAGCGTTGGAGGCCACTCCCCAGAGGCTTCCGGGACATGTGTTTGGCCCTTCAGACCCTGGGCAAGAGGCCTGCTCACCAAGGTGCTAAGTACAAGTGCTGCCAGCACTGGTTTTGGGATTGGAAGAGATCGAGGTCTTCCTGGTCCCTCGAGTCGTATGACAGCTTTCAAGCAACCCCTTGGTTGACGGGACAGTCGGGAAGATCAAGGGCTGTTCAATTCACTTGTCAAGCTGGTCGACTTTGACTCTGGTCGAGCAGGCAGCAAAAATATTCCTCAAGCCTTTCAACTACTTGTTGTTGAATGAGATCAAGGACTTGCTGTCACAGACACAAGTGCTCACAGTCCTCACCCAGGAGAATGTGGGTTGGGCGGTGTCTCCTTATGGTCCTTGGTGGGACCAGCCTTCACTGATGGTTAAGTCTTCCATGTTCATGTTGCTTAATGTGTGCCAGAACATGGTATACCACAATCAGCTGGAAGGTTCTCCTTTACATTGCCTGACTGGTCGGTGGTTGAGGTCTCGGTTGAGGTGTTCCCGCTTTCGATCCTGCTCAACCAGGAGGCATCACTGTTGACTTTCGTTGACCTCCTTATCTTCAGGTGAAGATAGGCACCATCACTAGATGTGCTGGTGTTACGAGGAGTGCCTCTGACAAAAGTGGGCTATCATGGGGCAAGGTAGTTCTCTACCCTGTGGACCTGTGGTCACCTGATCGCCGCCACCAGTGGTTCCCCGCTGGTCCACACCACACAGGTGCCACCCCCCACCCCATACCTGTTTCTCTACCTCTTTGGGTGAACAGCCACCACTGCAGCTAAAGGTTGGCGCTCTGACCAAGGAGACTTGTTCAGTCACCTGCTTGCCAGCCCAGTTGTCTGTGAGGATCACCCCAGGGGAGGATACCCAGGAGGTCCATGGCGAGAAACAGTTGAAGGCCATTATTGAGGAGTCATTGAATGACTGTGATCATTAGTCCATGTCTTCCTCTGGGACACCCTTCCTTGACCATGGTGGTTTTAGGAACTTGCCATCGAGCATGGCCCATTGTCCTTTGGGGCGCTTCTCTGCCTAATCTCAGAGTCCATGTCAGTCCCACTTGAAACACTGCAGATAAGGGCTAAGTATCCCTTTACAGACATGTTGGATGGGGACGAGTCCCCGGTGGTTGTTTTCCTCATGGCTGAAGCCATTTGGGGACTGGCCATGGAGCTTTGGTAGCATCCAGTATCCTTCCCAGCACCCTGTGCCCATATGGTCTGCAAGTACGTGGTCCCTATGGGGTCTCTTTCTGGATTCTCCAACCACCACTCAGTGGAGGGGCTGGTCACAGATTCGGTGTTCCACAAGTCTGGACACCAGAGGAAATGGGACAAACCTCCAGACAAAGAGTTCCATAAGACTGACCACTGCTAAAACATAAAAAAAAAAGAAAAAAAAAAAAAAGTACATTGTGGCATCACTGGGTCTCCATCAGACTAGTTATGCCTTAATGATGGCCAACTTCAGTCATTTGGGGGGATCTCCGATGCAAGCCTCCCACACCTCCCTGCTGATCAGCAGTTGGTGGTGACAGTCATCAGGGACCGGGGTCAATCGCTGCCTAGACATCTGCTCCAGACAGTCTTGGACATGGGCAACTCGTGTGCCTGTGCCATGGTGGTGGTCGTTGTGAAGGTTAGCCAATTGGCTTGTTATTATTTGTATTATATTTGTGATATAACTATATGTTTATACTTCTGCTTAGAAACACAGGCCAAGCAGAACAGCCTCATGGGATATTGGATTTTTTAAAAGGAAAAATGTGCTGGCCTTGCTTGTTGTCACCTCTATCTTGTGAAAGCTGACTTCCTGGGACAATAATAAAACCAGGTTGTGGAGCTTGTAAACCAGGCACTTGTATGAAGTATTACATTTTATGACCTAGTAGGAGGAAAGCAACTTCTGACAGATACTTATGAGAATATTCACACAGATAGGAGAAATAGCTATCAGGAAGTTCCTCTGAAGATTAAAGGGGTAATTCTGACCTGCCATAAAGCAGACTCACTAATTAAAAAAAAAAAAGCATATATATTTTTTTAGTGGGATGCTTAGCAACATGCAGATGCATGAGACTAATTCAGTATACAGGAATGTGAGTGACCTCACAAGCTGGCTGGGAACCTTTTTCCCCTCAGATATTGTCAAGGCTGAGAGAACATTGTTCTTCTTATTTCTGGACTCCTGAAAGAACACACTTTCAAGAAGCACTTCTACCAAAGTTAGGTAAGTCAACCACCACTATTTACAAATTGAAACTAGGGTAGGATTAGATACTCAGTATACAGCAGTTTGTTTATAGTTGTCCATTTATTTTTATGACTGTACCATAAATATGTTCTGTATTTTGTATTTCATTTACTATTTTTTATTTTAGTAAACTTTGTTTTCCTTGAAATTCTGCCTGAGCCCTTTCTCATTTTGAGTGTGAATGCTGGGACAGTGTTGATAATTGTGACAGAACTGTTAAGTGCTTACAGTGTGTTACCATATGCACCAAGGTAAGGAAAATACAAAAGTCTCAATTGAGTCTGAAGGGGGATTGTGAACCAGGTTGTGTGCCCGCTGGGTTAAGTATTGCACTGCATTTCCCTGAAGAGGGTGTGATAGTTGGACCTGTTACTTAGGCGTGCTAGTGAAAAAGGGTTCATGCTTGACCACAGGACTCGAGACTGGTAGTTGATCAGACCCAGAACAGACAGGAGGGTTACCCTGTTCACATATTGCACTTCGAGGTTGGGCACTGTGGGAGCAGAAGGGCTTGACCCCCGGAGTGCATTTGTGACAGATTTGGGTGGCAGCGGTGTGTGATCTAAAAGATTTGGTTTGCAGTGCTGCAATCAGAAAAATTTGTTTGCATACTGTGGAATTATTTGGTGACACAAGCATTAACAGTCAAGTGTGTTAGACTGATAAACTGTAACCGTTCACACACAAAATAAGACAGTGATTTATAAACATATCATTGTGGTTACAGTCTAAATTCCCTACCTGTTTTATTTTTTTACGGGTGCAAGCTAGTGTAACCGTAGATTAGGGAAGAAGATGACTTCCACCTACAGCGAGTACTCTGCAGAATACCTAAGGCAGTTGTACCAGGAGAGAGGAGTCTGTTGCAAGGGGTGAAACAAACAGCACCTGGTGGAGGCTCTTGTGGCAGCCGATGTCCAAAACCTCGAGTCCCAGTCAGTGACTGAAAGGGACCAGACCTTGAACATGGTGGTGCCAGGGTCCACCGTAGTGTCTAGATCCAGGGAGGAGGACATCGGGACCAGTGTGAACCGAGAACCACAACTGCAGAGGAAGGTCACCACCATGCCGAAGCCAGAAGGGATCAGGCTGTGGATAGAGTTAAGGAGAATGGAGCTGGAATTTGAGTGAGAGGAGAAGCAAGAGCAGCGAGCAGACGAGGAAAAACAAAAACAGCGTTGGAGAGAGGCCAAGCAAGAGGAAAGAGAGCGCCAAAGGAAATTTGAACTGGAGAAGCTACAACGTCAAAGACCAGTGCCAGAGCAGGTAAGTGGCATGGGTAAGCCTGGACCTCCAGTACTGGGTTACAAATTAAATTCTAAATTGATAGCTGAATTTAAAGAGGGGGAAGATATGGATGCATTTTTTAATTCATTTGAAAAGGTATGCATTCAGGCAAAAATTCCCAGAGAGTCCTGGGGCTTCCAGCTATCCGTGCTGCTTACCAGGAAAGCTCGTGATGCAGTAGGTTAAGTGGACAATCAGGACAGTAATGATTATGGCAGACTTAAAGCCGCATTGTTAAAAAGGTATGGCTTGACAGCTGAAGCATACAGAGTTAAGTTCCGTAAGCTCAGGAGAAGCCCTGACATGAGCTACAAGGAACTAGCCATTAAACAACAGTTTTTGAAATGGTGGGAAGGGGTTAAAGCAGAGTCTGCAGAGAAAATTGAGGATGTTGTATTTTGTTTGTTGTATTTTAGTTCTTTTGGGCTTGCCTAGCAGAGCTGAAAACCTGGCTAGAGGACCGAGATCCAAAAACAGTGCAGGAGGCTGCCGAGCTCTCGGACCACTATGCCAGGAGCAAACCTGCTCTGAGAGGGAGCGGGGTGGGCATGGCAGCACAGAAATGGAAAAGTGCGTCTTCAGGGCAGCTAAAACCCTCACTGCCTCCCCAGAAAGCGGGAAGCCCCAGGTTACAAAGAAAGGATTTGCCTGATAAAAGAAATGATTGTTGACTTTGCAAACAACCTGGGCATATTGCCAGTGTCCTAAAAAGGCACAGAGTGCACGGAGTGGTGCTGGGAAAGAAGTGTTGTTTTTTTGTGCGTCCCTGAAACCATGGCAGTAAACGTGAGAGAGCACGTTCGCCCAGTTACTGTGAATGGGGTGCAAATCCATGGTTTAAGGGACAAGGGAGCATTCCTTACTTTGGTAAAAGGGGATTTGGTTGAGCCTGAATAGCTTATACCCAGTCAGTTTGTTACAGTACGGGGATTCACTGGTGAGGAGGAGAAGACTCTGTCACTTGCTAGTGTTCTCCTGGACTGGGCTGAGACAGGAGCGACTGTGCAGAAAGTTGCAGTGGCAGAAAATCTGGCCCTGGATGTGATTATAGGGAACAATCTCCCAAAAGGGATGGTGTGTGCAGTTACCTGCAGTCAGGCAGCAAAGGCAAATTATAGTTCCCTGGACTCCATAGAAGCCCCTGTGGAAAACACTGGGAGGCTGGTTCCCCAGCAGCCTGTCTCCCTGATATGGAGAATAGTTAAAGAGGGGTAGAAATTCCCCAGGTAACAGTTAACAAAACAGTTACAGAAGGTTCCTCTGAGGAGGGAGGGGTAGCCAGTTGTTAGAGGATTAGGGATGGCAGTGACCCTGAATTCCCTGATGCTAGAGCTAGGGACCCTAGTTTAGAGACTGAAGGGGACCTGTCCCATGCTTTGGGAATGTGTAAAGATTTTGCAGCTGCTCAGAAAAATGACCGTAGTTTAGAGAGGCTGTGCGCTTGGGCAGACTGTGACGGAGCACAAGAAGGTGATTGGAGACATAGAGTTTACTGGGACAATGGACTGCTGTATATGCAGGATGTAAGGACAGAGGGAGGAGTGATAGGCAGGCAGCTTTTCGTTCCCCAGGGGTACCGTGAGCGGTTGCTCAAGATTGCTCATGATATCCCCATGTCTGGACATTTGGGAATTGCATGAATTACGCAGCGATTGGCCCAGAATTTCTATTGGCCCAACTTCACCAACCAGGTGAAGGAATATTTCAGGTCTTGTCACCAGTGCCAAGAAATAGGGAAGGCAGGTAGTAAAACCCAAGCCGCCCTAATTCCCTTGCCCATAGTGAAGGAGCCATTCCAGATGGTAGGAATGGATACTGTGGGGCCTTTGAATACCCCTCGCTCCTCCGGGAAGAGGTTTATCCTAACAGTGGTGGATTATCCCAGAGGCAGTCGCCCTGTCCTCACTGAGGACAAAGTGGCAAATGCCTTGCTAGGGATTTTCTCCTGTGTTGGGTTTCCGCAGGAGGTTATCACCGATTGAGGGGGTTCCTTCATGTCTGACCTAATGAAGTGTTTGTGGGAGAAGTGTGAGGTGGTGCAGAGATGCATGACACCTTATCACTCGCAAGCCAATGGGCTTGTGGAAAAATGTAATGGTACCCTTAAATCAGTGCTTCAAGTGTTGGCTTAACAGCATGGAAGAGACTGGGAGAAATACCTTCCCCACCTGTTGTTTGCCTACAGGGAGGTGCCCCAAGAATCAACAGGGTTTTCCCCCCTTCTAGCTCTTTTATGGACTCAGGGTACATGGGCCCCTAGACGTGATCCGGGAGGACTGGGAAGGCAAGCATGCCACCCAGGGAACTCTCATAGTGAATTATATCCTTCAGTTTAGGGAAAAGCTGAAGGAGCTTATGGGAACAGCCCAGAGCAACCTGGCAGCTGCCCAGAAAAAGGTATGGTATGATTGCAGAGCCAGAGCTTGCTTGTACACTGTGGGTCAGGAGGTCATGGTCCTAATCTCAGTCCGGAAAGATAAGCTGCTGGCCGAGTGGGCAGGACCGTACAAAGTAATCAGACAGGTGAATGACGTAAATTGCATTATAGAACTGCCTGACAGGAGACATACCCAAAGAATGTACCATGTCGACATGATGAAGCCATATGCAAATAGGGTTGACATGATCTTTGCAGTGTGTAGTCCTGGGGAGGGGACAGATGAGGAAGACCCCCTTGTGGACTTGCTGGAAGAAAGCAAGCAAGCAGGAGTCCTCTGTGGAGGCAATCAGAATATCGCTCCAGTTGATCCCAGAACAGATCCAGTAAGTAAGGGAGGTTTTAGCAGACTTTGCCTCATTGTTTAATGCCAAGCCTGGACTAACCCCCTTAGCGACGCACGATGTAGAGACGGGGATGCAAGTGCCCATATGGTGAACAGCATATCGGGTGTCAGAGGCCGTCCAAAAGGACATTAGGAGGGAGGTGGAGGAAATGCTGGATTTCGGGGTAATCCAGAAATACCACAGCCCCTGGGCCTCACCCATAGTCCTCATTCCCAAGCCACGTGGCTCTACTCATTTTTGTGTGGACTGTCGTGGACTCAGTGCAGTCACAAAGTCGGATGCCCACCCAATGCCACGGATGGACGAACTACCAGACAGGTTGGGAGGGGCGACATACCTTACCACTATTGACCTGTCGAAAGGGTATTGGCAGGTGCCAGAGCTAGGGAGAGGTCGGTCTTCATCACTCCGATAGGGTTATTTGAGTTTAAAGTAATGCCTTTCAGAATGAAAAGAGCCCCTGCCACCTTCCAAAGGTTGGTGAACCAGGTGTTAAATGGTACTGAAGAGTACGCTGTGGCGTACCTGGACAATATTGCCATCTTCAGTGCCAGCTGGAAGGAACACCTGCCCCACCTTAGGGAAAGGTTGAGCAGGATACAGATGGCCGGGCTCACTGCAAAAGCTGAAAAGTGCCAGGTGGCCATGGCTGAGGTGACATACCTAGGCATGTGGTAGGGTTGGGACAGCTCTGTCCTAATCAAGCAAAGATAGAGGCAGTCGAGGCATGGCCCAGACCTGAAACACAGAAGCAGGTTCGGAGTTTTCTAGGGATCTCAGGGTACTGTAGAAAATTTGTATCAAATTACCGTGCCCTGGCAGCTCCCCTATGTGGCCTGTTAAAGAAGAGAATGTCTAAACAGGTAAACTGAGAACCAGCCTGTGAATGAGCCTTTACATGGCTAAAGGAGGCACTGTGTGGTGCACCTGTTTTTAGCCAGTCCAGATTACAGTAAACGATTTGTAGTCCAGACAGATGCCTCAGATGCGGGTATTGGGGCAGTACTTACCCATACTTCTAACCAAGGGAAAGACCACCCAATAGTGTACCTCAGTAAGAAGTTACTTCCCAGGGAGCAGGCTTATTCTACAGTGGATAAAGAATGCCTTGCAATGGCATGGGCACTAAAGAAATCTGAGCCATACCTATACGGGTGGCATTTCGAGCTACAAACAGATCATAGCCCCCTGGTTTGGTTTGCACAAATGGGTAAAACAAACGGTAGACTTTTAAGATGGAACTTTGCCTTGCAGGGTTACAACATGACTGTCGTGCATAGGGCAGGAGCAGGGAACACAGACGCAGACGGGCTATCGCGTCAGTTGGAGCTGGGAACTAAATTTGGGAAACTCACCCCATGCCTAGAAATAGATTCCCCCAAATTCAGTCTAAGAGGGGGACTGTGATGGATAGCCAATCTGCTTGTTATTACTTGTATTATATTTGCGATATCAATATACGTTTAGGCTTCTGCTTAGAAACACACACCAAGCAGAACAGCCTCATGGGATATTGGATTTTTTATAAGAAAAAAAATGTGTTGGCCTTGCTCTAGCTTGTGAAAGCTGACTTCTTGGGACTATAATAAAACCAGGTTGTAGAGGTTGTAAACCAGCCACTTGTATCAAGTATTGCATTTTATAACCTATGAGGAGGAAGAATCGTCACACATATAGGAGAAATAGCTGTCAGGAAGTTCCTATGAAGATCAAAGGGGTGATTCTGACCTTCCATAAAGTAGGCTCACCAATTAAAAAAAGTATATGTGTATATATATATATATATATATATTTATATTTATATTTTTTTTAGTGGGATGCTTAGCAACATGCAGATGCATGAGACTAATTCAGTATACAGGAATGTGAGTGACCTCACATCCAGCATCACCACAGAGCTGCGACCTCACAAGCTGGTTGGGACCCTTTGTCCCCTCAGATATTGTCACAGATATTGTCAAAGCTGAGGGAACATTATGCTTTTTATTTCTGGACTCTTGAAAGAACACATTCTCGATCACTTCTACCAAAAATTAGGTAATTCAGCCACCACTATTTACAAATTGAAACTAGGGTAGGATTAGCTACTCAGTATAAGGTGGTTTGTTTATAATTGTTCATTTATTTTTATGACTCTACCATAAATGTTATGTGTTCTGTGTTTTGTATTTCATATACTATTTTTAATTTTAGTAAACTTTGTTGTCCTTGAAATCCTGCCTGAGCCTTTTCTCATTTTGAGTGTGAATGCTGGGACAGTGTTGATAATTGTGACAGAACTGTTAAGCGCTTACAGTGTGTTACCATATGCACCAAGGTAAGGAAAATACAAAGGTCTAAATTGAGTCTGAAGGGGGATTGTGAACCAGGTTGTGTACCCGCTGGGTTTAGTAATGCACTGCATTTCCCCAAAGAGGGTGTGATATTTGGACCTGTTTCCTGGGTGTGCTAGCAAAATAGGGTTCATACTTGACCCCAGGACTCGAGACTGGTAGTTGATCGGACCCAAAACAGACAGGAGAAGGTTACCCTTTTGTCTCCTGTTCACATATTGCACTTCGAGGTTGGGCACTGTGGGAGCAGAAGGGCCTGACCCCCGGAGTGCATTTGTGACAGTCGCCTCCATGTATCGCAGGGTCTAGCTGCATCTGTTCACCTCTGCGGCAGACATGCAGCACAAGCTGGCTGATGTCCCTTTTCTGGGCACCGACCTCTTCAGCCCTGGGGTGGAAAGACATCTCACCCATTTCGAGAGATCTAGTGCCACCCTGGATTCTGTGGCATCATCCCAGAAGGTCCTGAAAAATAATTGTTAGAAATAGGCTTTCCAGAAGTACCAGGCCTGTGCCTCAAACCAAGTTCAATGGCCAGGGTCCTAAGAAAGGCAAGGCAAACTTATCTCTATGGCGCCCAATCCCGAGTACCTTGCAGTAGTACAAAAACAATTACAGATTATTAAAATTAAATGAAAGAAAACAGATTTATCATAACAATATTAAACCAAAAATGAAAATAAAATACTTCAGCAATTAAATAATAGCCGAGGCAGGTCATAATAGTCTCATCCAGAAAGGCCAAGTGGAACAAGTGAACCTTATGCCCCCGCTTGAACTGTTTGACTGTCGTGGCCTCCCAGACAACTGCTGGTAAAGTTTTCCATAGGGCTGGCCCGGTGACACTGAGTGCTCGGTCATCCGATGTCTTGAGCCGAACTCTAGGAATGTCCAGGAGGCCCTTAGTTGAAGATCATTGGGAGTGGACTGAGGTGGTCGGTGTCAGGAGCTCGGCCAGATAGCCAGGGCCCAATCTGTATTGGGCCTTGTCGATGAGCAAGCCCACCCTGAAGAGGACCCTCCACCTTATAGGCAGCCGGTGCAGCGCTCGCAGGATTGGGGTCACATGACTGGACCTGGCAAGCCCGTCAGCAACTGGGCCACTGCATTCTGCACTAGCTGCAACTGGTGGAGGGTCCCTCCAGTGACCCCGAAATAAAGAGAGTTACAGTAGTCGAGCCTTGAGGTAACACAGGTGTGTACTAGTGTCGACAGGTCATCAGGTAGAACGAGGGGTTTAATCCTGGTGTTGTTCCTTAAGTGGTAGAAAACACTCTTGACAACAAAAGACACCTGAGCCTCTAGTGTTAATCTGCTGTCTAGGATCACACCAAGATCTTTCACCCTTGGGGAGGCTACCAACGGAGCAGACCCCAGAACCAATCCTATATTCATTCCAGGAGCACTCCCATCACACCCACGACCTGACTCAATCATCAACACCTCCGTCTTGCCTGGGTTCAGTTGCAACCAGCTGAAGGACATCCAGTCATTAATTTTGGCCAGGCAGTTGTTAATCACATCCACAGCGTTGGGTGTTCCAGGGGCAAAGAACAAATACAGTTGGGTATCATCTGCATAGCAGTGAAAGTCCACACTGTATTGCCGAATGAGCTTACCCAGGAGCAGCATGTACACTGCGAACAGCATTGGCAACAAGATCGAACCCTGCAGCACTCCACATAACGGGCTTTGGGGAGGAGGAAAAATTCCCCATCACTACTTGCTGCACCTTGTCAGAGAGGTATGACTCAAACCAGTTGATGACGGTACTGGCGAGTCCACAGTACCCATGGAGATGAGAAGCATATAGTGATCCACAGTGCCAGAAGCTGAGGAGCGATCCAGGAGAACCAGAACTGACCTATCTCCTCTGTCTGTAGTCCTGAGGAGGTCATTATGCACCCTAACGCCATTTCAGTGCTATGTCTGGCTCTGAAACCTGACTGGAATGGCTCGTAAATGTCAAAGGACACGAGGTGATCCTTGAGCTGTTACGCGACAAGCTTCTCAACAACCTTGCTCAAAAATGGCAGGTTGGAGATAGAATGGTAGTTCACTAGGACTTCCGGGTCAAGAGATGGTTTCTTCAAAGGGGGGCCTCACCCAGGTCCATGGCCTCTTTCAAGGCCATTGGTAAAACACCCTCTGAAATAGAGCACCGGATAATCCCAGTGAACACTGGGCTAACAGCCTCAACGCATGTCATCCAGAAACGGGTTGGGGCTGGGTCCATTTCGCAATATGTGTGCTTTAGTTCTGAGATTACCCTGATGACCTCGGCCACCTCCACAGGTTTAAACTCCTCCCAGGCTGATGGATTGCCTCTACTCCTCCAAGTCTGGCTACTGCGAGGTAAAACTTGCCTCACTGATGGAAACCCCGTACAGATAGAGGCCACCCTGTCAGAGAAGAACAGCGCAAACTCATCACATAAAGTGGATGAAAAACAATTTTTTCGTCTGCAGACAGACTGGATGAAGTAGCTGGTATACAGTCCGAAATAGCTGAGCTGGTCTGTTCTTCCTTGCAGCAATTTCCCTGTACAGGAATTCTGCCTTCCTACGCTTACTTTCCCCTGGTACTCATCTTAATGAGTATGCAAGGTCAGTTTGTCCTCCTCTGACGGGTCTTCTGACCCCAGATCTTCATCACCTTGAGATCCCCATCAAACCAAGGGGATCTCATGACAAGATCTGGGTGGTACACAGACTGGAGCGATGACGTTAAGTGCTTCGGAGACCTCCTTATTATAGGTGGCTACCACTTTGCTAACGCCAGTCGCACATGCAGCGTCCACTTTAGATAGGTCGACCATTGTCAACAGTCCCTCTGGGGACAGACCCCTTAAAGGGCGATAGCTGATTATCTCAACAGGGAGGGACTCAGGGGCTGAGTTGAATTTCACGTGCAGTGATCAGACCAACTGACCTGATCAGTCTTGAGGCAATCAACCACAAGACCCAGCCAAAAACACCAGGTCGAGCATGTGGCCATGGTGGTGGGTTGCAGAAGTAACAACTTGTGCTAGACCCAGTGATGACATCAGCTGGAGGAGGTCATAAAAGAATTGTGAGGATTCATCATCAACCCAGGCATTGAAGTCTCCAAGACTAAACATCTGGGGGACCCCAGTACTTAGTCGACGACGAAGTCCAAAACCTCCTGCAGGAAATCCCCTCGAGGTCCCGAAGGGTGATAAATGAGGAGAATTCTGCAGCCTACACCTGGACCCCCATGTACAGCCACACACTCAAAGGACCTGGTTGTTCCAACTGGATGCATGGTGAAACGCAAACTGGATCTAAAAAAGATGGCCACACCCCCACCCCTGCATCCCTCCGTCAGACAGTGCACTATGGATTACCCAGTGGGGATGGCTGCCATCAAGACTGGCCTGGCATCGTCACCCAGCCAGGTGTCCGTGATGCAAGCCAGGTCAACTGAAGAAATCAAGTCTGCTATAACTGTGGCCTTGTTCCTTATTGACCTGGCATTGCATAGCACTGTCCGAGGGGGTTACTGGGTGCTACCGGCCCCTTGGCTGCTTGCCCATCGGCCTGGTGGGATCCCTGGGAACGGAGACCAAACATGTCTGGCCTCTCTCCAGACTTCACCTATACCCAGGGTGTCTCCTGGACCGAAACTCCCCAATACCACTCACCTCCACTGCTCCCTTCCGCCGTCGACCTATACAAATCCCAACCTCCCTGCAGTAGCTGACACTGGGAGGTCAGAGAAAAGGCGATGATCATGCAGCAGGGAAGCAGCATAGGTCAGTCGTAGGGGGCTGCGGCTCAAAACAAATCCCACCCTGGCCACAATACAGGTACCACAGACCACTTTAAAAACAACTCAACAACCTTGCCCACTTGTGAGGCAAGGAGAGCGCTAATCTGCTGGGCCGTCTTATTAAAACCCTTTTAACCAAACAAACCACACAGTCATGCTACTTTTATCATAACAATAGCCACTCACACTCCAACAAGCACTCACCCCTCCCACCAAATCATCAACTACCCTCCCAACACACAATCTCCCCCCAAAAAAAAAATCAAACCCAATATAATAAATCCTAAACAAAATATATGGGAGAATTCAATAAAGTGCAATGTGCTGTGAATTCAAGTTCTTTACAGAGAGAATCAGACAAGCAGATGCAATGGAATCTGAGCAGAAAGCCAAATGAAACACCAGCCATCTGTCCAGGTCCTGGTGAAGAAACTGGCACTGACCAACCCCAAAGTCTCAGGATGGAAACGAAAAGACGCTCGCATTACCAGTTTTCAATTAAAAGTCTTAACAGCTGTTGGTACCAGTACAAATTTCATGAAGAGCCAGCCCATCGAAAGATGGTGCAACACTCCTCTCACAAGTGAAAACCTAGATGGATTTTTGGCATTCAGCTCTTACCTGCAGGAAACACCACGATCAAAGCCACTGCTCTCACCGGGCTTAGAGTTGCCCAAGTTGCCCGGGTCAATGGCGAATGATGAACAGACACACCAGTCCAGGCTATAAGGCTGTGAGAGAGATCTCCTTTCTGGCCGCAAAGGATCTTTTAGTTTAAGGAAGGACTTTGCACACACCAGCAAGAAAGTCCAGTCAAAGGAGGGCTGCTCTTCTCTGACCAGACACTTGACTCCTGGTCTAGACGAGGCAGCAGCAGACAAACAGGGTCATCATGAGAGGCAGCGAGGCTCTCTCCTTTGCACCATGTCAGTTACCTCCACTGCCTACCACTACTCCGCCAGCCAACTCAAACTTCGTCGCCTCCTCTGATAGAAAACAGTGGGCAGCCAGGACCTTCACCTTCCCTATGCAGCACAGGAATCCTCCGGGTCAGTCACCCACGCTTTGCCTCTAATTCGGAAAATATGCCTTCCAAGTTCGCACAGGCCGCCAGCAATACCGTGGTCACAAATGGGTAAGAGGTTATAATTTAAGATCACTCTTCACTAAACAGCGAGGGGCTCACAGCACAGTACACTCCAGGTCCTCACTAAAAATAAAACACTAAACTCCTGCATTACCTCAGTACTTCAGCCCTGCCTAATGCTATATCCCTATACTTAACTGACTAAAATAACAAACGTTAAAATTATCAGTTTAATTCTCCAGATAATGATCACAAGATATCCTAAAAGCATTTAAAAGTAAAAGCAATGACAGAAGTTCTTTTTAGAGCTGCTACAGACTGCAACCCAGCATGGCCACCGTCTTGCCCTTAAGGACAGGGGTAGTCGTGCCCCTCCAGTCGCAGCAACCAGTGTCCCTGCAAAGCTGCCCAGTGATGGCTCTGTGGGTGTGTCCTCCCTCCACACATCCTGTTCCAATCTGCACTCCCTCTCTGAGGTCGACTACATCACTTCTTGCCATGTTGGTCCGCTATCACAGTGGACAAGTGGGTGTTGGATGTAGTGGGTGTAGGGTTGTCTCTGGACTTCGAGACTCTCCTGCATTATCGCCTCTATGCGCCTCAGGAGTCTAGGGTGTCGCAGGACACACTGTCTGCCCTTCAGGAGGATATTGCTCAGCTTCATGCAAAAGGGGCTGTAGTCTGTGTCCTGGATGCCCTAGTCAGTCAGGATTACATGTCCAGGTACTCTGTGGTCCCGAAACAGATGTGGAGAGGGGACTGGTGCCCCATACTGGATCTGCACAGTCTGAACCACTTCATGTGGAAACACAGTACCTTACTTTGAGGAAGGCTCTTGCAGCAGGCTAACACTGGTAGGACTAAGCCGCCAGGTGCCAGGACCAAATGGAAAACTTTCTAGCTAGCAGTCTACCATGGGGGGACCGTCCACTGATGTCAGCCACTGCCCTTGGCCTATCCTATAAAGGCGGGTAGTCCCCCACACCTTCCTCAGTTCTTTTTCCACTATCGACCTGTGTATGTCGGACCTTAGTGGACACAGCAGCTACAGTCGACCGCCATTACCCGTGCTTGCTGTGCTTTTTTATTTTTCTTTCTTTGGAGTAGTCGTAACATCAAATTTTCAGTGTTTTCAGCCATAGAGTTTGTCTTCTCCACCAGCTTCATCTTCCAACCACTCCACAAAGTGTGCCTGTGGCAAACAGGTTCCAGAAAAAGACAGCAACTCTGCGTGCATTATTTGCCTAGCCCTCAGCCATGACACTGAAGCCTGGCAGATTTGCCAGAAATTCAATCGGGCAACTCAGACATGGTCTTAAATTCTGGTGAGCCATCTTACAAAGCAGAAGTTGGATGCGATGGAAAAGGAGCTGCAGGCCAGGAGCTCTTCAGCCTCACCAGCACAGTCCTCTAAGGTTTCTTCATCTTCTCAAAAATCTGGTGGGAAACATAAGCACTGGCCTGCACAGTCCTCCAGGGCTTCTTAATCTTCTCAAAAATCTGATGGGAAGCATAAGCACCAGGAGAAACACTGGGATTGAGAATGATCCGCTTCCCACTCGCAGTTTCCTCAAAAACCCTTGACTGTGTCAGGGTCGTCCTCCCCGAGGGGGTCGGCTCCCTCAGCCCCGCATGCCCTTTCCTCTTCCGGGCTACTTGTGGCACAGCTGCCTGCCCTCCTTGCCGTTACAGGCAGTGGCTCCTTGGGACAGGGTACTTCATCTCCTGTTTCCCAGCCCCTGACACTCAGGTCCATTTCATCCATGGTCTCTCAGCCAGGAGGCTGGGCTGGTGTTGGTGTCTTGAGCGTCAGTTCTTCCATCGTCTCCCCCTTGCCCAAGGCACTGCCTATGTTGGTTCGCTCTTCTGGGCCCGACGTGAGTCCTTCAAGTCAGTACCCACAGCAAGCTACTGCCGTTCCCTCTCTCTAGTGTCGCCTTTTCCCGTTGCCTGGGAGGCCCCCAATGTGCCTGCTTCTCTGGCTCATCCAGCGCTGGTGGATCCTTCCCCCAGGCGCTCCTGGCCACCGCCAGTACTGCTGCTGCCCCAACTTGCGGGAGTGGCGCCGGCGTCGCCTTTCCACAACCTATGCAGCAGATGACTCCTGTTGGCCCGCTGCCAGATCCTCAGCCAGTGCCAGGTGGCCCTTTACCATGATACCTTATGCTGGCCCTGTCGTACCCTTATCTGGCGCTGCCTTATCCATACCCGCCGGTTTATAATTTCTCACCTCCGGTGGTCTACAGTGCCCTCTTTTCAGCGTGGTGATCCTTTGTTCAGAGACAGACCCCTGCTCCTCAGGGCCCGCCCCATGCGTCCCTCCTGGGATCTGCTGCCCAAGATCTGGGCCGGTCTGGCACCAGTGCACCCCAAATGCTCGGGTCCTCGGGATCTCAACCCGACGTTGTCTCTGGCTCTCACCAGGTCGAGCACCTGCTGCCAGACAGTGACCATGAAAACGAAACGGATGAGGATGACTCCAATTGCTCAGCGTCTTCCTCTTTGCCAGGGGAATCTTCAGATTGGGAGTAGCTTCCCAGGGTGATTTATAAGTCCCCCCTTGATGATTCATCTGTTATGGATGTCATGCACCACATCCAGTCCATTATAGGCTGGGAAACAGAGGTGCAGGACCCAGAAAGGCATCGCCTGGCCATTTATTTAAGGCAGTGGGATGGTCTCCCGGTGATGGTACCACCCCTGATTAGCTCCTATGATGATATCACCATGGCGGAATGGAATCACCCCTCTTCTACCCCTCTATTGCCTAAGAAGGTGGACTGTCTTTACCATGCTAGTATACCCTTTTAGGGGGCCACCCTAAGGCTGATTCGGTGGTCAAAAATGTGGCGCATGACCATGGCAAAAAGCTCAAGCACCTGAGTGCCCTTCCTCTGGACAGGGACTCCAGGCAGTTAGAACACCTGGGTAGGTGCGTTTTCGCGTCCTCTACCCTGGCTATCTATGTCATTAATTACCTGGTCCATATAGTCCAATTTCAGAATGTCCCCTGGGACCTAGGCAGGGACCTTGTGCAGGCTTTACCAGAAGACGCCACTAAGACGTACCTCACCCAGCTCTTGAAGTCGGGCTCCGATGTCAGCAACTTCGTTCTCCAGGCTGCCTACGACACCGTGGATACCTCTGAGTGGTGGCCGGCTGCTGGGGTTTGCCTCTAGCACCATTCGTGGCTTCGATAATCTGAATTTGCCTTAGATGTGCAATCCAGCATTTTGGATGCTGCCTTTCAGGGTTCCGTCGTCTTTGGTGGGGATGTTCAGGACATAATCTCCACCCTTCAGGAATCTGGTCGAGCCCTTGGGACGGTTCATGCACTCTACCATACTTAGCCTAGAGCAGGTCAGTGTCCTTCCTTTCATTGCTCCTCCCATAAACAGTCCTGCCAGCCTGCCAAAGGTCAGGTAACCACAAGGCCATGTCTGCCCTTACTGCTGCTGCCACCAGAGTCCTGTGGTCACCAGAGGCTGCACTCCCAGCACCGGCCCCCACCTCCTGACTCCTTAGCCCCCCCCCTTTTGGCCCAGGATCTGGGGAGGTGGTCAAGGGTCGGTTCTCCCTCCACCCAGATGGGTGGTGGGCCGTAACCACGGACAACTGGGTGCTTCAGATCACAGAGCACGGTTACACTCTAGAATTTCTAGATTGGCCTCCAGAAACTTCTGTGGTAAACTCCTCATATTCCCAGCCCATCTGCCTCTGGTCTGGGATGAAATCCAGGCCCTCCTCCAGAAAAGAGCCATAGAGCCTGTCCCTCTGGCTCAGTGGGGAAGGGGGGTTTTACTCCCACTTCTTCCTAGTCCCCAAAAAGACCTAGGATCTTCGACCCATCCTGGACCTGAGTCGTCTGAATCTGTACATCGAGTACAAGCGCTTCCGGATGGTCACTCTTCAGGGGCTGTTGCCCCTTTTGCACCACGGGGATTGGCTCTGCTCTCTGGTCATGCAGGATGCCTACTTACATAACCAGATTTTTCTTGCCCATCGTTGCTTCCTTCACTTCCACTTGGCCCATTTTCAAATCCTGACCACCTTTTTTGCCTTTCTTCGGCCCCTGGGGTCTTTGCCAAGTCCCTGGTGGTCGTGGCAGCTGCTCTGAATAGGCAGAGCTTCTGTATGTTCCCCTACCTGGTCAATTGGCTGCCAGCAGCCCCCTCCAGGGATCACCTTGTTCAGACTTTGGATTACACTGCCCATCTATTTCAGGCCTTGGGGATCACCATCAGTCTGCCGAAGTCTTGCCTCTCTCCTTGCCAGAGCCTTCAGTACATAGGGACGGTTATGGACACCAACTAGGGCATGGCCTTTTTGCCCATGGACAGGGCAGAATGACTGATGGAGCTGGCTCGTTTGGTTTCCTCCAGTTGGCAGGTCCCTGCCAGAGTGTTCCTGCACCTCCTGGGCCACATGTCAGCAGCCATTGCCACGGTTCCTCTCGCCTGCCTGCACATGCAGGTTCCTCAGTGAACCTTAAGGGTCCAGCGGGACCAACACACAGACGATCTGGACCAGTTGGTCATGGTCTCCGACCAAGTCTGGAGAGTCCTGTCGTGGTGGCTGGAGCCGGACAACCTCCTTCAAGGAATCTCCTTTCAGCTCTTGACCCCCCAGTCAGATTCTCACGACGGATGTATCCAGCCTGGGAAGAGGGATGTATCTGGCCGATCACCATACCCAGAGCACCTGGACGGATTTGGAACAGGGTCTCCATATCAACGTCCTGGAGATACGAGCTGTCCTTTACACTCAGCAGGGAATTCACACTCCTCCCTTCCCCAGTCCACTGCTGGTGCACACAGGCAATGTGTATGGTGTATTACATCAGCAAGCGGGGGGGACGGGGACTCACTCTTACCTCCTCTGTCGGAAGGCGATGAGAGTCTGGTATTGGGCCATTGAGTTAGGTCTGGAACTCTCTGCCATGCACCCGGTCACGGGCTCATGAGTGTTGAGCTTCTGACTGCGGTGGTCGAAGATTGCTTCGACGGGTGGGATTGTCCAGAGTTGGATCATTTGCGTCCCTGCTAAGCGCAAAACTGCTGCTTGTCTGCTCGCTTAATCCTAGGCCTGGAGTTTTCTGGCGAGACGCATTGTCCCACTCCTGGAAGTGGAGGTTTCTGTATGCCTTTCCTCCCTTCCCGCTTCCACAGAGGATTCTGCTCCAGCGATGGTTGGAAGAGGCAGAGATAATTCTGACAGTTCCCTTCTGGCAGTGTCAGATTTGGTTCCCCTTGCTGCAGTAGCGGGCAGTGGAACCTCCAGTGCCCTTACTCCTTTGCACCAGCTTGCTGTCCCAGGACCGGGGCACCCTAGTCCATCTGGACCTAAAGTCCCTGCATCTCAATGTGTGGCTCCTATGGACGTAGCTATTGGGTGTTCTCTAGGGTCACAGTTGTCCTGGTGGCTGCTAAGAAACCCTCCACCAGGGCCACTTATGCCATTAAATGGAAGCATTTATCTCTTTGGGCTGCTTCACACCATTTAGATCCTGTCCATTGAATTGGTTCTATATGATAACGGCAATCGCAAAACCGTGATTGCCATTGAGGCGAGTGTACATCACCGAAAACCAAAACGGCAATGTGCACTCCCAGCGAGGCCATGTCGAGGAGGGGGAAAAATATAATTAAAAAAAAAAAACAGTTAACGCTCGCTCTCATAAAATGCACAAAATATTGTGCTCCTCCCCACTGTAGCCATCGACCCTCACCACCTCACCACACAGCCAGCTTGGCGGCGTCCTACCTCACTACCTCTCACATACCTTCCCTCTTGTTTTGGTCTGCCTCTCGCTCTTCCCTTCGCCCTGCCCGTCCTCGTCGCTACCCTTTTAGGGTAGCTGACATTGCAGGCGCTGAGATTTGAGTTGGAGTATCTTTTTCACCTTTCGGACTCAAGTTTGGGATACTCTTCACTCAAGGTGCATCTTTCTGCCATCTCTGCATACCATGCATCTATTGAGGGCAGAGGTGTGGCTCAGCTTGAAGTGTCCTGCAGGGCATTCTGCATCTGAAACCCCCATTCAGGACCCAGTCCCTCCATGGGACCTCAATTTTATGTTGGAAAAGCTCACATTACCTGCCTGAACCGGCCGCGAGTTCCACGTTGTGCTTTCTGTCATGGAAAGCGCTCTTTTTAGTTGCTGTTATTACTGCTCAAAGGAATTCCGAGCTTCTGTGTGAAGAGCTTTATTTTGTTTTTCACAAAGACAGGGTGTCTTTGCGTACTATTCCTAACTTTCTGCCCAAGGTGGTGTCGGAATTTAGGTTGAACCAATCCATCCACCTTCTGGTTTATTTTCCTGAGTATTCTAATCAGGGGAGGCTTTGCTGCATACTTTGGATGTACATAGAATCTTGCCATACTGTGCACAAGGCTTCGAGGAACTCTAAACAGTTGTTTATTTTGTTCGCCCCTGAGAGAGGATGCTCCTGTTTCCAAACAGTGTTTGTCTAAATGGTTAGCCAGTTGCCTTGTTTATTGTTACCGTAAGTACAATAAGGTCCATTCCACCAGGGATATTGCTGCCTTTATGGCCTGTTTCAGGGATGTGTCTGCTGCGGACATCTGTGCAGCTGCCACCTGGAGTTCTGTCCACACCTTCACTAAGCATTACAGTCTGGACATCGCCTCTCTGCACAGGGCCAATTTTGACCTAGCAATCTTTTAGGGTCTCCTCTCATGAGCTCTTGGTGGCTGACCTGTCCTCCTCCCGGTGCTGTTCTCCTGGTTGTGCTCAGAACTGCTTGGGACTCGGTCCTGCTGGTGTTGGCCTGCTGCAAGAGCCTTCCTCGAAATAAGATAGTATAGTTACGTAAGAACTTACCTTCTTCGAGAGAAGCTCTTGCAGCAGGCCCTGCTTTCGCTCCCTCCCTCCTTCCCTCTGCTGTTCCTTGTTTCTTTTGCACTACTTGTGCCTTTTCTTTCTTGGCTCTTGGAAGCCTCTTAGGCTCTCCATTTGCTACCTGCTTTGGGTCTCCAGCAGGAAAACTGAGGAGGGTGTGGGGAACTGCCTGCCTGCCTCTTTAGGATGGGCTGACGTCGGTGGCTGAGGACTGGAGTGGGCAGCCCCCCGTGGTAGACTACTAGCTAGAAAGTTTTCCATGGGGTCCTGGCACCTGGTGGGCTTAGTCCTGCTGGTGTTGGCCTGCTGCAAGAGCTTTTCTCGAAGATCTATTCTTATGGTAAGTTCTTACGTAATTTTTCTGATGGTCACTCTAAATCAGATCATTCTGTCGCTGAAGCAGAATATATGGTTCTGCTCCCTAGACCTCCAGAATGCGCTTTTCCACAACCCTGTCCGTCAGTCCCACCGCCGATACCTCTAGTTTCAACTGGAAGGGGTCTGTACCAGTACCAAGTCATGCCCTTTGGCCTCTCCTCTGCACCCAGGGTCTTCACCAAATGCATGGCAGTGGTGGTTGCCCATCTGCAGCGCCTAGGGTCAGGGCGTATCCCTACCTGGATGACTGGCTGTTAGACGGTCTATCCATGGAGACTTTGGAGAGGTCCAGAGATCTGGCTCTCCAGACTTGCTGAGACTTGGGCCTGTTGTCATCCTGGACAAGTCTGAACTGGTACCGAAGCAGGTGATCAGGTTTATCGGTGAAAAACTAGACCCCTTACTGGCCAAGGTCCACCACCCTGTGGACCACGCACTGAATCTTATATCCTTTGCCTGATCATTTCAAGTTGGGCTCTTGCGCCTTGCCTGGGATTTCCCGAGGTTGCTGGGGTACATGGTCTTTTGCACCAGCGTGGTCTGTTGGACGTGCTGGCTGATGTGCCACCTCCAGTGGGAGTTGGGCTGTCAGTGATCCCAGCATTTAGGTCACTTGGACCAGATGATCACAGTGACCCAGCCAGCGAGGAATGCCATCTAATGAGTGCTGATCCCAGAATATCTGAAGGAAGGAATCCCATTTGTCTTCCCAGAACAGACCGTCACGCTAACCATGGACGTGTGTCATGGGGTGGGGAGCGCACCTGGGGGACCACAGAACCTATGGATTCTGGTCACCCCATAACCCTGCTGGAGTCCATTCAGTGCATCTGGCTCTGACAGAATTCATTCTGCTAGTCAGGGGTCAGGTCATGCAGGTCCAGACTGACAACACCGCGACCATGTTCCACCTGAACAGGGAGGGCGGCACACACTCACTTTCTGTATCGCTCCACATTGTCAGTGTGGAGTTAATACATATGGGTAATAAACATCCCTACTGTGGGTAGTAGGGCCAAAGCAGTCAGTCAGCATAAAACGTTGGGCACATGAACATTCCGAAATCACTAATTCCTCAATCTTTGCTGTGCTACTAGAGGGGTACGACAACATAGATAGAGCCCTCTCTTTCAGAAGCTTCTGTCTACAGTTAATTTATTTTTCTGATGGGACTGTGCAACTGTGAAGCAGGTTGGGGCTGCCTGGTGAAAGGGAGCACCCTCAAATTTAGAAATTGTGCCTGTTAAACTGTGGCTTTCAGATTGACTAATCTGCTATTTTTATCCCATTTTCAGTGCCTTCTATGCATGAATTATGGTCCACGTGCCACTGTACTGTATATAGGGTGTGGAACAAGGTCTCCGATCCCCTTAACCTGGTGCGTCAGGTATGGTGTTTTGTGTGTGTGTGGGGGGGGGGGGCACAGTTCCACAGCTAGATTGTGGATCTCTTACTAACCTTTCTTCCCTTTTTATATTGGCGTGCTTGTGCAGCCAACATCTTGCGGTAGTGTAGATTTGGAGGCGCGGTCACTGTTGGGTGAATGCAGGGCATGCACCAGTAGGTGCGTCCCGCATTCCCCAATCAGCCAGCAGCCGGGGCCAACACTCTGCCTAGCTAATGAAGCGAAGACATGGGAGAAAAGGTCAGCTGCAATGAGAGCGAAGCTCTCATGCAGCGTGACCACAGCATGCCTCCCCCTATGTGCAGGCAACATGGCGGCAGTGACTGCTGCTGTTGCCTGTCAACACCCCCATTTATTGTGTGCCGACGGGGGGTGCCCAATCCTCGTCGGCATCATGTAACCCCCCCTTTTTTTTGATTGCTGAGGGGTGCCCAATCCCTGGTCATCGCGCCCCAACAGTTTTTTTGCCGACGGGGCTCAACTCCCGGGCATGTATCCTCCCTCCCTGAATTTTGGCTGGGGAGCGCACTCCCATCGGCATAATGTGTCTCCCCGCTTTTTGCTTGCCGAGGGTGCCTATCCCTCGGCTCCTGCGGCCCCTCCTTTCCTTGTTTGCCAACGGGTGCCTAATCCCCGCTGCTAAAGCACCCACCCACACACACACACACACTCACACTCTCAGGTGGCACGCTGGGAGCTCACCCCAACGTGACAAAACACTTATTAAAACGAAAACGGTCCCCCGATGTCTTTTTTTTTTTTTTTCACCTGTAAAGCAAAAACGGTCCCTCATACTCTTCCAACCCCTACCGCACTCCACCCACTGCTCACCCTGCCTCCCCCACCCCATACTTACCTCTGAGTCTGGTGCGATGATCTTGTGGACTGGGAACACATCTGCACTCTTCAAAGCCGACTGCGACCTGTGGAAATGCCAGTAAGCTGTATAATGGAATAAATAGTTTTTGTTTTTTTTTTTTAATGCATGTCTCGGGCATTTTTGGGAATTTTGACCCCAAATTTTCAACATGGGGTTTTTGGGACCCCTCCTCATGAATTCTGGCACTGTCATATCGTTAGTCGGTCCCGAAAGGTCATTTCGCAGTCACTGCGCGGGATCACCTTTCGGGACTGAATAACGTGATGACAGTGCCACTGTTCATGAGGTGGGCTCTCAAAAAGCTTATGTTGCAAATTTGGTGGGAAAAACCAAAAATGGCTGTTTCATGAGCATACGTTGCGCAGCTGCTACGCAGGATCGTAACTTCGCGAATTTGCAATATTTTTACACCAGATTTTCAACATTGTCATTTTTGTACACCTCCTTGTGAACAGTACAGCTGTCATTTTTCACATCCTGGCTGAAATATGTTTCCGCACTTCCGGTGCACAATAGCGCAGTCGCTGTGGGAAATCAGAGTTCGGGCCAGATTATGAAAATGACAGTGACACTGTTCATGAGCAGAGGTCCTAAAATGCCTATGTTGAACATTTGGTGACGATACTCCATAAAATGACTGTGTTGCAAGCGTATGTTGGCAGATTATGCCAGATGCTCGTAACGCCGTGCATTTGTAATATTTTCACTCTGGATTTTCACCATTGGCATTTTTCCACACCTCTTCATGAACAGTACAGCTGTCATTTCACATATTCTGCCCAAAATGTGTTATCGCATGTCCGGCGCAGAATAGTGCGGTCGCTGTGCGAAATCACTTTTTGGGACTGTTTGAGGAAATAACAGTGACACTGTACATGAGCAGAGGTGCTAAAATGCCTATGTTGAAAATTTGGTGCTGAACGTCCATAAAATGACTGTTACAAGCTCACACGCACCCTTGTAGCTTCGCAAATTTGCAATATTTACATGCCACATTTTCAACACTGGTATTTTTTACACCTCCTTATGAACTGTACTGCTGTCATTTTTCACATCCTGCCCAAAATGTTTTCCCGCACTGCACTACCAAAGCCAATGCCAACACGCCAACATTCGGCATTGACAAATGCTTGTTCTTTTTCTCCTAGCATTCTCCTGGCGACAGACCCTCTCTCCCTCTCCCTACTCGTCTATCTGGGATTTTAGTCAGAGTGGAAATTTTGTGTTCAGGGCTGAGCAGTGTAGTCAAGGCCCCCTGTTCTCTGTGGCAGACTGATGTAAATTCTGTAGCAGGGACTCTGAACTTCTGCGGCACTGTTAGGTCAAATTCTGTGGCAAGGTTTTAAGTTCTACGGCACATTTATATATATAAATAATACAGAGCAGCTTTATGGTTTTGGGGAACCCCAGCAATGATGGCCTGTAAGGAGGATCTCTGACTTCAACCACATAAATGTAAGCTACATAATATGCCTTATACCTTCAGTTCCTTCAGTTCTTATTCTTTTGCTTTTCAGAAGCTATCCTGGCTTTCCATATTTGTCTAAATCTTTTCTTTTGTGCTGTTGGGCTGCCTGTATGCTGATTACAGTGGGGGTTGTTTGCTGTACTGTGGTTTTAGGAGAAATAAAGACTTTAGGGCTAAATGAGTGTATTCTCTTTTCTTCCTGATTCCCCTAGAAGGAGAATCAGTACTCATCAGCGCGTCATTCTCGAGTTGTGCAGTTCACCTGCCAGTGTGTCTTTCACGCCTTTTTCCAGGGTGCGTGCCGTTAGCTGTGTGGTTCACCCAACACAGCTGGTAATCTACCAGCATGTGTTTCACACCTTTTTCTTGGACGTTTGCAGTTTCTGTTTTCCTGTTTTTTCACGCCTTCTCCTAGGTGCTCGTTTCTCATTTACTTCCTCATTTGTGCGGTGGCCCAACATTGTGACATCATGCACATTGATGTGATGTCCTCACAGCACTGCATGTACACACACTCTGCTTTGCTAGCCCAGCTAGTTGTTGAGGTGGAATATTTCCTTCTGTGCTGCTGCTGCTGCTTTGGGCTGTTTAGTGCACCTTCTGCAGACAAGCCCTTTGTGAGTTCATGGAGAAGCGCAGGGGGTAAGTTTGTAGATTGGAGACAGGCATTAATGGGGAACAGCATGACAGCGCTCAGGCAGTGCTTTTACAAGAAAAAGCACTGAGTGTCATTTCAGGCATTGTTTGGACACAGCCTGACCGCGTTCAGGCAGCACTCACACAGGGAAAAGCACTGAATGTATTTTCAGTGAGCCACACAGCACTTAGCTCAGGGGGATTTTCCCTTTAGGCATAAGGGAAGAGCTTGTTTTTCAGTAGGTTTCCACCCATTCCATGTTTATTGTGGTACTTCAAGAAGTGACACCATAGCTTATCGGAGAGCTGTTGTATTTGAGAGATGAAATGTTATTTTATTTATTTGAATTCTGATGACCAGGTAAGCCCTCTGAGACTAGAAGTCCCTTTTTTGGGGTGACTCTGAATTAGTTACGTACAGTGAAGGACATAGATATACAGTACAGTAAAAGACTGTTTAGAGTATCATACAAGATAACATTTACAAATATAGACGTGCTTAAATTAGTTACACGATACTGCCGAATAAACATACATGCAATTCTTGTTTAAAGTCTATGAATATTTACATACAGGGGACCTGCCTACACTTGTCATTCCTTTACTAATTCTGCCTATACATATAACATTAAGGTTGGGGGGAAGGAGGTGGGGACTTCAACAAAAGCAGTTACAGGGGGCTGTGGTCCAGAAGAGGGATTTTAGTCTCATTTTAAACAGTGCTAAGGTAGAGCAGGTCAGGATCCCAGCGGGCAGGGAGTTCCACAAAGTGTGGGGCAAAGAATGAGAAGGACCTTCTACCTATTTCATACTGCAGTTTGGGGACTTCCAGCAGTAGGAGGGCTGCAGTTCTAAGATGTCTGGTAAACTGCTTGCGTTGTATAATGCCATGGAGACTAGGTGGGGAGGGGGATTGCAAGAGCTTAAAGGTAATGCAAAATAGGGGGTATCACAGTCTGGTCTCAAAGGAGGGCTACCCTAGGGTTGTTTGCACTGTGCAGTGATGAGTTCTGGGGTGTGCACCTTTTGCACAGTGCCCGCTCCTATGATAAAGTGTTTTAAGCCTAGAGTGGGTGGCTTCTTGGTCAGACTGTAATATTGGGGCACCATCGAGTAAGAGAGTGAGGAGGGTGCTGCTAGCAATGATGTGGTGTGCCTCTAGTCAGGCAGGGAGAGAGGCTATATAGTAGCCCGAGTTTTAGGTTTAGGGTTTTGGTTAGGGTGTCCACATGTGGTTCAAAGGTCATGGTTTGGTCGAGGACCATACCTGAATACCTAAAAGCCTGTACCACCTCCAGGATGTCTCCGGTGTGAGTGGTATGTTTAAGGAATTGCTGTCTATCTATGCCAAGATTTTTGTGACCAAATAGCACAGCTTTTGTTTTGGTTTTTTTGCCATTGAGAATGAGTTTATTTGCCAGAAGCCAATTTTCTCATGATCTGAAGTCATCCACTAGTTGAGTATTAATCAGGACCAGGTCTGGGGAGAACCTCGAGAGTATAGCATCATCAGCATATAGCTGCACTGTGGCTCCCCTGCAGTTCTGGGGTAGTTCATTGATATAAAGTGATAAGAGAGGGGGCCTGTGTATTGATCCTTGGGGTACCCCATCAGTGATTAATCTTTGAGGTGAGATCATACCCTCCCATTTGACACTCTGCTTCCGCCCATTCAAATAGTTCTGAAACCAGCTGCAAGAGAGGTCATCCAGTCCACAAAAGTTTAGTAACAGGTTGTGATTGTCCAAATCGAACGCCTTCGTTGGGTCTACGAAAATTGCTTCAGTAGCCATTCCTTGACTCATGGCATTGATGATGTCATGGTGACCCGTATCAGGGCTGTGTCGTTGCCATGGTTTTTGCGGAAACCGTGTTGAAAAGTGTGTAAGCATATTGTTACATTCGAGGTAGGCTAGGAATTGGTCATATAGGAGCCTCTCCTGGAGTTTGGCAGTTGTACAGAGGAGGGATATAGGTCTGTAATTTTCAGTCTTGGCCCCCAATGTATGGGCACCACCACTGCCATTTTCCATTTATTAGGGACAGTGCCAGCTAAGAAGGACTTATTAATAAGGTTTCTAATTGGGGTGGCAATGACTGGGGCTGCTATTTTCAGAAAGTGTGGTTCTAGAGTGTCGCTACCTGGTGAGCCTTCACTTTTTAGCCCCTTTAATTGCTTAAAGACATACAGTCTGGTTACTAATTTAAGGTGGAATTTTGGTGTAGATGTACTATGTGAGGGCTGTGATAGAGAAGTTTCTGTGTTTTCAGATGTCTGCTGAGGTAAGGAAAGTTGGGTGATAGGGGGAAGTATGTAAAGAGGCCTTTCATCTATCTAAGTCAGTGAAAAAGTGATTAAATTTAGAGGCAGTTGTTTGTGGATTAGATAGAACTTGGTCAATGCAGCAAATATCATGGGTGGACCCAGTATCTTTTCCATTAAGAAGCTGGTTTATTTGGGGCCAGAAATGTTTAGGGGAGGAGAGATGTTTTGTTTGAAGGGAGTTTAGGTAGGTCTGCTTAGCACTGCGAAGTGTGCTTTTGCAGGTATTCTGAAGGGACCTGTAGGAGCGCCAGCAGAGGGTAGCCCAGACAGCTTGTATTGCAGCCAGGCTTTATCTCTCATCTGGAGGCTTTATGGAGCTCACTGTTGAGCCATGGGGCACAAATGCCTTTTGCCCTGCGTTGTCTAATAGAAGCGAATCTATTCACAACATTAAATTGTGAATAAAGTAGTCAAGTGCCTGGTATACAATGGGGCGGTCGTTTATTGGTCTCTAGTCGATTTCCATAAGGATGTTAAGGAATGTGGACTCACTGAAGTGGGAGAGGTCCCTAGCTTCAATATATTTGAGGAGGGGGTTGGGAAAATAGTTTTTTTCCATATACAAAAGACTGGAGAATGGTCACTAAGAGTATCAGGGAGAACCCAGAGGCTCTGATTCTATCTACCCCACTTGCTAGGATCCAGTCTAATGTAGCAATGTATGGTCGCCAGATCTTAAATTAAGTCTAGTGGGTTCAGTGATTATTTGAGTAAGGTGAGCATTATCCAGAGATGACTGAAATATTTTCTGGTTTGGGCCCAGCCAATTGAGATTAACCGCCACATACAACTAGTTCTGTGGGGCTCAGCTCAGAGAGGCAGGAAGTAAGGGAGGGCAGTGCCTGGTGAGCACAGTTGGGGGATGTAGACACAGCCTACACATAATGTCTTAACATTTCCCAGGATGACTGATATAAATAGGGATTCCCCAGGGAAATCCTTCATGGTGGGTACGTCCAAGTCAATGGCTACTACGTGAGAGCAGATATAGATTAATACACCCCCACCCTGTTTAGCTACCCAATCTCTTCTAAAGACTGAGTATCCTGAGAGTGCAACCTTATGCGTGAGCACAGTAGGTTTGAGCAAAGTTTCTGAGATGGCAATTATGGCTGGGGAGAATATCAGGCTTCAAACTCTGGTAGCTTGGGATGTAGACTGTGACTATTCATATGTACAGCTTTTAGTCCTTTTGTTCTAGACCAAGCTTAGGTTAAGGGAGAAAACACCACTGCTGTGGGACCAAGGTTCTGCTCAACATCTGCAGATAATAGCAGAGTGTTAAAGAATGTTTGGAACCATGGGTAAATTTATTTATTTATTTATTGAATTTTGTTGACGCGGTAGGCCCAACTTGGACTAGAAGTCCAGAAGAGGTGCAAGAACAAGGGGGCACAATTTGAAGATTGGGGCGCCTAGAGGTAATGTAAGGAAGCATTTTTTCACAGAGAGGGTTGTGGATGTATGGAACGGCCTTCCAGAGGAGGTTGTGGAGTCAAAAACAGTGATTGAATTGAAGCGTGCATGGGACAGCCATAAGGCAATTCTAGGGGGTGAGGGTAGAAAGAAGTAGGCTGCTGGTTAACTAGGATCTGCAGCTTATCCATTAGGTAGGGAAATGGGCAGACTGGGTGGGCCAAGCGGTCCTTATCTGCCGTCAGATTCTGTGTTTCTAAGTCCGTTTTTCAGGGGCAGCCGGGGGGATATAGATGGTAACCAACTGAAATTGAACCAGATTTTTTTAGCTGTTGGTGGTATTTTTAGAAATGCCCAGAGTTGAGGGTTGGAGAGCCATACAGTAGCATCTAATTCCTGTCATTAGTAAGTAGCAAGTTTCTTTTCTGTGGAGACTATAAATGAGCAGGGTATTGGGAGAGTGATGTTCTGAGACCCACAGGTACCCATTAGAGCCTGGTGTGTCATTTTACCTGGTTTGCCTTGCATTGGTTAGATAGGCGGCTGCAAGAAGATCACCACACAACAAGAAACAAATGATTGCAGCAGCCACTAGTGCATTCCAACACGTTATAGTTAATAGGGACAGAACAGACTTAGCTTCAGGCTTGAGCTTTCAAGCACAGTATAAAAGGTGGCAGACTAGTAATGGGAGGTTAACACTGGGTAGAGAGCTTGCAAACAGTGGTGAGCTGAGGAATTCATTTTAAGGTTAAATACGCTGAAGAGGAGGAGAATAGCTAGGACCAACACATTGTAGTGGTGCTACATTGTGTTTTGCTGGGTCTGGTGGAGGTGAGTGAGCAGCAGGTGAGAAATTTAGTGTTTTGGTGCCCTCTAGTGGTCATGCAGTATAACCTGCTGGTAGGAAAGTCAGGTAAAAAAAAAGTAATTAACTCACAGGCTGGCCGCAAATAATTGTAACTACATGAAGAGAGCTGACTGTAGCTGAATTAAATTACAGGTTCAGACTGCAGCTGAATGAAATAGTAGGCTCTGTAGTTGGAAAATTGCACCAAGTTCAACATAAGTCTACCTGCAGCCCAGCACTCTGTGTGGTCTCCAAAGACCTGCAGGAGCATGATGAGACGTGCTGTCCCTTGGGGTCTTACTACCCTAATTGTGTAACGCAATCTAACATGTCTAAGTCTCCCCAACTGAATCCTCAAACCCCAAGCCTTGGGGGGTGCACACACCTCGGGTACTGACCTGCAGTGATAAGGCTGAGTTGCACAAATCCTTTTTGCTGCTCTTAAATGAGCTGCTAGGACATCCCCACAAACACACCCAAACCCAAGGTGTGCCCCTTTTTTTTTGGGGGGGGGGCTTACAGGCACGTCCAGGTGCACCAGAGCATAGTGATTCTGGTTACCCAGATTTGCAGGCCCCCTATTGACAACATGGAAGATCAAGCTGAGAATACAGGGGGACACGGAAAATCCTGACACAATGACATAAGGAAGAAGATTCCTCTGGAGGTAGACAAAGCCCAAGAAAAAGATTCCAATCCCTTCCCTCTTTGATACAGAGTCTCTATCCTGTGTTGTAATGGAGGATTATGAGACATTGCAGCTGAAGGAGGTGCAAGTCACGAAGTCTCTGGATGTGAATCCAGTTCTGTCCACCTCTATTTCCTTATTGAACGCAGTTGTAAATGAGTTTCCCCTCAATGTGCCTTCAATAAATGATGATGCGTTTCCAAAGCTTTGTGCAGTGTGATCACATTATTGAACAAGTATAGATCAGGACAGATAAGCGCAGGCAGCTCCTTTGGGCGAGGGTGAGATGTTATCTGTTCCTGGAAGAGAGCTCCCAGAAGTGGGAGGTTTCTCCTTGGGTAGGTAAGGCAGTGCATAATTCTGTTGAACAGACAACCATACTCAGAAGGCTCAGTGACCCTAACTGACACCTGTAATAAACAGGTAGATGCCTCGTACAGAAGGGCTTTTGCCTCAAATGTAGAAAATCTTCATACCGCATATGCATTTTTTATTGTCTCCAGAACATTAAACTCATGGGTCACTACCCTGGGTAGTTGAGTCCCTCCAGAGTTGGAAGGGGCAGACATTTTGCAGCTTGTGTCCATGGCCTTCACTTTTTTGGGGATGCAACAGTGGACAGTTTAGAGATATCTGCATGTTCCTCTTACCATATTACGGCAGCTTTGCTGGGTGTCTGACTTTGGCACTGGGTTGCAGACTAGTCCATGCCAAAGCTGTTTTAACCTGTCCTTTGTAGAAGGGTTATTATTTGGCTCTGGCCTGGTTGACATCCTAAAGGACATCTATGAAGAGAAGGGTTAACTTCCGGTGTCCAGGCAGCAGCAGAAGGCACACTCAATGTCAAGAGAGTACGGAGTTGCCCAGCAGTGACAGTCCAGAGGTGGTTCTTAACCCTTTTGGAATTGTGGAAACCAGAGGAGTAGGGGAGCCTATTCTGGATTTGGGGGCAGCAGTAAACGAGGATCCTTCGCCCGCAGAAATAATGGAGGTGCAAGAAGAGGAAGATGTAACTCATTGTGAAGGTATGTGGGCCCATCTCTGCCCCTTTTTGCTTAGTGGAAGACTGCAGAGTTATTTCCAGTGATGGACCCAACTAACGTCAAATGCATGGGTACTGGAAATCCTGACTGTGGGCTGCACCGTAGAGTTCGCCACAGTATCCATGAGAGTTATTTGCTGTAATCCTCTGTACCTCAAAACCCAGTGAAAATGCAGGCGGTGACTCCGACCTTAGACCACCCGATACAGATCGAGGCAGTTGTTCCAGTTCCCCCAGTGAGGTGGTTCTGGGACTCTGCCCAATTCCCAGGAAGTTGGGGTTGATTAATTCTTTACTTGAAACATTTAAACAAGATTGTCTGCCACACAACCTTCAAGATGGAGTCCTTACGATCAATCATGTGAGCTGTCCAACCAAGGGATTATTTAGCGTCCATAGATCTGAAGGATGCCTGTGTACACATCCATATTTGCCAGTCTGAGGTTCGCAATTCAGGGACAGCATTTCCAGTACTGGGCGCAGCCCTTTGGCTTGGTGACAGCACCCAAGGTGTTTTCGAAGATCCTGATCATGCTAATGGCACAGCTGAGACAGGAGGGGCATCTCTTCTGTCCGTACCTGGACGACTTGCTCATCTGAGTGCCGACTGCTCAGATGGTGGAAAGGTTGGTGTTAAGGACCTTGGAGGTGCTGGAGACACATGGTTGGGTCGTCAGTTGGGAGAAGAGCTTCCTGATCCCATCTCAGAGGTTGGAATACTGGGGGTGGTGTTTCAGATGGCCGAAGGGAAAGTGTTCCTCTCTTCATCCTGGAAGGAGACCCTGCGGCGAGAGGTTCAGTGGCGGAGAAACCATTTGTCAGTCTCTGCACATGGGTTTCTGTGGATTATAGGTCTGATGACTGCAGCGATAGAACTAGTGCCGTGGGCTGGATTGCATATGTGGCCTCTTTAGAACAGGATGTTGGAGGCCTGGAACCTGGTCTCAGAAGACTAGCAAGCTCTGATCTTGCTACCTTGGTCGGTCCAGCTGTCGCTAGCTTGGTGAGAGAACCTTGAGAACCTCATAAAAGGGTCTCTCTTGGAAGTCCCAAAAGAACTGATTTTGTTGATCAATGCAGGCCTGTCTTGCTGGGGTGCGGTCCTGGACAAAATCCCAGTCCAGTGGGTCTGGACCCTCAGGAGCAGCAGCCTCAGATAAATATGTTTCTAGACGAGGGCAGTGTTTCTTCTTGTTCTTCATTTTCACAGTTGGTTGCAGTCTGGGGCTGTGACGGTAAGGTTGAATAACACCATCACTGTGGCATACATAAACAATCAAGGAGGCACAAGAAGCCAGGGAGTGCTAGCAGAGGCAACCGAGGTGCTGCTGTGGGCATAGAAGAACCTTATGACACTCTTGGCAGTTCACCTAGAAGGGGAGCTGAATGTGCAGGCTGATCAGTTGAGTTGAGATGGTCCATCCTGAGAAATGGATGTTGAACTTGGAGGTGTTTGAGCTGCTGTGCAGAAGGTTTGGTCGACCTCAGGTCAACCTCTTAGTGTCAAAGAAAAATGCTCAGGTACCAGGGTTCTTCAGCTGGTACTGGTGTCCTCATGTGTAGGTGGTGGATGCTCTGTTCCAGACATGATATTTTCTTCAGAGCTTACTTGTTTCCTCCACTACTGCTACTTCCCAAGGTGATTTTCAAGATAAGGTGGTTAAGAGGAAGTTTCCTTCTGATAGTCTCGGAGTGGCCAAGAAGGCTGTGGTTCTCAGATCATATGAATCTAGCTCAGCAGGCCCCATTTCCGATGCCTGCTTTTTTGGGGAGGGCGGCCTTCTTCCAAGGTCCTATTCTGCATCCAGATCCAGAGACGATGCAGCTGGTGACCTGGCCCCTGAGAGGAGGTGGAGATTGTTGAGGCAGGGTTTCTCCAACAAAGTGGTGGATACATTAGTGGTCTCAAGGAAAGTGTCCACATCTGCAGCTTATGACCATATGAGGCATACCTTCTCTAGCTGGGTCAGAGAGAGAGAGAGAGAGAGAGAGAGAGAGGTATCAGACCTTCTAAAGCTGTGGTGCCACAGATATTGGATATCTTGCAAGCGGGGGTAAGCAAAGAACTCTGGTTGAGCACCATGCAAGACCAGGTGTCTGCACTCAGGGCAGCTCTGGGAACTTCCACAGGCTTATCTCTGGGAACCAGTTTGGATGTTATCCATTTTCTTTGGGCTATCAGCAGAAGCAGACTGTTTCAATCTTCGGTTCCTTGATTGGACCTGAACTTGGTGTTGAAATGCTCTTTGTAGAGCACGTTTCAAACCTCTTTCATCAGTGCCTTTGGACATCCTGTCCTACGAGGTGTGTTTATTAATTGCAATGTGCTCAGCCAAGAGGATTGGTGAAGGCACTGTCTCATAAAGAACCTTCCCTTATACATAACGAAAAGGGGATATTAAGGACAATCCTGTCCTTCATGCTATAGGTTCATATAGCCTTTCATGTAAATCAGGAAATCTGTCTATTGTTCTTCTGTCCCAAGCCAGCAAACCTAAAAAAGAAGGAACTGCACAAGTTGGATTGTGAAGTGCAGTCAGGACTTACCTAAAAAGGACAACAGAGTTCAGAAAAGTCTGAGGGTCTGTTCTTTTTGGAGTAGATAAAAAGCGTCAAAGTTCCAGGGCCGCCTTGGCTAGGAAGGTGAGGGCTTGCATCGTCCAGGCGAATGCGGCTGAGATGTAGAAGGTTCCTGCTCTCATCAAGGCTCACTCCACCAGGGAACTTGCTGCATCCTCATTGGAGAGAGGGGAGGCAGCTCTGTTGGAGTTGTACAAAGCGGCAACATGATCCTCCATTCATACATGTATTAACCACTATAGATTGGATGTTTAAAGTTCCACCGATGTGGTCTTAGGTTGCAGAGTCTTATAGGCGGTGGTTAGCAAATAACTATTATATGCTGCCCCTAGGGGTTATATGTGGGACAGTATTCTTCCTCGCTCAGTTTGGGAATGGGTACTGCTGTTTAGAACCCATGTGCATTAACTCTTCATTGACAACTTGGAGCATTGCAGAAAGGAGACATTCCTTCATACTTACCATAATTTCCTTTTCTGTTACCTCCAGCATCATCAGTGGGGCCTCTCCCGGGAGCTCTTGGCTCCTATTGGAACATATTGTGTAATATACAGTTGTGGCCAAAAATATTGGCGCCCTTGCACTTTTTCAAATAACTCACAATTCCTCTAAACATAAGTTGAAATTAACAACAGTACAGTATTTGGTCTCCACAATTCTTTATTTTTCTGTTAATATTACAGAACCTTTGTTTTTGATTCAGAATTTAATATATCCTTTTAAATCAGAGAATGAAAAGAAATGGCATTGACAAAATTATTGACACCCTAGACTTAATATTTGGTATCACAGCCTTTGGTCAAAATAACTGCAATCAACCAGCTCCTATAGCCATGGGTGAACTTCCTGCACCTCTCTACTGGCAGTTTGGCCCACTCTTCTTGTGCAAACTGCTCCAGTTTTCCCAGATTTGAAGGGTGCCTTCTCCCAACTGCTGTTTTCAGATCTCTTCACAGGTTTTCAATGGGATTTAGATCTGGACTCATTGCCGGCCACTTCAGAACAGTCCAGCGTCTTGTCTTGAACCATTCCTGGGTGCTTTTTGAAGTGTGTTTGGGGTCATTGTCCTGCTGGAAGACCCATGACCTTCGACGGAGACCCAGCTTTCTGACACTGGGTTCAACATTGTGCTCCAAAATGGCCTGGTAATCTCCAGATTTCATGATGCCATGCACACGCTCAAGGCACCCAGTGCCAGAGGCAGCACAGCAACCCAAAACATCACTGAACCTCCTCCATGCTTGACTGTAGGAAGGTGTTCTTTTCTTTGAAGGTTTCATTTTGTTTCTGTAAACATAGAGATGATGTGCTTTACCAAAAAGCTCTAATTTGGTCTCATCTGTCCACAGGACATTCTCCCAGAAGGATTTTGGCTTGTTCAGGTGTGTTTTGGCAAACCCCAGTCAGGCTTTCTTATGTCTCTCTCTCAGCAGTGGGGTCCTCCTGGGCCTCCTACCATATAACCCCCTTTCATTGAGTTGCCGACGGATGGTGCGAGTTGAAACTGTCGTACCTTGTGTCTGAAGGTCAGCTTGAATCTGTTTGGCAGTTGATTGAGGTGCTTTCTCCACCATTCGAACAATCCTGCCCTGCAATCTTCGATCAAGTTTTCTCTTGCGGCCACGTCCAGGGAGGTTGGCTACAGTGCCATGGGCCTTAAACATCCTGATAACATTACGTACGGTGGAAACAGGAACATCGAGGTCCCAGGAGATTGATTTGTAGCCCTGAGATTGTCCATGCTTGGCTACAATCTTCTGTCTGACCTCCTCAGACAATTCTCTGGCTGTCTTTCTTTTCTCTATGCTCATTGTGGTACACACAGTGACACAAAACAGGAGAATGAGTCCTTTTCTCTATTCAGACTGGTTGAATGAGTGATTTTTATATTGTAGGCACCTGCAACTCACCACAGGTGAGTTCAATTCCAAAGTGAAGGAGAATCACCTGCTTGAAATCTAATTATTTCTAACTACTTCTAAAAGGTGCCAATAAATTTTGTCCGGGCCATTTAAGGATTTCTGTGTGGAATAAACTAAGACTTAGTAAATTTTTCTGCTTTTTGTGTTTTATTCCACTGCAAACCAAAGAAATACATATGTGGATACCAAAATATTTTTTAATTTCAACAATTTTCTGGAAGGAATGGTGCATTATTAGAAAAAACTGCAAGGGCGGTAATATTTTTGGCCATGACTGTATCTTAAGAATTTTGGTTTTCAACAAAAGATGATTTATGTGTGATTATTGCTGGTTATTTGGAATTGTCTGCTAATAATGGAAATGCTTATATTGTTATTGGACATACAGTCACACAAGTTAAACAGTTTGTGATTTTTGAGCTTTGTGCAGTGCTTTACCGTTACAGGTTAGTGCTTAGCTTGATCTTTGGGGGTATCTCAGTCATGAGGTCACACCGTAGGAACTTCACCATCAGTGAAGCAGGATCCACATGGAAGATTTCCAGCAGTACGGCTGGGGCCGCCCAAGCCGATGATGTTAACTCTGTAAAGGCGTGAGTGGTCCCGGTCCCTCCTCATTTCTTTCCCGCCATTGACCTGTTCACATGGGTCTACACGGAAGCTCCAGTGCAATTTTGCGCCAGTTTTCACCTATGATCTTTTTCAACCTAATACTTTAGAATCTCTTTTTTAAAAGAGATTCCTTTATTTTGTTTTATGTCGAGGGTTAATCCTTCGACTTCTCTCTTCTGTCGCTGCTGCTGTGGTAAAAAGTTTGCTTCCATAGACAAACACTCTCTGTGTGTTTGTTGTCTTGGGCTGGACCATGAAGTCGCTGCCAGAAGTTTAATCAACCCTCAGGCAATGCGAAAAGGCACTTAAAAATTTCCTAATGAAACTGCAGGTAGCCAGTTCCAGGCAGGGGTCCTCCGGGGTCCCAGTCTCCCAGTGGCTGACAGGATTGTCAAACTCCCAGGCCGCTAAGGCCCAAGACAAGTCCTCGGGGAAACGTAACAAAAAGGACCGAGATTAGGACCACTTCCCCTGGCAGTGGTCCCACTCCCCGATGGCCTCTCCTTCCTTGTCAGAGGGTCCTTCATCAGCTGCAGCTGCGCCGATACATAAATCTGCTGTTCAAGTCTCTGTGCCTATCAGACCTATACTGACAGTGCTTCCGTCCAATATTCAGGGTGGCCGGTCGTCGGCCCCGTCTTCGTCTATGACGGGATCATTGTCGACGGCCCTCCCCTCAAGGTCTGATCTTACTCCAGGCCCTTGGGCTACAGGCTGTTCGGGTCCTCAGGGCCCATCTGGTTAGGTCATCGACTCCTCCTCATCGTCGCAGTCTTTGACTGTCGTCGACAGGGCTCCAGATAAGGTGTGTCGATTTTACTCGGCTCATTTTAGGAAATACTCTTCAGAGATTTTTTTTAATGAGTACCAGTACTCACCCAACATTTGTAAATATTCCAAACACCAAAGAATAGTGCTTCATAACATAATTGGTGATTCAAAAGGAACAGTTTTTTGCCAGATTTACAGCACTTGTATGCATCCCAGTTTTGTTTTACTCACTATGTTTTAAAACTGGTGAGTAAATTCCTGCCTGCCAACATTATTTGGAGCATTGTTGGCACCTGAAATTCTTATCTAGAAAAAAAACTACATTGTTTTAATAAATGTACACCTCAGTCCACTCTAGCAAGACATTTGTACACATCTGAATTTCATTTTACTCACCTCACTTTCAAAATGAGGAGTACAGGTACTCATCCCAAAAAACCTTATCTAGAGCCCTGGTCATCGACCTTAATGAGATCTTGATCAAATTCACCTCTGTTATTGTCCACCAGTTAGGTGCATACAGGCCCACATTGCCTATGCTGTTGATAGCAGTATTGTCATCAACCCCTCCTCGACAGCCCTAAGCTGCACCCCCTGTGAGCCGCTGTCGGTGCCTCACTCATTGGACCTTGATCTGGAAGAGGTCAGTGTCAAGGAAGAGTACCATCCTGACCTTATTATTCCTGTTAAGGAAGAGGAGGAGGAAGAACCCCTCAATTCAGACAGATCCTCGGCTTCCTCTGTCAGCGAGGATTCTGTCAAAGACACTATTAGGTGTCCTCCAGAGGACCCTACCTTCTTTAATATTATGAAGCAGT
The DNA here is from genome assembly GCA_016271365.2 of Neoceratodus forsteri. NCBI lineage: Eukaryota > Metazoa > Chordata > Ceratodontiformes > Ceratodontidae > Neoceratodus > Neoceratodus forsteri. The sequence goes on along the minus strand of CM057458.1, from coordinate 1,099,048,425 downwards.
TATCTTCAGCCATGGGTTTCTATACTGAGGAGGAGGATGCCACCAAAAAGGATTTGGTGGATTTCTTGGAGATTCCTGAATCTCCTCCCAAGATCATGTCTCCTATTTTGCCTGCTTTACGGAATGCTACTACGGCACAGGCCTGACATGGTGCCAGCTATTCCCTGCGGAACAGATAAACATTACCATGCCCCTCAGGGGATCCCACATTATGCTAGCCTACCTGAAACAGTTTCAGTGGTCATAAAGGCAGCTCATGACAGGTCTAAGGTGTCTAAACACCTTAGCTCCCTACCCCCAAACAGAGAGTCATGCAGAATTGATCTTTGGGGCAAGAGGGTTTATGCCTTTTCCACCCTTGAGCTGAGGATTGCCAACTACTTGTCACATATGGTGAAGTTCCAGAATACCAATTGGAAGAAGGGCAAGAACGCTGCCCAGACCCTCCCAGAAGGTACGCAGAAGAAGGAGGTTCTCAAATGCTTGCAGACCGCTGAACATGTTAGCAAGCACCTCCTGCGGGCCCTCTGTGATATCTCTGACACTACTGCTAGGGCTGCTGCCAAAGGCATTTGCCTCCATAGGCTTTCCTGGCTGAGGGTCTCTGGCTTTGCTGCTGATGTTCAGAAGAAAGTATTTAATATCCCCCTTTCAGTGGCTCTAAGCTCTTTGGGCCAGATGTCCAGGAGATCAGTAATGACCTGCAGGCATCTGGCAGGGCTTTCAAATCTGTCTGCTCGCTCTACCATATGCAACCTAAGAGCAGACAGCGCTCTCCCTTTCGTAAGATGTCCAGTAGGTGCCCAGTAGGCCTGGAGCAGCCTCTTGGGCCCAGGGCAAATGCAGATCCTCTGCCACTTTGCCCGCCCCCTCCAGTGCTTGAGCCATAGCCAGGCATTCTAGAGGTGATGGACCAGCCCCAGCGGCTGGATCCGCCTCAGCTTGACTCCTTGCCAGACCCCCCCCTCTTCTGGTGCCAAGACCAAGTGGTGGTGGTCGGAGATTGGTTCTCCCTCCGTCTCAATCAATAAGGAAAAATAACATTGGACACCTGGATTCTTCAAATCATAGAAAGGGGTCACCCTCAGGAGTTCACCAATCAGCCCCCAGAGACTCCTCCCTTGCCCTCCAACTACACCCACCTGTCTGTTCTCCAGGAGGAGGTACAGTCCCTTCTGTGCAAATAGGCCATCAAGCCACTGCCCAGTTGCCAGAGAAACAAGGGATTTTAATTCAGGTTCTTCCTGGTCCGCAAAAAAACAAAGATCTGAGGCCCATCTTAGACCTAAAGGACCTCAATCTGTATGTCCAGTACAAAAAGTTCTGAATGGTAACTTAGCCAGGTCTGATGCCCCTTCTCAAGAAAGGTGACTGGCTATGTTCTCTCGACAAGCAGGATGCTTACATGCACATCTTGGTGTTTCTCCCTCACAAGAGGTTCCTCCGGTTTCTTTTCCAGGGTGAGCATTACCAGTTCAAAGTGCTGCCCTTTTGTTTGTCCTCAGCACCATGGGTCTTTACCAAGTGCTTAGCAGCAGTAGCTATGGCTCTCAGAAGGGAGGGACTGTACATTTCCCCCCATCTGGATAATTGGCTCCTAAAGGCCCCGTCCAGGGAACAGTTCCTGTAGACTTTAGAGAGAATTTTTTAGTTATTTCTCTCCGTGGGTATTACCGTCAGCCTACACAAGTCGGTCCTGATTCCGTCCCAAAGGCTGCAATACATAGGAACAGTTCTAGATTTGGCGCAGGGGAAGGCTTTCCTGCCTCCAAAGAAGGCAGAGTGCCTTATTACCAAGGCTCAGGAGGTGACCCAGAGCTGACATATTCCTGCCAGGGTGCACCTGAGGCTGTTGGGACTGATAGCGGCTGTCATCCCCACTGTTCCACTGGCCAGGCTCCACATTTGCGTCCTCCAGTGGACTCTCTGAGTACAGTGTGACCAGTGAATAGACGAATTATATCAGTTAGTGCTGGTCTCTTCCCCAGTCTAGAGAGTACTTCTGTGGTGCATGGACCCCCTGAGCCTGTTGCAATGTGTCCCATTCCAGATCCCTTCCCCTCAGCTAATCCTCACCATGAATGCCTCCAGTTTGGGCTGGGGAGCTCATCTGGATCCCTTTCAAACTCTTGGCTCTTGGTCCCAGATCAAAACCTCCCTGCATATCAGTGTCCTGGTGATGCGGGTAGTTCTGTACGCCATGCAGGCCTTTCAGAACCATCGTACTCAGTGTCAGCTGCTGATTTAGTCAGACAACCGCAGTATAGTGTACTACATCACCAAGCAGGGAGGCCATGAGAGTATGGTATTGGGTGTTAGACCACGGCCTGACTCTCTCAGCTGTCCACGTCCCTGATGTGTTAAACACCCAGGGGGACAGCCCCAGCTGGACTCAGTCCAGCATGCACGAGTGGGAGCTTCTGCCATATGTCGCAGAAGATCTGTTCGACAAATAGGGCATACAGAGTAGGACCTTTTTGCATCCCCACTCAATGCAAAACTGCCCAGTTTTTGCTTGCACAATCTGGGGCCTGGTGCTTCTTGGCGAGACGCATTGTCCCTCTCCTAGAGCGAGAGGTTCTTTCTGTGTCTTCCCTCTGTTTCCTGTGAGTCAGAGGGTGCTCATCAAACTATAAGTGGAGGGTCCTTCCGTATGCATGCTTGGCTCCTGAGGACATAGCCATCGCCAGGTTTGGGGTTTCCAGTAGAGCAGCAGATGTCCTAGTGACCACTTGGAAGGCTTCCACTTGAGCCACTTATGCCATGAAGTGGAAGCAGTTTGCTATATGGGCTGCCAAGCATAATCTGGACCCTTTCACTTGTCTGGTGAGCCAGATTCTGGACTACCTAATCTCTCTGTCTCACTCAGGTCTGCAGTACTCTTCCCTCAAGGTGCACCTTCCGGCTGTCTCGGCTTTTCTTGAGCCCATGGGTGACCATACCATATATCAACTGGATATTTCCTGCACCTTTATGAGGGGCATCCTGCATCTGAAACCTCCAGTCTGTTCTTCTGTCCCAGATTGGGATTTGAATTTTGTTTTGGAGAAGTTGACCTTGTCTCCTTTTGAGCCTTTTGCGATGTATTAGTTACGCATTCTATCCTGGAAAGTGCTATTTTTAGTTGCTATTACTTCTGCTCGAAGAACTTTAGAGCTTCAGGCCCTCTGGTGTGAGGAGCCTTATCTGATTTTTCACAAAGACTGGGCGTCTTTGCACACGAATCCTAAATTTATCCCTAACGTGGTGTCTGAGTTTACACTGAACCAATCTATCCACCTTCCTGTTTATTTTCCAGAGCGTGCAAATCAAGGGGAAGCACTGCTCCATACATTAGATGTGAGCAGAACATTGAAGTATTACCTGCTGCAAACCAAGGAATGCAGAAAGTCGGAGCAGTTGTTTGTTTTATTTTGCCCCAGGTAGAGAGGGCGTTCAGGTTTCCAAACAATGTCTGTCTACATGGTTGGCTAATTGCATTGTGCTCTGCTACAACAAATATGGCGAAGAATTGCCTGGAGCAGTTAAAACTCATTGCACAAGCAGAGGTGTGTAAATCCTATTGCCCCTGTCCGGGTCATGTAAATTTCCTTGAAAGGCAAGTTCAAAAAGAGACCTAATTGCATGGTAATGAATAGGGGCAAGTGAAAATTAAGCTACAGTCATAGCTGGGCAAGTCATAAAAGTTTTGATTTGAACACCCCTGTCCACAAGAGGCATGGCTGCTTCTGTAGCATGTTTCCGAGGGGTCTCAGCCACTGACATTTGTGCGGCTGCCGCTTGGAGTACCGTCCACACTTTTATCAAGCACTACAGTCTGGATATTGCCTCTAGAGCCCGTGCAGGATTTGGCAGGGCTGTGCTCTAGGGCCTTCTGTCTCAAGTTTAAGGTTGGCCTTCCTCCCAGACTGTTTGCACCTGTAACTACTTGGGATTCGTTCCTACGGTGTGACCTGATGACTGAGATACCACCGAAGAAGATAGAACAATTACGTAAGAACTTACTGTAACAGTAGATCTTTGAGGGGATCTCAGTTGTCAGGTCTGCTTTCCATCCCACCACCCCCTTCTTTGGGGGTCTCTTTTCTAGAACTGGCCATCTGGTGTATCCAGCCTTTCATACAGGCCTGGATACTTCTCTCTCTCTCTCTCTCTCTCCCCTCTGTCCCCTATGGCTAGAGTTATGCTCCCTTTGTCTCCGGGGAAGAAACTGAGGAGGGAGCAGGGATGCTCATGCCTTAATAGGGTTGATGACGTCAGCAGACGACGTCGGCGTGGGCAGCCCCAATCTTAGTGCTGAAAATCTGTGTAGATTCTGCTTCGCTAATGGTGAAGTTCCTACGGTGTGACCTAATGACTGAGATCCCCTCAAAGATCTACTGTTACGGTAAGTTCTTACGTAACTGTTCTTTCTCTTCAGTTATATGTACTGTTATTACTGTTTACTTCTTTATGTTACAAGTGTTATCAGCAGCATAACAACCCTTTCAAAGGGTAATTGTCCAGATGTTTAAGAAGTGTGACAGAAGAATTGGTTGGCAGGACTTCATCAGCCAAATCTCTGGAGTGGAGCAGGCCATTTATTTAACCTTTTATAATGTGATAAATGATTTACATGTCTAAGCTGTTGGCATTAGGTTAAGGAGAGAGTTCCTTGACCTTGGTGTCCTGGAAATTACTGGTGTCATAGATGGATAGAGGTACTACGTGGACAAAGGTGACTGAGGAATTGGTGATCTTGGAATGTTCATGTGCCCAAGGTTCTCTGCTGATTGACAACTTTGGGCTGTGCCACTGTCCCACTTGGGGGGTGTTCATTACCCATATGTATTAACTACCTGTTTACAGTGTTGGAGCTAACAGAGAAGGAAATTATGATAAGGGATAAAGGCATTCCTCCTTCCCTTGTGTCTGGAGGCCCTCTGCACCTGGACCCTCATCACACCATGAGTGCACTTTTGACGATTCTTGTCACAAGAGAGAACAGTCAGCTGGTAGATGCTGTCAACTGGCTAGGAGTGATGTTGCACAAGTGGTCCCTGCATCAGGAGCTGGTGAACCGTCTGTTCTCCAGATGGGGCACTCCTCTAGGGGACATGTATGCCTCTTGAGAGAACGCCAGATGGAGGCTGTTTTATGCTTGCCTCCCACACTGTTGGGGGATGCCTTCCCGAGGCCCTGGACCCCAGGCCTCATGTACGCCTTCCCTCCTTTTCCCTTGGTCCACAAGGTGGTGGTCAGGGCTTGGAAGGACAAGGTGCAGATGATCCTAATAGCTTCAGACTGGCCATGGTAGTTCTGGTACCCGGATCTTCTCAGCCTCAATGGCAGACCTCTCTGGCAACTTCCTCTCTACCCAGATCTGCTGACCAGACACCAGCTGATGGTCCTGCACCTGGACCTACAGTCCATACACCTCACAGACTGCTTCCTCTTTGGCTAGAGTTCCAGGCCTTGGGTCTCTCGGATGATGTGCTCCACATTGTGGAGGCCTCTCAAAAAGAGTTGACTCACAGATGCTATGCCATTAAATGGAAGAGATTTGCCATTTGGTGGCAGAGCAAGGAGTTTGATCCCCTTGTCTGCCTTGTGGCTAGTATCTTGGACTACTGCTGGTCCTTTTTTAGTTGGCACTGTAGGCAGTGACTCTTTAAGGTACATCTGGCAGCTATCTCTGCATATCAGATGTGGTCTAGTAAGCCGACTGTGGCTCAGGAGAAGGTGGTTGGATGCTTTTTAAGGGGCCTGGACCACCTGTCCCCTTCGATGCATGAACCACCTCCACCGTTTGACCTACTGCTGGTACTGGCTGTGCTCACGGGCAAGCCTTTTGAACCAGTGCTCAGGTGTGAGACGTCACACCTGTCATGGAAGACGGTTTTCCTGGTGCCATTTCGTCAGCCAGAAGGATTGGGGAGCTCCAGGCGCTTTCAGTGGAGTCCTCATACCTGGTCTTCCACAGAGACAAAGTTGTCCTTCACCCCAACCCAAATTTCCTTCCGAAGGCAGTATTGGAGTGAGTAACCTACTGGTATATTTTACCAACCCTTCTTCAGAGGTCGACCACAGGTTCCATACTCTGGAGCTGCGGAGGGCGAACTCTCATTATGTGGAGCACACGGCTGGAGTTTGGGAACAGGTTCAGCAGCTGTTTGTCAGCAAAGTGGATCATTGACAGGTGGATCACATCCTGTATCAAACTCTGCTATAGGTTGACTGGTAGGGAGTCTCCTGTGGAGCTTAGGGCTCATTCCACCAGACATACCACTGCCTGGGTGGCTGCTTCCAGGGACATCCCTATCCAGAAATCTTCAGGGCTGTTACCTGGAAGTCTGCACATACCTTAATTTCCCACTACCACATCGACCTTGAGTCATGCCAGTATACTAGTTTTGTACCTCAGTTCTCCAATCTCTGTTTGCCAAGTAGGGGTGCACACCTTGCCTCCCCCTTCTGGAGAGTCTGCCAGAGTTACTCGTCTGTAACAGTAGGTCTAGGAATGGTATATGGTTCCCATCCATACATCCCATCCAGGTTCCCCTGTCAATTGGTACACAGATCCCTGTTTCCAGTATGCAAGCTCTGATGTCACAGCCCGGTGTCAGGGGATATACAGCTGGGGTGGTGGCAGGAGCTTAGCTCAATGATGTCTGGCCAGTCATACCACTCCAGTGGAACTGTCAGTGTGTGGACATTAACCACATACCATTCCTAGAACTATGGCTACAGGTGAGTAACCTATTTTCCGGGTTGGTACCATTTGGAGCACAGAACAGACCTTTCTGCTCCACTAGATGCCTCACCCTTCATGTTATGAACCACATCCAGTATCCGACAACTACAAATTCATGGACAAAAACTTCCGTTAGGACCCTGAAGCAGCTTTGTCGCCTCACGCACACACACACCAGATGGGATAGGCCCCCTCACTGTAATAATTGGGATACCGAGTTCTCATAAGGTAATTGTGATCCTGGTTTCTGCCACTGGAACAAGATAGGACTCGCAGCTTACTCCCAGTTATTTTTTTATTTTTTTGGGGGGGGGGGTGCTTTTCATTTGCTGAGCTGAAGGCTAAAGTCAGTTTACCCGGTAGTATGACCACTTCAGGTCCTTGCAAGTAAGGCATTGCTTATTGTCAGGAGATAAGGCAGCAGTAACTAGAGACGTGTCCAAACAGGAGGATTGCTTCCACTGGACGATACGTCTCCAAGCTCTTGGCAGAGCTGTTTCCATAATGTATAAATTGCTCCATGTGGTTTCTGACTACTCTCTGGCTAGGATAACAGAGGGGTGGGTGGAAGCCGCAGAATAAAGCATGCCAGATGCAGACCTGCGGTACATTCTGGAGAGGGGCTGGATGATGATAACTTCACCAGGGTGGAGAGAATATAGATGGGAAAATTCTGGTTACGTTTTTTCACACCCCCACAGTCATGGCAAAGTTCCATTAATGCATCTCAAACACGTGCTGGAGAAGATCCTCTGATAGTGGTACCCTTTATCATATTTTTTGATTCAGGGATATTGAATGGCTGTCCATACAGAGCTGGAGGTGATCTGGAATATCCAGGTCCTTTTGCAGTATGAAACCCTGTTACTGGGCTTGGCCCCCTTAGGGTTAAAGAAACAGAAAATTGGGGAATATTCTGCACCCTCTGCTTGCAGCAGTCAGTCAAAGTTTTTACTCGCCACTGGTTTTCTCATACCTACCAAAATCACTGAATGGAAAGCCTGTGCCCAGCAAATTTCTGTTGTGGAAAGACTCTTTGCAGAGCTACAGCTAAACAGGAAGAAATATTTCAGAGTGAGACAAAGAGGAACGGTATATGACCCCTGTATCCTAAATGTGTCATAGGCCTTAGGTATAGAATGCCTTGCATTCTCTTATCGAGTACCCTTAAAAAATTTTCTCTCTGCTAAAAATGAGCAAGACAGACAGTTTTTTGAATGTTGTTCTGGTTTGTATTATAAAATAAATGGTTTCTTGTGTTAAGTTTTGTTGTTGAACTTGCATGCCTTCATGAAGCCATACAGCAAACCCCCTTAGTGAAAGGGCCGAGAGACTGAGCTAATGGCCACAAACCAACACAAACGTATGGACTTCCATGACGGACTTTATGAACTCTGATCAGTTGCTAAGATGGAACTCTGTATTACTTTTGTTCTCAAATGTCTCATATGGAAATATCACAGTATAGTGCTGTATTTTATGTAACTTTCCTCAGTAGTTTAAGTATGACATATTCGCTAGACTTGTAAAGACCCAGCACTGGACCCTTGTACCAAGACCAATCACATGACTGCAGACCAAACAAGAGGATTTTTGTCTTGTGGGAATTCTGCACAGAATGCAAATGCCATAAGAGCTGAGGAATTTAAAAGAACATTTACAGAACAGGTATTTCAAATAAAGGGCTTCATGAGGAGGTAGAAGACTTGGTTTGCTGGCCAAGGCACCTAGCTTCACCTGAGCTCTTTCCTTCTAAGACTGCTTGAAAGGCAGAGTAGAGAAACTTACCAGAGCAAGGGAGAAGGATTAAGACTTAGTTTGGCTAAGCAGATTTACTGTGTGGTGGTGTTTTTATTTTTACTCACAGGGATTGCTACTGTTTGTTGCTAACATTTCATTGCTTTATTTTTCTCTGATTCAAATTGTTGTTGCTGGTATACCTTCTTCTGCATTATTACAAGGTGTGCCTACAGGTGTGTGCTAACAGATTACTGCTGTAATCTTCTGATTCAAATTGTCTTTTGCAAGGTATATCTTTTGTTACTGCTTTATTTTTCTCTGGAGCAAAGTGTTTCTTACAGGGTATATCTTCTCTGAAATTATTACAGGTGGTGCTTTACAGGTTTTACAGTTTTATCTAACATTAGGATAAGCTTTCAGGGTTACTGCATTTGTTGACTGATTGTTTCTGCTCTTACCTCCTTGTTCTTTCTCGTCCGTGGTTCTTCTTTTAGGCAGGGGAAGGGCCCAGCCACCCACCCCCATCCCCAACCACCCCACGCTACACTCCTTTTATAGGGTACCACAGTTGTGACATTTCCTGTGGCAGAGCAGGAAGGGGCGGATCAGTGGGGCCTCCACAAGGTGATCTCATTTACAGGGCACTAGTAATTTAACTTGTTATAACAAGTTAAACAAAGCACAATTAAACCATTACTTGCATTTTTTTTCCTTCTAATTACTCTGACTAGGTTACAAACCCAGCAACTTATTTGGAATGGATTTCATTAACTGCAGGTACTGTGGAACAATTTTCAGAAGGACAGTCTTACAGGATTTAGACACTGTCCTACATGCTGGGCCTTTGAGATCTTAGGTCTCAGCTCCGGCAGCATGGGCAGAGATTGCACGCTCAAATTTCATATTGAAGAGGAATACATTATAAGAACCACCCGCCATTTCCCCAGCATCCAACAGAAAAACCTCGACCGGAGAGGGTAGTTGGTCCAGGAGGTTGGCAGGTGGTTAGAGGAGCAAATCAGGTGCCCCATCACTCTCTGCTCTCCAACACATTACCTCCAAAACCATATAAACACTACAAACAGGTATCTGCCTCTATCTCTGAAATCAAATAAAGAGGCAGAAGACACTGCAGAGCAGGACACTGCGCACAGGAGCTAGCACAACAATACTCACCCAAATCAGGAACCAAAACTAAACAAGCACAAAGGAAATCCAAAAACTTTGATCATAGGAGACTCCATGATTTGGGGAGTTGATACCCATCTCCAGCTAGGGTGATGGTCAGATGTCTCCCAGGTACATCAGCATGGAGAGACACTGACCGCATTGCTAAAATTGTTCACAAAACAGGAGAAAACATTGATGTCCTAGTACACATAGGGACTATCGATCTCGCCAGCCGGTCAGTTGTGGAGACCAAGGAACACCTGACTAGGCTGGGTGACAAACTATCATCTATTTCGCCCAGCATCTCCTTCTCTGAGATCCTGCCAGTCTGGGAGAAGGAGCAGATGGACGGAAGGTCAGAGAAGGGGAGATAGGGAGCTAAACACGTGGCTCAAGGACTGGTGCCAGGAAAAGGACACAGATTTGTAGGGAACTGGCAACAGTTCTGGGAGCGGAAAGTTCTTTAAATTTGATGGACTGCATCTGACTAAAGAGGAGCAGTGCATTGGGGCAGAAGTTTGATGTCTTTGCAGAATATTTAAACTAGCAATGGGGAGAGGGGTGCAGCACCCCATCCGTCGAATGGAAAGAACACCCTCCCCTCAGCTAGTGGTCAAACAGGAATTCAGCGTGTTTGCCGCTCATTTGCATCACCAGGTAAGAAAAAGGTTTGTCTCCCCACGATGCACAGGGTAATGCCAAACTTCACCCAACAACTAACACACCAAAATCTGGCCAATGGAAAATCATGTACACAATGCTCACAGCCTGGGAAATAAGATCCCAGACCTGCAGGCAACAATGTCAGAGGCTAAACTGGACATAGTAGCAATTAGTGAGACGTGTTTACCAGTAACCACACTTGGGAGACTCTAGTACCTGGCTATGTATTGTTCAGAAGAGACCGAGGTGCAAAAGGGGAGGAGGGCCTCTGTATGTTAATGAAAATATCAAAGCTACAGAAATTCAGAATACACATAAGGAGCCAGAAGAACTGTGGGTCACCCTGGAAACAGGAAATGGGACAGCATAAGAACTGGGGTTGTCTACAGGCCCCAGACCAGAGGGAGGACATAGACACATTACTGTTAGAAGATATACAAAACATGACAGCTAAAGGGAGGTTCTGATAATGGGAGACTTCAACATGCCAGATACAGATTGGTCAATACCAGCAGGAACATCTGCCAGAACTAGACTCATAGTGGATTCCCTGCACGGGAGGGCCTCAAACAACTGGTACAGCAACCCACAAGAGACAGGGCTATCCTAGATCTAGTACTGACTAACAAAGAAGGGATCACAGATCTCCAGGTAGAAGGTCACCTGGGCCAGTGACCATCACATGGTATGGTTCAATTTGGCTACTACATCTAAATCATCCCATTCCAAGGCAAAAATATGGGACTTCAGAGGAGCTGACTTTGATAAGATGGCCAACAGAGTTAGCTAGCCCTGGCAAAAAGAAACACAGGTGAGGAGGTACAGGCAAAGTGGGCAAGCATTATGGATACAATACTTGAAGCAACATCCCATTGTGTTAGACAGAAAAGGAAGTGCAAAGAAGAAGGAAACCACTTTGGTTCTCAAATACAGTAGCAGAAAAGGTCAGAGCCAAAAGGCTGGCCTTCAGAAAATATAAGGAACACAGCGGATGAAGATAGGAGGCATACCAAACTGCCCTAAGGGAAGCAGGTAAGGCAGTAAGGCAGGCAAAGTCCCAAACTGAGGAAACACTAGCACGAACAGTAAAAGAAGGTGACAAGACTTTCTATAGATACATTAGTGAAAGGAGAAAGTCCAGAGGGGTATTGCTAAGCTTAATGGAGAAAAGGGAGCATGTGAGGAGGAGGACCCTGTAAAGGCATCTATCCTAAATAGATACTTTTGCTCAGTATTTACTGAAGAGAAGGTAGGGCAGGGCCCACAGCTCAGCATCATGGACACAGGGGGGAGGGAGGTGAGCATTACTCCCTTCACAAAAGAAAGGGTCCTACAAGAGCTTGCTAAGCTCAGGGTGGATAAGGCAATGGGATCTGATGGCATACATCCCAGGGTACTTAAGGAGCTAAAGGAGGAACTAGCAGAGCCATTAGCAGAATTGTTTAGTGAGTCTCTGAGCACAGGAGAGGTCCCAGAAGACTGGAGAAGGGCTCATGTGATCCCACTCCACAAGAGTGGTAGCAGGGAGGAGGCGGGGAACTACAGACCGTCAGTCTTACGCCAGTAGTGGGCAAGATTATGGAGGCACTCCTTAAGGAAAGGATAGTGCAACACCTGGAACCATAGGGCAGGATCCAAGACAGCATGGGTTTACAAAGGAAGGTCCTGTCAAACTAATCTCATAGATTTCTTTGACTGGGTAACCAGAGTGGTGGACCAAGGGGAGCAGTTGATGTCGCCACCTTGACTTCAGCAAAGCTTTGACACTGTTCCACATAGAAGATTGATAAATAAGTTAGGTAGGCTCGGTGGGTCAGAAGTTGGTCAACTGGGTGGCAAACTGGTTGACTGGCAGAAACAGAGAGTGGTGGTAAATGGTATACAGTCAGAAGAGATGCAAGTCACAAGTGGGTACCTCAGGGATCAGTCCTGGGGCCAGTCCTATTCAACATCTTCATTAGTGACCTCGCAGATGGACTAGAGGGTAAGGTTTGTCTGTTTGCAGATGACACCAAGATCTGCAACAGAGTAGATGATCCAGATGGGTGGGCAGAATGAGAAGAGATCTGATAAACTAGCAGAATGGTCAGAAGAGTGGCAACTGGGATTTAATGCAAAGAAGTGCAAAATCATGCACATAGGGAAGAGAAACCCTGAAGCCACTTATAGGCTGGGAGGAGTTGCTAGCAGTCACAAAGGAAGAAAGAGACTTGGGCATCATCATCACTGATGACCTAAAATCATCCAAGCAGACCTCTAAAGCAGTAGGTAAGGCTAGAGGTGTTAGGGTGTATTAGTAGGGTATCACAAGTCGTAAGAGGGAGGTAATAATCCCTCTGTACAAAGACATTGGTTAGGGCCCCATCTGGAGTACTGCGTGCAGTATTGGAGGCCACACCTTCACAAGGACATTAACCAAATTGAGGCAGTCCAGAGAAGGGCAACCAAAATGGTGCAGGGACTGCATCAGAAGACATATGAGGACAGATTAACGGAGCTCAATATGTATACCCTTGAGCAAAGGAGGGAGAGAGGTGATATGATCGAGACATTTAAACACCTTAAGGGCATAAACAAGGTGAAAGAGTCTAACATGTTTAAATATAAGAAAATAGCAGGACAAGAGGACACAGCATGAGATTAGAGGGAGGCCGATTAAGGGGAATGTGAGGAAATTCTTTTCACAGAAAGGGTGGTAGATGCATGGAATGGCTTACCACAAGAAGTGGTGGCTATGAATACAGTGCAGGGCTTCAAACAGGCATGGGATAGGCATAAGGGAGCAATACAAATGACTATGAATAGATAGGTCACTGACAGAGCAAAGGCCGATGGCACATTTATAAGGTAGAAAAAGAAATGGGCAGACTGGATGGGCCTTGTGGTCCTTATCTGCCGTCAACTTCTATGTTTCTATGTCTATGACCTGTACACCAGATCATATAGTGCGTGTTGGAATGTTGTTATGGATGGAAATCCGTCCCTACTAAAATGTTGTTATGCTGTACTAGCTATGTCAGCTAGTTTGTTATGCTGTACTAGCTACGTAGCTAGTACTGCGTAACAACTTAAAACATGATCACACTTGCACGGTGCGTGATCTTCCCCCCTACTCTTCAGCGGCGACAAGATCAGGCATGATGTAGAGGGAAAAAAGCCAAAGTAAGCGACAGTCATCTTACCCATTGCTCTTTTCTTATTTTTTTGCAACATACATTATAAAAAACAATGGATGACTAACGATTGGTAACAAGCTACGTTAGTACATCTTGAGGTTTCCATGGCGATCAAACCTCTCGAGCTGCGCTCTTATGGTTCAAACGGTTGCCATAGGAACCTCTCGATGAAATAACCGGCTTGTTACCGATAGTTAGTCATCCATTATTCTCTATGTTATTTACTACATTAAATGCCCAAGGTGGTGGTGATGGTGGGGGGGCGCTGTGTAGTCCGTGCTGAGAAGTCTCAGTACAGCTCGACCCCGTGCTGGAACCAAATAATTCTTCAAATTAATACTTCTTTTAAGTTGGAAAAACAGCAGAAACTTTTCAGTTCTGGAACGTAAATAGCTTAGAGAACATCATGGGAAAAACTCACAGAAATTCGCAGGCTGGAGAGAGCAAGAAAGACTGAGGGAAAGGAGCACCAGCTGGCATTAACACTCATGCCACACATGCTGAGATGCCGGTGGGAGAGGAGACAGAGGAGACTCTACAAACACTCGGTCAGAAAATACAGCAACTTTTAGTATCGGCAGCCTCTATGAATTCCAAGCTTGACACTTTGGTCGGGAGAATAGCCACTGTAGAAAGTGCAGTGGAAACGCTGCAGGGCGATGCAGAGGAGGCAAAGCGGCACATGGCGATATGCCAAAGCACCACCATACAAAGAGCGAAGGAACAGCAACACACTAATAACAGATTGGAGATCCTTGAAAATCAGATCCGAAGTCAAAACCTACGTATTGTAGGCTTACCGGAGGGATCCGAGGGGGACTCTACACGCTTATTTTTTAAAGGACTGGTTGGGTGAGCAGTTCCGTTCTCATATTGCTGACTTTGAATTCACCATCATCAAAGCTTATAGTTTACCCCACCGTTCGAAAACACAACTGGAGCTCCCACGAGTATTAATGGTGGTCTTGGACAGCATGGGATCTCATAAGGATCATTCAGGACAGTAAAATATATATCTTTATGAATCCGGGAGATGCCGGGAAATGGGCTACAAAGATGGCGGTGGCTATGAAGGATGGTAAGGACGCCACGAGTGCAGTAGGAGAAGATGACACCTGAGAACTTTTTTTTTATATACAGTTACTGTTTGAATGCTTTTTACTTACTAAGCTAATGCTGCCAGATATTAATAAGGAGGAGTTTGTAGAGGCTGAATTATTTTGATTTTTTTCTAAGTTTCCCAAGTCTCTACTGTATAATTGAGACATATGGGGTGAGACCCTATAAGATTACACTTAAGTTTAACGTTATGGGATTACATACCCTCTGTTTAGTACTGCATTTTAGTTTAAAATATCTATTCACTATTTGAAAAAAATCAATAAGTGAGGTTGTGAGATAAGATCTGCTGTTTTATTTTTATTGGGACACAGGAGTTGGGGTGAAGTACTAGCTGACTATAAAATGCTTATTGGTTTAATTATACATATAGTGAATTACATGGCTCCAAATAATCCTTCAGGATAAAGGAGAGTTAGGTTCACATGCTTGGTATTAATTAATACAAGGTTAACAGCCATGGTCCCTTGGGCTTATTACACAGCATTTAGTAACTGTATCTGGAGTAGATAAACATTTTGTTGTACCTCCCTATTTGGTAATTTGTGAGGGATACTATCTCCTGTATATAAGATGTAAAATATATTTTCTTTTTAAGAGTGGATAATGCCTGTTGTTCCTTGCAAGGGACTTTTGTATGTGCGTACAATTTATTCAAAAATGAGTAAAATATAAGTAAAAAAAAATGCCCATGTACATTACATTGGAAAAACTACTAGAGAAGTAAAAAAAAAAAATGCATCTCTGAACATGAAAGTGCAATCCGATGAAAAGAAACGCCATCTGTAGCAGAAACTTTCGATACAGTACAAGCATACGTGCTAAGATTCCTTGCACTTGAAAGAGTAAATAAACTTTCATGAGATGGATAGTGGGACGGTGTACTCCTTAGAAAAGATGCATGGTGGATTTCCTCACTCTAGACTCCTAAACCATGCTATAAACTTAGTGAAGAATTAAACTGGACAAACATTTTCTAATGTACATAATTCAGTCTACAGGGCTTGCTTGGAAAGATACAAAATTCTGCCACCTTTTTCCAGCCTCCCTCCCATATCTCTTTAATACTATTCCCAGTATAAAGCAATAATTATTGTTAATTTTATTTGCATTACATTATCTCTCAGAAATTATAGAAATATACAGCACATAATTAATTCTGTATTAGGTTGTCAGTCCTCACTTCTAGCCCATTTTGTTTTTTATCTAATTATAATTATATCATGTTTGTATCCAGTGATTCTCCATCCTTCTGTCCTCCCCCACCCCACTCATATCTTTGGCCCTCTCCTTGTCGCCCACCAAGGACACATAAGGGAGAATAACAGTTACAGTATTTGGGTTATGGTGTTGGTGCACACAAAAGAAATTGCAATTTTAGGAGTTTATCCTGGTACTGTTCACCACACTCTGCCTCTATCCAAAATCACTTCCTTCGTAATGAATTTGTCCTCCCATTTTTACAATTAATAAAAGTTTTGGTTGGATAAAAATCCTTACTGTGAGGGGGACCGCTCAGTGGTCACTGGCACTAGACTTCAGTCTCATTGATTTCCTCACAGAGAGGTCTGGGGAGTGAGGCTTGTCAGGCTCAGCACGTGTTGTAATGATTGCAAACACATTATAACGCAGCCTAGCTCGTTGTTTTGTCTCTTGGATGAGACATTGATAGCCAGGTGGGAACAATGGCATTCTCAAAATGTCAGTAGTCGGTTATGAATTGGAAGTTTCTCCGGTAAGCTGGAGCCTTTATTTTTTTATGAGAAATCTTTTGTGAAGTCCACTATGCATGCCTGTGAAATGTACTAATAGACTGCTTTTTTAGAGGACAGGAAATGATTTCTAATTGGTAGCTGTTTATAATCTCATTTATAGAAATGACATCTATAAGCCTAAATGAGCCATGTCTTAACTGTCCCTGAATAAAGGTGATATGAACAACTGTATTTTGCATTGTTTTGTTTTTTATGAGCAGCATTCTACTACAGTTCTCTTCATGGAATCAGTAATGTTGTGTTTTAACTATGTCATGGTTTGTGCACAGAGCTCTGAGCATGGTTCTGATAGGACAATAGCTCATGTTTAGCATTCTATACGTAAACCGTGACATAGAGAAACTCCAAATTACTGGTTCCACGAAGAGATCACATCAGTGTTTATTAAGGTACAGTTAGTAGTGGCTCATTTGGAAGCAAGTCTTTTGTTTGTATTACTAGGAACACTACTAACTGCTGCCAGTTAGCGCAGATTTTCTGTCCCCTAAGCTTAAAGAGCAGCTGAAACCTTCAGGAGAACTCTAACAAAATATATTTAGACACATTTTAGTTTGTATTTCACTTTAGTTCTGTATTTCTCCTCCCCATTATTTATTACTGAGGTAATTTGCATTAGAAAAGGACCTCTGCTCCTGAAGAGTTCATCTCTTCCTGTTGATTTCTGCCTACCTGAGGTCATAATGCATTGCTTGTAACATCACAGTTACTCCCATGGCAACAGATTGTGATGTCACAACAGAGGATTATGACTGCAAGTAGGGTGTAAGCTATAGAGGCAGATGAATTCTGAGGGATAAAGATCATGTATTTATGCTAATTTCCCCAGTAGTAAATAATGGGGAGGAGAAATCTGTATAATACATATGGCATGCAAGCTGAATTGAACCCAAATATTATGTTTTTAAAAGTTTTCTTTGAGGTGTCAGCAGCTCTTTAAATGTCCAATAGCCCTTTGGTTAAATTAAAACTCTGTGACTATGTGAAGTCAGTGATTTTTCTTTTATGGCAGCTGTTTTTTTTTTTTCAGTTTATCATAAGTAGAAACTTCATAATCTTACTTTTTTAACTCCTTGGATTTTCTGAAAGGGAAGTACTGAAATAGGTTAAAATATTAAAGGCCCCAGTTTAGAGAAGAAACATTACCAGCATGACAGTGCCACCTGACAAAATCATTTTTGAAAACATTTGTGTATATACAGTTGAAATGTATTTGAAAAAAAGAAAACACCGTTCATAACTATTTCTTGCATGAATTTACTTTATGCCAGAATCCTAGAGGTGGGACTATGATTTCAAATGTCAGAACATTTTTATTTTAAAAGTAGCAGGAATACACTGAAAAAAAGATGTTACTGCACAAGTGGAATTTCTTATAATCCACAAGAAAATAATAAATACTGTGCTATCTGGATACATATTAAGTATTGAGGACTCACATTTTTACTTCTCCATGTACTGATTCTGAGAGAGTCCTCCTCACTTCTTTATAAATAAAATAAAGGAACCAGGGACCTGTTTTGGACATTTCTTTCTGAACTTTGACTTTTACCAAATGTTTTGGGCTCACTGAGCATAACTCATCTTCTGGTTAATAAGCACTGATCTTCAAGATGGAAAAACTGAAACCCGGTTATAAGCCCTGTGTGGGCTGCACCCAGAAAATGACGGCTGCAAATCTGAACAACACATGCCTGTATTGCTGGAGAGAACATTATGTCCCTCATGCCAGGTCATGATGCTACCTTAGTAGGCCCATGGACTGCAAACCACCCTTGAAGAGACCTGTCCTTGTTTGCAGCCTTGGAAGAAGAGGTGGTGGCAGCTGGGTCAGGCTCATCCTCTTAGTCTTGGTGGTCCGGCTGGCCTCCTGTAGGGGGGCTATTCATGGACCACTTCAGAGAGATGTATTTAGTCCTCCGGACTTTTGAGGAGAGCCTGCACTATGAGCAAAAGCACAAGAAGCACCATCTGATTCAATCATGGAATAGGGAACAGTCTTGCTTTTCTTGATTCTACCGCCTGGTCCACCTTGATTGAGTTTCCCCTGGTCATGGGACAGACCAAGGCTTCCACTGTGGCCACGTCAGAGCCTAAAACTTTGACTCCGGTCAAGATTTTTCTTGAACCAGTCAACCTGTTGTTGGATGAGATCAACAAAGAGTTGTTATCTCACAGACCCCAGTTCTCCTGATCCTTGCTCAGTAAGAACCGGCTAAGTCTGTGGCCCCAACTGAGTCAACTCGGGTTGTGCCTACCCTGTCAGTCAACCCCTTTGGGTTCACTCCTTGATCCATCATGGCCTCCCCGCCCAAGAAGTTTGTCTGCTCAGCTTCGCTGGTAGGCACCCACCGTGGATCCTAGGGTTGAAGCACTGCTCACAGTCCCAATCTTGGTCAACCACTTGTCGCTACCATCGCTAGTCAGACTTATTTTCCTTGTAGGAGGATCGACGTTGACTTTGTCGCAATTATGAGGACCTTCTCTGGCAGCAGTGGTCTGGGCAGAGCCTTGCTCCTAGGGCCCGTGATATGGTGGACTTTCCTGGTTGCTACCTCTCAGCTGGTGGCTCCACAGTCTGCTGCATCCACCTCTCCTCCACTGAATGTGGAGCCCCCACCCTTGCTCCCAGTGTGGGTCATCTGAATGGCAGTGCATCGTGCTGCCACTGGGGCATCGGGGCTGCCACTGTCTGTCATTCTGATAACGTACACATCTGTGGTGGTGGTGGTGGGGGTAGCTCACTTGGGAGACCATAGAGCCCATGGGTTCTGGTCATTTCTGGAGTTCCAGTGCCACGTCAAAATGCTGATGGTCTATGCAGTGCATCTGGCTCTTGTGGAATTCTCTCTGATTCCGGATCAGGTTATTCAGGCCCTGATGGTTCACATGACCCCTGTGTTCTGCCTGAACAGGCAGGGCGGAGCACACTCTCTTTTCCTCTGTGTTAGAAGGTGCTCCTCGCTCGCTGACTGGTGCACAGCCTGTAGGCTGATCTCCTGGCGATCCATGTCTCAGGAGAAAACAGCCAGCTGCCAGACATTTTTAGCTGGATTGGAGACCTGTCACAGAAAGGGTCCCTGCAGCAAGGTGTGGTTTACCAATTGTTCTCCTGGTGGGGCACCCCTCTGGTAGACCGGTTTGCCTTTTGAGAGAACAGAAAACTGAGCCTGTTCTGGTCCTGTCCACTCAGATGGGCACGCTACAGGGGGAATGCCTTCTATTGTCCCTGGTCCCCGGGCTTTCTATGCAGCTTTCCTCTTTTCCCTTTGGCTCATAAAGTGGTGATCCAGGCCTAGAAGGACAAGGTGTGGATGATCCTGATTGCCACAGAAAGGCCGCGAGAGTTCTGGTACCAGCTTCTCCTCAGCCTTAACAGCAGGTCCCTGTTTAGATTGCCTGTCTCCTCAACCTGCTGAGGAGACGACTTGGGACAGTCCTATACCCAGACCTTCAGTCTCTGCACCTCTCAGCCTGGTTCCTGAACGGATAGAGTTAAAGACCTTATGCCTCTTGGAAGACATTCTCTATGCTGTGGAGACGTCCCAAAAGGAGACAACTTACAGAACATACATGTTCAAGCTGAAGAGGTTTTCTTGTCTGGTGCCAAGGGAAGGATCTTGATCCGCTTCCATGCTCAATAGCGACAATCCTTGACTACTGTTGGCCCATGTCAGGAATGCAGAGAGTAAGAACTGCATCTGGAATTCATAGTGCCACGGACAAGGACCGGCGGTGCACAGTCAGAGTCCAGCAGGTGACCAGTAACTACATAAGACATAAAAGGCTATAAGTGATATAAGACAGAAGCAGAATTCCTTGTGCAGGTTTCTTTCTTTATCTGGTGTATTTACCTTGCAGAATTTAGTTGAGAGATACATCCATGGTGAACAGAAGGATGCCATTCACTAAAAATACCACCAACAGCTTTATCTGGTTCAAGGTCAGCTGTCATTCATCTATATCCCCCTCCCCCGGGTCGTGTTTGAAAATGGGCAGAATTTGTCTAGTGTGCTTACCCAGTCAAAAAAACCTAAATAAATAAATAAGCCTGGCATGTTAGCAAGACCCCTGCTCAAGCTCTGCATCATTTAAGTACAGAAACCTTTTATTTTCCTGTTTCTCAGTGTGATGACTTTGCAGACTAGAGCATTCAGTGAATTTGTCTGTCACCCTTGTGCTGAAAAGAGGCACCATTAAAGCTGAAGATATACTTTGAAAATAGTGAGATAACTTTTTTACCACATTGCCCATGGATTCAGTGTCATAACAAAAATATAAATTCCTTCTGGGCCAGTGGGAATAAACTTGAGATGAACTCCCAGAAAAGCTGGGGCAGCCATTAAACAATTCTATAAAGAAAACAAATAGAACACATTAGTTACAGTAATAACGTGCAGGACAGCCAAGGTCATAGGAATGGGTTCACCTCTAATCTGTCATTAAAGGGGAACACTCAGCTCCCCAGGAACAAAAACAAAGGACCTGTGTGTCCTGATTAGCTAAAATGCACTATGTTTAATTAACTTGTTCTAATAACTTACTTTGCTGAAATCTGTGTGTTTATCTGGATTTGTCCTGCGACCCCCGTGCCATTATTTTTCCCAGAGCCCGCAGCCAGCCCTCTGATGATACAACAGATGGGCTAGGCTGTGGGGGACTCCTGTGTGCCAGTATAGTTGTCGGAAAATATTAACACACACATACAGCGCATGTTTGTGCTTCTAATGTCAATACCAGTTGCTTTCCTCAGTTGATTGTTACTGACATTAGAAGTGCAAACATGTGATGTATATGTGTTAATCTTTTCTGACAGCTGTACTGGCACATAGGAGTCCCTCGTAGCTTAGCCCATCAGTCACCTCATCAGAGGGCTGGCTGGGGGGGTCATTTTTTGTCATAATGGCCCCCCTCTCCATTTTGGATAGGTTTCTCTATTCCTGTGAACATAAACTGCTGTCCTGTATTCTGTAAATTTCTGGAAATGTGGTTTGCCAGAGCATTATTTGGGTCCCCATCCTCAATCGTCCTCATGTGCGCCATGACGTTAGATCCATGAATTAACATTTTCTTCCATCCCTCCTGAATCTCCACGCAATTTACCTTGTTTATTCCTTCCAGGTGTGACTCCTGGTTTTGAAAGCTCTTTTTACAAGGTATATCAGGCCTTCTGTAGTGCATGTAATGAAACCTCAAACTTTGGCCTCTATTAGTTTTAGGATTGATAAAAGATCTGGGTGTTATTTGCAGTCTTGCAGTATTTACAGTTACTGCATTGTGGCAACTGTCTTTTCCGTTTGGTAACCACATACGTGGTCTATATGGCAATGGTTGTACTGCAAGTGCTACTAAGTGCCTTATGTTCTTGCCTCTTGTATGTACCATTCTAGGATTAGTACCTGATAAATTCTTCAAACCAGGGTCCCTACAATATGTCAGTGCTTTAAAAAACATAGAAACGTAGACAATGATGGCAGAAAAAGATCACTGGCCTATCCAGTCTGCCTAGTTTTATCCTATCTGTCCCCATGACCTACTGTCTAGACAGGGTTTTTGTCCTCACTAACCACCTTGGCTCCCTGCCTTACTGCTATCCCCGTAGTATCTGTTCAGCCCCTTACTGTGTCCCAGCCATGCTTCAACCCCTTATTGGATTTTTGCCCAACACATCAGCTGGTAGGCCGTTCCACAGCTCAACCACTTTCTCCGTGAATTAACATTTTCTTCCATCCCTGCTGAATCTCCACACAATTTACCTTGTTTATTCCTTCCAGGCGTGACTCAAACATAGTATAATATCTCAGTCTTAGACTTGTTCTTTGCTAATGCAATGAAATTATACAAATTTAAATTTTATTTTAGTTTTTGTTGACTGTGAAAGGAGAGCTAGGCAATTATGGCCATTTTCTGCCTCATCCCAGGCAAGAGGGGATACAGTTGGAAACCAACTGAAACTGAACCAAATGAAGCTGTTGGTGTGTTTGTTTTTCCTTTTAATCAGAATTTTGTCCACCTCAAATGCCGATCATTTCCCATCCAGACCAGTCCCCACAGACCCATAACCCAGCTTCTCTGGGGCTTACCATGTTCCTTCGTTGGCCCTCTGTCACAGGACCCCCGAGATGCCCAGTCGCTGATATGGGGACGGGGCCTTCATCTAGACATGGCCAGGGATTTTCCTTAGTTTTTTGCCCCTGGGCCCATACCACATGCAATGACACAGTGCAAGCTGTGCCTCTGTATAAACACCTCTTGGCATAAAGTGGTTTCTAGGGACATGGATATGTTGTTCAATCCACACTTTATGGCAGGTTCCTTGCTGCTTTAAATCTTGCCAGAAGGTCTTCAAGCTGGCTCCTTCCACCCGCCCGAGTGGTAAAACTCTCGGCTCCGCCCCATGATGCTAGATCTTCCTTACCGCTTGGAAGCTCAGGTTCCCTCCTTAGCGCCCATGCTTAGACTGATCCAAACTCTTCGTTAACCCGAAACTAATTTTAAAGTTTACAAGACTTTGGTCTGTTTCTTCCTTCGGCTGCGATGGATAAATCGACTCCCGGTTTCCGGCGGTGCCCATGCGGGCAGAAGATGTCTTGGACCGCTCCGCACTCCACGTGCGTCTGTTGCCTCGGGCTTGACCATGATTCGCAGGCCTGCGATTTGTGCAAGTCCTTCACGGCCAATGTCCTCGAAGACCGTGCTGCCAGACTCCAACTTGGGCGCCCCGAGAGACGTATTCCGCCGGTGAAGTCAAAGGAGGCCCGTTGGGCGGTGTCCGGCGGCGGGCTTGGCTGAGCAACTTGAACAGATGATCACTCTCGAGGAGGAGGCGGCCCAGGCCGCATCTTCGTCCTCCTCGGTCGCGGCATTTATCCCGCTCTCCTTGGGCTCCTCCTATACGGCTTCTTTTAAGGAGCTTTGTGAGTCCCTCGCCACGGAAGGTGAGGGTCCATCGGGACACTCCTCTCGGTCCAAGAAGAAGGACTCGAAGGGTAAGTCCCACTGTCGGCATTCCTGGGAGCGGGAGAGGTCCCCTTCCCTGGACAGTCGACACTCGACTTCGGTCGAGGTTGCGGCTAAGGCCACTGGCTTCATGGTGTCCCCGTCGGGTCAGCCGGCCGAGACACCCGTTGACGCGGTCGAGATTTTTCTTGACCCGTCGGACGGGCTGTCGACTGGTGAAGCCGACAACCCTTCTTCACCAGTTCCCCTCGTGGAAACCGAGGACTTGCCTGCGCCTCCCTTGCCGGAGTCCCCGATTAAGGTTCCTGAGCCGAGGGAGGAACAGGTTTCCCCCGCTCCCTCCCAGACCCACCCTCGGAAACACCCATGTCCTCGGTCTCGGACCTCCTCTCGGTCCAGCCGATCCCGCCGACACCGGCGGTCTGGGTCGCACCAAGGAAAGCGGGCGGCCACTCGTTCTGTCTTTTCCTCCTGAGGAAAGGCTTCCAGCGAAATTGCGTCAGTGCTACGAGGACTTAATGTGGCAGCAGCTCCTTCTGACCGGGAACAAGCCGACCCTGTCACCTTCCCCTGCCATTAAGTGGCTGTCACCTGAAAGACCAAAACAACCCCTCGTGGTTGTCGAGGAGCCCAAACCGGCGCCAGTTGTTCGGCCGAAACCAGCTGCGCCACCTATTGTGGTGGAACCCCTGCCTCCACAACCTAAATCTGGGGCTCCGACCAAGGATTCTTGGTCTGGTCAAGGGCTGCCCCATCGGTTGTTGGTCACCCTCACTCCCGACCGTCCTTGGCAGGTGGCGGGCGGCTCAGGCCCTAGGCAGCTGTTCGCAGACTCCTCAGAGTCTGATGACAACTCTTCCACGTTCTCCAGGCCCCTTGACCTGGAGTCCACTGGGAGACAGTCAGTGGGCGAGAGCCCATCCTCGTTCATGGGTCTGCTTCGGCTCATCTCAGAGTCTGCTGGGATGCAGCTCGAACCTGTGTCGAAGCAGGCCAGGTATCCCCTCACAGAGATACTTGACCAAGGGGATTCTGCCACAGAGGCCTTTCCGGTGGCTGAAGCCATTGTTGGGCCAGCCTTGGAGTTATGGTAGCGGCCAACTTCTTGTCCTGCTCCTTCAGCCAGCATGGCCAGGAAATGCACAGTCCCAACCAGCTTTCTGTCCGGTTTTTCGGAGCACCCCTCTCCGGAGGGGCTTGTAACTGATAGTGTTTTCCGGCATTCCGGGAACACCAGGGACGTGGACAAGCCTCCCGAAAGAGAGTCCAAAAAGCTGGACTGTGCCTAAGGTGTACGGTGTATGCTGCATCCTCACTAGGCCTCCGTCAGGCCAGTTCGGCCGTACTGATGGTGCACTTACCCCACGCCCTTATGGGCTCCCTGGATGAGGTGATCCCTCATCTCCCGGCTGACCTCCAGACTGTGGTCAAGCAGGTGCAGGATCAGGGAAGGGCGGTGGCGAAGCAGCAGCTCCAAACTGTTCTGGATATTGAAGACTGTTGTGCCCGGTCAGTAGCGGCCACGCGCCGCAGAGCTTGGCAGCGGATCTCCACCTTCACGGCGGATACCCAGCACAAGTTGTCTGACGTCCCCTTCCTGGGTACTGACTTGTTCAGGCCCGGGGTGGAAGGCCATCTCCAGAGGATCGAGAAGTCCAGTGCCTCCTTGGACTCGGTCACGTCTGCCCAGAAGGACAAAGGCCGCCAGCAGCAGCGTAAGCCCTTTCGCCCTTCTGCCCCTGCTGCACGTCCGGCTCAGCAACACCAGCATCAGGGCCAGCAGGCTCGCACTTGGTACCCCAAAGCTAAACCTGCAGCTTCCTCCAGCAGGAAGCCAGGAGGAAAAGGCCTGGGAGGCCCCTCGACCGGTCCCTCCTCCAAGCCTGCCCAGTGACAGGTTGAGGGGTGTCGCCCCCAGCCTCGTCGCTCCCCCTAGGGTTCCCCCCCGTAGGGGGACGGATCCGCCACTTTCTTTCCGCCTGGTCCGCTATCACCATGGACCGCTGGGTGTTGAAAGTGGTAGGAAAGGGTCTGCCTCTAGAGTTTGAGCAGGCCCCGCCCTTCCGAGCTGTCGCCCCATGGGGGACTACGAGGTCCGCAGCCTCTCTGTCGGCCCGTTGAGCCAACGTTGCCCTGCTCCTCCAGAAGGAGGTGATCGAGGAAGTGGCGGATCCTCCACCAGACCCAGGGTTTGTGTCCAGGTACTTCTGGTCCCAAAACGGACAGGGGGACTGGCGCCCTATTCTAGACCTGCACGACCTGAACAGGTTCCTAAGGTCTCGAATCTTCAGGATGGTCACTCTGGCTCAGATCATTCCATCCCTGGAACGAGGCATGTGGTTCTGTTCTCTGGACCTTCAGGATGCGTTCTTTCACGTCCCAATCCCTCTGTCCCACCAGCGATTCCTCCGCTTCAGAGCAGAGGGGTCCCTTTACGAGTTCCGGGCCATGCCCTTTGGCCTTTCTCCAGCTCCCAGGGTCTTCACCAAATGCATGGCAGTGGCGACAGCATTCCTGCGGCACCGAAGGGTCCGGGTGTACCCTTACCTGGACGACTGGCTGATTGCAGCCTCCTCCAGACTGGAGGTGGAGCGGTCCAGGGATCTGGCCCTCCAGGTTTGCACTCACATTGGCCTCCTTATCAACGAGGCCAAGTCAGAACTCGTGCCAGAGCAGGTGATTCAGTTCATCGGGGCAAAGCTCGACTCTCTTCGAGCCAGAGCACGGCTTCTGGCAGACAGGGCCGAGGTTCTTTTCTCCTTTGCCCAATCATTTCAGATTGGGCAATTGCGCCCTGTCCGGGACTTCCTGGGCCTCATGGCAGCCTGCACCAGCGTGGTCCGTTGGGCCCGTTGGCACATGCGTCCCCTACAGTGGGGACTAGCCAACCAGTGGTCACAGCGCTCCGGGCATTTGGACCAGCCAGTGGCAGTGACCCAGGAGATGTGGAACACTCTCCAGTGGTGGATCGTTCCAGCTCATCTGCAGGAGGGCATCCCGTTTGTCCGCCCTGAGCCGATAGTCTCTCTATCGACTGACGCCTCTCTGATGGGTTGGGGTGCCCATCTAGGGGAGCACAGAGCGCATGGTCTCTGGTCCCCTCGGGAGTCCTGATGCCACATCAACCTGCTGGAGCTTCGAGCAGTCCATCTAGCCCTCACCGCCTTCGCTCTGTTTGTTCGGGGTCAAGTGGTCCAGGTCCAGACGGACAATACCATGACCATGTACTACCTAAACCGCCAGGGCAGGATACGCTCCATGCCCCTGTGCAAGGAAGCTCTCTGCACTTGGTCCCTCATGCGCAGCCTGGAGGCGGATCTCCTTGCCATCCATGTGGCAGGAGCCTCCAACACTCTGGCCGATGCCCTGAGCCGGATAGGGGCTGCGCCTCACGAGTTGTCTCTCCTGCTGGAGGTAGTACAAGATCTGTTTTCCCACTGGGGCACACCTCAGGTGGACCTGTTTGCCAGGGAGAATGCGAAACTGAGGCTGTTTCATGCCCGCCCCCCCCTCAGCAGGGCTCACTACAGGGGGATGCCTTCTCGAGGCCGTGGACCCCAGGCCTCTTTTACGCCTTTGCCCCATTTTACTTGATCCACAAGGTGCTTCTCAAGGCAAGGGGGGACAAGGCGCAGGTGATTCTGGTAGCCCCAGACTTTCCCCGCCAGTTCTGGTATCCAGATGTCCTCAGCCTTAGCTCCAGGCTCCCAAGACGGCTCCCAGCCCACCCGGACCTGATCTCAGTCAACCAGGGGGAAGGTTCTCCACCTGGACCTTCAATCCCTGCACCTGACAGCCTGGTTCCTGAGCAGCTAGAGTTCCAGGTCTTGGGTCTTTCCGATGAGGTCCTCAACGTTGTTGAGGCATCCTGTAAGGAGTCCAGGAAATGCTATGCCTTCAAATGGAAGAGATTCTCCATTTGGTGTCAGGGCAAGGGTTGGACCCTTCCTCCTGTTCCTTGGCAAGCATTCTGGACTACCTGTGGTCCCTTTTTCAGCTAGGGCTTCGATTAATGACCCTTAAGGTGCACCTGGCAGCCATCTCTGCTTTCTCAGGCGGCTGGCGAGGCAGTCAGTGGCGCAGGAAAGGGTTGGGCACTTTTTCAAAGGCATTGATCACATATCCCCTCTGGTGCGAGAACCTCCACCTCCGTGGGATCTACTGCTGGTATTGGCTAAGCTCATGGGCAAGCCGCTTGAACCGATGCACAGGTGTGACATCTCTCACCTGTCGTGGAAGACCGTCTTCTTGGTGGCTATCACATCAGCCAGAAGGATGGGAGAGCTCCAGGCGTTTTCCATCGAGTCTTCCTTTCTGGTCTTCCACAGGGATAAGGTTGTCCTGCGCCCCCACCCGAAGTTCCTTCTGAAGGTGGTGTCGGAGTGTCACCTTAACCAGGTGTTGACTCTGCCGGTGTTCTACCCCAGTCACACCTCGGAGGCCGAATATAGGCTTCATACTTTGGACCCTAGGAGAGCGCTCTCTTATTATAAGGAGCGGATGGCTGACGTTCGGGGAGAGGTTCGCCAGCTGTTTGTCACCTATGCTGAAGTCGCACCTGGCAGACCTGCTGCCAAGTGGACGATAGGCAGGTGGGTCACCTCCTGTATAGATCTCTGCTACAGGTTGGTGGGCATGGAGCCTCCCAAAGGGATAAGAGCTCATTCTACCCGCCATACCGCTGCTTCGGAGGCTGCTTCCAGGGACGTCCCTATCCAGGAAATTTGCAGGGCTGCTACCTGGAAGTCAGCACATACTTTCATTACTTATTACCACATCGACCTCGAGTCACGCCGGGATGCTGGTTTTGGGATCTCGGTTCTCTAGTCCTTGTTTCCTAAGTAAGGGGGTGTGCGCCTTGCCTCCCTCCTCCCGGAGAACTGCTAGGAGTCTGCCATGAAGTGTGGATTGAACAACATATCCACGTCCCTAGAAATACAGGTTACTCATCTGTAACAGGAGTTCTAGGAATGGTATATGTTGTTCATCCACACAACCCACCCCAGCCTCTCCGGCTTTGACGCACAACCTGGTTTCCAGCGGGCTAGACCTGGTGTCATGGGGTGGAGCCGAGAGTTTTACCACCCAGGTGGGTGGGAGGAGCCAGCCTGAAGACCTTCCAGCAAGATTTAATGCGGCAAGGAACCTGCCATGAAGTGTGGATGAACAACATATGCCATTCCTAGAACTCCTGTTACAGCTGAGTAACCTGTATTTCTCAGAATAGTTCCTATTTCTTTGGACTGTGCATCGTATGTGGTTACATAACTGATTAGCACATCACCATCACGGTGCTTTCACTTTTTCTTTACGAGATGCACCCTTGGAATCCTGGCAGCTTATTCCCTCGCTTTGGCTGCGAAGCTTGGGGGCATAGCTTCTTTCCTGTAATCTATCATATAGTTCCTCAGATCAGAGTTTATACTCGGACTTTGGGTATTAAAAAGCTGGTATAACATTGCAGAATACTATGCAAAAAAAGGGGTAACGCAAACCATTTCCACAAATGCATAGCAGTTGACTCTTATCCATTTTTTAAAGGGGTTGCATGCAACAGTGGACAGTATTAATAAAACTATATAAATATATATGTTTTTTCCTTTAAATTCTGCTAAATAACCATTCTGTGCCAAGTGCTATACATTTTCATAGCTGATTAGCACTTTCACATGTAAAACTACTAATTAATTTTTTTTGGCCTATTTAATACCCACGACTCTTCCCTCACAGTTCCTTTTGGTCCTGATTAACTACCCTTTTTGGATGCCAGCTGTTGTATGACATGGATGTCAGCTACTTGCTAATAAGAAAGTATTTCTATCAGTACTTTTCCTAAAGACGTAAGTTGTGACCCCTCCTTTGCCATTTATTTATTTATTTATTGATGTATATCTGATAATTCTTTGAGTCAAAGACTCCTTTACAAAGGTTCCACGTCATTGAAAACAGAGACATCAAGGACAGTAGCAACAACTAACACAATAATTACGGAAATGGTTACAAATGAATACAAAAATGGTTACAGATAACAGTACAGCAGCTGAAGATACAGAGTTACAGAGTGCTGTCAAACATAGGTACACTGTGCAAATGGTAGTTGGTAACAAAACATACACTGCAGGGTGGTGGCGCAAGCCATGCCCTAGTGGTCATTTGCAGGCCTAGGCCGGACTGAGGTGTCCATTGTCAAAATATAGGCACGCCTAGGGGTGACTGGACCAGAGTTGAGTCCATAGTCATGGGGGGGGGGGGTAGGAATGTCAGATTCAAGGGCCGTCACAGACTGATTCATGAGTGATTAGGTCTCTTAGTGGGACTTGAACTGACCAAGGTTGGGTTCTGTGAGGAGGGAGTTTGGGAGTGAGTTGAGCCAGTTAGGGGCCAGGTATCTAAAAGTTCTTTGACCCGAAGTGGTCTTGCAGCCTGGTACCCTGAAGTGGGTTGTCACCGATCGTTCAGTGAGGCGGGTGGACAGTGGTGCCTGGAGTAGGGGGGAGAGGGGCAGGTGGGAGTAGCCCTGCTGTTATCTTTTTTTTAGCAAAGAGGCAGGCCTGATATTTGAGCCTCCTGTCAAAGTTTAGCCAGTTTGTTGAGTCGTAAAGGGTGCAGGTATGTGTGAGTTTGGTGCAGCCTGTAGCAAGTCTACAGGCATTATTAAGGGCCAGTCTGATTTTGTTAAGGTACGTGTTGTCGACTGCCCATAGATGATGATTCCATAGTCTATTAATGATAGTATAGATGCAGAGACAGCTAGGTGGAGCGCTTCTGCTGGAAGGCAGTGCTTGTACTGGTGAAGTAGACCAATACGCACATTGACAGCGGTGCTCAGTATTCAAATGTGTTCATGGTAGGTGAGCCCAGAGTTTAGGGTGATACCAAGGTATGTGAACAAGGTAACCTGCTCAAGGGGGTCATTTATGGAGTTCAGCATAGAAACATAGAATTTGACGGCAGATATGGACCACTTGGCCCACCTAGTCTGCCCGTTTCCCTACCTGATGGATAAGCTGCTGATTCTAGTTAATCAACAGCTTCCTCCTACCCCACCACTAGAATTGCCTTATGCCTGTTCCATGCATTCTTGAATTCTCCCACTATTCCTGACTCCACAACCTCCTCATGAAGGCTGTTCCAAGCATCCACAACCCTCTCTGTGAAAAAATACTTTCTAACATTACTTCTGAGCCGTTTCCCCCTCTATCTTCAAATTGTGCCCCCTTGTTCTTGCACATCTCTTCTTCTGAAAGATACTACCCTCTTGTACCTTAATTCTCTTGAGATACTTGAAAGTTTCTGTCATGTCGCTCCTCTCCCTCCCTTCCTCAAGGGTATACATGTTAAGCTGCTTTAGTCTCTCCTCGTATGTCTTCAGGTGCAGACCCTGCACCATTTTGCCCTTCTCTGAACAGCCTCCATTCTGTCTATATCTTTGCGGAGATGGGGTCTCCAGAATTGCACGCAGTACTCCAGATGGGGTCTCAAACTGTCTGTCTGTACAGAGGGATAACAACTTCCTGTTTTCTACTGTTGATGCCTCTCCCTATGCATCCCAGTACCCCCCAGCCCTCCTTACTGCCTTGTAACATTGCTTGCCCACCTTTAGGTCATCTGATATAGTTACTCCTAGGTCTCTTTTGATATTTGTTGTTGTTATTAACTCACCCCCATTGTGTACTCTTCCCCTGGGTTTTTGTTTCCCAGATGCATTACCTTGTACTTCTTTGCATTGAATCTGAGCTGCCCCATATTTGACCATTCCTCCAACCTTGACAAGTCCCTTTTCATTCTTTCCACTCCACCTTGTGTATCAACCCTGTTCCAGATCTTTGTGTCATCTGCAAGGAGACATACCTTTCCTTCCAGGTGCACTTCAGTGTCACTTATAAAGACATTAAAGAGGACTGGTCCCAGTACCTGCTAGTTACCTTCCTTTCTTCACTATGGACTCTGTTTACTATTACCCTTTACGTCTTGTTGTCCAACCAGTTTTTTATCCAGGCTACCACCTTGGGACCCACTCCAAGGCTGGCTAACTTGTATATTAATCTTTTGTGTGAGACTGTGTCAGATGCCTTGCTAAAATCTGGGTAGGCCATATCCACAGCCCCTCCCTGGTCTACTACTTTGGTCACCCAGTCAAAGAAATCTATTAGGTTTGTCTGACATGATCTTCCTGCTGTGAAACCATGCTGCCTTGGGTCCTGTGCCCCACTGGCCTCTAGGTACTCAATAATTCTTTCCTTCAGAAGTGATTCCATCATTTTCCCTACCACTGAAATCAAACTAACTGGTCTGTAGTTTCCTACCTCTGCCCTGCTCCCACTTTTGTGAAGTGGAACCACATTTGCCTTCCTCCAGTCCTCTGGTACTACCCTATCCTCACATGATTTGTTAAAGAGAGTAATCAGTAGTGTTACTAGTTCTACCCTTAGTTCTTTTAGAATTATTGGGTGAATCCCATCAGGCCCCATTGCTTTGTCCACCTTCAGTTTCAAGAGTTCTTTCAAACCCCTTTCTTCTGTGAATGGACTGGTATCGACCCCCCTATTCAGTGTTTCTCCCCTGTTTGGTTTAGGTGCCTCATCCTCCCTCTTCCGCTGTGAATACTGAGCAGAAATATTCGTTCAGTATCCCTGCTTTTTCACTGTGACCCTCTGCCCACATTCCTTCCCCTTTATTAAGTCTTTGTTTTCCTCCCTTGGTCTTTCTTCGCACCCTAATGTACCTATAAAATGTTTTATCCCCCTTCTTAACAAGAGTTGGCTATCTTTTCCTCAGTTTGTGCCTTTGCTATTCTGACTGCCTTCCCTGCCTCCTTCTGCTTTAACTGATAAAGTTCTCTGTCCTGCTTCTTCTGTGTTTCCTTATACAGGTATTTTCTGACTGCTATGCTTTTCTTTTTAACCATCCCTGCCACCTCTTTTGAGAACCATAATGTTTTTTTCCTTCGTTTTGTTTTGTTGATTTGCTTCACAGAAAGGCTTGTTGCCTCTCCGATGGCTGTTTTGATTATTGCCCATTGTTCACCCACCCCTCCTTCTTGCCCGTTTACTAGTGCTTTTCTGAGGCACTCTCTCATTTTCCCAAAGTCAGCCTTCCTAAAGTCCAGCACTCTTGTTTTTGTATGGCTTGACTCTATAGCTGTGTTTATTGTGAATCACACTGTTTGGTGGTCACTTGTTCCCAACTGGCTACCCACTTCTAAATCTGAGATCCTTTCACCTTCCCCATTTGAGAGTACCAAGTCTAAGATTGCTCTGTCCCGAGTGGGTTCCAACACTAGCTGTCTGAGGCATGCCCCCTGTAGGGCATCAAGAATGACACTACTCTTGGATGTGCCTGCAGCAAAGGTACTCCAGTTAACATCTGGCATATTCAGGTACCCCATCAACAATATATCCCCTTTTTCTGCCATTTTAAGGATGCCTTCTGTCATTTCCTTGTCCAATTCCTCCCCTTGAGATGGAGGTGTGTACACAACCCCCATGTGGATTGTGGTGCTATTTTCTGTCTCCATGGTGACCCATAGTGACTCATCAATTTCCTGTTTACTCTTTAGTTCTGTTGCTGTAATCCCTTCCCTTATATAGAGAGCTGCTCCTTCTCCTCTTTTACCAACCCTGTCCTGCCTGTAGACTGTGTATCCTGGTATTTTGACATCCCAGTCTTGGTTCTCTGTGTACCATGTTTCAGTGACTGCCACAATTTCCAGGCATCCCTCTTCCATCAAGGCCACTAGTTCAGGGAGCTTGTTGCACAGACTGCGGACATTGCTACTCATCACCTTCCATGTATTTTGTATGGCCTTACCCCTTTTAGCCACATCCCTGCCCTTGCCGCCTTTTTCTGCATTTATCCCTGTCCTGCTCCCTACTGACTTCTCTACCTTGTTGTTTACCTCTCTAACTACTGTGTTTTGTGGTGGGAGGCTGGGATTCCCCTGCTGCTTTTCAGTGCCCCCCTTGGCTAGTTTAAATGCTTGCCAGTGAAGCATTTAAACCTGTCACCTAGGATCCTGGTCCCCCCACCTCTGGACAGATGCAGACCATTGCATCAGTATAAGCCTGCATTCCTCCAGGTGGCTCTCCAGTCCCCAATGAAGCCAAAACCCTGAGCTCCACACCAGTTTTTCAACCATTCATTGAATCCCATGGTGCAGAATACCCTAGCATCATCCTTGTCATAGACAGGCAGCACCTCCGAGAAGGTTACTATACATGCTACTTGTCTAAGGCCCCTCTCCAACTCCTCTTGCACTGCTGTGATCCCATTAACAGCCAGATCATTTGTCCCTAGGTGGACAATGACATCCAGCCCCCTCCCTCGTGCAGCTGCTCCCGTGATCCTGAGGATTTGCTTCTGTCCCTCAGAGCCGTGATGCCAGGCAGGCACCTTACCTCCCTATCTCCTTCATCCCCCACTTGTACCCCCCAATGATTGAGTCCTCCACCAGGAGTTGTTTCCTTCCCCTGTGGGGTCTCGTGCCACCCTCCTATGGGTCTCCTTTGTGGAGGTTCCCAGCATCCTCCTTGGTCTCCACTGCAGGTGCCTCCATAAAGGAACCTCTCCTTGTAGAACAGCATATGAATTGTGGAGAGGTACAGCTAGAGGGATGCACATCTGTTCCACCCCCCTCTCCCTCCCTGAGCCCACCTTGGTCCAACCGCTCCTCTTTCTTGGCAACCTCTGAGGTAACAGTGGTGGCCCTGGTGGTCCCTGTGTGGGGGAAGAGGTTGCACGAATCCTAGCCAGGTCAGCCTGGAGACGGGCAACCTCCTCCCTCAGACCATAGGGGTGCCTGCAAACAGGGCAGCATCGCAGCCTCCAGAATTTCTCCCGGAACACTGCCGCCCCACAGCCATTGCACTGCATCACTCCTATCATGTCTTATTTTGTGTCCCCTCTCCTGTTGCTTTGTATGCTTACTGTCTCCTTCCTCCATGTATTTTTACACTTACTTTCCTACTGCCTATGTACCCTTACAACTCTCGCCCTTCCTGTTCTGGGACAGGAACTTTCTGTAGTCTTCAGTAATCTCCTTCTTCCGTGCTTGGATTCAGACATCCAGCAGCCAGTGGGGGAGAAAGAGTTATGTTTTAGGTTCCTTCAGGGTTGATGAAACTAATGTGTCTCAGTTATCCTTCCCTTCCTACTGCCAAACAGGAAGTTCCTGTTGTTAGTCAAATCCAGTGGCTATAAAAGTAGAACTGGCTTTGGGTGGAGGGGTGGGAAGGAGGGCAATTAGTAAAAAATCTGTAGTTCTAGACTGCTGTATCTTGCTCTGAAACCAATGTGTTCTCTTCTGTCAAAAACAGAAAGAAGCTATAATTGGAGACAGCTGCTTTTGTACTACTAAGCTGCTAAGCCACACCCCCAATTAGATTCACCCTCTGCTGTGACTCAGTAACTTAAGCTGATACAGCCCCCTTCCTCAGAGAAACGCACAGTGACTTTCTTCTTCTTTTTTTTTTAAACTTAAAATAGATCCCCTTTTTCTAATAAGGTATATGTTTGCTTAATCCAAACAGGTACTAACTCCTGTAAAGATAGAAGTGATTTTATCAGTAAAATATCTGTAGTTCTAGACTGCTATATCCTGCTCTGAAACCAAAGTGTTCTCTTCTGTCAAAAACAGCAGGAAGCTGTAATTGGAGACAGCTGCTTTTGTACTACTAAGCCACACCCCCAATTAGATTCACCCTCTGCTCTGACTCAGTAACTTAAACTGATACAGCCCCGTTCCTCAGAGAAACACGCAGAGACTTTCTTCTTTTTTTTTTTTACTTAAAAGAAACCACATTCTTCTAATAAAGTATCTGTTTGCGTAATCCAAACAGGTACTAACTCCTGCAAAGATAGAAGTGATTTTATCAGTAAAAAATAGTTCTACAGTGTTGTATCTTGCTCTGAAACCAGTGTTCTCTTCTTTCAAAAACAGCAGGAAGCTGTAATTGGAGACAGCTGCTTTTATACTACTAAGCTGCTAAGCCACACCACCAATTAGATTCACCCTCTGCTCTGACTCAGTAACTTAAGCTGATACAGCCCTCTTCTTCAGAGAAATAGTGATTTTCTTCTTTTTTGTTTTACTTAAGAGACCCCTTTCTTCTAATAAAGTATTTGTTTGCTTAATCCAAACAAGTACTAACTTCTGCAGAGATAGAAGTGATTTTATCAGTAAAAAATCTGTAGTTCTAGACTGCTCTATCTTGCTCTGAAACCAAAGTATTCTCTTCTGTCAAAAACGGCAGGAAGCTGTAATTGGAGACAGCTGCTTTTGTACTACTAAGCTGCTAAGCCACAACCCCAACTAGATTCACCCTCTGCTCTGACTCCGTAACTTAAGCTGATACAGCCCCCTTTCTCAGAGAAACACACAGACTTTCTTTTTTTTTCTATACACTTAAGAGACCCCTTCTTCTAATAAAGTATCTCTTTGCTTAATCCACACAGGTACTAACTCCTGCAAAGAAAGAAGTGATTTTATCACTAAAAAATCTGTAGTTCTAGACTGCTGTATCTTGCTCTGAAACCAAAGTGTTCTTTTCTGTCAAAAACAGCAGGAAGCTGTAATTGGAGACAGCTGCTTTTGTACTACTAAGCAGGGGTTGTCCTATGTTCTTATTTTGGGTGTGTGCAAATATCATGGATTTTTTTTTTTTTTTTAATTTAGTACTAGCCTATGTTGAAGGAACCAGGATTCAGCTTCCCTGAAAGATTTCTGGAGTGCCAAGTGGAGGGCTACAGGGTCAGTGTGAGAGCTATAGAGGACGGCATCATCCGCATACAATAGTAGTTTCCTGGAGCAAGCCTTGGGCAGGGAGTTGAGGAACAGGGAGAAAAGTAGTGGGCCAAGAATAGAGCCCTGTGGGACCCCTGACCTGACTTGGAGGAGGGGAGGACAGGGTGTGGGCAGTCCTGACTGTCTGGGTTCTCTCAGGTAGCTGGCAAACCAGCCAAGTGGTCTCAGGGGACAGGCCTATCTGAGCGAGAAAATCCAGGAGTAGTGTGTGGTGCACCGTATCAATGCCTTAGAATGGTCTATGAAGACAGCACCAGCAGTGTGTCCAGAGATGTGTGGAGGCCGTTTGTAAATTCCAAGAGGGCTGTGGTGGTACTGTGGTTATGGCGGAAGCCATGCTGTTCAGGATACAGGAGGTTATATTTGGAGAGGTAGTCCGTTAGCTGGATGGCCATAATTTTCTCCAAGGTTTTTGAGAGGGGAGGCAGGATTGAGATGGTGCGGTAGTTCCTAGGCAGGATGTGGTCACCGCTTTTAAGGATAGGTGTGATGAGGGCAAATTTCCATTTAGTGGGAAACTGGCCCAGCGATAGGGAGCGATTCAGAAGCATTTGTGTGTGTGTGGGGGAGAACTTCATTGAAGGTGAATCTAAGCAGTTTATGGTCTAGCGTATCACTGCTGAAATGAGATTTGCTGAGGGCCTTGAGTAAAAGTGGGTCAGCTTCACGCTGAGAAATTGTTTTAAAGCGCAGTGGTGGGGGTGGAGAGGGAGCAGTGTGGTATTGGGGGGTGGGAGAGAAGAAGTTAGGGGGGAGAACACCAGTAAGGTTGGAGAAGGAGTCATTAAGTGTATCTGCAATCGGGGCAGGGTCTGTGGTGATAGTCCCATTGGCCTTGATTTGGGAGGAAGGTGCAGTGGAGGCTTTGCCACTGAGCTCTTTGAGAGAGTCCCAGAACTTGTGACCCGAGCCCGATGTGGCAGTTAGCAAGGTTTTGTACGAACATACAAATGTGCCGGCAGAAACAGACCACCCGGTCTATCTAAGTCTGCTTGAGTGTGCAGCTAGCACCCCTAGTTTGTAATACTCCACCTTTGCCTTACGAATACTCCAGGTACATTTATTGCGCACTTCTTAGTAGCGCTGCCTATTCTTTTTGATAATAAGGTTCAGGAAGCTGATCTGGGTATGCCTCAGTGAGACACTATATAGATGCATAGAATTTGTTGCCAGATAAGGACCACTAGGCCCATCTAGTCTGCCCATATTTCCTACCTTTTATTTATGCTGCAGACTGTTGATGATCTGCAGCTTTTCCTCTCCTCCCTGTCTCCAGTGTTCCCTTGTGTTTGTCCCATGACTTTTTGAATTCCTCTATTTCTTAAATTGCTGTTGCTTGCTTCCAGAAATTTTACCAACTTAAAATGTTTGTCCTCCCTTCCATGCCACGTAAACCTTCGCCTGAGGTCTGTTGTGCTGAGAAAAAAAAAAAAGAATTCTTGATGTAATTTTGAACCACATCTTTTTCCCATTTGCCCAGGTAGAGGTTGGCCTAGTCTGGAGACAAGCCAGCTTCCATTGCTGCATCCTTTTTCTGTAAAAAGAAATCTTCTTTGTAAAAGAAGGTAATTAAATTCTAATACAAACTGTGCCAACCTTACCAGGATATCTGTAAGTGGGTAATCCTAGAAACACAGAAATTTGTTGGCAGACAAAGACCCCATGGCCCATCTAGTCTGCCTGATTCCCACCCTCTGGGAAGACCTCTTTCCCCTTCCCCCATTCTCTAGCTGCCTCCTGTTGGTTAGGCCCATGTATGTATCCAAAGCTCTTTTAAATTCGTTCACTGAATCAGCCCCCACCACCTGTCCTGGCAGTCTGTTCCATGCCCATTACCTGCTCAGTAAGGAATTTCCCCCTGATGTCATCCCTAACTCAGCACCCCCCTCCAGTTTGAATGAATGTCCCCTAGTGGATTTGTTCTCACTCATTCTGAAGATGCTGTCAGCCATAACCCTGTTTATGCCTTGCAAGTACTTGAATGTTTCAGTCATATCCCTTCCTCTCCTCCAGTGTGTACAGGCCCAGCTCACCCAATCTTTCCTCTTATGATTTCCACTGCAGCCCCCTCACCATTCTGGTAGCCCTTCTCTGGACCCTCTCCAGCCTGTCCTTGTCCCCTTGTAAGTATGGCCTCCAGAACTGTACCCCATATTCCAGTTGTGATCTGACCATGGTCTTGTACAATGGCATGATCACTCCCCCTTCTGCAGCTGGAAAAACCCCTCCCTGTGCATGCCAACATTTTGAGTGCTTTCCCTGCTGCCCTGTCACACTGACTTTGAACTTTCAGGCTGTCTGAAATAGTGATTCCCCAGGTCCCTTTCCTAATCCGTTACACCCAGTTACCTCCCCCCAGTCAATATTTTGCCTTTGGGTTTTTACACCCTACATGCATAATTTTTCATTTCCCTACATTGAATTGTAGCTGCCACCTTATCGACCACTCCTCCAACCCTGCCAGATCCTTTCTCATATTTTCCACCCCCTCCCCGTCATATCAGTCAGATTACAGATCTTCATGTCATCTGCAAACAGACACACCCTCCCATGTAGATCCTCCCTAATGTACCCAATATAAATGTTGAAAAGTGTGGGTCCCAGCACTGACCCCTGGAGAACCCCACTCATCACCCTTTTCTCTTTGGAGTGCACCCCATTTACCACAACCCTCTGTGTCCTCCCCTCTAGCCAGTGTTCTACCCATTTTGTGAGCTTGCTTCCCACACTCAGACTGCCCACTTTGCCTACCAGCCTGTTGTGGGGGATGGTGTCAGAGGCCTTCCTGAAGTCCAGGTAGGCCACGTCCACTGCCCTGCCTCGGTCCCATAGCTCTGTAACCCTGTTGAAGAATTCAATCAGGTTGGTCTGGCAGGACCTACTACATGTGAATCCATGCTGGTTGACATCCAGGAGGCCCTCCGCCTCCAGATATTTTATCAGCCTTTCCTTAATAAGTGTCTCCATTAACTTACCTACAACAGCGGTAAGGCTAACTGGGTGGAAGTTTCCCAGTTCCTCCCTTTTTCCCCCTCTATGCGATGGCACCACTTCTGCTCTTTTCCAGTCCTTAGGAACCCATCCCTTGGCCAGTGACTGATTAAATAACCTCGTGAGCAGTGCCGCCAACTCCTGATCTTACTGCGAGAATGAGCTCCTGCAGCAGACTACACCTTAAGGACTATGCCATCAGGCAGTCGCACTCCACAGCAAACTTCTAGCCAGCAGTACTTAGCTGGTGTCTGCCCTTCACGTCGGTCCACCCACTAAAGTCACCCTGTGTATAAAGGAGGCGGTCCCCAGCCCCTCCTCAGTTCTTTTCCCGCCATCGACCCATGCATTTCGGCTGTTTGGACGCCTCGATGCATCTGTTAACCACCATCTTTAGCCTTCTAGTTCATAAGTACCTATTTTTCTTCTGTAATTCGTTTTTCCAAACCAGTTCGTCGTCTCCGTCTTCCTCATTACAGCGACGGAAATCCAAGTGTCCATGTGGGTGGCAGGTTCCAGCAAAAGACGATCACTCCCAGTGTGTCTTCTGCCTGGGGCCTGACCACAACGTGGAAGCCTGCCCAGCCTGCAGTAAATTTAATCAGTGGACCCGCATCCATCACTGCAGGACTCTCCAGGCTTACGTTATAGAGCCGCAGCTCACTGCCCTTCAACACCCGTTGAAGGCCAGCTCCTCAGTCTCCAGGTCACTGACTTCCCATAAGGAGAAGCATTCAGGAAGGAAGCACCAGCACAAGGAGCACAGTAGGTCGGAGTCTCACTCCAAATCACCTCACTGCAGAGACAAGCTTTCCGGTTCGCACTCTAGCAAGAGAGCGGACTCTCCACCCCTCGTCAGGTCCAACTTCCTCCGGCCTGCCGTTGGTGAAGGCTCCTGCCCTTGCCCTCTCAGCGGGCGGCAGCTCTTTTGAGCAAGGGCCTTCAGGTCCCTTCCTAAGCCTTAGGCCCTTTCAGTAACCATCGGGGCCTAAGGCTGGGACTTCAGCCGATAAGGTTCCGGTTTCTTCTTCCTACTTTAGCTTGTCATCGCCAGCAGTTGACAGGCGCATTCAAGGGAATGCTCCTCCCAAGACAAGTCAGCAGCGGTGGCAAAAAGCCTGACGCAGGTCTCGGATGACCAGTCTTCTGACAGGCGGAAGGACCAGAGGCAGACGCCACAGGTTAAGGCGTCAGGCGACCAGACGTCGGTGACAACTACTTTAATCCAGGCACCCACCGGTCCACCGCCTCAGAATCCGAAACCAAGGCTGCCGTCTTCGAAGGATTTTTCAGCCTGACGATCAGGTGCCTATCGACACAGTGAGAGGCCATACGTCCTCTGTTCTGGTTCCCGACGACCAGGCATCAGGGGACCAGATGACGGGCGACCAGGCAACAGGCCTTAACATAACGTTGAGCCCTGAGGAACGCCCGAGGTAGATGCCGGGGCCCAGCAATCCTCCAAAGACTCCCACGGAACCTAAGGGTAGATCATCCCCGCAGGTGCCCATGGTTCCCCTAGTGGGTGTAGGGCAGCTGTTCACATCCTGGTGAAACACAGTCAAAGGGGATTTGCTAAAGAAAAATGCCCCCTCACCTCCTTCACCACCACTACAGCCTCCCACACCGATTCCGGACCCTTGGCCATCGTTTCCGCTCTTACCCAGGAGTCCAACTCCACCAGGGTCAGACCCGGAACATTACAGATGCAGGGGCAGGCATTGCCTCTCTTAGTCCAGGTCATCTTCCTTGGACGACAGGAGCAGTCGCAGGCACAGGCACAAGCGTTCAAGGTCAGCCTCCTCTTCCTCCTGTAGAGGCCGCCCTTATTCCTTGGACTCCTCTTCCAGGGATTACTCCCCAGAGCCAGAAGGTCCCTGCAATTCACCCAGGTCTCCCCCAGATGACCCAGCCTTCACAGATGTGTGATGCATCACCTCCGGTTCCTGAACCAATGGGACACGGCGGAATTGGATCCAGAGAGGAAGAGACTCCACACCTTTGTCCCCCCCCCCCACCACCATGGTTCCTCCTTTGCAGGACTTAACCAAGCTGGCTTGGGAGCATCCTTCCTCTTTCTCAGTGGTCCCCAAGAAGGTGGACAGACTCTATAAGCCGCCTAAGGCTGAACCCTTCCTGGGAGAGAATCTGAGAGCAGATTCCATGGCCCTAACTGCAGCACATGGTAAGACCAAGCAACCTAAATATATGAGCTCACAACCCCCCCGGCAAGGAGTCTTAAGAAATTGGACCAGTTTGGGTGGAGAGTCTACGCTTCTTCCACCTGTTTCATATGGTTTTTGAATTTTCTAGCACACGTGTTGCTTTACCAAAAATCTCTTTGGAAGAAAGCTCTGGAGCTAGCCCAGAAGCAGCCTGAAGACCTGTCCTGTATGGAGTTTCTGGATGTCCTTCAATCTGGACTGGACGTAGGGAAACGTGTTGAGGGCATACTACGATTCAGCGGACAGAGCCGCTCAAGCTGCAGCCACCGCGATCTGCCTTCGTTGTCACTCCTGGCTGAGGGTATCCAGGTTTAGATAGGACCTCCAGGATTCCATTCTGGGTGCTCCTTTCCACCACGGGTCCGTCCTCTTCGGAGAGGAGGTTCAAAAAAATCATTACAGATTTGCAGGACTCTGGGAAGGTGGTGCAATCCTTTCATCACATGTACCGGTTGGACCCGCAGCAGCCCAAGCGTAGGCCATTTTGGCGCGTGGGTACCAACAGACAGAGAGGCCAGTGGCCCAGAGGTCCTTTCAAGTAAAAGACTCCCTCACAACCATCTGGGAACAGCTGGCCTAGGAATGCCAAATCCTCCCAGCTCTTGCTGCCCAGCCCAGCCACCCGTGCATGACTCACTGCCAGCCACCCCGCCTCCAGCGGATGAGATGGGGAGGCAGTGGGGTGTTGGTTCTCCCTCTGCCTAGACGGGTGGACCAACATTACAACAGATGTTTGGGTTCGGGATAGCATAGAAAAAGGTTATATGCTGGAGTTTGCTGTACTCCCCCCAGACAATCCTCCAGCCCCCTCTCGATACTCCCTGACCCACACAGCCCTCATCAAGGAAGAGATTAATGCTTTGCTTTTAAAACAAGCCATTGAGCCTGTTCCTCCCTCCCACTTCTTCTTAGTTTCCAAGAAGACGGGGGACCTAAGGCCCATACTGGACTTAAGCCAGCTGAACCAATACATTGAATACAAGAGATTCAGGATGGCGACCTTACCCGGTCTGATCCCCGTGCTAAATCAGGGGGATTGGCTATGCTCCTTGGATATGCAAGACACATACCTACACATACCGGCGTTTCCAGCTCACCAGAGATATCTGAGGTTCGCCTTTCCGGGGAATCACTACCACTTCCGGGCTCTGCCTTTCGGTCTCTCCTCAGCTTCAAGGGTGTTCACCAAGTGTCTTGCAGTAGTGGCAGCTGCTTTAAGGAGGTAGGGTCATTTAGTCTATCCTTACCTAGATGATTAGCTCCTAACTTCCCCCTCCAGGTCGCAGTTAATTCGCACCCTCTTGGATACATTCCTAATGTTCCAGCAGCTGGGGATAACCGTCAGTCTCTCACAGTCCTGTCCCTGGTCCTGTCAACGTCTGCATTACGTAGGGGCCATTCTGGACACACAGCACGGAAGGGTGTTCCTCCAGCCCGACGGGGCCAGTTGATTGAGAGACCGGGCCTCTATAATAGTTACGTCCAACAGAGTCACAGCAAGGATTATGTTGCAGCTTCTAGGGCACATGGCGGTGGCCATACTCCCGGTACCGATGACACACTTGCATATGAGAGTTCCCCAGTGGAACCTCAGGGTTCAATGGGACCAGAGGTCTGACGACCTTGAACATCCCATAGGTGTGTCGAGGACTGTTTGACAAACAACTATCGTGGTGGCTGACTTCTCCCAGTTTAGAAGCGGGAGTCCGGTTCCATTCGGATTCACCGAGCCAAATCCTAACCATGGATGCATCGGGTCTAGGATGGGGAGCTCACTTTCAGAATCACCGTACCCAGGGCACATGGTCAGACATAGAAGTGTCCCTACACATCAGTTTTCGGGACAGTTTGAGGAAATTACAGTGACACTGTTCATGAGCAGAGGTCCTAAAATGCCTGTGTTGAAAATTTGGTGCCGAAAGTCCATAAAATGACTGTGTTACAACCGTGCGTTACGCAGTTTCCACGCACCTTTATAACTTCGCAAATTTGCAATATTTCCATGCCAGATTTTCAACGCTGGCATTTTTTCACACCTCCTTATGAACAGTACAGCTGTGATTTTTCACATCCTGCTCCAAATGTGTTTCTGCACCTGTGGCGCACAATGGCGTGGTTGCTGTGGGAAATCAACTTTTGGGACAGATTAGCAAAATCACAGCATCACTGTTCATGAGGGGAGGTCCCAAAATGCCTGTGTTAAAAATGTGGCTAACAAACTCCCCAAAATAATTGGGTTACGGACGTGTGTTGCACAGTTTCTATGCATGCTCATGACTTCACCAATTTTTCATAGTTTCACACCAGATTTTCAAAGTTGCCATTGTTTTTACGCCTCCTCATGAACAATACAGTTGTCATTTTCCACATCCTGCCCAAAATGTGTTTTCGTCCCTGTGTCGCCAAATGGCATAGCCACTGTGCAAAACCACCTTTCAGCTAACAAACTGATTGTGCCTCTTTTCATGAGGTGAGCTCACAAAAAGCCCTTTAGAAAATTTGGAGTGAAAATACCAACACACGCCTACGGTGTTAGGGTTTCCAACTGTAGCACCCCACCCTGTAGAGACTGACAGGCGTCAGGGGTGTGACTT
This sequence comes from Neoceratodus forsteri, assembly GCA_016271365.2. Lineage (NCBI taxonomy): Eukaryota > Metazoa > Chordata > Ceratodontiformes > Ceratodontidae > Neoceratodus > Neoceratodus forsteri. The sequence continues at coordinate 1,099,004,480 of CM057458.1, read as the reverse complement.
GGGATTATCGGCTGTAATGCTCACGCCATCCACCCCACCCCCACCCCACCCTCCAGCCATGTGACAGGCATCGTGGGTGCCTTGCACTGTTCGGCCACACAGTTCAACCCATTTTCCTATACTGCACCCACCTCAGTGTATTTCCTTCTGGAATGGGGTTCATATAACGCCCAAAGACCTCAAAGCACACCACAACACTTGTCAGTGTCTACAGGGTAGGGTGAGGTACAGTGCCATGACCGTTATAGCTGACGACCCAAAGGCACACCCAAATGCCTGTCAGTCTCTACAGGGTCGGGTTGGGGTGGTATCACTTCAATACTTCACTGCCATTCCTATTATGCATCTCTAACTCCAACAGTACCAATGCCAGTGCCAGCGAGACAACATTCGGCATTGACAAATGCTTGTTTTATTGGCAACCACTGCTAATCAAGTTCTGAAAACTGTTGTGCCTTACTGAATCCTTTCTTCTGTGGTTTGCATTGCTTGTTTATTTTGAAGACCTCCCCCACTCTAGGCAAAATTTGGCTTTATAGCTGCTAGGATAGTGGAAGGACAGACTAGATTGACCTTTGATCGTATTTGCATCCTGTTATACCTACAATATGTACCTAAATCTACCATGACGTTCAAGCATGCTGTGGTTTAACTACTGTGTACAAAATGGCTGTATGCAGCAAGTATACTGTGGATGCACGCTCACTCTCCCTTCACGCACGTATATCCATAAACATTTTTTTTATTCTCGTAGGTAACACAACAAGACGTGAGGAAAGAGAATCCATTACAGTTTAAATTTCGAGCAAAGTTCTTTCCTGAAGATGTGTCTGAGGAACTGATCCAGGATATAACGCAAAGACTGTTTTTCCTGCAAGTCAAAGAAGCAATACTAAATGATGAAATCTATTGCCCACCAGAGACAGCAGTTTTGCTGGCTTCATATGCTGTCCAAGCTAAATATGGGGATTATAACAAGGAAATCCATAAAACAGGCTATCTGGCCAATGACAGGCTACTTCCGCAGCGGTAAGTGCAACATTAATTAATGCACTACTTGTACTGTAGAGTAGGCCTCATGCCCACATGGCTGTTTTTTGCTCCAAGGTGTAGTTCTTTGTACGCTGTAGTTTCTAAGCTGTCGGGCAGAAGTAATGAAAAATTGAAGAGACAAGTTTTGAAGTATTTTGTTTTGCTTGGAACTTTCTTGCACTCATAAGTTGTTCTAGCTTTTGTCTTTTAGTGTACTGCTGTGTGTATCAGGGCACCTCTAGTGTTTCTGAAAAGAAAAAAAAAATTGTATCTGGTCTTGGGATGATTTTTGTAACAAACTGTGATCTGCACCAAGTGCTATAAGATGCGATACAATCTTGGATGACTTTGCTGCCTACTAGTGCCTTGAACAAGAAGTGAATGGGGAACTCTCTCCTGAGTTACGCAAAATGTAGCCCCACAACTTACTGCTGTTACTGGACTGACCAGAATAGGCCAGCTAAGTAGCAATATCTCATTTTCTGTAGGACCCCAGTTTTCCTCATTGTTACAGGTGGTGTGCTGAGAAGTAAAGGGTGTCAGCGTGGCTCAGTTGGTAGCACATCCGCCTCTGGACCAGAAGGTCGTGGGTTCTCGTCCCACACCGGGATTGGACTTGCACCTAAAAATCGCTGGCATCCGAGTGCAGTATTGGGGGGTGCTGTACTGCTGGGGTGTACCGTCCTTCGGATGAGACGTTAAACCGAGGTCCCTTCTGCCCATCCTGGTGTTGTCCTGGTGGGTGTCCAGGTGGTAGTAAAAGAACCCAGGGCACTCTTCGCAAAGAGCAGGGAGCTTTCCCGGTGTCCTGGCCAACATTCCCCTTCCCATAAACCGGTTCATGCAATTATCCAGGCTGTGTGTGGGTGATGATGTGCGATATGGCCGCCACCACACATTCAGTCACTTCACTACCAGTCTAGCATTGCTTGTAAAGCACTTTGGGATACTGTGTATGAAAAGCGCTATATAAATGCTGATTCTTCTTCTTCTTCCAGAGTGATTTGCTCGAGTCTGCACAGTGCACATTTGGATATGGTGGTAGGATCTGAACCTGGGTCTGCTGGTCCCAAAGCCTCTGTTGTAGCCACCAGAACATGGTGCCTCCAAAATATTTTCAAACTATTTTTTGTTGTTACATAAGTTTGTGTGGTAAATTTCTTACGTTGGGATTTGCAGAGTTTGGTGAGCTCTCCTAACAGCTTGATTATGGGCCCTGGGAGTACTCCTATAGTTAGGGCCATTACGTAGTTCTATGTTAAACACATTTGTTTTTGAGTGTTCTGTGCCTGCACAAACATGGTTTGACGGATTTGAATGAAAGTTTCAGTATTTGTTGATAGTGACTGAGTCTAGAATATCTGACTGTTTCATGTAAATTGCTTGTCATTTTTATGTTTGCCTTGTACCTACGTACAACAAACATTTTGTTAGGAGAGTGGCTATTGAGGGGTGTGGCTCTGTCAGTCCAGTGCAGAGTGGTCTGTAAGGGGCTAGTCAGTGTCACACCAATTATCAGCCAGGCTGAACATGACAGTATTCTTGCTTTTGCTGGGTGGAAAGTTCGTGCATCTCAAAGGAAAGAGCTGACCCAATCATAAATTGGCTCTTTCCTTTGATCTGCGCTGCTCAGCAAGCACAGCTGATCTGTCATGATCAGGTTGCTGAGGAATTACACCCTGTAAAAAGGAAACCGTCCTTCGATGTCTGTTACTACCCTGTCCTTAACTGTCCCTCCTTCTCACTCGGCACCCCCCCCCCACAAACATAATACTGACACTGGGGGTGCCCAGTCCCCAGTGTTACCACCTTCACTCCCTCCGTGTGCTATCTCATCCCCACCCTCTGTTCCCTGTTCCAGTATGTAGAAGAAAACCCTCCTGCTCCCTCTCTCTGTGTGCTGTCCCACCTCCACCCTCCATTCCCTGTCCCAGTATAGATGGAAAAAAAAAACACCTCCCGCTCCCTCTCTGTGTGCTGTCCCACCCTCCATTCCCCTTCCTGGTATAACAGAAAAAAAAACTCTCTCCCTCTGTGTACTGTCCTACCCCCCAACCTCCGTTCCTCGTCCTGGTATAAAGAAAAAAATGGGGAGAACTTAATGCAGCACCGGAGGAAACATAACACTGACACTGGGCTTGCCCAATCCTCCAGTTTCATCACCTGAAATAAAACTGTCCCTAGGAATTTTTATTTTTTAGCTGTACCCTGTTAAAAGAACATCATCCATCAATGTCTTTTGTTGCTGGCGGCATTAGTCCCCTCACCCAACCCTCCCACTCAGCACCCACTACCCCACGCCCCCTCACAAACATAACACTGACAGTAGGAGTGCCCAATCTCTCAGTGTCGCCACCTGAAATAAAGAAAACCCTCCCTCGTAGTTTTTTTTTTGGTTAAATAAAGCCTGTAAAAAAGAAAAACTTTCATCGGTCTGTTACACCATTACTGTACTGTTCCTCTGTCCCCCCCATCAGACCCTCCCACTCAGCACCCCTCCACTCCTTACTTACCCACTAGGGGTCCAGTGCCGTAATCCTCTCTAGACCGCAGACACGTCTTCACTCTTCAATGCTGGACTGCAAACTGAAGAAATCGGGTATGCAGTTCAATGTATTTCAGTGGAGTTTTGAACTTAGTGGCATAACTTGGTAATTTTTTAGTATTTTTACCCCAAACTTTCAACATGCCTTTTTTTGGGATCCTGCTTCATGAACAATGGCCGTGAAATTAGGCAAATGTGTCCCGAAAGGTGATTTTGCGGTCACTGTGCAAAATCACCTTTCTGGCAGGAGTTAAATATTTTCTCCACCCTTGTTCATAAGGTGGAGTCATAAGAAGACTATGTTGAAAATTTGGTGTAAAAATATTTAAAAACGAGTTATGAGCCTGAGCGTGCCCAGTGGTGCTGAGGGCTGAGGCACTGGATGCCACACCTTACGCTGTGCCTGGTGACCTGGGTTTGGGAATGAGCCGGGGAGGGGGTTGCTGGATTGAGCCGCTGTTTGGCAGCTCTCCTTCCTGGGGGAGGGTTGGGTGCCAATTTGACTAGGGGAGGGCACTGTCAGGTTCTTGGAGGAAGCCGTGTCTCTGCAAGGCTTCCGCCTGACCTTGGATGAAGGGGGGTCCTAGGATTCCATAGCTACTTCCATAATGATGGAAAAACCCCAACCCCCTGCTGTTTCCTGTGATCTCCGCAAGGGAGGATGGAGCGGATGGTTGGCACACTGCCATCGAGCCTCACCAGCAATTTGGGGGGGGGGGGATTTCCCCATATTTAAAAAAAAAAAAAAAAAGGCATGAGCTGAAACTTCCGAATGCAGGCTCATGACTTTGGTAATTTTCAGTATTTTTACCCCAAATTTTCAACATAGCAATTTCTTCACAGCACCTCATGAATGTGACAGCTGTCATTTTTCAAATCCTCGCCAAAACATGTTTTCGCATCCAAAGTGATTTTGTGGTCGCTATGCGAAATTATCTTTCGAGCAAGAATTTAACATTTTCTCCACACTTGTTCATGAGGTAGGGTCATAAGAAGGCTATGTTGAAAATTTAGGGTAAAAATATTAAAAAACAACAAAGTTATTAGCCTACGTTGAAATTTACGAACGTAGGTCTCGTAACGTTGGTAATATTCAATGTTTTGACCTCAGATTTTTAACATAACCATTTCTTCACAGCACCTCATGAATGTGACAAACTGTCATTTTTCAAATCCCAGGCAAAATGTGTTTTTGCACTTGTGGTGGGAAATCACCTTTTGGGCAGGATTTGAAAATGTTCTCCACCCTTGTTCATGAGGTGGGGTTATAAGAAGGCTAATTTGAAAATTTTGGGTAAAAGTATGAGAAAATAAAGTTGACTACATTGCAGTTTTTCAGCGCACTCTCCTGTGATAATTTTCAATATTTTTAACCCAGTTTTTCAACATAGCCATTTTTTCACACCACCTCATGAATGTGACAGCTGCCATTTTTTCAAATCATACCCAAAATGTGTTTCAACACTTGTGCAAAATGACGTTTCAGTCATTGTTTTATAAATAGGCATGGGCAGGTAGTAAAATACCCTACCTTACACACTACCTGCGAGTACCTCCAAACTACCCTAAATTACCCTAATGCAAACTGGGTAGTTGGTTAGGGTCAAGTAGTTAATACTCTAATCATTCTACTACCCTGTTACTCTACCCTGACCATAACAAAAATGTGAAAGACTGCTGTATTACATTGTTTGTTAGGTTTCCATAAATTATACCCATAGCAGGCATTGCTGAAGCAGGTATGAGAGGCGCAGCTACTCTTGATTGAGCCTGCTGCTGTATCCAAAAATGATACCCATGGCAGGTACAAGAGGTACAGGTGCTGTGAGTGAACCTGCTGCTGTTTCCAACAAGTTATACCCATGGCAGGCATTGCTGAGGCAGGTATGAGAGGCGCAGTTGCTATGAGTGAGCCTGCTGCTGTTTCCAAAATTATACCCGTGGCAGGCATTGCTGAGGCAGGTACAAGAGGCGCAGCTGTTCTGATCGAGCCTGCTGCTGTTTTCCAAAAACTGCACCTATGGCAGGCATTGCTGAGGCAGGTACGAGAGGTGCAGGTGCTCTGACTGAGCCTGTTGCTGTTTCCAAAAATCATATCCATAGCAGGTATTGATGAGGTAGGTACAAGAAGCGCAGCTGCTCTGAGTGAGGCTGCTGCTGTTTCCAAACATTATACCCATTGTGGGCATCAAATATAATGCTGATGATTGACAAAACTAACGTATTAACATACTAAAAATCCAGCAGAATAGGCCCAATGGTCTGTCATGTCCGCTCGGTAGCCAGCCACCTAGTGGTTGCTCGCTTTCCCACCCCCAGCCCCCAAGAGGGTCTTCATTGGATTTAGATTCCTCTTGTACATGTCCCACCCCTTCTTGAAGCCCTCCACTGTGCCCTCCTCCACCAGCCTCTTGAGCAGCGCATTCCACAGCTCCATCACCCTCTCAGTGAATAATGCCTCCCACGGTCCCCTATCATATCCCTCCAGTTTCCACTCATGCCCCCTGTTCCCCTTTAGCCTAAACAGCTCCTTGTTTCCGCCTCAGTTATGCCTTTTACATACTTGAAGACTCCTATCATGTCTCCCCTGTCCCTCCTCTCCTCTCCTCTCCTCTACTCCAGTGTGTATATCCCAAGCTCCTTCAATCTCTCATCATAGGTCCTCCCCTCCATTCCATGAATCATCCTGGTCGCTCTCCTCTGAACTCTCTCCAACGGTGCTGTGTTCTTCTTCAGATGGGTTCTGCAGAACTGAACACAGTACTCAAGTTGCAGCCTGACCGGCTTTGTGTAGAGGGAGGATCACCTCCCTCTTCCTGAACGTAAATCCCCTGGCTATGCAGCCCAGTATCCTGTTTGCTTTGGCTGCGGTTCTTCTACTATTTTCAGAGCTATTCATTTTGACGTCTACCACCATCCCTAAATCCCTCTCACCCATTGTGGCTTGCAATGTGACCCTCCCCCTGGGTGTAAACATGGCCTGGATTTCTGACCCCCAAATGCAGTACCTTACATTTCCCACATTAAATTTCAGTCCCCACCTCCTTGACCACCCCTCCAGGGTATCCAGATCCCCTCGGACTACCTCTCTCGCTTCTTCCCAGTCCACCAGTGCTCCCAGTTTGAAATCATCTGCAAAGAGACTTAGCTAACTCCTGACTCCCCTCCCTATGTCTGAGACGTAGGCATTAAACAGGAGTGTCCCCAACACCAAACCTTGAGGGACCCCACTGATTACCTTCCTGGGGAGGAGACTATCCTACTGACCATTACCCTCTGAATTCTCCCCCAAAGCCAATTTTCAACCCACTTCAGCTCCTGTCCTCCCACTCCCATCTCCCTCAGCTTTGCTATCAACCCTTTATGGGGTACTGAATCAAATGCCTTGCTAAAATCCAGGTACAGGACATCCACCGGCCTATGTCTGTCCAAGACCCTCGTCACCCAGTGATGAAACTCTACGAGGTTGGACTGACACGATCTCCCCGGAACAAAGCCATACTGTTTATCATCGTGGTGCCCTAACTCTTCCAGCTGCCTCCCAAGTCTCTCCTTGATAAAGCTCTCCATTACTTTGCCCACCACAGACGTTAGGCTGATAGGCCTATAATTCCCCATCCCCTCCCTAGACCCTCCTTTATGGATAGGCACTACATATGCCACCCTCCAGTCCTGAGGCACCCATCCTGTCTGCAGAGAGATGTTAAAGAGCGCAGGCGGTGGAGCTGCCGGTTCCTCCGCCAGTTCCTTCATAACCCTTGGGTGTAGCCCATCCAGCCCCGGCGCCCTATCAGTTTTTAAATTCCGAAGGGCCTCCTTCACCCTTTCCACTGTGACTCCCCCCGTCCTCCCCCTCATGCATCCTCCCCACCCCTTCTGGGTCAGTCCCTGCCTATACCCTAGCCTGTGTCTCTCCATCCTCTGGTCTCAGACTGACCTCTTGCTTTTTCTGGCTCCTCTTCCCTTCCATCAATCTGTAGGGATCCCCTTTCCCCATGTGCAAAGATTGAGGCAAAGTACTCATTTAGCACTTCCTGCTTCCTGAGCCCATCCCGCCAAACAATTTTAATCCTGTTGATCTGTGTACTCTCTATTCTCTTATGTATCTATAGAATCCCCCCCACCGGATATCCCTAGCCAGGCTTTGCTCCATCCCTGCCTTGGCTCCTCTCACCACTCTGGTGACCCTCCTCTCTTCACTCCTTATCCCCCCTTGAGTGTTTAAAATGTGCATAGGCAGCCTTTTTATCCCTCACCGCCTTCTGCACCTCTCTGGTCCACCAACATGGCACACTTTTCACACGCCCTTATGGGCTCCCTGGATGAGGTGCTTCCTCATCTCCCGGCTGACCTTCAAATGACAGTCAAGCAGGTACAGGATCAGGGAAGGGCGGTGGCCACGCAACAGCTCCAGACTGCCTTGAACATCGGAGAGTCTTGTGCCCAGTCAGTAGCTGCTGCAGTAGCCATATGCCGTAGAGCTTGGCTGCGGATCTCCTCCTTCATGAGGGATACCCAGCACAAGCTGGCAGACATCCCCTTCTTGGGCACCGACTTGTTCGGGCCTGGGGTGAAGGGCCATCTCCAGAGGATCAAGAAGTCCAACACCACCTTGGACTCGGTCATGTCTGCCCAGAAGGACAAAGGTCGCCAGCAACAACGTAAGCCCTTCGGCCCCTGTGGCACGTCTGGCCCAGCAGCACCAGCAAGAGGGTCAGCAGGCTCACGCTTGGCACCCCAAGGCCAAGCCGGCTGCTTCCTCCCGCAGGAAGCCTTGGGGTAAAGGTCCAGGCAGCTCCTTGGCCGGGCCTTCCTTCAAGCCTGCCCAGTGACAGGTTGAGGTGTGCTGCCCCTAACCTTGTGACTCCTCCCCTGGGTCCCCCCGTGGGGAGACGGCTCAGCCACTTCTTTCTGCCTGGTTCGCTATCACCACGGACCGTTGGGTGCTGGAAGTGGTCGGCAGGGGTCTGCCTCTGGAATTCAAGTGAACCCCTCCTTATCAAGCCGTCGCTCCTCGGGGGACTACCGGTTCCGCAGCCTCATAGCTCTGCTCCTCCAAAAGGAGGTGATCAGCAAGGTGGCAGATCCTCCTCCATGCCCAGGGTTTGTGTCCAGGTACTTCCTGGTCCCAAAATGGACGGGGGAGCTGGTGCCCCATTCTCGATCTGCATGACCTGAACAAGTTCTTAAGGCCACGCACCTTCAGGATGGTCACTGTGGCTCAGATCATACCATCCTTGGAGCTAGGTGTGTTTTTTTGCTCTCTGGATCTCCAGGACACATTCTTTCACGTCCCAATCCGTCCGTCATATCGGCGATTCCTCCGCTTCAAAGCAGAGGGATCCCTCTACGGGTTCTGGGCCATGCACTTTGGTCTTTTTCCAGCTCTTCACCAAATGCATGGCAGTGGTGACAGCATTCCTGCAGCATCGAGGGGTCCGGGTGTACCCTTACCTGGATGACTGGCTGATAGCAGCCCTCTCCAGGTTGGAGGTGGAGCCGTCCAGAGATCTGGCCCTCCAGGTCCGCTCTGTAAAATTGGTCTCCTGATCAGCGAGGCCAAATCGGAACTCGTACCATCGCAGGTGATTCATTTCATCAGGGCAGAGCTCGACTCTCTTCGAGCCAGAGCCCGACTCCCGGCGGATAGGGCAGAGGTCCTTTCCTCTTTGCCCAGTCATTTCTGGTTGGGCAGTTGCGCCGTGCCCGGGACTTAGTGCGCCTTCTGGGTCTCATGGCAGCTTGCACCAGCGTGGTCTGTTGGGCCCACTGGCATATGCATCCTCTGCAATGATGGCTTGCCCACCAGTGATCACAGCGCTCCGGTCCTTTGGACCAGCCAGTAACCATGACCCAGAAGATGTGGGATGGCCTGCAGTGGTGGTCATCCCAGCTCATCTGCAGGAGGGTATTCCGTTTGTCCACCCCGAGCCGACGTTCATTCTTATGACCAATGCCTCTTTGATGGGTTGGGGTGCCCATCTGGGGGAGCTCCGGGCCCATGGCCTCTGGGCCTCTCAGGAGTCTTGATGCCACAAAAACCTGCTGGAGCTTTGAGCAGTTGGACTAGCCCTCACCACCTTTGCTCCGTTTGTACGGGGTCAGGTGGTTCAGGTCCAGACAGACAACATGAGTATGTACTGTCTCAAATGGCAGGGCGGGACGCACTCCTTGCCTTTGTGCAAGGAAGCTCTCTACATTGGAGGCGGATCTTCTAGCCATCCATGTGGCAGGAGCCTCGAACAGTCTGACCGATGCCCTCAGCCGGGTAGGCGCTGCATCTCACGAGTGGTGTCTCCAGCCGGAGGTAGTTCAAGACCTGTTCTCCCATTGGGACACCTCTCAGGTGGACCTGTTCGCCTCCAAGGAGAACGCAAAGCTGAGGCTGTTTCATGCCCGCCCCCCTCAGCAGGACTCGCTGCAGGGGGGTGCCTTCTCGAGGCTGTGGACCCCGTGCCTCTTTTACGCCTGCCCTCCATTTCCCTTGATCCACAAGGTGCTTCATAACCCTCGGGTGTGCTTGTATTCTTTACAGTGGACAAGAAGGCTGTGCCCATCCCAGTGGTGCAGGTGAAGCAGGAGCCAGGCACTAGTGCTAGACGTAAGTGTTACATAAAAAGTATACAAATGGCATGTGCTGCAAACTGGATTATTATAATAGTGACATCTACATACTACTCTAAATGATCAGCTACCAGAATTACTGCACCTTGTCCTCTTCGCCTTGAGAAGCACCTACGGTATGCTAACTGAATCAACAAACATCATAACTTATTGTGTATGCTTCAGAAACAATATTATGTGACTGTTACGGCACAGTATATAGTCGTTGCTGCAGAGGACAAATTGTTTACTGAATATGCTATTCCTCAGTGTTTAAGATGTATCTGATGCATTGTGCATCGTAAAACAAAAGTCACATGTTGAGAAATGCAGAGTTTGTACATTTATTTCACGAGTACTTAAAACATGAACTGTTGTTTTGACATTGTACAATTTAATGCTGTGAAAGATAACTGAAGAATGTCTTTTATTGCATTTATTATTTTGATATCATGTCCCTTGTTATAATATGGAGAAGTGACGTCTTATTAAAACAGTGGCAGATACCATTGCGAATTTTGATATTGAAATGGTAGACATTAGAAATAACATACGATATTAACATCATACATGCTTCTTTAGTCTTTGTAATAAACAGGTACAGCATAAAAGACAGTGATATGTAGCCATGTTCCATGACACAAGCCATTCGAAACGATGCACAGGTGTGACTTCTCCCACCTGTCATGGAAGACCGCCTTCTTGGTGGTTATAACATCAGCCAGAAGTATGGGAGAGCTCCAGATGCTTTCCATCGAGTCTCCTTATTTGGTCTTCCACAGGGACAAGGTTGTCCTTCTCCCCCACCCGAAATTCCTTCCGAAGGTGGTGTCGGAGTTTCACCTGAATCAAGTGTTGACTCTGCCGGTGTTCTACCCCAGTCACACCTCGGAGGCCGAATGTAGTCTCCATACTTTGGATCCTAGAAGAGCGCTCGCTTATTACAAGGAGCGGACGGCTGAAGTTCAGGGAGAGGTTCGCCAGTGGTTTGTCACCTATGCTGAAGCTGCACATGGCAGACCTGCAGTCAAGCGGACGATAAGCAGGTGGGTCACCTCCTGCATTAGACCTCTGCTATAGGTTGGTGGGCATGGAGCCACCCAAAGGGATGAGGGCTCATTCTACCCGCCATCCGCTGCTTCGGTGGCTGCTTCTAGGGATGTCCCTATCTAGGAAATCTGCAGGGCTGCTACCTGGAAGTCAGCACACACCTTTATTGCCCATTACAACATTGACCTAAAGTCGCACCGGGATGCTGGTTTTGGGACCTCGGTTTTCCAGTCCTTATTCCCCAAGTAGGTATCGGGGGTGCATGTCTTGCCTCCCTCCTCCCAGAGAACTGCTAGGAGTCTGCCAAACAGTGTTAGTCAAGTGGTCACTTTAATTTGTTAAAATCTCAGTTGTAAATGTTATTAAAATGCACAGAAAAAAACGCCCCTATTGAAATCAATGGAGCGCGCACATGCAGCCTTTGTTTTCTTACATCACAATACAGGGCTGCATGTACCTGTGTAGGGGCGTGTCGGCGAGTTCAGGAAATGGCTCCTTTTTTATCGGGGAGCTATTTACGAGTGAAATAACTTTTTAACAGGGCTGAGATACGTGGATTTAATACTACCCATCAGTTCTGCCAAGGGTGAGGTATCATTTGTGTTTTGGGGGACTGGAAAATAGGAAAGGCGAGAGCTGCTCTTTAAACTCTTGCCATTCTGCAAGTAGCAGAGTGCTGTCACACTCAGGCTGCAAAAGTGCTGAAGAACTGCAGTAATGTCACTGTTACCATACAGCACCGGTTCCTTTCTGTCTGCAACTGCTGGCCAAAGTCTGGTATCTAACACTTTTGCATGGTATAGATATTACTTTAATCCGTCAAACCGAACCTTTGTTCACAACAATTCTCAATGTTTGTAATGTATTTCTCAGTTTTCTGTTTAAAAGTTTTAACAATTTAGCCACTAAAATGTGTTAATTTCACACCCTTGTATATGACTTGAGCACAAGCTCCTGAAAGAACATCAGACCTATATTTTAAGAGAATGTCAAGTTCACTGCCACCTATGGGACCTCTGTGCTTAGCATGATTGAGTGTTTCTCAAAGTTTCAACAGAGCTAAGTAGCTCTTGCATTTCATCTACTTCTTTTTGAAGTGCTAGTGAGAACCTGGCAAGTGGCTGAAGCAGCTGTTCAAAATACAAAAGGTGTGCCACCATTTGGAATTTCTCTCTCTTAAGCTGGTCTCCTGGGCTGTACGTCCTGATGCTGATCCACAGGCAGGAATCAGACCTCTGCAGCAGGGGACATCCAGTTCTCCACTTCCTGTTCTCCTCAGTTTACTTCCTGCCTTGCAAAGAGCAGGCACGCTGCAGCAGAGTTCTGTCACTGTGGTGACAGGACTGAAGACTTCAGGTCTATAAGTCTGGATAATTTTTATTACACGGACATTTACAGAGAGCAGGAATGGGTGGATCAAGGCAAAGCCCCCTCTCTGCTCTTAGCAGGCCCCATTCTCAGCCATGCATGCTGGACAGACTGGCCCCTCTCAGTTGCCCATAATTCCACTCTCTCCATTTTTCCTCTCCAAGGACTTCATTTCAGTTGCCCATAACAACGCTCTCTTGGCATACGGGGGGTACCGGCCTCAGCCGTGCTAGCTGGACAGACTGGCCCTCTCAGCGTCCTCGTTGCTGCCACAAGCTGAGCAAGCATCCGAGCAGAGAAGGGCAGCCTTTTCCCGCGCGAAAAGCCTCCCATGTTATCGGTCTTAGCGGCGCTGCCGCCTCCCGACACACAAGTCGGGTCAGAGGATAGTATGGAATTATGTGCAAAAAAGGGGCTTAACGGACTTAGCGGCGCTGCCCCCCCCCAAAAAACACACAAGTCCGGTCAGAGGATAAATGGAATTGTATGCTGAATTGGGTAGACTAAGGCAGCGGAGGGGATGCTACACTTGGAGAGACTGAATCCAGGGCGGAGAGCCTCAGACCGAACCCAGGTCACAGTAGCACTTCCCATTGGTAGTACCGAGGCCCTCGGGCTCCCAGCAGCTGGCGACGCTACTCGCAGGCAGCGCACAGTTTGTTGTTGAGCACCCGGAATGACTTCAGGTTCATCGGAGGCCATTACCGCTGCTCAGGCCATCAGATCCACCACTGTGGTAGCAGTGTGCTCAGGCCATCAACGAGCTCCTGGGATTTTCAGCTTGTCGACGGAGGCCTCATTAAGCTAGCGGCTCGGCTTTTAGGCTACCCAGACAATTTTTTTCCAGGGGCAAAGGTGCCTTTAGGGAGCATTTCTTCCCGTTGATGAGCGCTTTGGAGGGATCAGCTCGTTGACGGAGGCTGCGTGGAACACAGCTAGTCAGGCGGCAGTCTGCCCGGGCCATCAACAAGCTCCTTGGCCTCTCAGCTCGTAGATGGGGACCTCATTCAACTTGCGCCTCTACTAACCGGTCTCTTAGTGGCACAGCCCATCAATGAGCACTGGGTCAAAGGCTCATCCACGGAGTCCCTACCAGGAGCGAATGGGGGAGACTCCCACAGGCGATTTATGGCAGGCACTCCCTGCACTTTTAGGGGCAATGGCCATAGGATAGCACTTTGGGGGTCCCCCCCCACCCCAATAAAGGACCAACCTGCTTGGGCAGTACAGCTCGCAAAGGCCTGCAAGCCAGGAGTCCTGGTGACCTCACATTGGAGTTTAATTTTCTGCTCCCAGTGTCCTCACATTGGAGTTTTAAATTTCTGCTCCAAACCCTTTTTTGGATCTGGGAACCAGACCACAATGGAAAATCAGTTTCAAGATGTGGGTCCTATCCCCTAGCACATGGATTACTAGATCTCGTGGATTATGAGACTGGCATGGGGTGCACAGTGTACCCGCCAGCAACAAGGGACGACATACCCCCCAGTGTATACTAGGACAAGCCTGGCAGCATTTCTCCTAGACCCACCTCAGTTGCCCTCCAGTGCTGCTCTCTGTTTATCATCTAGAAGGCATGTCTCTAGGTTCACCCGAGTTCGACAGAACATTCAAAAACTAAGCCAGGCCACTGCAGGATGGGCTCTCTGCTTTCGAACCCAGAGCCCCTCGGAACCCCATGGTCAGGCAAGTGGAGGTATCCCTCATACAGGCCATTTAGGCATCCGCAACATCACTCATGGCTATGACAGTCGGTCTTAGTTTTTTCGCATTTGGCCCTATGGCCAATCCCTTCAGGTTAAAAAAAAAAAAAAAATTTGGCCTGGCACCTACTTAAGTTCTTGTGCCTGGCCTAACTGCAGTTCTGGGGTTTGGCTTCGGCTTAGGCAGTAGAGATATGAGAGAAGGCGGTCAGGTGTGCAGGTCACACCATTTTGCTTCTAACTCCGGTTCGCTGCAACCTCTGGCTTCGGGCCTGGCAAGCAGTTGCCTCTGTAAAAGCCAGTTAAAAACGTACCCAGTGAAAGTAATCGTCTGTTTGGCAGAGCCATGAAGGAGACGGTGAGGGATTTCGGGGAGATGGCCAAGGACACATGCCACTTCAAGAGGGATTCCGGGGAGATGACCAAGGTGCACATGCCACATTAAGAGGTGGGGGCCAATCTTCAGGCTCTAGATGCCCTTCTTCGTTATCAACGTTACCTTAAGGGTTAAAACACTGCCTTCTTGGAGAGGAAACAAGAACATGCTATCTAGGCACATCCTCCAGTAGTGGACAGGTTTTTAATAAACTTTCCATGAATGGGCCCAAACCGAGTCGGGCTGAGGGGTCGTAGACATTACCAGCATGAGTCTCCTAATACAAGTCCCACCCCACCCCCACCATCTTCACTGGCAACCCATCTGAAAGACAGGCAACACTAGGCCAGTCCTAGATCTCAAATTCCCGAATAGTTTTGTTCGCAGCAGACCCTTCAAGGTGGAAACCTTGTCACGAGTAATCAGGGCATCGCAAAAAGGAGATTTTCCGGCACCCATATATCTGCAAGATGCCTATTTGCATATTTCCATGCAGTAATGGCACATGTACTATCCCAGATTCAGAGTGGGAGAGCAGTACTTCCAATTCAGACTCTACCATTGCGGTCTTCTCAGACCCATGGACAATATTTAAGGTGCTAGTAGTGGTTATAGTCCACTTAAAGGCCCCACGGCTCAACCAAGCATTACAGGCAGTGGCAGAGGTAGTCAGGTCCCTTATGGCACATGGTTTTCCCATCAACTGGAGAAAGAGCTCCCTAATTCCAGACCAGACCTTGATCCTCCTGGGGGACTCGCATCATGACACAAGGTTTCTCCCCCCAAAAACTAGATTATGGGATCTGTAATTGCTCATCAAGGAGTTTTGCAAGCTCCTCAGCTGCCTTTTTTTTTCACACAGCTCATTAAGATGATTAAGCCCTTCCTCCAGGGACGGTCT
The DNA here is from genome assembly GCA_016271365.2 of Neoceratodus forsteri. NCBI lineage: Eukaryota > Metazoa > Chordata > Ceratodontiformes > Ceratodontidae > Neoceratodus > Neoceratodus forsteri. The sequence continues at coordinate 1,098,988,902 of CM057458.1, read as the reverse complement.
TAGAGGTCAGAGGTCATGAAAGGCCACAAGTTAGACCATCCGCACTAAGTGGAAATTGCGACCAATGCAAGCCTCGGGGGCCGGGAAGGACTCACCTGCATCAGCTGTTGGCACTGGGCGGGGGAATCACTGTTGGACACAAGGTACAGTATAAGTGTTTCTGAGGGGGGAGCAGTAGGCCATGCCCCGAGACATGCTGAACAGCAATTCCTCAATCAGGCCAGCCTGATTTCAACTGACAATCTGACAACGCTGACATACACCGACCATCAGGGCAAAATGAGAAGCTCAAAGATACTAAAGGAATCCCTTTTCTTTCAGTGGGTTGAGCACCACTGAGTGATGTTTGTATCGGGACAGGAAAATATCATAGCAGAATGACTCAGTCACAAGGTGGGTCTACCAAGGGACCGCAGCTGAAGGACATTGCCTCCCACATTCCGACAGAATAATGGGGCAGTACTCAAACAGATCTTTTCGCCTGCTGGCAGAACTCCAAGGTAAAGCGATTCTGTTCCATGGCCAAGGATGAACCAGCGGTGACTCAGGACACCTTTTCCCCATCTGTTCGTTCGGCTGTATGCCTTCCTCCAATACCACCCCTATCAAGAGTCCTCCACAAAGTGGCCTTGGACAGGACAGTCATGATTCTAGTCTGCCCCTTATGGTTTTTCCACAGTTAGTTCATTCTTTGGTCAGGGCGACCACCTCGAACATTCAGGTTCAGCCAGGGCATTCTCCATCAAGGTCCAATTCTGCACCCCATTTTAACAACTGGTCTCCCTCTAGACTTGGAAAGTGAGTGGAAAAACTTTCAAGGAGCTATGCGGCACAGCTCCTGTTATTGATATGATGGGGAATTCGTGTGTGTCTCTTCTTCCTCCAAAGTGTATTATAGAATCCGGAGGAAATTTTGGTTCTGGCTTCATTCCAGACACATACAGAACGACACAATATAATTGCCTGTACTACTGCAGTTCCTTTAAGACAGATTGGCAAAGGACTGCAACCAGCCACCTTACAAATTAGAGTTTCTGCACTGGAGATGCTCTTGACGGACCCTGAGGAATTGTTGGGCTCATATCCTCATGTCTGGTAGTTCTTCAGGCTGCAGCATTAAAACATCTTCAATCCAGCAAAGCTGTCACCTTGGAGTCTTAATGTGGTTCTGAAGGCCGTGACCAAGGCCCCATTTAGAGCCTCTCAAGCCATCCATCATGCATCTCAAAATAAAGGTCGCCTTTTTTTTCTCAAAGCTAGTACTCCAGCCAGGACTTTCAGCAAATTAAAAGCATTGCTTGTCCAAGAGCTGTACACTTGTTCATCAGGCTAGAACAGTTCCAGTTTTTGTTTGCCAAAGTTATGTCTCCCCTCTATTACAATAAAGGGTTCATTCTTCCTTCCTTCTGCCCACTCTCTAAAAGCAATGAGGATGGAAAATTTCATACACTAGACCTGGAAAGAGGGAGAAAAATGTACATTAAGAGAGAGGATGCTATTCACAAAACTTCAGCTGTGTTCATGCCAGCTAAAGGAGAGGAAAAAAAATTTGGGGCAGCAAGGATTCAATAGGCTCTATAGCCAAATGGATTCTGTCTGTCACCTCTACGGCTTATGATCCGGTCAGAGTAACTTGCCTGGCCCAGTGAGAGTCCACGGCCCCCTTCGTGGGCGTGATTCAGAGAAGCATCGACAGTACACTCACACTGAGTGGCCTTTTGATTGATCCATTCACACACACTAGCAAAAAAAAAAGTTCTCTTTGGAGGGGATGTCCTCGGCAGAGGCATCCTTTGGCCGCAGAGTGTTTCAAGTGGCGGTGAACCCTTAAGGGCTCTTGACATTCTTTCCACCAGGAACATCTGGGGACGTACTGCTTTTGTATATACCAGGAGTAAGGAAGCCCGGAGACCAGCTTAGGAGAGAGAAATCAAAATTTAAATACCTGTAAATTTTCTTTCTCAGATGACTGGTCTCTGGGCTTCGGATTCCCTCCCAGAAAGTATATAGTTGGCTGGCCTCACGGCCATATATGCCTTAAAATTCTTGTTTTTTGTTCCCAAGTTCTTGTAGTATTACCACATTGGACTGCTTTAGGAAGAACTGAGGAGAACAGGAAGTGGAGGGCTGGATGTCCCCTGCTGCAGAGGTCTGATTCCTGCCTGTGGGTGAACATCAGGAGGTACAGCCCAGGAGTAAGGAAGCCCGGAGACCAGTTTAGGAGAAAGAAAATTTACAGGTATTAAAATTTCGATTTAGTCATAATTTGCAACACTCTCTTGGTTTGGGCCTAGTCATGAGTTGGGTCTGCGGCTATAGATTCTAAATGGGCACAAATTACAGGGAATGATTTGGTAACAGCACGGGTGGCAAGAAGTTAATGCTGCACCCAACATGTGCCATGGGCTTTCTTGGGCTTTTCAGCTGACATCTCCATGGCCTGGGCAAGGGACCGTAACTCTCTGAGTCTCTTAGGACTTTTCTGATAGAAATAAAACAGTTTGATCAGAAAGGTTGAAACCTCGTTGAAATAGATGTTCTAGGGACATGGATATGTTGTTCATCCACACTCATTGGCAGGTATCCTTGCCGCTTTAAATCTTGCCGGAAGGTCTTCAAGCTTGCTCCTCCCACCCACCCGGGTGGTATAACTCTCGGCTCCGCCCCATGACGCCAGATCTTCCTTACCGCTTGAAGCTCAGGTTCCCTCCTTACGCTCTGCGTTGAGACTGGTTCCTATTTCTCGTTTCGATTTAAAATAAATTTTGCGAAAAGACTTCAGTTCATCCCCGCGGGCCGCGATGGACAAATCGACTCCCGGATTTCGGAGATGCCCATGCGGGCAGAAGATGTCTCGGACGGATCCACACTCCACGTGTGTCTACTGCTTAGGCCTTGAGCACGACCCGCAGGCTTGCGACCTGTGCTCATCTTTCTCGGCCTACGTCCTCGAAGACCGTGCTGCCTGATTGCAACTGGGCCGTCCCGAGAAGCGTTTCCCTCCGGTGAAGTCCAAGGAGGCCCGGTTGGCGGTGTCCGCGGCGGCGGGCTCGGCGGATCAGCTCGAGCGGATGATCGCCTCAAAGAGGAGGCGGTGGCTGATCTTTCCCGGCCGCTGCATTTATCCCGCTCTCTGGGTTCTTCCTACACGCTTCTTTTAAGAAGCTTTGTCTGTCCTCTCCACTAAGGGAGAAGGGCTTACGCCTGCTGGACCTTATTCTCGGTCCAAAAAGAAGGACAGGTAGTCCCTCCCGACGCTTTTGGGAGCGGAAAGGTCCCTCTCCCGAGTCGCCGACTGCCGGGCTTCGCTGACCGCCGGCTTCAGCCACTGGCCTCACGGTGTCCCCTGGCCAGGTCAGTTGGACCGAGACTCCCACCCATTTAAGTCGAGATTTTCCACCTGCTGACGGGCTGTCCTTTAGCAGCCGAGATTCTCTCCCGGTTCCCCGGAGGAGTTGAGGATCCTGTGGGCTCGCCTCAGCCTCCGGTCCCGGAGCCCTCGGATGGACCATCCGAGCCGAAGGAGTGCCGGTTCCGCCACACCTCCTGCACCGACTCCAGAAATTCGGGACTCTCGGTCTCGGTTCAGTCTTCATGGGTCCAGCCGATCCCACCGCCATAGGCGGTCTTGGTCTCGGCATCATGGTAAGCGGCGTCGGCCGTCATTGGCCCCTCCCTCCCGGACGAGGGAGGCTTCATGAATTACCGGGACGGTACGAGACCTTATGTTGCAACAGCTTCTTCTGATCGGGAGTAAGCCGACCTCGCCGCCTTCCCCCGCCATTAAGTGGCTTGTCACCGAGCGCCGACACAACCCTCGACTTATCCGAGGAGCCTATACCCAGGCCGGTTGTTCGCCAAACCAGCTGCTCCACCGATTCCGTGGAACCTCCGCCCACAGCCACCAATTAGTCTCACCAAGATTCTCGGTCGGCTAAGGGTGTACCCATCGGTTGTCAGTTACCCTCACTCCCGACCGACCTCGGCAGGTGAAGGGTAACTCAGGCCAGAGGCAGCTCTTCGAGGACTCTTCCGAGTCCGAAGATGATTCCTCCTTTTTCTCCAAGCGACTGGACTTGGAGTCTTTAGGAGGTCAGTCAATGGACGATAGCCCGTCGTCCTTCCTAGGACTGCTTCGGCTCATCTCGGAGTCCACCAGGATGGAGCTCGAACCCGTTTCCAAACGGGCCAGGTATCCCCTCACGGAGATTCTGGACCGAGGGATTCTCCGGACGGAGGCCTTCCGTGGCCGAGGCCATAGTGGGTCCGCACTGGAGCTTTGGCAGCGCCTCTGCTTCCTGCCCTGCGCCTTGCCAGGATGGCTAGGAAGTGTCGCGGTCCCTACCGTTCCTTGTCCGGTTTTTCGGAACACCCTCTGCTGAGGGTTTGGTACCGACAGCGCTTGGCGCAGGCAACGCCAGGGATGTGGACAAACCTCCTGACAAGGAGTCCAAGAAATTGGACCATGTCAGGCTAAAAGTCTACGCTGCGTGCCTCTCTCGGCCTTCATCAGGCCAGTTCAGCCGCCTCATGGCACATTTTTCTCATGCCCTGTTGGGCTCCCTGGATGAGGTCATCCTCATCTTCCCGCCGATCTGCAGACTACGGTTAACAGGTGCGGACCAGGGCAGGGTAGTGGCCAAACAGCAGCTCCAGACTGCTTTGGATATAGGGGACTCATGTGCCAGATCGGTGGCGGCCGAGTGGCTATGTCGGTCGGGCTTGGCTGAGGATATCCACCTTTACCGGATACCCAGCACAAGTTGGCGGATGTTCCTTTTGGGACTGACCTCTTCGGCCCTGGGGTGGAAGGTCACCTGCAGAGGATCGAGAAGTCCAATGCTACCTTGGACTCGGTCTCTTCCGCTCAGAAGGACAAAGGCCGCAAACCGCAGCCTAAGCCCTTTCGTCCTTCTGTGCCCCGGCGCGCCCGGCCCAGCAACGTCAGGGCCAGCAGGCTCGGCCTTGGCATCCCAAACCCAAGCCGCCGGCTTCCTCTAACAGGAGGCAGGGAGGAAAAGGCCCAGGAGGTCCCTCGGCCGGTCCCTCCTCCAAGCCTGCCCAGTGACGGGCTGAGGGTGTCGCCCCATTCCGTCACCTTCCTAGGTCCCCCGGTGAGCGGCTCAGCTTTCCGTTCCGCCTGGTCCGCTGTTACCACGGACAGGTGGGTCTTGGAGGTGGTGGGAAGAGGCCTGCCCTGGAATTCGGCAGGCACCACCATCACTGCCGCCTCTGGGGCTCTGGGTCCCCAGTCCACTGGCTGCCTGCCGAGCCGACATCGCTTCCTCCTCCTCCAGAAGGAGGTGATAGAGAGGTGGCGGACCCTCCTTCAGACCCAGGGTTTGTGTCCAGGTACTTCCTGGTTCGAACGGACGGGGCTGGCGCCCATTCTCGACTTCTACGACCTAAACAAGTTCCTAAGGTCTCGAACCTTCAGGACGGTCACTCTGGCTCAGATAATACCATCCTGGAACGCGCTGTGGTTCTGCTCTCTGACTTGCAGGACGCTGCTTTTCTACGTGCCCCATCCTGCCTGTCTCACCAGGAGATTCCTTCCGAGCGGAAGGATCCTTTCGAGTTCCAAGCCATGCCCTTCGGCTTGTCTCCAGCTCCAGGGTCTTCACCAAATGCATGGCAGTGGTGACAGCATTCTCTGGGGCGCCGAGGGGTCCGGGTGTACCCTACCTGGACGACTGGCTGATAGCAGCTCCCTCCAGGAAGGAGGCGGAGGGTCCAGAGATCTGGCCCTCCAGGTCTGCTCTCAACTGGGCCTCCTTATCAACGAGGCCAAGTCGGAACCTGAGCCAAAGCAGGTGATTCTATTCATCGGGCGCAGCTCGACTCTCTTCGAGCCAGGCGCGGCTCCTGGCGGACAGGGTCGGGGTTCTTTCCTCCTTTGCCCGATCATTTCTGGATTTGACGGTGCCTTCCCTACCGGGACTTCCTGTGCCTCCTGGTCTCATGGCGGCCTGCACCAGCGTGGTCCGTTGGGCCCGCTGGAACTGCGTCCCCTTCAATGGGGACTGGCCAGCCAGTGGTCACAGCCTGCGATCCTCTGGACCAGCTTGTGTCGGTGACTCAGGGATGTGGAAGCCTCCAGTGGTGGACCTGCTCCAGATCATTTGCAGGAGGGCATCCTGCTCGTCCGCCCGAGCCGACGGTCTCTATCGACCGATGCCTCTCTGATGGGTTGGGGTGCCCATCTGGGGAACACCTGGCTCATGGCCCTGGTCCCCACGGGAGTCCCGATGCCATCAACCTGTTGGAGCTCCGAGCGGTCCGCCTAGCTCTCACCGCCTTTGCTCCGCTCCTCCGGGGTCAAGTGGTCCGAGTCCAGACGGACAATACCACACCATGTTCTATCTAAACCGCCAGGGCGGGGCCGCGCCCATGCTTCTTTTGCAAGGAAGCTCTCCGCATTTGGTCACTCGTGCGCAGCCTGGAGGCGGATCTCCTAGCCATTCATGTGGCAGGGAGCCCAACACCCTGGCTGATGCCCTGAGCCGGATAGGGGCTGCATCCCACGAGTGGTCTCTCCTGCCGAGGTAGTACAGCATCTGTTCTCCCATTGGGGCACACCTCAGGTGGACCTGTTCGCCTCAGGGAGAACGCTGGTGAGACTGTTCCATGCCCCCCCTCAGCAGGGCTCACTGCAGGGGATGCCTTCTCGAGGCAGTGGACCCCGGTTCTTTAACGCCTTTTCCCCATTTCCTTGATCCACAAGGTGCTTCTCAAGCGAGGAGGGACAAGGCGCAGGTGATTCTGATAGCCCCAGAACTGGCCTCGCCAGTTCTGGTACCCAGATCTCCTCAGTCTCAGCTCCAGGACTCACGCGCAGCTTCCAGCTCGCCCGGACCTGCTCTCAGTAAATCAGGGGCAGGTGTTCCATCCGGACCTTCAATCCCTGCACCTGACGGCCTGGTTCCTGAGCGGCAGAGTTCCAGACCTTGGGTCTTTCCACGAGGTCCTCAATGTAGTTGAGGCGTCCCTGCAGAGTCGACCAGAAAATGTTATGCCTTCAAATGGAAAAGGTTTCCATTTGGTGTCAGGGCAAGGGCTTGGACCCTTCCTCCTGTTCCTTGGCAAGCATCTTGGACTATTTATGGTCCCTTTCTAATCAAGGGCTTAGGTCGACGACCCTAAGGGTGCATCTGGCAGCCATCTCTGCTTATCAAGGGTCAAAGCAGTCGGTGATGAGGAGAAGGTGGTCTGGCGCTTTTTCAAAGGCCTTGATCACATTTCCTCCAGTGCGGAACCCCACCTCCATGGGATCTACTGCTGGTACTGGCAAAGCTCATGGGCAAGCCATTCGAACCTATGCACAGGTGTGCTCTCTCTCACCTGTCGTGAAGACCGCTCTTGGTGGCTATCACGTCAGCCAGAAGGATGGGAGAGCTCCAGGCGCTCCATCGGTCTCCTTACCTGGTCTTCCACAGGGACAAAGGTTGTCCCTCGCCCCACCGAAATTCCTCCCAAGGTGGTGTCGGAGTTTCACCTTAACCAGGTGTTGACTCTGCCGGTGTTCTACCCCAATCACACCTCGGATGCCGAATATAGGCTCCATACTTTGGACCCTAGAAGGGCGCTCGCCTATTACAAAGAGCGCACGGCTGAAATTCGGGGAGAGGTTCGCCAGCTGTTTGTCACTCTACGCTTGAAGTCAGATCTGGCAGACCTGCAGCCAAGCGGACGATAAGCAGGTGGGTCACTTCCTGCATAGATCTGCTATAAGTTGGCGGGCATGGAGCCTCCCAGAGGGATAAGAGCTCATTCTACCGGCCATACTGCTGCAACTGGTGGCTGCTTCCAGGACGCCCCTATCCAGAAATCTGCAGGGCTGCTACCTGGAAGTCAGCAAACACCTCATTACCCATTGCCACATCGACCTTGAGTCACGCCCGGGATGCTGGTTTTGGGGCCTCGGTTCTCCAGTCTCTTTCCCAAGTAAGTATTGGGGTGTGCATCTTGCCTCCCTCCTCCCGGAGAACTGCTAGAGTCTGCCAATGAGTGTGGATGAACAACATATCCATGTCCTAGAAATACAGGTTACTCACCTGTAACAGGAGTTCTAGGAATGGTATATTTGTTCATCCACACGATCACCCGACCTCCCGGCTCGACGCACAACCTGAGCTTCCCAGCGGGCCAGATCTGGCGCCATGGGGCGGAGCCGAGAGTTATTCCACCCGGGTGGGTGGGAGGAGCAAGCTTGAAGACCTTCCGGCAAGATTTAAAGCGGCAAGGATACCTGCCAATGAGTGTGGATGAACAACATATACCATTCCTAGAACTCCTGTTACAGGTGAGTAACCTGTATTTATCCAAAGCGTCTTTTATGGCCAGTTCTAATCTGTGTGAGAAACAATGAACACTAACTAACCACTGTTATGTCTTCCCTAAAAGAGCAGCAAGACCCCGTATTACACCCATGTTGAGATACACCCCATCAGCCCCAAACCCAACCATGTTTTTTATATTAAGGCCAGACTCTGTAAAAATGTCTAAAAGGAGATTTTTCAGTCCCTCACTTGTGCCATCTGATACCGCTTTCATTCGTAAAAACATAGTCTCCACTTGACCATTGATGGGATTTACATAAATTACGTAAACCAGTTCCTTTTCAATTACACCACTGTCAGTACTACCGTCCATAAACACTGATAAATAATTAGCATTTTTGACAGTTGCCAGCAGGTTTTCTTCTAGGTTCTTGCCAATACACATTAGAGTTCTTTCCCACTGACAGCGTTAATATATTTATTGCCCAGATGAACTCCATGGCGCTTCTCTTGTTCTGCTGTCTCTTCAAACTTTTTAATAGGGATGTCCTCTTTGGCCATCATATACAGGATCTCCATCAGCCTGCCTAGAATCATTCTATGCTGTTCCTCTGCATTACTGAAAGCTCTCCCTGCAAATAAATTAAAATTGTTTTAGGTCTGGGTCCAAACCCTGCTACCCCCCTACGCTCACTATTTTAAACTTACCAATTGCGGTATGGCGATATATATCAAGTGGTGACCTTGTTCTACCAAATTTCAAAATATTAACAGCTTTCTTGTGCTGCCCTGTCAGAAGATGTTTCTGGATGGTGTCAACTTTTAGTTGGGGACCTATAATCCCTGCAATTAATGCCTCACTGAAGTTCCTCAACCCACGTAGCTCATCTCTGTACTCACAGCACAACTTGCAGCTAACACACACTGCAAAGTCTCCCTCACTTCTTAGCTGTAGCCAGTTTTTTTCTGGATCATATTTTTGGCACCATCCTTCTGCAGTTGTTAATTTTACTCCAGCCATGTTGCAGAGAGACTGAAATTATTAAAAAGTTTAGTTAACAAAACAAGAGTGCTGTCCCTGGGTGTGAACTAACATTTCAGTGGCTTAGTATTAAAAGAATAATGGGTCAGCTCAGCAGATTTGCTTTGACACCCCTCCCAGCTTTGGCTGCCTAATCTGTAATCAATCAGTCAAAACTGTATTTAACCAGGCATAACACCATTGAGCAAGCTCATTTTCAAAGTGGTCCTGGACAGAAAGGACAAATACACAGTACAACAAGGGATAATACACAACAATCAGAAACATAATAGAAGTGCATCAACTACAGTGACATTCTTAAACAATGAAATAAAACGGGTCCATAGCTGGAGCAATAACACACAAGGAAATTTGGATGGAGCGTCCTCAGGTATTGTTCCCTGGGTACATCACCGACATGGCCCCCCAAAAAAGTTCAGGAATCCCTAGTTCAGGAAGAGTATTTAGTAGAGGTGAAGAAGCAGAGGGTAGCAAGTAAAGCCCCTGTAATGGGGGAAGTGTAAAGGAGGAGTTGTATGTAAGCAGTAGAGCAAGTAGAGTTGAGGGGGACGATAAGGTTGTACGTGTATGAGTAAGAGCATAAGGTCATTGGTGATACTGTAGCAGCACAGTTCTTTCCAGTATGCCGGAGCATGCAACAGCAGGGACGTCGTAATTTACTTACATTTTCACATTCTGTGGTTTGCCAATAACCTTAAGACATGACAGTCCATAGAGTGAAACACTCCAATAAAGCAAGGGCACAGTTCTCTTTTTCCCCAAATAAAGAGCAGGGCACATATCTTGGCAAATTAAGAAGGGGCGCAAGTGCATCAAGTTAAATTAAAATCTCTGCAAACTAAGCAGGGCACAGCATTTTAAGTGTCCTTTCCCATATAGGCACATAGTATGTTGTAAGGATCTTATGTCTTTCCCATTCTCTGCAAGCATGGCACAAACACTTGTTAAAAATTGTCCTTCCCCGAACTGGACACACTTTGTGGTTTTGAACTGTTTCTGCAATTTGCTACAGAGCAGTCCTTTCCCACTGGTCTGCTTTTTTTTAGTGTCTTAATTCCCGTGTCTGCAAAGCAGGGCACATTAAACTTTTAAATGTCTTTTCAAATCACTGCAAAAACTGCAGAGCACAACACTTGGTTATCATTTTAGCATCTCTGCAAGGCAGGGCACAGATTGTGTTTTAAATGTCTTTTCCATCTCTGCAAATGTAGGGCATAGTTACTTTCAAATGTCTTTTCCAATCACTGCAAAAACTACGGGGCACAACACTTAGGCATCAGACATTGCTTTTAGGCAGGGCACAGATTATTTTTAAATGTCTTTCCCATCTCTGCAAATGCAGGGCACAGTTACTTTTAAATGTATTTTCCAGTCACTGCAAAAACTGCAAGGCACAACACTTGGTTTTGTTTCAGATCTGCAAGGCCAGGCACAGATTCTTTTAAAATGTCTTTCCCATCTCTGCAAATGTAGGGCACGAGTTACTTTTAAATGTCTTTTCCAGTTCACTGCAAAACTACAGGGCACACCACTTGTTTATTGTTTTCTTTGCAAGGCAGGGCACAGATTACCTTTAAATGTCTTTCCCATTACTGACTGCACAGGGTACACATTTTGACTTGTTTGTGGTATACTTATGCTTTACGCCCTCTGCAAAAGCAGGGCACATTTACTTAAAATGACTTTCCCATCACTGCAACTTGCAGGGCACAGCCCTTAATGTCTGAGACTCGATCTGCTTGTTCAGCTCAGCATCCCCTGATCATCTGCAGCAGCCTCCCCCCCCAGTTGCAGGCCAGAATCCATGATGTGCCTGCCAGTGCCCAGCCATCCCCCAGAGTTGTGCCACTGCCCAGTCCATGCCCTCCCATAGTTCACTCCTCCTCCAGGCTCCCCAACAATATAAAATGAAAAGGTTTTACTTTTTTGGAAACTCCTGATTGTCAGGTCTACTCTGCTCCTGAGTCACTTGCACTGGCGTCGAATCTGCGTCATGCCGCGATGCCTGCCCTGTCTGGTCCCGGTCGGGTCCCCTCTCGCTCGGCCTCCTCTGCTTCTCGCTGCCCTGTGGTTCCTCTCGCAGCCCACAACCCGGCGATGCTCCTCCCTGCAAAACAACAGAACATTAAAGCAGCAGTACTACGAAAAAAAAAATTGGCACTTTTTTGACAGTTTATTCCCTGTGCTCTGCTGATCATATACCTGGTACTCTCCCGCTGGCATTGTACCATCACTGAGTAATTTGCTCAGTTATCCTCTGCTTTTTTTTTTTACATTTCTGCCACCAAGCCTGTTGCACTGGAATCCCCTCTGCTGCCAACTGTACCTGTGTATGACTTACAGGGACATCGGGAATGGTCAGCAGAGGGTCCCACTGTAGTAGTCAAAAGACTGGATGCGACCTGAAGGAAAAGCGTGGCAGAAAATGTGTCATCCGCCATATTTATTGTAACGCCACAACAATTCAAGTAAATTGCAAATATGTAAAAAAACTAAAGATGACTGAAAAAAATATTTACAGGTATGGAAACTGGAACTTTGGCTGCATGCTTTCAGCCAAAAAGCAGAATTTTGATAGATCGCTTCCTGATTTGATAGTACTGCTGCTTTAAATACCTTGGGAGTCTAGTAAATGGAAAAAGCAACTGGAACTTAACCTTTTCTGCTCCGGTTAGAAGTCCTGGACCTGATTGCTGGGGTGACGGGCTCCAAGAGGCGTTCTCACGTTTCTCCCATTCATACACTGGGTTGGGGGGGAGCTGGCCAGTCAGGAGAGACTGGGCATGGCACGGGGGAGGAGGAGGGAGAAAACAAGTAACAACAAAAAAGTTAAAGCAGCATGTGCCCAAAAAGGCCCAAAAGGGTATTTTTAAAGGACCCAGGGCCAGTTGGCAATGATTAGCAATGACTGCTAATCATTGCCACATTTGACTCGTGTTTCCCGATTCTTGGGTCTCAAATTGTGATGTGAACACACTTATTTTATGCCTTGCATTATGCTATACACTCTTCCTCGGCTGCTCCCTGGCTCGTTCATCAGACTCAGGACAGCCAAGGGAGGTTGTGGTATGCGCCTTTAGTGGCGCTCAGTACAGTATGCCAGCAGAAGGGACAAAAGTATCAACCAGATAAACCATAAAATACTAAGAAGCCAGGAAGGTAAAACTACATTTTTTTTTTTTTTTTTTTTTTATGCGAAACTGCTAATCGGGGGCTAAATTTTTATTTATTTTTTTTTAACTCCTCCCCAGCTCCTGACCGGCCACTCCTTCAGGTCACCTAGGCCCCGCTGGCACCCTGCCCCAATACCAGCCACCACTACCCCACATCGCAGCCCCCCAGGTAACTGATGTAACCCTTAGCCAGATGGGTCCCCCTCCACCAAAGGAGAAAGATGCCGGTGGGGGTCGACCAGCACACTCAGTCTTGGCCCGGGTGCTGCTGTGGTGGTCTTGGGCTGTCTTCAGGGCTTCTATGGCAGCAGGAGCCGGCGACTGTCATCCGGTCAGCCATGGAGCACTGTTTCCTCCCAGGGGTGTGGCATGCCACTAACGTCAAGGCATACGCCTCTATTCAACAAGACCCAATGTTTTGCCATTCCCTCGGCCTCCACCAGGAGTCAGCAAGTCCCTCCACCCTGAGAGAAGGCGAGCAGTCATCAGACACTCAAGCCTCCGCCCCCCGGCATATATTTATTTATTGAATTCTCGGATTACAACCTTTGAGCTACAAGCTCATTTACAAAGGTTCCACATCGGGGAAAATGTGAACGTACAATAGGAACAAACAGAGTTGCTGGTACATCAAACAAGTGACAATAGTAAATGAATGACAAACTACATGGTATAGGTTCGTGACTCAGCATATAGCTAAGTTGGTGCATCAATAGTAGCTAGAAAAAGAGAGAGAGTAGGAGGAGGCACAGCAGTTCTTGGAAGTACGTGGGGGGGATGGAAGAGGTGTTAGCATCTAGATAACCTCTGTACGAGTTAGCTTGTCAGAAAGGGTCTATGGAGTGGTAGGACTGAGGATTTGGAAATTGGTGGAGGGGGGCTGTGGACCCCGGGGAATAGAGAGGGGTGAGACTGGGGGTGTAGGATGGGGAAGGGTGGGTGGAGTGGGTAGGAGAGGGGAAAGTAGCAGGTTGGACAGTGCATAAGTGCGAGGTAGGTGGGGTAGTCAGTAATTTGTTCCTGAAGAAGTTGTATACCGGCGACGGGTACCCAGTACCACTGACGGTAGTCTTATCCCTCCTGTACGGCTGCTCCATATAGGAAGAATAAAACACCCTCTGGCTCCCACACCATCCTTCCCACACCCAATGGAACCCATTTAATTCCTTTCAGGAGCACTGCTTGCCCTGCTCCTTAGGGGAATAGCTGTTGTATCATAATTTTGATTTGCCAATATGTACCAGTGGCGGGCACCCAATCGCAGCTTCTGTACCTTCCTCTCTCCTGGCCACCCTATATAGGAGGGGGAAAAAAACACCCGCACCCACCGTTTAGCACCTACACTGCCCTTCTCCTCACGCTGTGCCCGCCTTTGGTCACTCGTCACAGATTCTTGGTGTCCCTTGACGCGATTCCTCACTGTCCCTTGATGTGCTCCATTACCAGCAGGAAAAAATAATCTGTGTTTGGGGGGAGGGGAATTCCATGCCCCCCTGATCTGCCAGTCTATACAGGCAGCGGGTGCCCAACCTATGAACTAGTCCTGCCAGCAGGGAATTGAAAATACCCCTACTGGGTTACAGACCTTTGGGTTTTAAGTTACTACCACTATCAGCCAGTCGTGCAGTTGACATTATACCTACACCATTTTCACAGCTGGATACCCAGTGATGCTCCAGGAGGTACCTAGTGTAGTAGCTAAAGGGTTATTAAAACTGGTACCAATGAGAAGAGAGTAGTGCCCACCAGTTTAGCTGGGCAAGCAGGTACTGTGCCTTTGGATCCACCCCCTATCCCCTTCTCAGTTAGGAGTTTATTGATCCAGGCTCCTCAACCTTTTTTGAATTCACAAAGCAGGGGTAGTAATCAGGGGTGTAGCCAGGGATTTCAGATCTGCATACCAAGTGGACTCACTGCTACCCCACCCCCCTTGTTAGGGTGAGCTACCCCCCGGGGTGTAGCCAGACAATATACAAATGTACACCAGGACCATGTTTGTTGTCTCATTTGGCACAATAAATAGAACTTTTGTATCTCATGACAGTGGTTGTTGCCATGCATGGGTATATACAAATGCCATGCATTGTTCCCTAAGACACCCACATACCAGCCCAGAGCCTGTAAAGTTGTATTGTCCTTGGAATGCAAAAAGGGTGTTAGTGACCAGTCCTTCTAGTTTCGACTCCTATGAATAAAATTACAGAAAGGTTCAGTATTTTCTTTGTTAGCTGTCATGGAAAACGGAAGCAGTTCTGAGCCCTTTTGCTACCCCCCCAAATAAAATTGAACACCATGGAGTGCCTGGAGTATGCCTGCCTACACCCATGGTAGTAATGCCAACATCCACAGTGACCTGGTTACATTCAAATATGAGTTTCAAGACAAAGCTTCAGTTCTTGTGCAAATAAATGGTGAACACAGGAGCCCTTTTGTTGCATGCTGTATCTTCCCAGGTGCAATTGAGAAGCTATGTGAATTAGTGACATGAGTCATAGACCAGAAACCACCACGCCCGTGTAAGCAATAACCTAGGACAGGGTGAACATTTCAAGAGAATGCATGCCTGCCCTGAGTGAACTGGAAGGCACACGATCAACTGAGTATGGCAACCTGAAGTACAGTAGCAACTTGTAACCTGAAGGGAGTCTTTCTGACACCAAACAGATAGGAGAGCCATAACATCAAAGCTAGAGGCATCTCTGTATATTGTATTGATCTGTATGCAGTACATTCATTTGAAAAACATATGGGTGACTATACAGAATATAAGGAATGTCAGGAAAATGGTATCAAGGCAAAAAATAGTGTCAGGAAGTTGATTGGTGGCATTGCTAATCAAAATAAAAATTGATTAGCAGTCAGTCGGTTTTGAGGAGCAAGTTCAAAAAATAGTTATTTTTATTACTATCATATCAAAGCGAGGCAGAGAACAGCAGATAGACCCTCATGGAGAAGGAGACTGTATTCCCCAGAGTCTCAGGATCCGATAGGGGGATGGAGTCTGGGACGGCATGGCCTGATGAAAGAGTCTCTCTCAAAGTTCTGCTGTTACAGTGAGTATGTAACTGTTCTATCTTCTTCAAGGATATCCATACCTATGGAACAAGTACCAAGCAGTACTGACCATAAACAGTCTAGTGGGCCTTGGAACACAGCTAGGCTAAAGCCAGCCCTTTTTTGTGAATCCGTGTCCAGACTGTAGTGTTTGGTAAAGGTGTGGACAGTACCCCAGGTAGCAGTTGCATAGATTTCAGCAACAGAAACATTTTTGAACCACGCAACAGATTGTGGCCATGCCTGTAGTGGAATGACCACGAACAGCCCCAGGAAGTTCCTTATCGTACTTCCTATAACAAAAAGTAAAGCAGCTTGCTAACCATTTGGATAGGCAGTGTTCAGAAACTGGAGCGCCCTCTTTCCCAGAGGCGAATGAAACAAAAAACTGTGAAAACTTCCTGCAGTCCTTTGTGTGGTGTATGTAGAACCGCTGTATTCTGTGTACATCTAAAGTATGTAGCAGTGCTTCCCTTGGATTGGCATGCTCAGGAAAATAAACTGGTGGGTGGATGGTTGGATTTAGACACCACCTGTGGTAAAAATGTAGGATTCTTACACAAAGGTGTCCTGTCTTTGTGGAAAATCAAATGAGGAGGCTCACACATTAGAGCCTGTAGCTATGACATCCCTTGAGCAGAAGTAATTTCAACCAAAAGCAATGCTTTCCAAGAAAGCAAGCATAGATCACAAGTTGCGGCCAGCTTAAAAGAAATCAAAGTAAGCTTTTCCAAAGCAGAATTCAAGTCCCAAACTGTGACTGGATTATGAACAGGAGATGTCAAGGCAGAATACCTCTCAAAACTGTATGGGCCACCTCCAGCTGGGCAGCCGTAGGCACATGGAAAGCTGAATAGCAGCCAAGTGCACCATAATAGAGGAGTACTGCAGGCCTGCATCTGACAAGGAGAGTAGATACTCTGAAACCTGATTAATAGGTCAGGTAAAAGGGTCTAAGTGATGAGGAGTGGCCCACAAAGCAAACAGCTTCTGCTTCATGGAATAAGTGGTTCCGGTAGAAGGCTTTCTAGCAGCTACCAAGACATCTGCCACCTTTTGGGAGACCCCAGATTTGGCAATGGCCATGTTTTTAGGAACCATGCATGTAGGTGAAACGATTTGAGGTCTGGATGGACCAGGGTTCCCTGCTCCTGTGACAAGAGTCCCTGGCATAAGGGCAAGGGTACTGGTGGTTCCAGTATCAGCTGCTGCAGTAGGAGGAACCAGCTTTGTCGAGGCCACAGTGGAGCAATGAGAATTAGAGTTGCCCCCTCCATATGAAGCTTAATTATACAATGGCAAGAAAGAATCCTGGACTCTGATTGGTCAGTGTATACGTGAGACAGTGATGTTATTACACAATAACATCACTGTATGGATGAGGATATACTTGAGCTCATCTTTTCTTAAGAAACAAAGATATACTGCCACATTAAAAATCTACTAAAAACATTTTTTAAATGTTTTTTATTTTGTATAACAACGAGCCATCGTATAATAGCAATAAGGCACTCCAGTGTGTGTTATTGTGTAATAATGTCACTCCTGGGGTGGTGGAAGCACTCAGCTTAGCCTCGTGCTTCAGCCCACCTCACGAGTGATGTTATTGCATGATAACACACATCCTGTCGTGCCTTATTGCTTAAGTAATGCCTTCTGGGTTAGAGGGAAGGCGTGGAGAAACCGGACAATGAGTCTCACCAGAAAACTCCAGGCCCTGGAATGAGCGAGTAGAAAAGTAGCAGTTTTGCATTGTGTGGGGATGCAAAAAGGTTCCACTCTGGACAACCCATTTTTAGAAAGGTCTTCCATCACTGAGGTCAGTAGTTCCCATTCATGCATTCTGGACTGGGACCGGCTTAGTCTGTCTGCCAAGACATTTTGGGCACCTGGAACATGTACTGCTGACCGTTCTAGACTGTGTTTTTGAGCCCAGTACCATACTGTCATTGCCTCACTGCACAGGGGGTAAGAGTGAGTCCCCCCCCCCCTTTATTTTTTTGTGAAAAACGTTTTATTTTTCAATTTAAACAAAATACATACAACAATGCAACAACAACAGTGCCGAGGATTAATCAGCCATACGTCGTATCTCTACTTACATCTTAGGCCCTGTATAGCATCAGAAAAACAATACTTAACTTGTGACCATTTCCAGTCCTGTTCTCCAGATTATCTCTATAGCCATACGAGTTATTTTGCAAACAGTAAGAAATAGGGGATATCACATAGAGACCTACCTGATGTAAAGGGTGGGGAGTCCGTCTGCACTCATTCTTAAGAAGTGACTGTCACGACTTGTGGAAGACGGGTTGAAGCGATATACTATTCCTCTGCTCTGAAAAAGAACATAGGGGACCAGACCCCCTTGTTTGTTAACATAGAAACATAGAATTTGATGGCAGATAAGGACCGCTTGGCCCATATAGTCTGCCCATTTCCCTACCTAATGGATAAGCTGCAGATCCTAGTTAACCAACAGCCTACTTCCTCTTACCCTCCACTAGAATTGCCTTATGTCTGTCCCATACATTCTTGAATTCCCCCACTGTTTTTGACTGCATGACCTCCTCAGGAAAGCTGTCCCATGCATCCACAACCCTCTCTGTGAAAAAATACTTCCTCACATTACCTCTGAGCCGTTCCCCCCTCTATCTTCAAATTGTGCCCCCTTGTTCTTGCACATCTCCTTTTCTGAAAGATGCTACCCTCTTGGAGATACTTGAAAGTTTCTATCATGCCCCCCCCCCTTTCCTCAAGGGTATACGTATAAGCCTCCTTTAGTCTCTCTTCGTATGTCTTCTGGTGCACACCCTGCACCATTTTGGTTGCCGTCCTCTGGATAGCCTCCATCCTATGTCTTTGTGGAGATGGGGTCTCCAGAACTGCACGCAGTACTCCCAGATGGGGTCTCACCAACTGTCTGTACAGAGGGATAACAACTTCCTGTTTTCGACTGATGATGCCTTTCCCTCTGCATCCTAGTAACCCCCCAGCCCTCCTTACTGCCTTCTCACATTGCTTGCCCACCTTTAGGTCATCTGATATAACTTTTTGTTGTTGTCAGTATCTCACCCCCCATTGTGTACTCTTCACCTGGGATTTTGTTTCCCAGGTGCATTACTTTGCACTTCTTTGCATTGAATCTAAGCTGCCATACATTTGACCATTCCTCCAACCTTGCCAAGTCCTTTCTCATCCTTTCCACCCCACCTTGTGTATCAACTCTGTTGCAGATCTTTGTGTTGTCTGCAAAGAGACATACTTTTCCTTTCAGTCCCTCTGCAATGTCATTTATAAAGACATTAAAAAAGACCGGACCCAGTACTGAACTCTGCGGTACCCCATTAGTAACCCCTCTTTCTTCACTGTGGACTCCATTTACTATTACCTTCTGTGTCCTGTCGTCCAGTCAATGTTTTACCCAGGCTACTACCCTGGGATCCACTCCCAGGTTGGCTAATTTGTTTATTAATCTTTTGTGCGGGACTGTGTCAAATGCCTTGCTAAAGTCTGTGTAGGCCATATCCACAGCCCCTCCCTGGTCTACTACTTTGGTCACCTAGTCAAAGAAATCTATTAGATTCGTATGACTTGACCTTTTCGCTGTGAATCTGTGCTGCCTTGGGTCCTATGCCCCACTGGCCTCTAGGTACTCAATAGTTCTTTCCTTCAGAAGTGATTCCATCTTTTTCCCTACCACTAAGGTCAAACTGACAGGTCTCTAGTTTCCTGCCTCTGTCTTGCTCCCGCTTTTGTGAAGGGGAATCACATCCGCCCTCCTCCAGTCCTCAGGTACCACACCATCCTCCTATGATTTGTTAAAAAGAGTAGTCAGTGGTGTTACTAGTTCTCCTTAGTTCTTTTAGAAATCTGGGTGAATCCCATCAGGACCCATTGCTTTGTCCACCTTCAATTTTAGGAGTTCTTTCAGAACCCTTTTTTCTGTGAAAGGACTGATATCGACTCCCTATCCAGAGTGCTTCTATTGACTGGATTAGGTACCTCCCCCTCCCCTTCTTTTGTGAATACTGCGCAGAAATATTCATTCAGTATCCTTGCTTTTTCACTGTCCCTCTCTGCCCACCCACCCTCCTCTTTATTCAGCCTCAGTATCCCTCCCTTTGTTTTTCTTCGCTCCCTGATGTACATATAAAAGGTTTTATCCCCTTTCTTATCCGAGTTGGCTATCTTTTCCTCGGTTTGGGCCTTTGCTATTCTGACTGCCTTCCCCACTTCCTTCTGCTTTAACTGGTACGGTTCTCTGTCCTGCTTCTTCTGTGTTCCCTTATACTTCCTGAATGCTATCTTTTTCTCCCTAACCTTCCCTGCCACCTCTTTTGAGAACCATAGTGTTTTTTTCTTTCATTCTGATTTGTTTATTTGCTGCACACAATAGCTTGTTGCATCTGTGATGGCAGTTTTGATGTTTTCCCATTATTGCTCCACCCCTCCTTCTTGCCTGTTTGCGAGTGCTTTTCTGAGGCACTCTCCCATTTTGACAAAATCAGCCCTCCTGAGGTCCAGTACCTTCACTTTTGTATGGCTTGACTCTACAGCTGAGTTTATCGTGAACCAAACTGTTTGGTGGTCACTTGTTCCCAGATGGCTACCCACTTCTAGATCTGAGATCCTCTCTCGCACTCAGGTCTAAGATTGCTCCCTTCCGAGTGGGTTCCAGCACTAGCTGTCTGAGGCATGCCCTTGTGGCATCGAGAATGGCCCTGCTCTTGGATGTGGCTGCAGCAGAGGTGCTCCAGTTAACATCTGGCATATTCAGGTCCCCCATCAGCAATATCTCCCCTTTCTCTGCCATCCTAAGGATGCCTTCTGTCATTTTCTTGTCCATTTCCTCCCCCTGAGATTGGGGGGGGGTCTGTATACAACCTCTGTGTGGATTGTGGTGCCATTTCCAGTCTCCAGGGTGACCCACAGTGCCTCCTCTCCTCCCTGGTCACGTTTTAGATCTTATCTGTGTCAGTCTTCACCATTCATCACAGATGGGTATCTGCCAGAGATCAGGACCCGCGGGAGCTCTTTTTTTTTTTGTGTTAGCGGACTTTATCAACGCCTGGCGCCGCCTTGGGGCGTCGTGACTGTGTGGCGCTGGTTCACCGTTAGGCTGTGTCGACTCCGTCTGCCTGCCAGTTCTTCGTCTCCCGCCATAGAGGCCACCTCGTGTGGAAGCTGAAGAAACTTGAGGCCTGCTTTGCAGTTATTCTTCCTACGTTGTTATCGTGCCGAAGTCAGTCAGTTACACCTGCTGGTTCTGTGTTGCTTTACTCGATGTCGCCCGGTAAGATCTTTCCATTATTATATTTTTCTGTGACATCGAGTCTGTTTTTGGTGGTTTTTTTCCCCCGTAGGTCATGTTTCGGTCGGAGGGCAAGAAATCTTCCAAGACGGGTCAGCCCCCCATGCGATGGTGCCCATGCGGCTGAAAGTTTTCCGTCACCGACCAGCACAATCGGTGTCTTTCGTGTCTTGGCCTGCTTCATGACATGGATTCGTATGACGCCTGTTTCTCCATGGACTGCTGGATCATCGAGCAACGCGTGTGGAAAGTGGGATGAGCTCCGCCGACTTTCGGGGGTCGAATGCGCACTTGGGCCAAGCCACGCTCTCTCGGCCTTTCCTCCGGGTACCCTCCCAGTTCTGTATGGACGGAGGAGGAGGGAGCCTTGGCTACTTGTAGCCTAGCCATTGCTGAGGCTTCTTCCGTGGCGCAGGAGGCCCGTCCCGCTCCTTCCCGGGGGCGGGCTGGGCGCTGCCATGGCAATCGCCCCTTCAGGTGAAGGTTCCCTGGTATAGCTCCCGGCGGGTCGCCGAGCCTATGTCGGCGCCGTCCTCGATGCTGTCGGCCGGCGCCATTGGAAGCCTCGGCACCGTTCTCGGTGCCTTAGGCCCTGATGGGGCCGGCGCCGGTGCCGACTTGTCACGCGGTGCCGTGATCTCTGTCAGAGCTGTTTGCGGTGCCGATGCTGCTAGCGGCGCCATGAGAACTACTATGGCGCCGTCCTTTTCCATGTCTCGCCTCAGCGCTGAGGTTGAGCATGGTGCCATGTCCTTGAGGCTTGGCGCCGTGATGCCCTCGGTTTCCTCTGTCGGCGCCGCCCCTGCCCTTGGCGCCACTCACGGCGCTGGGGAGCTGGGCAGCACCGTGCTCAGCACCGTGTCCGCCTTCTCGAGTCGTCCTTGAGCCGCCCACCGGGCGCCCTGCTCAGGCGCTGGGAGCCGGGCGGCGCCGATGGTGCTGCCAGGGCTGTCGGTGCCGTCTCTGCCCTTGGCGCTGCTTGTGGTGCCGTGGGACCGGATGGCGCCGTGACTGGTCCCGGCTCTGGATCTCTTGTTCGGGCTGGGGCCATGCATCCCTCGGATTCCACTCATGGGGCTGCGGGAGGCGTTGGCACCGACTCGGGCACAGCTTTGGTCTCTGGGCCTGTTGGCAAGGATGGCACTACCCACCCTCCCGCGGTTTGGCACAGGGCCTTGGACTCTACCTCCTTTGAGACGGAGTTGAGCTCTGAGTTGGACGTGCAGTCTGACCCTATGGGGTTGGCTGTTGAGGTGGGTAGCACGGTAGTCTCTTCGACAATTCGGAGTCAGCCCCCTTCTGAGGTGAGGTTGGTGGCTACTGAGACTAGGGTCAGGGGTGCTGACCAGCAGGCAGTGGTGCAGGCCACCATAGCTCTGCTGCCTGTTCTTGGTGGTTTCACTGGCCTCTCAGTTGTGGTACCCCCTCCAGTGGTGTGCCTCGATCGCCCAACTTTGGGGCCGATCAGAGCACCTGCAGGGGGGGAGGGTACTGCACCCTGGATAACCCCTTCGGGGGCTGCCTAGAGATGCCAGCTACCTAGGCTGACCCTCTTGAGGAGGAGGGCTCTTTCAGATTCCGAGGGGTCGAGGGGTGGGTGTGGAGTCGGCACATCAGCCTTTTTCTGGGGTCCACCCGGGCCCTGGGAGAAGCCGTAGTGCAGATCTCCGCTCTTCCTCCTCGGTCTCTTTGAGAGAGTCCCGTTCTTTTGAGGTAGGGGGCCGTCCTTCTGGACCTTTACGGCCCCGGTCGCCGCCAAGGCAGTACCGATTTGGTTGTTCAGCTGTCGGCTATGGGGTCTTCTGGAGCACCTTCTTCCGTGGGTGCCCACAGTCCACTCCTTAGCCCAGGCGGAGGTCAGCCGACATCTCTTCTCGGCTCTGTCCCCATCCCTCTGCCACACTCTCCTGCGCTCCCAGGCATCCTTGGTCCTAGCGGGCCTCTCACCTGGGAGCAGTTCAGAGTGGTCGCTGCTCGGTTCTCTGCTTACGTTAGGGCAGTGGACAGCCAGGTTTTTCAACCTCCCCCCCCGTGCAGCCACCCACTGAACAGACGGTGACCTCCAGCTCCTCATCCCCCTCTCCGGAGGGAGAGGAAACCTCTGTCCACATCTCTCCGGCTGCTGATCTCTCTGAGTATCAGCAATTCCTCGTGAGGATGTTGGAGGATTTGCACCTTACTCCTTCCGCTACCGTCAATCCTGAACACTCGGCGCATGCCTTTCTAGGTGATTTTGGCGAGGCCAGCCTTGTGGTGCTGCCCTGGCCGGCTCCCTTTCGGGAGGCATCGTTGCGTTCCTGGCAGAGGCCCTTCTCCGGAGTTCCTGTCCCAAGGGATCTCAGCCAGAGGTATTGCGCACCCCTGGAGTCTCCAGGTTCCATGCCTGATCCACAGTCTTGATTGACGCAGTTGGATACTCCTGATGGGCATCGCGCCCTTCACCGTGACTGGCCCCCAGATCAAGACTCCTTGGATTTTGATTTCTGGGGTAGGAGAACTTTCTACTCGGCACGGTTACTTCTTTCTATCTCTGCACATCAGGCCCACTATGCAGCCTATGACAGGTTCTTGTGATCCAGGCTAGGTCAGCTCCTAGCCTCATTGCCTGACACAGAGCAAACCAGACAAGCCATTGCACTCTCTGCGTGTGGCCTGGAGCTAGCAAGGCACCAAGCGAGGGCATCCTATGATGCCAACGAGGTAGCTGCCAGGGTCGTAGGGACAGCGATATGCACTAGGCGGACGGCATGGCTGTGTCTTTCCCGGTTGTCACCCTTGGCCCGGCGAGGTGATTATTCCACCCAATAGAACCTATCTCTTCTCCCAGAGTAAGACGGTGCTTGTCGGCACTTCCTTCTCCGGGGACTCCGCCTTCTCTCCCCACCTCAGGCCTCCAGACCCTGAAGGTTCCCCTTTAGTGTGTCACCCACTGAGGACTAAGGGACTTTAACCCTAGGGTGCAAAAAACTTCTCGGGGCGGCATTATTTCATTCAGATGAATGAGAGATTGACACAGATAAGATATGAAAATTACGCACTACCGTAATTATGATCTTTCTGTGTATCTTCACCATTCATCACAACCCCACCCTCCATCCCCCTGGGGCCTCAGTCTCTGGGTCCCCCTCTCCTCTTTAGGAGTGGGATAAATAGGGACACACACAGGAGTAATTTTCCAGGGAGAGTGGATAGCTTGGGCGGCACTCCTTCTCCAGTACCTTGACTCCACCCCTGTGGGGTGGGGATTGGCAGTTGCCCTCCTTCTCTCCTCCTCCTCCCTGTTTCCGTCCAATCTATTTCTCCTAAAAAAAAAAAAAATCTCTTTTTCATCAAACATTTTTCCTTGAGAAGGTGCTGGATCTCTGTACCCTGTCCTTCCAGAATAGCCAACTCTGCTTATCTGGAGTATTTGCCAGCTATTCCATGCCTTGAATTCTGGCAGAAAGCATTGCTACTCCTTGTAGTTCCTATACAGTCTGGAGACGGACCAGGGTCTGGGATGTCTTATCCTTCTCCCCTCTCTTCCTAAATTCTTTACCCACCCTACCCCACTCTTCCTTTTCCAGAGCTTGGGGCCCCTCCCAATCCCCTTTAGTTTCTAACTTCTCTCTTTCTGTCCTCTCAGTCGTTATTTCTCCTTTTAGTTCATACATCTTTTCCTTTTTCTGTCTCTTGGACTTCTTGTCCCACCCTCCACTCGCTTCCTCTTACCTCTCCGGTGACATAGAACAGGCAGACAGGCAGAGTCGACACAGCCTAACGGCCAACCCGCGAGTGCCACGCAGTGCGTCGGCCCCAAGGGCGGCGCCAATGGTGTGTCGGCTCCGCCTACCCTTAAAAAAAAAAAAAAAAAAAAAAGCTCCTGCGGGGTCCTGACCTCCGGCAGATACCCATCTGTGATGAATGGTGAAGATACACAGAAAGATCATAATTACAGTAGGTACATAATTTTCATTTCCGTTGCTTTGATCCCTTCCCTTACACAGAAAGCTGCTCCTCCTCTTCTACCCTACCTGTCCCTCCTGTAGATTGTGTACCCTGGTATGTTGACATCCCAGTCATAGTTCTCAGTGTACCATGTTTCTGTGACTGCCATGATATCCAGGCATTCTTCTTCCATCAAGACCGCCAGTTCAGAGAGCTTGTTACCTAGACTACAGGCATTGGTAATCATTACCCCTCCATTTTTTGATTGCCTTACCCCTTTTTGCCCCATCCCTGTCCTTACTGCCTTTGTTTTTTTTTCCGTTTACCCCTGCCCTTCTCTCAATCGACTTCTCTGTGTTGGTGTTTACCTCACTACCCTGATTTGTTTTGGGGGCTGGGATTTCCCTCCTCCTTTTCTGTACCCCCCCCCTTGGCTAATTTAAATGCTTGCCAGTGAAGCATTTAAATATATCACCTAGCATCCTGGTTTCCCTCTAGGACAAATGCAGACCATCGCGCCAGTATAGGCCTGCATCCCTCCAGGTGGACCCCCAATCCTCAGTGAAGCCAAAATCCCGAGCTCTACACCAGTTTTTCAACCACTGATTGAATCCCATGGTGCAGAGCACCCATGCCTCACCCATACTGTAGATAATGATGTAATGTATTACACTGACATTGACTGTTTGTACTAGCAGAGAATCTGGGGACAGGTGAGCCTAGAAGTTCTGTAGGCCATATAGAACAGCTCTTATTTCTAGAACATTTATATACATGGAAACAGGGAAACTGTCGGCAGAAAAGGACCTCCTGGCCCACCTAGTCTGCCCTAAAATCCCTATCCACTGTGCTGCCATAGACCTTTTTTCATCTCTGGCCTTACCAACCTCAGCCTTGTTACTGAAGTCCGCCTGTGTCTATCCCATGCATGTTTAAAACCTGTTATGCTACCCACCACCTATGTTGGGAGGCTGTTCTAGGCATCCACCACCTTTCTTGAATAATTATTTTCTCACATCCCTTGTAAGTCCCCCTCCTCCCAGCTTCATATCATGCCTCCTCGTCCTTGAGCATCACTTGCTGTTTAACATGCCGCCCTCCTGTACCTTATTTATACCCTTGAGGTATTTGAATATTTCTACTATTTACAGGGTGCTCTCCACTTTGGTCCATACACCCTACGTCTGATGGGGCTCTAAATGTGCCCCAAGCTCATCCCCGAGGCACCTGTTGTTAAAATTTGGTGAGGAGACGGGATCAGAAAAAGGAACCCTTTTTGAGCAGGTTGCTGGGTTCCATCCACCGCTTGAGCACCCTGCGTACAGAAGAGGTCACTAGAATTCTCTGTTCTAGATCAACCATAAGTTGATCCCACTAGACTCTCTCAAGGTCCGTGGAGGGATCCTCCTATGTAGCCTGGCCAGAGGTATTGTGACAGTGGCCACTGCCATTAGGCCCACAAGCTGAAGGAATGTTCTGGCTGTGACATATCTGCTTTCGTGAACTAGCTGGGCTTGTGCAGTCGGACGCTTGGCCCTGTCCAGAGGCAGGTAGGCTGAGCCAAGAGCTGTATCTAAAAACAGCTCATATATACTGCAGATGCTGGGAAGGGGTCTGGACAGACCTTTGTCACATTGAAAATGACCCCCAGAACATTGAACAGCTGGCTGGTTTGGGCTAGGGTATGCAAGAGTACCTTCCTGGAGTGGGCTTTCAGGAGTCAGTCATCCAGGTAAGGAAATACATAAAGGCCTTCCATGCAAAGGGCTCTGCCACCACTGCCAAACATTTGGTAAAGACCCGTGGTGCAGATGACAAACCAGAAGGCAGTACTCTGAACTGGTAGTGTTCCCCTTGAAACAGGAACCTCGGATATTTCCTGTGAGTTTTTCGAATTTTGATATGAAGATAAGCATCCTTCGTGTTTAGGGAGCAAATCCAGGCCCCTACCTGCAGTAGTGAACGCAGGCCCTGCAGGGTAACCATTGTGAACTTTTGTATTCTATAAAAAATGTTCAGATCCTTGAGATCCAAATTAGGCCTCAGATTCCCTGTGCATTTCGGAACTAGGAAATACTGAGAATAGAAAACTTTGGGTTTCTCTGTTTCACGTGTACAGGTTCTATTGCTGTTTTCTGGAGCAAGGTGTGGATTTCCTCCAGAAGCAGTAGGATATGATCTAGAGGATAATGTGTAGGCACTAGTGTGATCTGGAAGTAGTTCTAGAAGTTCAAGTACCAAGTCGGTAAATAGAGCAACCGCACCTAGAAGCGGCAGTGCCAGGTCCAAAACAGTCTACGTAGTTTCAGTCTGTAAAAATAAGTGGGGACCGGCACCTGCCTAGGCTAGTAAAAGATATCTACAATACTGTTTACAAAGTAAGGTGACCAAGGGCAGCCAATTAGATGGAACAGGGTGAAACCAGGAAGTGATGTTTTCTGTGCTGCGCTTTATTGTGTTTTGTTGCACAGCATTTTGCACTGGATTACTTGAATAAAAACAAGATTTTGCTCAGTACTGAGTGAAACATTCTTTGGTGAGTCCTTTTCAACTGGTTTCTGATATGTATTTTGTAGACAGTATCGCAGATACATTTCACCAGCCTAGGCAGGTGCCAGTCCCCACTGTGCTTTAGACTGCAACTTCATCAGCTCTAGGAGTTCCAGAGCATGTCCTTGTGCTATTTTTCCCAGGACCCAGGCACCTGAGGTCCCCTCCTTCCAGTGGTTGAGGTGGAGGGAGAGGCAACCTCTGTCAGCCACTCCTGGAGGTAATGGTGGCTGGGGGGTGTAAAAGGAGTCAGGCAGAACCTGTTGCGACTCCTGCCGCACCACCACCTCTAGGGGCTTTTAAGTGGGAACCTTGAGTAGCTGCTGGAGTATGCAGGGCTACTGCTCCTTTACCCTTACCTGATTGCTTGGCAGTGGTACAGTGTCTGGTACCAGCTGGTTGAAAAGCACCCTTTGTCTTTTCCTTAGCATGGTTTGATAGAGGGCATGTACTGATTTTAGGGTTCTACCCGAGGCCTGCAAGTCAGAGAAGATATCTTGAACATCTGCACCAAACAGTTTCTATCCTCTGAAAGGGGCATTGTGAATGAAATGCTGGACATCATTTGCAAAGCCCGCCACCCTTGGCCAAGAAGACCTTCTGAGGCATATTCCTGATGCAGCAGCCCTAGATGAAGCATCCGAAAAAAATAGGCTGTACGTAGTAGGTGTTCTCCTACATCAGCCCCAGCTATTGAAGCTTTGAGGAGCTCCTATTTTGTTGTACCTTTTGGGAGAGCTTGAGTAGCTGTTATAGCCTTCCTCCAGAGCGTGTTCTGTCATTTGACCATATGGGCCTGGTAATTTGCAATTCTCAGGCCCAAAGAGGCTGCTGCATAGGTTCTTTTACCCATCACATCCAATATCCTGGATTCCTTATCGGGGGAAGAGAAATGACATGTTTTATTGCCTTTGATATGTTGAGGGCAGCATTTATGACCACAGAATCAGCTTCAGGCTGGCCTGCAAAGAAAGGCCTACCTGAAGGGGCCCTATACACGTTATCTGCCTTTCTAGGTATGGTAGAATCACAATAGGCCTATTCCAGGCACCAAAGATGGCATCCTCCAGGGCAGGGAGGAGGGGTGGAATTACAATGGGAGGGGAATCCGGTAGTTCAAAGAAGTCTGTTAGGTTCTTCTTGGTTGTATCTTGTTCCTCCAGTTTGAATCCCATAGTAGCTTGAAGTTGCTGTGTCATGGTTTTAAAGGATGGGTCTTGTGGGGGTGGGGTGGGGGGTCACCTAGGGGTCTAATCCACCGAGTCCTCACTGCAGGTTGAGACTGTGGAACTAGTCCTCTCATAGGGACTTTCCATATAATCTTCAGCCTCCGCCTCACCATCCTGCACCATAAGGTCAGGATTATACTCTGGGTTGTTATCGGTCTGGTTGACGGGACAAACGGAGCACGCTGGTGAGGCCATCGGGGGGGAGCTGAGACAAAGTCCCAGCAGGCAGCATTGTGGGGGTTTGGCTGAAGTACTCCAGAGCGCCTGGTACAGGATGGTATACCGACGCCGCAGCGACTCCCCGAACGCGAAGACCATCGCAGCGACAGGATTTAAGCAAAATCCGCATGTCGCTGTGATGGTCTCTGCAAGTCCCTGAGACTGCCTCGCAGGATGTACTCCCTCCCCCCGGTTCAACTTGGAGTTAGAATCCTAGAGACCCGGGGGGGTATGGGAGGATCGGGGGGCACAACTCCCCTTATAGAAAAACAGAGGCATCCCTGACACTGCATTGCCGACACTCGGCACTGCGGCTGTCGCTGTTGGGGATGTCTCCATGGGAGATGTTGTGGTGGCATGGTAAAACCATAGAGGAGGCAGAAGGCGTTTTGAATGTCCATAAAGGATAACGGTACAGCCAGCACGTTGGCATCCAAGTAATCGATTGGAGCGCTGGAAGAAGTTAACGGGGGGAGCAAGGCACCCCAGCATCGGTGAAGCATCAGCCGTGCTAGGTCTGGTGGTGCCTGTAGCCTGCCCAGACCTAGAAGTGAAGTTGATGGTCTGGGCGTTTGGTGACGTCCTCACCACCGGAGAGGTTAACAGTGCTGAAGTGGCTGGACTCGTAGTGGGGTGACAGAGAATGGACCGGGGAGGTTTTTCTTTCTCCCGCTGTCTCTCCCTGTGCTTGTGTTTGTGTGACCTGGATGTCTTTTTCTAAGATTTTAGATGTTTTGGATACCAAAGAATGTGCTGGTGATATAGCAGAGCTCTTTTGCTGGAGCTTCTTCTTCATTCGGGCTACCTGCTGGTTAAGAAAGTGCTCTTGTAAAAGTGTCTTTTTGGCATTGCCAGGTGGTTTTATTAAACCCCTTACAGATCGGGCATGCCTAAATGTTATGGTCCAGGCTGAGGCCACCGCCCTCCATCCCTGCCTGACTGCAACAGCACCTGCTCAGGGCTCAACTGGCCACCTGACCCTCATCCCCAACTGACCGCAACAGCACCTCTACAGGACATAGCCCTTGATTGGGCTACCAGCAGCGGCTGCGGCCTGGGGCTCCACCGGCTGCCCTCCCTCCCTCCATCCATCCCCACCTGACCACAACAGCACCTCCACAGGATGTAGCCCTTTATCGGGCTACCAGCAGCAGCTGGGGCTCGAGACTACACCGGCCGCCCACCCTCCATCCCTACCTGACCACAACAGCACCTCAACAGGTACGGACCTTTCCAGGGCTTGAAGCCCCAGTTTCCGATTGGATTCTATAAGCTCAGCACGGACTCGGATTGGCAGCTTCTTCCACCTCTCTTTCTGCCATTGGCTAACAAGCTTGTTGCCAGTTTTTCATACAGTGTAGCCTTCTACGAGTGTGCTTATTTGAAATAGGAGTAGGAAATTTGATCAGAGTTTATTTCTGTAAAGTATATTTTTTTGTTTAAATTACTTCCAGTAGTTCCATAGGAAGTCTGAACTATCCATTGTTTACCTGATACAAAATGGCTGCCCAGGAGGTAAAGTGTTAAATACCATTATACCCAGATTTGCTTTCTGTGAAGTACAACTGTTTAAATTACAAATTATCCAGATTTTGCTTCCTGTTAAGTACATTTTGATAAAATTATTTAGTTAGAAATTGCTGATTTACAGCCAGTACTGCATTTCTGATTGTGGCTGTTTAACTCCACTATTGGAAATCTAATTTTTCTCTCCTGCTGTTCGTAGCATCTGCTTGTAAACCCCTGCTAATTTTTATTGGGACTCTTGATACTGCAGAGCTCATATTTGCCGTCCTGAAATCCCCTCTAAACAACTCCTTCTGTGGGTTGCCTGCCTGTACCATTTTGCCTTTGTTCTAAATCTTTTTTTTATTTTTACCTTTTTTCTCCCTCTCGTCCACCACTAGTTACTGGCCATAAGGATCTGCCATCCTGAAATCCCCTCTAAACAACTCTATTGTGTTTTGCCTGCCTCTACCATTTTGTCTTTTCACTAAATCTTTTCTTTTCTTTTTTTCTCCTTCCCACCCACCAGTAGTTGCTGGCCGTAAGGCGCTTTGCGACAGGCTAGACCCCCCCCCACTCCCTTGTGCATAATTCCTGTTCTTCTCTCCTTTCCCTGCTCAGCCCCCTTTTCTCACTCGCTCCCTCTTTTGTTCTCGTGGTCCTCCCACCGTTTACCCAAGTTGCCAGCCCCGCGGCACTCTTCCACAGTCCCTGGTAATTTCCTTCTTCTTCCCTTTCAGGATGTAGCCCCGTGATCAGGCTACCAGCAGCGGCTGCGACTCGGGGCACCACCGGCCACCTGCCCTCCATCCCCGCCTGACCGCAACAGCACCTCAACAGGACGTAGCCCTTTATCAGGCTACCAGCAGTGGCTGCGGCTTGGGGATCCACCGGCCGCCCACCCTCCATCCCCACCTGACCACAACAGCATCTCAACAGGTACGGACCTTTCCAGGGCTTGAAGCCCCAGTTTCCGATTGGATTCTATCAGCTCAGCACAGACTCTGATATGGCAGCTCCTTCCACCTCTCTTACTGCCATTGGCTAACAAGCCCATTGCTAGTTTTTCATACAGCGCAGCCTTTTACAAGCGTGCTTATTTGAAATAGGAATTTTTTCCTGCCCACCCCCAGCCTCTATTAAATACACCTTGACTCTGCCCCTTTCAACATTCCCTCACCCATTGGCCCTACCCAATAGCCTGTACCCTGCAATCAAGCTGATCCCATTCTGCTTCCCGAGCAAACTGGCGTCTCTACTCACCACCATCTCTCCCCCTCCAAACTTGTGTCCCCATCTATAGTGCTAACCACTTCTGCCGTTTACACAGTTATAACTAGCTCACTCCTAATCTGGTTTTATTAGAGCCACTTCCCACATCTTTAAGGGATTATCTAAAATCTCTGCAATTGTTTTAAGTGACACAATAGCATAAAACATCTGCAGCTGTCATCTAAGTGCTACCTAAATCTATAACCCCTGCATTGTCATTTAAGTGCTGTCATAGCCTATTTGATCCCACTGTGGCACTAAGCCTGTAGCTAAGTCTGCCTCTTGGATGCTCCACTACGGGTGCCCACTCTCTACTGCCTTTCGTGCCTGGACAGACACAGTAGGCATTTTATAATGTTAAGACACACCCCCTACCTGGCTTTTTACATCTGCAGTGGGCGGGGCCTACAGACGTTTTGCATCAGAAAGGACCTACGTCATTGTTTTCCGTCCACACAATAGTATTTCTTCTGCGGAGAGCCCAGCCCAAGTGCTACGCTGGCTGTATAAGGCATGGTAGTTAAACAGCCCTATTTTTCTTGCCGCTTCATGTCTCCAGAGGTGCCTTCCCCCACAGAGTATTATTTAACCTGCCCCAACCCTGCCCCACATGGAGTTTACTACGGTTGTAGATAAACCCTCCCACAGTCTCGCGCTGTACGTGTCCACCCCATCCCCACACCCATCGCAGGCTCGGCTATTTTTTCTTGTAACATTCTTCAATACAAATAAACATTTTACAAGGCCCTATTCGCTACGTAAATAAAATGTAAAGAATGTAATCACTGATGAACTGATAGTTTAATAAGGCATTTAATATTATATGTACAACTGAATGGTATTTCATATAGAACCATATAAATGAAAGCCATGATCATAGAACAAAATAGCTGGCAGGCCTACTGACACCCAAATGACATGTTCGGTGATGCTACTAAACCTTGCATGACTAAACTTTAAGAGCTAGTGTGCCTAAATCTATTTCCTACCTTATTTGCAAAAAACAATTGATGCCACGTTACGTTCATTCAGCAATCGGGGATTTTGGTTGTTGAAGGCTCTCCCATTGAGAGCATATCTATAAAGGCTTGGGGCGGATGCATGCTGTCAGTCTATTGGCTCCATGGAGATGTGCGCCCGCCACCTTACGAGGGGAAAGGGAACCCGGAAGAATGGATGCGAGCAGTGTGAGAGCGAGTATTTTACCAGCCCCATAAAGTAAAGCACGAAAGTACTGGCCATGAGCCAAGCAGTGTCAGGGGCTACGAGCCCCCCCTCATAGTGTGATAGCCCTCCTTTGGTCTGCAGGTTGTGTTCAGATAGGTAATATGGGAGAGGAGTAAAATTAGTATTGTCTGCCTGACTTACTCTTGTATCTTTTAATCTCCCACTCTCCCAAATGGCAGTGATATTTTCTCTGCCCGCTTCTGCATTTGTACAGCACTTTTGGGATA
Organism: Neoceratodus forsteri; assembly: GCA_016271365.2. NCBI lineage: Eukaryota > Metazoa > Chordata > Ceratodontiformes > Ceratodontidae > Neoceratodus > Neoceratodus forsteri. Next base: position 1,098,955,883 of record CM057458.1, on the reverse strand, counting down.
TTGTTGAGAAGTTGGGGTCTGCACTAGAGGCGTGAAGGTTGTCAGTTCAAACCTAATTGGAATTAAATACTCTAGTCATGTGACTTAACATCAGTATCTGAATTTACAGCCACAGTTTGAAAGCATCGTTAGTGTTAAGCAAGAAATAAAGGGGAGGATTGCTTATGTTGCACAGAATATTTGTAATCAATTCTTGATCTAGGCATTTTCAATTTCAAGTTACAGTTGCCATCTTTCCTGGTCACTCATTACACAACAGTTCTGTTACAATGTTAGCATTTATTATTAGCCTGTCTTAATATGAAATGTCTTGGGAAATCTAGGTTTTCTGAATGAAATGTTTTTCATTGTCCCAACTGGAAGTTTTTGCCGTTAGTAATAAGGATTTTCCTAGTAGAGTAATTGTTTGCAATAGTACAATTTTAGAGCACTTAAGCAGTTTCACTGATATTCAGTTTAAACTGATATGACTCCAGCTGTCTAAAGCTTTACTTGCCCCTCACAGTATTCTCCCTCCGTGAATGTAAGACAGAGCGCTGCATTTACTGAAAACACCCTCCGACCCCCCCCAAACACACACACACACACAGACACACAAAGGTCTCGAACAGCTGCATTTTGCAGAAATTAAGGGACTCATAGATTTGTTTGCTCAAATTAGAGAATCCCAAACTTCTTTTGACTGTTTACTATGTATATATTTTTCCCCTTTGCCCATGTCTGCAGCGCTGCTAAGTGAATGGAGACAGGTGTGCAGTAAGCCATTACTGATGGCTGGGTTTTCATAGCTTACTGTTTCTTTGATGGCTTTTCTGGCACAACTCCTTACTCAGGCAATAAGACACCAGTTCGGTGTTCCAAAAAAGGCTCCATACAAGACTTCTTGTTGTTAATGTGTGCTCCTATTATAATTCTAGTTAACAACACAGCCGTGTCACGGTCAGTGTGGGCAGGAAATTCTTTCCACTGTCAAAATTCCACATTAAGTACTCCAGTAGGATAGTTGATATGTTGTGAAATGTTAGCCTTGTGCAGTAAAATAAAGACCCTGTTCTGCGCCTTCTGTGTAGAGGAGTTCCCGGGTGATTCCTTCCTGACAAATGCGTCTCCTGAAACTGTGCAGGATTTTTTGCCACACTGCACAATTCCGCATTTGACCACTAAATGGTGTCAGATCTCCATGGAACGAGCAGCTTGATACGGGCGCAGAAAAGTCAGGAACCGAGGTCAGGAAAATCAAGGAATGAGAATGGAGTTCCTTCACAGGCTGTATTTCCCTTTACTAATAGGGATGTCTTTTTTACTTTTTGTGACTACCCTGGAACATTTGAACTACTCTGAATAATGTTAGACGGTATTATTTCACTATAATTTGTACAATAGATGGCAGGCGTATTTGTCTTGTACAAAAAGATCAACAGAATGGATGATTTGGTGCTTACTAAGTCACCCGCTTTGTAAAATTTGTATTGTCAATCTCAAGTATTCGACATGTAGATATTATTCTGCCTTGGACATCCCCAAGCTGTAATTGTATTCATCTGGTTATGATTCAGAATTCAGTTGAGGAGTGACTCCGAAGGGACACCACGGACAAAACCTTCAGAACACCTCATATCCTGGTGTAATTCTGCAGTTATTCACTCCCTTTTGATACACCTCCCACCACCCAGTACAGACATGCATCCAGGTATGACAATTCACCAATTTCTGACTCCATGAGATCACTGTTTTTGTCAGTTATTTTTTCAACTCGTACCGGTGCGGCAGGGAGCCTGGTCTGGGCAGGCAACTTGTGTGTCACTGATGGGGAATTTTCTCTTATCAGCTGGACAAGGTCTCAGTTTTGTTGCTCCACAGGTGAGTGGGGGGGGGGCGGGCAGTGGGAAGGTGAGGCCTGGTATTAGTCAGTATTGCTTGCTTTGCCTGCCTTGCTAACAGTGTGCCAAACAGCTCGGAGGTGCTGCTGTTTACTTTGCACCTTGATATGAACCTGACAGCGCCACAGCTGCAGCCCAGAGGGTGTCGCATCCAGCAGCAGGTCTGCACATCTAGTAGCATGGGTCATGCACACTAAATTTATTTCTTATCAGGTCAAATCCTGCAGGCATTTTGGCTCTGACCAGAACTTGTTTCTTGTTCCCAGGTGTTCTTCTTCTCTGCACCTTGCTCTCCTACGATCTTGCCAACCCAGACTGTCCTCCAGTTTCAGCGATACCTTCTGGTTGCTCTGAGTTTGAGCACTTAACTGCATCAAATTCCCATCCTCAACTTCCAACCACACTTACCCACCTAGACTTACTCCCCCATGGGACTACCATGCTTTTGTATAAGCAACTCTTCTTACAGATCCTTATCCCAAAACATACCGTGCATCGCAACTTTTCTGTGCTCTATGCCCTTCGTACCTTCACATTACTGGTACGTATGTGTCACCTACCTATACCACACATAGATGCCACAGATCCCTCATAGTAAAACTGCTCTGTAGATGGATCAGTAACATAATCTTCCTGCTGCTAATCTGTGCAGGGAATGTTGAATTAAACCCCGTGCCACCACAGACTCTGACATCGCCTAGCTGCCTTTGCAGACACCAAGGGCTTGGAGTTCCTGCATCCTAATGTGTACAGCCTACTCAAAAAGGTTAATCTTGTCCAGGCCTGGATCTCCCACACAGATCCCGAACATCCTTATTTAACCGAAACATGGCTGAAAAAATGCACCCCCTCACACTGCAGTATTCCTCCCCTCCTATAACATTTATCGTAGTGATAGACCAACCAGGGCGGGGGCGTAGCTATCTGTGTCAAAGACAAACTCACTGACTCAGATATCACCCCGCCCACTATACTGAAGGAATTCGAATCCATTCTGATAAACCTGTCCTTATCCCATATGGAAACTTTAACAGTCTGGAAGTCTGGAACTCCTAAATCACCTGCACAATATGTCTGACTCAAGACAGAATAAAATAATCATCCTCGGTGATTTTCATCTCAACTGGCATAAACCCTGCAGCAAATGCTCACAACTCAGACTTCTGTGACAAGGCTGACTTCACTCAATTGGTGTCGGAGTATACTCGTCCAAACCCCAGAACACCTTCAAATGGGTCACTGATTGCCCTCATTCTCACAGATAGATCCCCATAAGTTCACACACTTAACTGTGTTCCACAATGATGTCAGGGATCACTACGCCATGGCCTGTGTTGGTATCACATAATAAGAGCATTAGCTCATCGACTGCTCACAGAAGGGCGCAGTGTAGGTGGGCTCATGTCCTTGCACTAGGGCATCGTAATCGCGGATGGCTCTTACGGGGACAGCGTTACCGGCAAGGGGGAATACTGGCAGTGGGGCTTTAAGCCGATCACAATAATGGCGAGGGAGGAAAAAAGCCAGTGGTGGGAACACCGACTGCACACAACAGAGAAACAGAGCAGCACACCTGTGTCAGTGGAGGCGCAAGGTTCACCCACTCCCCCCCACCCCCGGCATGTTGCACTGTGTGGGTGGACCACAGACACTCCCCCTGCAACCCCACAATGGTGCACAGCACCCACCCCCTGGACACAGTTACGATGCACTACGACGGCAACACCCCCCTGAACTGCCACTGTAGCACACTAAGTGCATCCACGCCGCCGACACCCCTGAGTCCCAGTAGCAGCCACCAGCGTACAAAACCTGTATGCCTACGACGCCACTAGTACACTGTAATCATTAGGAGCTGCACCTGCCACATCGGGAGTGCCATTACTGTGGTGGAAGTACTGACTGGTGATGACAGCCCTGCGCGGTCCGGCCCAACAGTACTCCAGTGCTGCATGCCATGCACCAACTGCCAGCACTATAGTGCATGTCCCACTAACGGCTACTTTTTTTATGCCTTGTGGGGCAGGGCTACGCACGCACACAGGTGTACAAACACATGACTCACACCAATAAATGCTGGCTCTGCAGATATGCTGGCCTCCCGATAGTACGGCAAATGGAAGAAATGGATGAGATGGATTTCATAGTGAGCCAGAAGGGGAAGCCACTCCTATCTCAACAGGGATTCCTATACCGGCGGGACAAGAAGTTAAAGAGCAAGGTTTACTGGTGCTGCATGCAGTACCACCGTTCCAGCTGTCGAGCACGTGTTCACACTGTGGCAGATGCCGTGCTGTTTACAGAACAGCCCCACAACCGTGCCCCTGATGTAGGGAAGGTGGGGGTCTGTGAGGTCCAGTCAGAGGTGCATGAGTGGGCACGCTCCAGTGAGGAGGACACCTCCCAGGTTATAGCACACTGTACCACTGGCATGCCCTATGTTGTGTCTGGCAGGCTACCAACACTACCTCTCATGAGACGAGCAGTGTAGTGTGTTCGGCAGGCCAGTGGGGGTGGCCATGCCACACCAACTATGCTGTAGGACTTAGAGATAACCCCAGAAAATGCAATCACTGGGGCAGGGGACACGTTCCTGCAGCACGACAGCAGTCCCTCTGAGGACTGCATACTGATATTCACTACACAGCGGGCACTGCATTACCTCACTGGCAGTGCCGACTGGTTCATGGATGGCACTTTCCGCCGCTCACCGCAACTGTTTGGCCAGGTATATACGGTGCACAGTATGTGCGGGGACGTCATCCTACTGTCAGTATTCACCCTTATGCTGGGGTGGACGGAAAGGGCCTACGCGCATGTGTTCGGGGAGGTCAGCAAGCTCGTGGGTGGTGTGTGTTCCGAGATGGCCCTAATGGACTTCGAGAGGGTTGCCTGGCATGCATTTGTGACCACTGTTGAGAGGACCATGGTCAAGGGCTGCTTCTTCGATTTTTGCCAGTCTGTCTGGCGAAAAGTACAGCAGACAACTGAGCCACATGCCTGTTAGACCAGGGATGACACCATGGATGAGGAGTTCACCCTGAACGTCCGTATGCTCCTTGCCCTGGCATACGTTCCTATGGATGCCGTGGAGGGGGCCTATGGCAAACTGCTGGATATGCCATTCTACAGGTCGCAGGAGGAGCTACTACGACCCCTCCTGGAGTAGGTGGTGGGCAGGATGGCACGCTGCGGACCCTTATTCCCAGTGCCCACATGGAATATGTACCAGGCAACACCGGATGACTGTGCCAGGACAAGCAACTCGGTGGAAGGCTGGCACTGAGGCTTTTCCTTCAGGGCGGGTGCCTGCCACCCAACCCTCTGGCAGTTCCTGGACTGCCTGCTGGAAGAACAACACGAGACAGGGGTCCGGATGGAGCAGCTGTTGTCAGGCGCCGGGCTGGCATGCCCAAAGAGACAGTATGACCTTACCATGCGGATCGAGGCACTCATCGGAGAGTACTGCAGGAGGGCCATACCCGACTACCTGCATGGGCTCGCCTACAATTTCCAGCTGCAAGTGTAGCCAGGTGTGGCACAGGCCTGGCTGTGGCTCCTGCTCCACAGGCCGCCCTGCGGCACAGCCTCTCCTCAGCATGCCATCATGTGCTGCAGCTACGCCCCAAATACCCCTGTCAGTGCCTGTCCAGCCGCCTCCTTCCTGGATGCCCTCAGCGGCTGTCCTTCAGTGCACCCATGCAGCGCAGCAGTGGTCCCTGCTGTACCTTCACCCCGTGGCCTCATGGTAGCATCACCCTACTGCAGTCATGGCAGGCAGTCAGTGTCCCCTGTATTCCTCCTGTGTCAGTCCTCCCCCACAGGTATTGTCCCCCCCCAACTCTGAGTTCTCCCCCCTGTTTGCACGGTCCCCTGTTTGTGTCTGGTGGTGGTGGCAGTTTTTTTTTTTTTTAAACCCTTGCCATTCTGACAGTTGCGCCTGTTCCTGCATACCATCTCTGTTCTCCACATAGTGCCTGCACCCTTTTTCCATGGGCTCACACCTGCCCGGCTGCCATTCACACTGCTGCCTGTGCACTATCTGGGATTTCCTGGTCCTGCATGCACCCTGTCAGCTATCATGATTCCACAGTCTCCCTTATCATAGGGAACCCTTGTGTTAAGGGACAGCAACCACTCAAGTCAGTAAATGGATTCACATGGAAAAGGGGCTTCTGCAAGTTCAATCTACCTCATTACTTAGAAGCCCCAGAGACATAGAGTGGACCAACTTTTACCAGGCCGCGAACATCAATGATGTAACCTCCCTTTTCAACAATACACTAGGCACTATCATCAATAAACATGCCCCTTTGTTAAAATGCAGAACGCAGAAGCATTCCTGTCCCTGGTTCACAGCTGACCTAAAGGCTGCACTAAATGCAAGGGATCGTCTCTGGACTACAGCCAGAAGGACCAAACTCCCAGTGGACTGGGCAGCCTTCATGAAGAGCCTGCCGAAATAAGTGCACAAAATAGATCAGGGCCGCAAAAGCTTCCTATTTCCTTGCCTTGCTTTTGATTCTGCAAAGGGAAACTCGAGCAAATTCTAGTGTGCCATTAGATCGGCAGAAGGTAATAAACCTTCCTCCTCACTACCCAGTAAGATCTCCTTTAATGGTCAGATCCTTTGGCAAACTATACAGCTTTAACAACCATTTCTCACCCGCTGGCCTTGCATTTGATACATCAAAAGCAGCCTCCCTAATATCCAGCGTACCCTGATATTCCTCTCCACCTATAACCAGCACCTTCTCCTTCACTGCCTTCCAGATCAAAGAAGTGGAAGACCTCTTACTTCAACTGGATGTTAAAGGTGCTGATGGGATAGGCCCCTACTTCATTAACTGGCATCGGGTACTTAACAGCCTCCATACTGCACCTGTTTAATATGTCCATCTGCTCTAGCACCATGCCTGACCAATGGAAAATTGCCAAGGTACTCCCATTATTTAAGTCCAGTGATCCCATGGACCTAAATCTCAGGTGTCAGTTGTGGTTAAATCCTTATTTTACCATCTGGGGAATATCGCTCGGGTGAAACACCTGGTTCCACCGGGCGACCTTCCAACACTGGTCCATGCCTTCATTACTACCCGTCTTGACTACTGCAGTGCCCTCTACCTAGGGCTGTCTGGGGTTGATATCTGCCGGCCTGCAGCTAGTGCAGAATGCTGCAGCCAGGCTGTTGACTGGTACTTCTAGGACCAGCCACATTACGCCTGTGCTGCGCGAACTGCACTGGCTGCCAGTTCAGTGGTGAATCACCTACAAGGTAGGCCTGCTTACCTTTTAAAGCCCTACATGAACAGGGACCCGACTACCTGAAAGATCTCCTGACTCCCTACTCCCCCAATCGTCCTCTCCGATCCGCCGATGAGGGATTGCTAGAGATTCCCAGGGTTCACCTGAAAACTTCTGGAGCTTGTGCTTTTTCATTTGCAGCACCAGCCCTGTAAAATTCCCTACCTCGTCGGTTAAGAGAATGCCTGACCGTCAGTAGTTTTAAATCTATGTTAAAAACTTATTTTCATTCGCTTTCCCAGACTGATTTTAAATCGTTTACATTGTTGTCTGTTTATAATATTGTGGTTTTATACTGTGTACAACGCCTTGACTTGGGAAGGCGCTATATAAATAAAGATTTGTTTGCTTGCTTGCTAAATAACTACCGCCCCATTTCCATCCTTCCCTTGCTCCCTGAACTACTCGAGAAGTTGGTAAATACCCAAATAAGAGACTACCTCGACAAAAACAACCTAATAACTCCATCCCAGTCAGGCTTCAGACCAGCCCATAATACCACGTCAGCCCTAGCTTCAGTTTCAAAAGACTGGTTCGTGGCCATGGATAAGAAACGTAACAGGAGCTGGTTTTTTTTTTTGACCTTAGCAAAGCATTCGATACTGTCATCCATGTTATTTTCCCAAGATACGCTGCAGTGGCACGGCATCTTTGAACCCGCACTGACATGGTTCAACAGCTACCTGACAAATAGAGTGCAACAGGTGAAAGCAGGTGGTTCCCTTTCCCCACTCCTTCCTCTTCTGAGAGGAGTACCACAAGGTTCGATCCTCGGCCCCCTTCTGCTTATGCTATACATCAACACCATCGGTGAAAACATAAATAAAGCAAAACTACACCTCTTCGTGGACGATATGGTAATTTATACATTCAAACCCTCGGCAGCCGAAGCCCACGTGGAGCTCCAGTTAGAATTTGATCACCTCCAGCTCAAGACCTTGAAGGTGGTTTCCGAGTTTCACCTTAACCAGGTGTTGACTTTGCCGGTATACTACCCTAACTACACCTCGGACGCCGAGTGTAGGCTCCATACTCTGGACCTGAGACGTGCTCTCTCCTATTATAAGGAGAGGACAGCGTAAATTTGGGGAGAGGTTCGTCAGCATTTTGTCACCTAAGCTGAAGCCGCTTCTGACAGACCTGCAGCTAAATGGACCATTGCAAGATGGATTACATCATGCATAGGTCTCTGCTCTGAGTTGGTGGGCAAGGAACCTCCCAGAGGGATAAGAGCTCATTCTGCCCACCATACTGCTGCATCGGTGGCTGCTTCCAGGGACATCCCTATCCAGGAGATCTCTTGGGCTGCTACCTGGAAGTCAGCAAACACCTTCATTACCCACTACCACATCGACCTTGAGTCACACTGGGATGCTGGTTTTGGGGCCTCAGCTCTCCAGTCTCTGTTTCCTAAATAGGCAGTGTGCGCCTTGCCTCCCTCCTCCCAGAGAATTGCTTGGAGTCTGCCAGTGAGTGTGGATGAACAACATATCCATGCCCCTAGAAGAACAGGTTACTCACCTGTAACAGTAGTTCTAGGAGTGGTATATGTTGTTCATCCACACACACACACCCGACCTCCCCGGCTTTAGGCGCACCACCTTGCTTCCAGTGGGCTAAGATCTGGCGTCATGGGGCGGAGCTGAGGTATTTATCACCCGGGTGGGTGGGAGTAGCCACCTTGAAGACTTTCCGGTGAGATCTAAAGGGGAAAGGGACATGCCAGAGAGTGTGGACGAACAACATATACCACTCCTAAAACTACTGTTACAGGTGCGTAACCTGTTCTTACTTGCCCAACGTTGTCTGTAGCTGCATTTTCACTTGCCCCCTGTTAATTGCAATGAAATTAGCTCTGTTTTTGTACTTGCCCTTAAATTAAATTTACTAGCCCTGGACAGCGGGCAATGGGATTTGCACACCCCATCTTACCCAGAACTACTCCTCTACGCTTCTCCCTCAACGTACCTGATTACTGTTCTCCTTGCTTCGCATATCAGTCTTCTCTGTCCACCCCCTCTGCAACTGCAAACTATCCCGATCTGGTCCCTCTCAATTCTCTGTCACCCCCAGGTTTCTCTTCTCTACCTACCTTCTCCACTGTCTTCCCCTCCACTCATGACCACCTCCTCCCTTTCACTTCTCTCCGTCACCCCCAGGTTCCTCTTCTCCACTGTTATCCCAGCCTGGCTTACTACTCTCTCCACCTTCTAACCCCGTTGCTCATGGCCGATTCCCCCCCCCCCCTTCTCTCCTAGAATCCCATCGCTTCACATCTCCAGGTTCCTCATCTCTCCTACTGTTGCCAGAAGGTTTAAACCTGCCTTTTACAATGTATATCATCTATCTGACAGTTTGTTCCAAGGCTGATTATTCTCTCCCTATCAGGGATGTGCAGCAATGTTCTAAACTTTGTAAATTTATTCTTGCTCCGTGTAAATATATTCCATCTTTGGGAAGCCACCTGTTGCATAGTTCCATGTATAAATTCATTGTATATGTTTTGTCCTTGTTTTATTGTATGTGCATTGCACATTAATTGTCTCAGGACCTCTTTTTAAATGGCTTGCACAACGGAGTTATTTTCCTGCCAATAAACTTTGACATGCAGACGTCGTGTGAATCTCCGTAGTATGTTTTTCTGCCACAGTCAAAATAGTAGAACAGCTTTGATGGCTCCATAGTCAACATACATGCTATCAAAAATCACATAAGGAAGTGATTGCGTGACTATGGTGAGAAAATGAGAAAATCTGTGACTGGAACAGTGTCACTTCCATGCATGGTCCAACGAGAATGGTCGATGGTGGGAAAAGAACTGAGGAATGAAGTGGCTACTCGCGTTTATATGGGAGCCGATGTTTGAGATCGTCGTAGGTGCCCCAGTGGACTGCTTACAATGTAGTCCTAGCTCCTGACAGCTTATACTTCCATAGGTGTGTCCTGATGAAAGACATATCCTTAAAGATCTTTATTATCTTGCATTGACATCTGATTTCCCTGAAGAAATGTCTCAGAAATGGCTTCCTAATGGGTGGAGCTCATCTACCTGGGCCTCAGTGATGAAACTCGGTGGGGGGTCCTCAGGTTCAAACTTAATCCATTTTTCATTTAAGTGCTGCCTTGGGAGATAAATTGCTACTTGGCTGTGGTAGGAAAACTGCCCTGGAACATTTAATTGATGTCTGTATAGGTATTTCTGGTGAGAGCAGAGACTTCAGTCTTTATTTTTGGGCATTAACAGGCTTCATTACTTGCAGTGGTCTTTTATCTGGACTTCTACTTGCATTACAAACTGTGCATATTAAACGCGATTTACCCTTTTAAGGGTTTAAATTTTAGTGTTTATAACTGCTTGGGTGTGCGGGGTTGAGTGAATGTAGTGGTATGATTGGGTATGTGTAGGTTAGTTCATTTTGTATTGTTTGCAAGTAACGTGAGAATGTAGTTAGTTGGTTAGAGTGGGTGTGGAAGTTGTGGATGGAGGGAATTGTTTGGTTAGAAGCAAGGAAAGTACTGTGCTGGTTCTTCAGTTCCAATGATGATGGGCCCCTCAGCTTAGTTGCACCTCGTCCCAGCTACTAGACCTCTGCTGCTTTGATGCCCTTCCCCTGTCAGCAGTGGCATATGGTCACTGCAGGGAAGTGGGTGTTGTGAGGAAGACCGTTATGACCCTGACCCTTCAGCACTTCAGGAGACGTGGTGGGGGTTATCTTCATAGGCCTGCTGCCCTTGGTGGCTGTGCCTCCCGTTAGCAGCCTTGTGCTTGGGGCGGAGGTCCCCTTCTGAAAAGAAAAATACTGCCTCCTTGTCACTATCCTCTGCGCCACATGTACCTTCTGCTGACAGAGATTCAGACGCTTATACAACAGTGTGGTTTCGAACCAGTTCCCCCTCAAGAAAGCAACAGGGGGTACTACTCCAAATACTTTCTAGTTCCCAGGTGAACAGGAGAGCAGATTTAGGTCTCCAATGTCCAGTACAGGAGTATTGGACCTCAAGAGACCTAAATCTGCTTGTCGAATGTGAAAAGTTTCAAATGGCTTCTCATCAGGCTCTCTTCCCCCTGTTAATAACAAGTGGATTGGCTCTGTACCTTGGATATGAAGGACACATACCTTCATATCAGGATTTGCAAATACCACAAGTAGTACCTCTGCTTTACGCTGGAGGGCAGCCATTATCTATTTCATATCCTGCCCTTTGGCGTATCCTCAGCACTGTGGATATTAACCAAATGCTTAACGGTTGTGGCAGCAGCCCTTTGAAGGGTGGACTTTGTCTTCCCCTGATTGGATGACTGGCTACTAAAGGCCCCATCCAGGGAAGCGATTCAGTGCACATTGTCCAGAACGACATAGTTATTTGAGGAACTGGCTGTCATGGTGAACATACAGAGATCCATATTTGTTCCTTGTCAACAACGCCTTCAGTATATTGGGGCAGTGCTGGACACAGCGGTGGGTGCTGCTTTCCTGTACGCAGACAGGGCTAAGGCCCTTGTTGCCCAAGCTGTGCTGTTACACAGAAGCCATTATGTAGTAGTAGTGGTAAAGATTTTATTCATTATGAATAATGAAATGGTTACTTGACTGAGTCGAAACTCATTTCCAGTGAGATTCATGAGAATACAAACATTACATAATACAATTCCACACATATTACAGATAAATACATAACCAAAATGGACGATTCCTAAATAGTATAACATAATTACAAAAACACCAGTCAACAGTCCATAATAAAAAAGCAGTACCTCAACAAGACAGACACATTTGCACTATTTCATTTTTACTTAACCTTTGTATATAACAAATCAGGTTTTTATCCTACCTAACTCATACCAATTCTTAATCTGACCTGCTTTCCTGTTTCCATCATAAATTCTCAATTCTACTGGAAGTATATTCCAAAGTGACAGGCCTTGGTAAAAAAAAAAAATGACCTCTTCCCAAATTTGTATTGCATTTTGGTAACAAATATTCTATTCCTCTTGCTGCTCTTAAACTTGATTTAATTCTTCTTTCCTGCAGGCAGTCTGTCATACATCCTGGTACTTTCATTGAAAAGCATTTTTCCATATATGACAATATATGCAAAGATCTCCTGTCCCCCAAGTTATACCAGCCTAATGCCTTATATAAATCCTCTCTATGCATCCTTTTTGGCGCCACCATGCTATATCTGGCCATTTTATTATATATAATATCCAGTTTCCCCAATAACGTTAAATTTGCCCCCAACTAGATCTGATCACCATCATCCAATAAAGGTAACATTGCAGTATTTATCAAGTGACTAATAATTTCATAAGTTGTGTAATGTTTAATCCTATACAGGGCCCAGTCATCTGTTAATAGTTTTTATTACATATTCTATATGCTTATCCCATTTTAAGAAGGAATCAAAATAGACCCCCAAATATTTATAGTTGTCCACTTGTTCCAGAGTATGTCCCTCCATTGTTTTTATCTGCAGGTGCCACTCAGTCCTATCTTGACCATTTTTTTTAATGAAAAAACATAGATTGTGATTTCTTTGTATTAAGTTTAGATAAGACTAGGAAGTTCTGCAGTTCATCACATGCTGTTTGCAGTTCATTCTCTATCTGATCCTGTTTGTCTTCTGATAAGTAAATTATTGTATCGTCAGCATACAAATGGAATTTTATTTCAGGACTGGAGAACTTTATAGTGTTAACATATATGTTATATAGTGACTGACTCAAAAGGGAATCCTGTTGGACACCCATTTTTATTGGACAAATTTGAGATTTCCATTGGTCAATAACCACAAACTGCCCCCTATCATATAAATATGATCAGAACCAATCCGTGACCCAATCTGATAACCCAGTGTACCGAAGCCTGGACAGGAGGATATCGTGGTGTATGGAATCAAATGCCTTTGAGAGATCCACATAAATAGCACCCACAGATGAACCCCTGTCCAAGCTGTCGGATAGAGTTCTAGTTACCTGCAGAAGGGCAGAAGTAGTACCATACATGACTCTAAAGCCCAACTGGTATGTATTCAAAATGTTATTCTTTTAAAAGCAAAAAAAAATGAACCTGCTTGGCAACAATCCCTTCAAAGATCTTTGCAATAACTGGCAAAAGGGAAATAGGCATATAATTATCCATTCTTTCCCTTTTCCCAGCCTTGAAAATTGGAGCTACCTTAGCAATTTTCCACATACTTGGGAATTGAGACTGCATTAGTGACATATTATATAATTCGATTAATGGATAAGCAATTACAGGTGCGGCGTATTTTAACAGCAAGTTTGGCAAATCATCAACTCCTCTTGCTTTATTCAAATCAATCTTCATCAGGGCTTCCACAACCTCATATACTTCAATACTTGTGATTTCAAATGCATTTGGTGCTGTATCGGAGTCTCCTGTAATGTTTATGCATTCAGATGTATTTAATGCCGTCAGGTTTTCCTGCAAGTCTACCTGATTGTATGTCACCTAATGTTCCATTAGTATTCAATATATCTCTTGTTCCTAAACCTACAGATGCAAAGAACTCATTAAATCCGTCAACCACCTTTGTTCCCATTGATACACTAATCCCATTAATCTCAAAATGTTTTGGAAATTCAGAATGTGTTGAACCCTGAACGTTCTTGATTGTTTTCCAAAATTTACGAGGATTTTTCACCCTTGTATGGGAGAGCTGAGATCTATAATAAATATTTTTGCCTGTCGCAATTCTTTTGTATACAGATTTCTGAGTTGTTTATATTTTATCCAAGATTCAGGATCAGCAGTCTGTTCGGCAAGTTTCCGTATTTTCTCCCTCTGCCTTTTTATTTTGTGTAATATGTGGTTGAACCATGGAGCATTGTTCTTTTTAAGTTTTCTAACTTTTTGGGGGGCGTGTTTATCATAGATTGCTACAAATTCGGTAAATACAAAGTCCCATACTTCATTCACTTCAGGAATTAATTTTACACTTTCCCAATTTACATTCTCCAGGTCCATCATAAGTTCTACATAATCAAATAATTTGTAATCCCTAGAGACCATTGTCTTCCCTGATAATAGCTGTTTTTCCATTTTCCTAATACAATAACTCAGTTGGTGATCAGACAATGCATCTGGTAAAATACCAGAATTCAAATAATATTCTGAGTTGGTAACAAATATCAGGTCCAAGACAGATGAAGCCTCTGGTGAGTTATTATTTATTTATGTTATATCCTTAATTAACTGCGTTAAGCCAAGGGTAACCATCAAATCAATCAACTCTGGGCATTTATCCACTTTTCTCCAATTTACATTAAGATCACCGATTAATACAAGTTCATGAGTGGCAAAAACATTTTCTAACAGTTCCTCTGTTTGTTCAAAAACTTGATAATTTGATTTTGGTGGCCAGTATATTCCTAATAGGATTAATGGTTTACTGAAATCTAATTTAATTTCCACCAGTACTCCCTCTCAGATTTCTTCTATAGCTTTCCTTTTGACATCCAGAGTATTTGCGTAATAAAGAACCCCCCCTTTGTTCTATCATAGAGCCATAAATTAAAACCCAGTATGCCAATTTGTTCATCCAGTACCCTGTTATTCGGCCAGAATTCTGTAATTACCACAATATCTGGTTTGTATTCGTGAATCCAGTCTTTTAATAAATCTAATTTTGATAACAGACTACATATATTAATGTGAATTATTTTCAGCCCTTGACTTTTAAAAAGGGCAGTTGTCTCATCTTCTTTTTTGATATAAATTCCTAATATTAGGGCCTGGATTTAATTGGACATCTCCACTAAATACCAGTTGTAATGATATAATTAATTTACAACACCTATATTCATTTCTCTGTTTAAAAGAGTAATATTTGTTCTGGGACTTCCTACTATCTAGTAGTCTCCTAAGGGAGAATCCTTTCCTTATTAAAGGCTATTTCCTTAAGGCATAATCCAAGTTGGTCTGTATTATACTCGCAGGGATCTCCCCCTGCCAGCAGATCTCATTCTCCCTAGATCAGCCATTGTTCCCCCATTTCCAGTGATAACAACATCTCCTACAATTAGGTCTTTTCTATGAATCTGGGGACCAAACTCTTGGGGGTTCAGAAGGAAAAAACAGTGACAAGGATAAGCAGACTCTGTATAAACTCATCCTTTCTAAAGTGCAATCAGTCAATCCCAGAAAAAGAATAATAGTTACAGCAATTTAAAAATATAACTCTAAATATTCACTTTTAGGAGAGAAAACAAATTCTTTCCATTTATAAATAACTAGCTTAAGTAAGCAGTAAATTCCCTTTTATTTGTAGAGTTTTTTCCTTTTTTACCTTAAAATCTAAGGCTATTCACTAAAAAGGAAATTAACATTCCATTGTCAGTAATTAGGCAATATAAAACCTTTAACCCACTGATACACCCCCTTATTCCTTTAAAACAATATTGCTATGAGCTTATTTTTTTTTTTTTTATTTATTTTATTTAGTTGTTTTTAACCAGGTATAGCACACTAAGCTGAAAGCTTTTTTACAGGAGCGACCTGGGAGCACAAGGAGGTTAAGTGATTTGCTCAGGGTCACACAGTACGCAAGTGGAAGCTGTGGGATTCAAACCCAGGTCTGGTCTGCTGGATGTCACCAGATTTGCAGCTCAGAGCCTTAGACCACTGCGCTATACTGCCTCCTATTGTCAACACGGTGCACAGAATATGCAACAAAACCAATTAGTCTAAACATATAAAGTTACCTTATTCTGTGCTCCACCAAGACAATCTGTATTTTTCTGGCAGCACCACTCACGTTCGCGCTAGCATGCTCACGCTAGCGAGCGGCGCGCAGATTTGAACACTGCAGCCCCTCCTCCCTTAGCTGCATCAGCTGCTGATCCAACCCCCTGCTCTATTCAGAGCGATAGTGTCCTGGAGAGAATTACAGCAGGCAAAGGGGAATTTGACGGGAAATTAAGCTGACTGTCCTCTTCTTGTGTGTCAGCATGACTGGTGTTGCGTCTGCTGTTGCTGATGGCTGCGGCCATCTTCACGGTCCCTTTTGCCCAACTCCATATGCTCATTCCGCATTGGGCTGTTCGAGTGCAGTGGGACCAGCTGACAGATGAGCTGGAACAAATGGTCCTTGTCACGTCCCCTCTTCACCATGCTCTGGTGTGGTGGATGGACTGCCTTCATCTGCTATAAGGCATTCCATTATTTATTCTGACTTCTTTGCAGATCCTGACAGTGGATGCGTTGAGGTCCGGTTAGGGCACCCATCTCAGGTCCTTTCATACTCAGGGCTCTTGGAGCCATCTGGAATCTGATCTCCATATCAGTATTCTGGAGATGAGGGCTGCTCTGCTTGACCTACAGGCATGTCAAGCCCATCTCAGCCCCGATCCTCTGCTGATCAGCACAAAGTCAGTGGCATGCACTACATAAACAAGGGGTCATGTGATGCTGGGCCATGTCTCACAGCCTTCAGCTGTTGGACGTGTTTCTTCCAGGTGTCCAAAATGTCTTTGCATACAGACTAAGCAGGTCTCAGTCACTGGTTCGTGAATGGAAGCTGTTGGTCTCTGTGGTACCTCCGCTCTTTGCAAGGGGGTTTGTTCAGAGTTGGGCCTTTTTTGTCCCCACACAATACAAATGGCCACGGTTTTGCTTGCTTACTCCAGGGCATGGAGTTTTCTGACAAGATGCATTGTCCCGCTCCTGGAATGGGAAGTTCCTTTATGCCTTCCCTTGGATCCCTTTCATTCAGAGGGTCCTACGGAAGCTGTGGGAGGAACATGCCCCCTACTAAGGGTGGAACCCTTCAGGCCTTGCCAGATCTGGTTTCCATTTTTGCAGCATCTAGCGGTGGAGCCTCCTGTTCGTCTCTGTCTCTGTTTCGAGGTCTGCTGTCTCAGGAACATGGGCAGGGCTTGAAATTTGTCTTAAAAAGTGGTGTTCAACATGGAATACTATTACCCAAGATTTGGTATTCCGTCTTGAAAACTGGTATACATACCCTTTTTTTTGTATACCACTATTTGTACCCATTACACACTGAGAAATGCACAAATTAGGTGATTTATTTGTACAGTAGACCAACTTAGATTTTAGAAAACCTTAAGCTTTGAACTCAGAGTTCTTCAGAACAACTCTTGAATTAGAAAGCTTAAGGTTCTTCTGTAATCTCTGTTGGTCCAGAAATATATCAAATCACCTAATTTGGCATCGTGTGTGTCAAGGACCAATACAGCAACAAACATTTTGACACTGAGAAATGTTAAGTAATGTTACCACAAAACTCCCCACCAATGACATCACCAATCCCTTACCTGTAAACTAATTGTTGGGACAGTACACAGTCTAGGCTACCAGCAACCCACTGGCACTGATGGGAAATTTGGAGAGATGAGGAGTAGAGTATGAAAGAAAAAATGGCTGCAGCCCACAAAATTCAGCAGCAAAGCAGGCAGTTTAGCACTTGGTCTGGTAACTTTTTTTTTTAACATTAGGCATTTTGCCATATTTTCCATTAGTCTGGGGTTAGCAAAATCATTAAAATTGTAATGCAAATAGAAACTAGCTCTACAAATGGATCATGTACCTCCCTAGCAATCGCAGGCATTATTTTATTTTATTTTTTTTTAAGAAACAGCTAAGAGATTGTTTTACCAAACTATGTGTTCTCCGAGTTGCTTTTCAGTTAGGCAGTCAAAAAACCCACATTTAATTGTAGTCACTTCTACCACCAATAAATGTTAAGTAAAATGAGTAATCATTTGTCAGACCAGGCATTTTATATCAACCCAGTAAGTACACTTTGTACACACACAGTTCTTTCAAGCTACCTTCCATGCTTCTAATCCCCCCGTCCCGTGCTTCTGATCCCTCTCCCTCTCTCTCTCTCTCTCTCTCTGTCTCTCTCTGCCTCCCCCCTGCAGCACATGCTTCTCAATCACGCAGCAGTTACTTGGTGCCATGATTTAGTTTCCTTCTATGTAACATTCAGATTTGCCTAAACTTACACTGAAGCAGCAGCCACGAGTAGCCCTTTACATGTTCCACCTTGGTACATAGCTAAACATAGAGAATACAGGAGGGGCAACTGTGCAGAACCAGTGTGTTCTGCCATAGAGGGGTTCTGATTCCCTCTGACCTCGAGAGCGAAGCTCGAGAGGTCCATAGGAATCAGAACCCTGGGGTGACAAAACACGCTGGTTCTGCATAGAGTTGCTTATCCTGTATTTTTTATAGTGTATATAATACTTTGTGAAAAATATGTTTTGTGAGTTCTTTTGCTTCAAAATGAAACTGACTCGTGCAGTCTCTAGGGGTTCTAGAATGCTGTTCAACCCCAGAAGGGTAGAACAGCATTCCATGACATTGGAACTGTGGTAGAACAGCTTTCCATGACATTGGAACTGTGGTAGAACAGCATTTTGAAAGGGATGGAATTCTATACAGAACAACATTCCACTATACACTATAAAGCTTTAACTGTCTCACTCATCATGACAGGGCCAAGCTGAAAGCTGTAGCTTGACAACGAGGACTCTGATAATGTTTTCCCCTCTGCAGTGTCTCTCCTGATTGTTTTCTTTTTGGTTGATTTTTTTTTTTTTTTTTTAAGTATCCTGAGCCAGACTAGTTGTGGCAGCAGAGATTAACTGCTTTAGACAGATTTCCTTTAAGCCACAGCATAGTGCCAGTGCCGACAGTGTGTGGGAGCTGCATCCAGAGGTCAGTTTTCCCGTGTGATTTACGGTTGTTTTAATTCACCTTGCTAGGCATCCCCCCATTATTGTTGGATGAGGGGGGTTGGGGTAGTTGGAAACAGTAATGGAACTTGCTGAAATCCACGCAGAATAACACAGTGGCAGCCAGTCGAACTACAGGATTGTAAACCAGTATACATCGCGGGTTACCAGACGGCATTATTTGGTGTCCCGTGCATAATTTATGGCATGCACAGGACACCAAATAGTGAGGAAATTCGAGCCCTGACGGGTCCCTGGTCCCTGTATCTGCATGCCTGGCTCCTGAAAATGTAGCCATTACCATTTTGGGGTTTCAGCCCAGGTGGTTGATGCTTTGCTTGCAGCTAGAAAGCCTTCCACCAGACACACACACATACACTTATTCTTTGATGTGGAAGAGCTGCTTGATATAGTGTACTTCCTGTTTAATGGACCAATTTACATGTTCTGTGAATTCTGTACTGGAATACATTCTGTTACTATCTAACACTGGTCTCCAGTACTCCACTATTAAGGTGCATTTGGCTGCCATATCAGCTTTTCATGCTCCTTTTGATAGGCGCACAGTGGCACAACTAGAAGTGTCTTGTATATTTCCTAAAGACATTCTGCACGTGCGTTCCCTTATTGTTAAACTGTTTCCACCTTGGGAGTTAAATTTCATCTTTGAGATATTGGCTTTGGCTCCATTTGAGCCTACTGTGACCTGTGAGATGCGTTTCATTTAATGGAATGTGCTGTTTTTTGTCAGTGCGACTTCGACTCAGAAAATTTCAAAGCTTCAGGCTGTAATGCAAATGCCTCCTTATTTGATTTTCCACATTGACAGGGTGTGTTTGCGGATCAATCCTGGTTTCTTACAAACAGACTCGATACCCAGAGGCAGTTCCAATGCATTCTATGTCACAGGTTATTTCTGAGTTCACATTCAGTCAGACCCTACACACCTTCCTGTGTATTATCCTGAGCATGCCGACAAAGGTGGGGCATTGTATTATACACTTGGGGCTAGATATTCAAAAGTTAGTACTGGCGCTAATGGGTGTTTTTCCACGCTTTTAGAGTTTTGGGACCATTTTTTGGGTGGGGTCTATAGTCAGAAGGTATCCTGTGATAATCGTGACTCTACAACGGCGACTGCAAAAATCGCGATGCAATAACAGCTACCCAAACTGCAGCGACCAGAAAAATAGCAAAAATACACTAAGCGCGACAAACTCTGCCACATACTGAGCAACATAAGCGACTACTCCATAAGCGTGATCAGGGTGTGAAATTCCTGTACTTTAGGTGCCCCAGGGCAGGCATTTTTGATTAGGGACACCTAATTGCCCTAGCTGCATGCCCTCTGGGGCACCTAGCTATGGCTGACCTTTTTATCTCCTCAAGCAGTCAAGCTGATATGTTTTTTTTTTCTTTTTTCCAGTAGGCTCCAGTCCCCGCCTTCTCAGATGAGAACGAATTGCGAACGTTGCTCCCGTCCTCACCCTTCCCCTGAGTGCAACTGTTATGTGACCATGGCGGCTGCATAACGAGTGTGCTAACAGGATCACAGCCGCGGTCACATAATGATCCACTCAGTCTGTTGTCGTGGGTTGATGACTGCTGGGTTCTGCCCCACGTAAGCTGTTGTTTGTGCCAGAACCACAGATTGTGGGAGTTGGAGGCACGATGGGCAGCAGCAGTGTTCGAGCAGCAGAAAGCAGTAAGGGTAGTTTTTTCACAGTACAGGCCTTTTCATACTGCAGTAAGGGTTAGGAGGGGAGAGTGAACCTGTCTGAGGCAGAGGGCAGATCAGTAAGTCCCTTTAAAGACTTGATGGGAACAGCAGAGCAAACAGAACTATCCCCAAACCCTATTAAGGAATATTGATTGAAACTCTAAATATTAATTTTGAAATCCCTTTTAAAGGGTTTTATAGGGGAGAGTGAACTTGGCTGTGGCAGGGCAGGGGCAAATCAGTAAGTACTTTAAGGGCTTGGTGGGGCAGCAGAGCAGAAAATCAAACTATCCCCAAACCCTTTTAAGGTATAAGGAGGGGAAAGTGACTGCAGGATGGGGGTTGGTGGGGTTGGGGGGGGGGCAGTAGAACACTGAAGACTCCACTATATACTACCTCCCTGAAATAATACCACACTCGGTTGTTGTTAGTGTGTGTGTTTATTGACAGATTTTCATAAACTTAAACTACTGATATTTACTCAGGGTCTCAGCCAGCACTTTTGTGTCTCCACCAAAAATGGGAAAATGCAAAAGATGGCCCAGTACAAAATCTTATGGCTCTAAAAAGGAAATGGGACCACTGGGAGGACTAGTAACGATGATGACGCTAATGCGTTGATGAAAGAGAAGCACTGTGTTAAAAAATATGAGATGGCATGTAAATGAGTTTATGGGCAAGCATTTGTTGGACTTAGGTGTCCCACTGGGCAGGTAATTTTTTTCCTGACTTTCGTATCCTGATCGTGACTGTGTCTGTATAGAAGGCTACTCCATAACAAGTAAAGCAATACTCAGGAGGTCAGACAGCTGCTACTCAATAACAAGTAAAGGTCTACCCACTCCAGCTACTCACTCCAAACTGTACTCGCCGCACAGTAACCGTGTCAGAGGTCAAAGTACACAGCGCTAATGCTGCGCAGCACATCAGGCGTCAAAATAGCGACTTCTGTGCTGCTGCTGCCATTCAATGCTGTACATCACTTAGTTATTTAATTACGTTGGATGAGTTAAAATCTCATTTACAGCCATAGCCACAGACTCAGACTCAGACAGAGGGTGTTCACTTAGATTTCAGACTTGCTACTGGAAATTGTAAGTGAGACCTCTTAGGTACTCGTATGTACTCCTCACTGAGTATTCTTGCACAATGGAAATGACCCTCTCATTCATGTCCTTATATTTTCTTTTTTGGTCCCTGTTCCTGCTCCAGACACCATCTGCTCCAATTTCATCTCATTTAACCTCTGCTCCTCTTTTAGGTACTGAATAAATTTCCACACACTGGGGTGGCAAGCTCCAGCGCAGCTGTTTAATCCACGATGCCACCCCTCAACTGCATTATTGGTTCTAGCAAGACCCCCGAGAGGTGGCTTCAAAGCAGTTCCATTGCTCCAGTGGGAATGTTGCTGATCTTCGGTCTGACCTTAGCCTCGGTTTACCGACCCATGTCAACTCAAAATACTCCCATCAATGACAGTAGTAGTTCAGCATTACTTGGAAAAAATTACCATTCTTTCATAGCATCAAAAGTGCCCCTTACATCTTCTGTGGGGACAAAAGCCAGCAAAAGTAGCATTCACAAATGAAGGGCAAACTCTGGGTCTGAGCAATACCTGTCATGTACTGCTGATAACTTTGAGGGACTTATGTCCCTCTTATCCCCCTTCCAATATGCCCACAAAGAAGCTAACCCTAGGTTTTTAGCTACTGCTTGCCTACCAGAGCACTCTCAACCTAATCACTAACTTGGGATGTAAAACGGTCTCATTATGTGTAGCCTCTATGTCCTTACTGTCTGCATGTCTTACACTACCTGCCGCCTGTAAACCTATGTATTCTTACTGTTAAATACTTTACAATTACATGACTGTACTGATCTGTTACCTGTAATTTGTTGTCTCACCCGGTTCGCCCCTGAAAAAGGGACCTCCGGGGCCCAGTGGGCCTACCCGGTCATCAAAATTCAATAAATAAATAAATAAATAAATTTTTCTCCATATTGCCTGTGCAAAATGAAAGAAACAGCCACGGATTTCTGTATCAGGAAATACAGTTCTGAATGCACGCCATGCAGACTTCTCAAAATCTATCAGAGCAGTCTCTGGTTTTAGAGTGGCGCACAATTCCTGTAGCTGTGTGAAATTCCTTGTATATGCTGCTGTGGTTCTACTACACATCAGTACATACAATGATGTCATAACCTGGCCTGCCTTGATGCAGTGTACTGTATATAGATGATCGAATAGTAATGGGCAAGATTTGAATGTTCCATCAACAAGCCAGTCGTTACTGTCTTGTGGCATTTTTAAATTTGCAGCAGTAGCGAACATGACCAATCTATCCCTTTCCTTTCCACTATCAAACACAAGGAAAGGTTCCCCAGCTAAGGTCTCCCTGAACTCAGCAGGTATTTGTAGATCTTCAACTGATGCGTGGGTGGCAGGACATCCACGTTATACCTGCCTTATTCTTTGGATGGTCTTTTTGATCAGGGGAACACCAGGCAGGCGCCCAGTCACAGCATCAGGGGCTAACGACGTACACTGAACCACGACCTTTGTGGCGGTCTCAACACTTGATCTGGCTCTCTCTAACACATCTGCCATAATCTTCCTCACCCCTACATCACCAACATCAGGGACATGTGTGTGTGATCCTTTCTCTGAGCCAGCACCTGATTCCCTGAAGTATGAATCCTGGAAAGGCAGCTGTATTCATCAGCATCTACGCCTCGCCAGTAGATTTTATCTCCCTTCTCTTTGTCCTTCCTATAGGTGTAGCCCTCCATAAACTGCTAAGGGCTTACCTTTCTGGCTTGTGACCACTTAAAACTCCATGCTGTTTCAAGCAATAATGACAAAAGCAAATGAGGAAGGGTTACACACATGTCCCTTTAAGTAGAATCTTGCTCAGGTGGGATTAGGTCTGAATTGCATCATCATGGGTACCAGGAAGTACTGCTTGTAACATCTGAGGTGATATAATGAATAGAAGGGACATAAGGCAAGTTGTACAGTGAGTATGCCGATCAATGCTTTAAAAACTTTAATGTGTGATTTTGACTGTGGCGCTATAATGCAAAGTGCCATTATGCTTCGTCGTGCTGAACCACCACGCGATTCTTCACTCGCTAATATTGCGATTGAGATTTTGAAGTTGCGATTATAACATGGAACCAGTCAGAGAACCCCATTGTGTGGGCTAAAACTGTTAGTGCTCGAGCGCTAACATAATGCTGTGTCCTTGCAAATGAGGGGATCCCTGCCTGCATATGGACACTGCATCAGTTTCAGATGTTTGCATCGGCGGTAAATGGCACCCAAAGCGGTGTTATTTATGACCTGCAAAAACCTTAACTGGATGCAAAGCCCACTTCCCCACCCCACTGATGGCAGGACGGCTGTATTGCAGTAGTCAGCTCACTCACTCTCTGATCACCTGTCCTGGTAATACATAGCAATCTTTGGGGGGATCTCGGTCATCGGGTCACATCATAGGAACCTTCACTGTTGGTGAAGCAGGATCCACACGGAAGATTTTCAGCAGTACAACTGGAGCTACCCACGCCAATATCACGTGCTGACGTCATCAACCCTATAAAGGCGTGAGCGGCCCTACTCCCTCCTTAATTCTTTCCATTGTCGACTCCACTCACATGGGTCTCCACAGAAGCTTCGTCATAGTTTGCACCATTTTTGCCTGCGTTTTCTTTAGTTTTTGGAATCTCTTTTTGTAAGAGATTCTTTTGCCTTTTTTATGTCGAGAGTCAACTCTTTACATCTCTTCTCCTAAGTCGCTGCTGGCCATGGAAAGAAGATTAAGGCCTCTGATGAACATAACCTCTGTGTCTGCTGTCTTGGGCCTGACCACCATGTCTCCGACTGTGAGCTCTGCCAGAAGTTTAATTTAACTACCCTTAAGTGACACAGAAAGGCGTTGAAAACGTTTCTCATGGAATAACAGGTAGCCAGTTCAGGGCAGGGGTCCTCCGGGGGCCCTCCTTCTCAGTCACCGGTGGGTTTGTTGCACTCCCAGGCCTCTAAGATTGGGACAGCTCCCCTTGGCAGCACTCCCGTTCCCTGATGGCCTCTTCTTCGTCGTCTAGGGGAATTTTGTCAGCAGACACCCAAGCACCTTCTGCTGCCCAGGCCTGTGCTTCTGCCAGGCCCCTACCGACAGCGCCTTTTCCAGCTTCTTGGAGAGGCCAGCCATGGACCCACAGGTCATCGACTCTAGTCCATTCGTCGAGGCCTGATTCTTCCGGAGGCCATCAGATGCCTGGGCCTTCGGTCTCTCAAGACCCGTCAGAGGGTTTGTTGCACCCTGTCTCGATCCCCGTGCCATTGATGCAGCCCTGCCTGCTGTCGACCTCAACACTATTTTAACTCAGTCGACTATGGTTTTGGTGCACCAGTTAGGGGCACACAAACCTGTGTCCCCGGCGCCATCAACTGCTCCATCGTCATCGACACTGGTTCTACATTTTCAGCTGTTGGCCCTTCGTCCGTTGGACCTGGAGTTGGAAAGGGTTGACGTTGAAGAGGAGTACCACCCTGACCTGATTCTCCCTGAAGAAGAGGAGGAGGAACCTCTTTCCTCAAACAGGTCCACTGCTTCTTTGGTGAGCGAGGACTTGGTTAAGCATACCCCCACATCCCCTCCTGAAGACCCTACTTTCTTCAGTGTTGAAGCAGCTGTCCACAGCCATGGGTTTCCACACTGAGGGAGGGTTCCACCAGAAGAGAGTTGGTGGACTTTTTGGAGATCCCAGAATCTGCTCGTAAGGTCATTCCTCCCATTTTGGCGGTTTTGAGGAATGCCATCACTGCAGCACGGCACCATCCTGATATGGTTCCTGCCATGCCCTGGAGGGCAGACGAGCTCTGTCATGCCTCTCAGGGCCTGTCCTATGAAGCTGCCCAGCCTGAGACCGACTCTGTGGTCATCAGGGCATCTCATGACAGGTCCAAGGTGCCCAAGCACCTCAGTTTCTTCCCCCCCAACAGGGAGTCAAGAAGGATCGACCTTTGGTATAAGAGGGCATATGCATCCTCCACCCTGGGACTTCAGATCGACAACTTTTTATCTCATATGGTTAAGTACCAGAACACCATATGGTAGAAGGGCAGAGCCGCTGCTCAGGCTCTCGCAGATTGCTCGTAGAAGCAGGAGGTCCCTAAGTCCCTCCAGGGCCCCAAGGATATCACTTAACACCTCCTCCGGGCATTGTATGACATGTCTGACACTGTTGCCAGGGCAGCTGTCACAGGCATTTGTCTTCTTAGGCATGCCTGGCTCAGGCTATCGGGTTTCACGACAGATGTCCAGCAGAAAGTGTTTAATTCCCCCTTCAGTGGCTCAAAACTCTTTGGGCCATATGTCCAGGACATCAATAATGAGCTACAGGCCTCTGGCAGAGCTATTATGTCTGTCCGTTCACTCTACCATACCCAGCCCAGGAGCAGACAGCACCTGTCCTTTTGTAAGGTATCCCTCCAGTCCAGTGCAGGCTCCCACCTCCAGGGAAAATGGAAGGCCAGTTCTGCCTTGCCTGCTCCCTCATCCTCCTTGGGCCCTGCCGTGAAGCGACCCAGAGATGATGGACCAGCGCCAGCAGCCGGATCTGCCTTGGCCTAAGTTGTTACTCCTTAATAGCGTATGACATAACGCCAGAAAAGAAACAACGAGGAATACTGCAGCAAGAGGGTGCAATACTGCGAATGGTTCTGTGTGCGGTACTGCACCCTCTTGCTGACCCAGGCAGAGGATGAAGCCTCTGATGGAACAGACTTCCCGCCGAGCAGCTGCTGTGGCTCTACGAGATGAGCCATGGACAGCAAGAGACGCAGGGAGAGCATTTTGGACCAGGTTTGATTCCCGGTCCCAGACGCATCGAAAGTTAATTTTTTTCTCACATTGTACGATAGTTACTTGCCCTTCCCTGAGCTGCGTTATTTTAGTTGGGGGAGGGTTTGAGGAGCCAGACCTCTGATGGGGGCAGAGCCCAGCTAAAAAAAAGACATGCCGTGTGCAATATATTGCGCTGTATTGGCAATGTGGTATATGCATGCGTCATAATGTCTTGCGACACTATGACCCCATGTCATTGTTACTAGACCCCCCTTTCCAGTCTCTGACCAAGAGATGGTGGTCGGAGGTCGGTTCTTCCTCCACCTCACTCCATGGAGAACCATCACTTCAGATGCTTGGATTCTTCAGATCTTAAAAAGGGGTCACACTCTGGAGCTTTTGGATCAACCTCCAGAGACTCCCCTGGTGCCCTCCACCTATCCTTCAGACCACACAGCGGTCCTTTGGAAGGAGGTACACTCACTTCTGTGGAAAAGGGGGATCGAAAGGGTTTCACTCCAGGTTTTCCCTGGTCCCAAAATGAACCAGAGAGCTGAAGCCTATTGTTCCCTCGACATGCAGGACACCTACCTGCATATTTTGGTGTGTCCACTGCACAGGCGATTTCTCCGTTCCTTTTTCAGGGAGAACGTTACCAATTCTGAGTCTTGCCCTTTGACTTCTCCACTGTGCCGCTTCTCTTTTCAGAATGCTTAGCAACCATGACTGGTGCTCTCTGAAGGGAGGACCTGTATGTCTTTCTCTGTCTGGACGACTGACTCCTCAAAGCCCAGTCCAGAGATCTACTTCTCTGCACCCTGGATAGGACTTTCTTGTTGTTCCACTCCCTGGGCATTACCGTCAATATGCCCAAGTCTGTTTTGACCTCTTCCCAAAGGCTCCAGTATATAGGGGTGGTTCTGGACTCTGTGCAGGGCAGATCTTTCCTGCCCCTAGACAGCAGAGTGTCTCATCTCGCAAGCTCAGGCAGTTGCACAGAGCCGTTATATTCCCGTGAGGGTCTGCTTGAGGCTGTTAGGCCTCATGGCTGTGGCCATTGCCATGGTCCCCCTGTTCAGACTGCACATGCGAGTGATCCATTGGACCTTCCAGGTACAGTGGGACCAGTGCATGGGAAACCTGGATCAGCTTGTGCTGGTCTTCTCCCCAGTTTGCAGGTGGATCTCCACAACCTCTTAAGAGGAGCCCCTTTCCTAATCTCATTGCTCCCAGCAGATTCTCACGACAGATGCCTTGGGTTTGGGAGCATACATGGGTCCATTTCTGCTTGCTGGATCCAGGGCCTGGAATTTTCTGGTGAGACGTGGTGTCCCTCTCCTGGAGAGGGAGTTTCCTTTACGCCTTCCCTCCACTTCCTGTGATCCAGAGGGTGCTAATGAAGCTGCAGATTGGGGGGGGGAGGGGGCCAGCATGATCCTGGTCGCTTCTTACTGGCCATGGCAGATTTGGTTTCCATTACTGCATCAGTTAGCGGCAGAACCTCTGGTGCCTCTGCCCCTCTGCAGGGATCTGCTGACACAGGCTTAAGGGACCCTGGTCCATCTGAGTCTCAAGTCCCTCAGTTTGTATGCCTGGCTCCTGAAGACATAGCCATCACCCGGTTTGGTATGTCTTGGAGGGTAGCTGGCGTCCTTGTAGCAGCTCAGATGCCCTCATCTAGAATCACATATGCCATGAAGTGGAAGAGGTTGCCATCTGGGCTGCCAGACATCGTCTGGACCCTTTCATCTGTCCAGTGAGCCAGCTTCGGGATTACCTGATATCACTCTTTGACTCAGGCCTCTAGTACTGCTCCCTCAAGGTGCACCTTTAAGCCATTTCTGCCTTTCATGAGCCAGTGGGTGGTCGTACCATGGCTCAGCTGCACGTGTCCTATACTTTTCTTAGGGGCATTCTCCACCTGAAACCTCCAATCCGTTCCCCTGCCCCAGCTTGGGATTTAAATTTTGTTTTAGAAAAATTACCCTATCTCCATTTGAGCCAGCCGCGACTTGCAAGCTACACATTCTGTCGTGGAAAGCATTATTTTTGGTTGCCATTACTTCTGCTTGAAGGATCTCCGAGCTTCAGGCTCTCTGGTGTGAAGAGCCTTATTTGATTTTTCACAAAGACAAATCCCAAGTTTCTGCCTAAGGTGGTGTCTGAGTTTACTCTGAACCAATCTATCCACCTGCCTGTTTATTTTCTGGACCGTGTCATCCAGGGGAAGGACTGCTCCATACTTTAGATGTTTGCAGAATTCTAAAATATCTGCTGCACACTAAAAACTGCAGGAAGTCAAGGCAGGTAGGGCGCTAAGGTTTCTAAACAATGCTTGTCCAAATGGCAGGCCAGTTGCATTTTGTTTTGCCATAACAAGCATGGCAAGGAGTTGCCAGGGGTGGTGAAAGCCCACTCCATGAGGGGCATGGCTACCTCTATGGCTTGTATCAAGGGGATCTCAGCCACTGATGTTTGTGCTGCTGCCACCTGGAGTACCGTCCATACATTCACCAAGCATTACAGTCTAGACATTGTTTCTAGAGCCTGAACAGGCTTTGACTGGGTTGTTCTGCAGGGCCTCCTGCCTTAGACCTCGGTTTGCCTTTCCCCAAACTGTTCTGCTGCACCTGTAACTGCTTGGAACTCATTCCTACAGTGTGACCTGATGACTATGATACTCACAAATAAGATAGAACAGTTACATAAGAACTTACCATAATAGTAGATCTTTGAGGGGATCTCCGTCATCAGGTCTGCCTTCCCTCCCACCATCCCCTTGTTTGGGTCTTTGCCTCTGACTGGCTGTCTGGTGTATATGGCCTTTTTCTTTAGGCCTAGGCACCTCTCTTTCTCTTTCTCTCTCTCTCCTTAGTCCCCCATGGCATGCGTTTGCTCTCTTAGTCTCTGGGGAGAGAACTGAGAAGGGAGCAGAGCCGCTAACGCCTTTATAGGGTTGTTAATGTCAGCGTGGGCGGACCCAGTTGTACTACTGAAAGTCTTCTGTGTGGATCCTGCTTTACCAATGGTGAAGGTTCCTACGGTGTGACCTGATGACTGAGATCCCCTAGAAGATCTACTGTTATGGTAAGGTCTTAGGTAATTGCTGTTTCCCTGGTGTCTAGTGGCATCCCTTCCCCCAACACACCAGTCCCGATGATGTGAATGTTTCACTGGTGCTTAGTGGCACCCCCAGTCCACAGTCCTGGTACAGTGAAATATGCCTGATGTCATGTGGTGCCCCCTCCACCCTCCGATCACCTCTCCCAGAGAAGTAAATGGTTTCCCTGGCATCTTGTTGCACCCCTCACACCGATCACCCATCCCAGAGCAATACATGGCTTCCTTGGAGTCTAGTAGTAGCACCGCCCCACCTTCTGATCACCTGTCCTGGTACAGTGAAGTATGCTGTGGTGTCTAGTGGCACCACCCACCCTCCAATCACCTGACCTCTGACATGTGTATTATCCCTGGTGTCCATTGGTACCCGTGCCTCCACCACCGACTGTCAGTCAACACATGGACTGACAAACAGAGGTGGTACAGCACCTCCCAGCATGGTTGGGGACATGCGGTATATTCAGAAATGGTGACCAGCACAGCCCTCCTCTCACCTCCTAGGCTGGCTGCCATATGCACTGGTGGGAAGGTATGTGCCATGTTTGCTAGTTGCCATCTTGGGATTTACTGGACATTCCAGGCCACGTTGGTAAGGGGGGGGGTGGATGGGTGATGTTCAGGGTGCAGTTGGAGGTGCCACTGAACCACCTCTGTTCGCCAGTCTATGTGTCCACTGGCAGTAGGGTAACAAGGGTGGGTGTACCACTGGACACTAGGGATAGTTTTCAGACAGCGGTTGGGTTATAAGAGGGTGAGTGGTGCCACTAGACACCAAGGAAGACCATTTACTGCTCTGGGATGGGTAATCAGAGTGTTGGGGTGCCATTAGATACCACAGAGACTATTTGCTATTCTGGGACGGGTAATCGGAGGGGGCAGATGTCACTAGACACCAGGGCATTCTTTCACTGGGACGGAGGATAGGTGGGTGTGGGTGCCACGAGACACCAGTGCACTCTTAATGTTCACTAGGATGGGTATGCGGGGGAGGGGGGGTGCCACTGGTCACGAGGGAATACATGGACATAGATGGGATGGGTGATCAGAGGGTGAAGGGTGTCACTGGACACCAGGGAAGACATTGTATTACCAGGATGGGGGATTGGGGGCAGGGGTGCCACTAGACACAAGGGAATACATTTACATAGACTGAATGCGTGCGCAGGAGAGGGGAGTGCTGCTAGTCATCAGAGCTGATATGTCAGGTGCCTCTTGGCTAGGTGCAAACGGGTCACCGCTTCCTAGGGAAATGAGCCCATAATGGGCATGCTAATGGCCCCTTAGTGCTGTGCATGCCCAGCGGTCTCGTTTGCATATTGCGGCTGAATATCATGCCATGGCTCCCAGCATTATCTGATCTGGGGTGCAATTCCCTATGAGCCAGATGCAGCCCAGGTCCATTTCAGGGCAGTACAGATTGAATATCGGCCTGCGTTGGGGCAGCGCTAAGCAATCTGCTAGTGCTAGTCTGCTCTCCTGCTGAGTATAGCAGCCTGTTGGTGTGTGCAGGTGCAGTGCGAACCTTTGCACCCTGCTTTTGCACATATTTGAATATCTAGCCCTTGATGTACATAGAACAGTGTTGTTTTTTTTTTGACCACACATGCACTGCAGACTGAAGAAAATCCTCTTAGGTTTTTGTTTTGTTCGCCACCAGTAAGGAGGGCTCCCTTGTGACTAAACAGTTCCTGTCCAAATGGCTGACCAATTGTATTCTGTTTAGTTTTGGGAAATACAGTAAGGAACTTCCCGATGCTGTCCTTGACCATTCTATACTTGGTATGGCCGTTGACAGTCTGTTGCTTGCTTTCAGAATGTTTCTGCAGCTGACATATGTGCTGTTGCCACATGGAGCACTGTGCATACTTTCACAAGCATTACAGTGTGAACATTGTCTCCTCACAGACGTACTGGTTTTGGTCTTGCAGTACTGCAAGGTCTCCTGTCATGATGTCATACCAGAACCTGCCATCCTTCTTGGGTACCTTGTGTACTGCTTGGGAATCGTTCTAAATATGTGGCCCAATAGAGGAGATGTTCTGGATGAAGATAGAGCATTTCTAGGGATGTGGATATGTTGTTACATCCACATGTTTTGGCAGTGTCCTTTCCCCTTTAAATGTTGCTGGAAAGTCTTCAAACTGGCTCCTCCCACCCACCCAGGTGGTATAACCTTCGGCTCTGCCACATGACGCCAGATCTTTCTTTCCGTTGGAAGAAGCAGGTTCCCTCCTTACCGCTGCTGCGTTGAGTAGGCTCTAGCGCTAGTCTTCGGATTTACTTCCAAAATTTTAACTCTTCAGAATTTCGTCTTCAGTTCAATCATCGATCATGACCGCGATGGAGGAAAAGTCCTTGCCCGAATTCCTCTGGTGCCCATGTGGGCAGAAGATGTCGCATACCGACCCCCACACCACTTGCATTTACTGCCTGCGAGCACGATCCCCAGGTCTATGACATTTGCCAGTCGTTTCACGCGTTGGTCATCAAGGACCACCTGAAGTTGGGCCACCCGAAAAAATGGCATCCATTGGTCAAATCCAAGGACGCCTGCTGGGTGGTCTCCATGACTGCAGGGTCCGCCGAGCAGCTGGAGCAACTTAAGCTTTCGAAGAGGAGGTGGCTCAGGCCACTGAGCAGTCCTCTTCAGTCTCAGCCTTTGTTCTGCTCAAATTGGGCTCCACTTATTAGGGCTCCTTCAAGGAGCTGTGCTAGTCTCTTCCTACCAAGGGACAGGGCCCTTCATGTTCACACAGCTCTCACTCTCGCAAGAGGGAGTCCAGGAAGGAAAGGGAGAAGACTCACTGTCAATGTTCTTGGGACTGGGAATGTTCTCGGTCTCAGAAATCTCAGGTTTTTACCATGGTGGAAACTGCGGCCTTGGCCACTGGCTTCACGGAGACCCCATTGAGTTAGTTGGTCGAGACACTGGCCAAAGATGTGGCCGAGATTTTTCTCGACCCTGTCGAACGGTTGTCATCTGAAGAGGCCAACAACTCCTTGTTCAGGACTCCTGTCCTGCTGGTGACCACTGAAGGGGCGTCCCAGCCCGCTGAGACAGACCCTTCGATCACCGACCCAGACCAGGAGGAGCCATGGCTCTCCCCGGTTCCCTTGGAGATCCCCTGTCAGTACCCCCAGCAGCTGAAGTCGAGGTCTAGGTCTTCCTTATCCAGTGGGTTGAGCAGATTCCGCCGACGTCTGCAGTCCCATGCTCGAAGCCATGGGAAGCGGCACTGCCGCTATTCGTCGTCTTCATCCTTCTCGGGTGAGGAGAGGCTTCGGCACAAGTTGCGTTGATACTATGAAGACCTCATGTGGCAACAGTTGGTGTTGGCCAGTCCGAAGCCAACCCCAGCTCCCATACCGGCCATCACTTGGCTGTTGCCGAACAGGCTGACTCGGACAGCCCCAGCGTGGCCGGTTGACACCATTCCTCTGCTTGCGGAGTCGGTTCAGACTATCTTGGTTTGGCCGGAGCTGGCCTTGCCATCAATCGTGGTGGATCTGCTACCCAAACAGCTGCCAACCGGGGCTCCGACCAAGGAGTCTCGGCCAGCTAAGGGACTTCCCCATCAGCTGTCGGTCACTCTCACACTTGATCGTCTGTGGCTGGTCGAGAGTGACTCAGGTGGGCAGCCGCTTTACACGGACTCCTCTGAGTCTGAGGATTTCTCACTGCACTTCTGTCTGATCAACATGGAGTCATTGGGTCACCTCTCAACAGTGGAAGGACCCACTTCCTTCATGGGCATTCTCCGTCTCATCTCCGAGTCCACAGGGATAAAAACTGGAGCCCGTCCAGAAGCAGACTCACTATCCCCTCACAGAAATACTGGATAAAGGGGATTCTCCAATGGAGGCTTTCCCAGTGGCCGAGGCCATTTTTGGCTCTTCCCTGGAGCTTTGGCAGCACCCTGCCTCCTGCCCTGTGCCCTTGACCCAGATGCGGCACCCACCAGTACTCTTTGGGGGTTCACAGAGCACCCCTCGGCCGAGGAGTTGGTGGATGATTCTGTGTTTCGGCGGTCAGGAAATAAGGGGGATGTTGACAGACCACTGGCTAAGGAGTCCAAGACATTGGACCACTCGGCTAAAAAGGTCTGTGCTGCCTCCTCACTCTGCCTCTGCCAGGCGAGCTCAGCCATCTTGATGGCACACTTCTTCCATGCCCTCTTGGGCTTTGTGGACGAGGTGATTCCTCACCTTCCCACGGACCTTCAGACTACAGTCAAGCAGGTCCGAGACCAGGGCCAGGCTGTGGCCAAGCAGCAGCTTCAGATGGCTCTGGATATTGGAGATTCCTGTGCCCGCTCAGTAGCAGCCACAGTTGCCATGCGCCATAGGGCTTGGCTGCAAACCTCGACCTTCACGGCAGATACTCAGCACAAGCTGGCGGATGTTCCGTTCTTAGGCAGTGACCTGTTTGGGCCTGGTGTAGAGGGTCACATCCAGCATATCAAAGTCCAGTGCCACCTTGGACTCTGTTACATCCACCCAGAGGGATCCCAAGGGCTCCAAACAGCAGAAGCCTAAGCTCTTTCGGTCCTCCACTCCTGCGGCAAGACCAGCCCAGCATCAGTCTGGCTAGCAGGCTCAGTCCTGGCGACCTAGGCCCAAGTCCATGGCCTTGGTAGTCCGAACGCCCGGAGGGAAGGGACCTGGTGGCTCCTTAACTGGATCCTCCTCCTCCAAGCCTGCTTAGTGACGGGATGGGAGGTACCACTCTCATGCTCATCACGCTTCCCCTGGGTCCTCCTGTAGGGGGGCAGCTCTGCCACTTTCTTTCCGCCTGGTCCGCTGACACCATGGACAGGTGGGTTCTGGAAGTGGTTGGTCAGGGTCTGCCTCTAGAATTCGAGCAGTACCCTTCCAGCTGAGCCCGCGCCCCACGGGAGGACTTGGTATCCACAGACACTAGGTCAGCTTTTCGAGACAACATAGCCCACTTCCTCTGCAAGGAGGTCGTGGTCAGGGTTACAGATCCTCCAGAACACCCAGGGTTTTTCAGCAGGTACTTTCTGGTGCCCAAGTGGATGGGGAGCTGGCTCCCCGACCTGAACAAATTCCTCAGGTCTTGCACCTTCAGGATGGTAACTCTGTCCCAGATCATACCATCTCTCAAGCAAGACATGTGGTTTTGCTCTCTGGATCTCCAGGATGTGTTCTTTCACATCCTGAACTGTCCGTCTGCTTCTGAGCCGAGGGAACCCTCTGAGTTCCAGGCCATGCCATTTGGCCTCTCCTTGGCCCCCAGGGTCTTCACCAAATGCATTGCAGTGGTGGCAGTTTACCTGAGGCACCGAGGGGTCTGGGTGTACCTCTACCTGGATAACTGGCTGTGATAGCAGGTCCCTCTAGGCAGGAGGTGGAGCAGTCCAGAGACCTGGCCTTTCAGACTTGCATCGACTTTGGCATCCTGGTCAACGAGGCCAAGTCAGAACTCGTGGTCTCGGGGGTGATCATCTTCTTCAGGGCAGAGCTTGACTCTTGACGAACCAGAGCCCGGCTTCCAGCGGACAGGGCAGAGGTTCTGTCCTCTTTTGCCCTATCATGTCGGGTTGGGCACCTGCACCCTGCTTGGGACTTTGTGCGCCTTCTGGGTTTTACATGGCAGCCTGCACCACCGTGGTCCGATGGGCCCATTGGCGTATGCACTCCCTGCAATGGGAGCTGGCCAGCCATTGTTCTTAGTGCATAGGTCATTTCAACCAGCTGATAACTGTGGCCCAGAAGATGTGGGACACCCTCCAGTGATGGCTAGTCCCAGTGCATCTGCAGGAAGGGATCCTGTTTGTCCACCCCAAGCCGACAGTCATCCTGACGACTGATACCTCTCTCACGGGCTGGGGTGCCCATCTGGGGGAACACAGAGTCCACGGGCTCTGGACCTCTGAGGAGTCCCAATGCCACATCAACTTGCTGGAGCTGCGAGCAGTTCGGCTGGCACTGACTGCCTTTGCTCTGTTTGTTCTGAGTCAAGTGGTCCAAGTCCAGATGGACAACACCACGACCATATACTACCTCAACAAGCAGGGCAGGATGCACTCCCTGCCTTTGTGCAAGGAACCGCTCCGCATTTGGACCCTTGTGCGCAGCCTGGAGGCGGATCCCCTAGCCATCCATGTGGCAGGAGCCTCCAGTCAGCTGGCAGAGAACCTCAGTCGGGTAGGTGAGGCGTCTCACGAGTGGTCTCTCCATCTGGAGGTAGTTCACAGTCTGTTCTTCCAGTGGGGCACCTCTCAGGTGGACCTGTTCATCTCCAGGAAGAACGCAAAGCTGAGGCTGTATTGTGCCGCCCCTCCCCCCTCCCTCAGCAGGGCTCGCTGCAGGGGGATGTCTTCTTGAAGCCGTGGACCCCAGGCCTCTTCTGTGCCTTCCCTTCACTTCCCTTGATCCACAAGGTGCTACTCAAAGTCAGGAGGGACAACTCACAGGTGTTCTTGGTGGCTGTGGACTGGCCATGCCAGTTTTGGTACCCCGATCTCTTCAGCCTCAGCACTAGGCTCCTGAGGCATCTTCCAGTATGCCCGGACCTGCTCTCCATCAGTCAGGTGAAGGTACTCTATCAGGACCTTCAATCCTTACACCTGACAGCCTAGTTCCTGAGCGGTTAGTTTTCCAGGCTTTGGGTCTCTCCGAAGACGTCCTCACTGTAGTGGTGGCATCCAGAAAGGAATCAACCAGAAAATGCTATGCCTTCAAATGGAAGAGATTCTCCATTTGGTGTCAGGGCAAGGTGCTGGATCCCTCAGCCTGTCCAGTGGCTAGCATTTTGGACTCCCTATGGTCTCGCTACAAAGGAGATGTTTGGTTGATTACCCTTAAGGTGCACCAGGCAGCCATCTCTGCTTACCAGGCATGGGCCGGTCAGCAGTTGGTGGCGCAGGAGATGGTTGTCTGGCGCTTCTTAAAAGGCTTAGATCACATTTTCCCTCTGGTGCATGAACCACCACCACCACTGTGGGACTTGTTGCTAGTTTTGGTAAAGCTCATGGGCGAGCCATTCGAACCGATGCACAGGTGTGACATATCTCACCTGTCGTGGAAGACTGTCTTCTTGGTGGCTATCACATCAGCCAGAAGGATAAGTGAGCTCCAGGCACTTTCGGTGGAGTCGTCTTACCTGGTCTTCCACAGGGACAAGGTTGCCCTGTGCCCCAGCCCGAAGTTCCTCCCGAAGGTTGTGTCAGAGTTTCACCTAAACCAGTTGATGACTCTTACGGTGTTCTTCCTGAATCACACCTCGGAAGCTGAACACAGGCTCCATAGTTTGGATCTGAAGTGAGCGCTCACTTACTACAAAGAGCACACCTCTGGAATTCGGGGAGAGGTTCGCCAGCTGTTTGTCACCTGCGCTGAAGCCACACCTGGCAGACCTGCTGCCAAGCGGACGATTGGCAGGTGGATCACTTCCTGCATTGATCTCTGCTATAGGTTTGTGGGTAGGGTGCCTTCCGGAGGGCTAAGGGCTCATTCCACCCATTATATCACTGTGTCGGTGGCTGCTTCTAGGAATGTCCCCATCCAGGAAATCTGCAGGGCTGCTACGTGGAAGTCAGCACACCCCTTAATTTCCCATCACCACATTGACCTCGAGTCACCCCGTGATGCTGGTTTTGGGGCCTCAGTTCTCCAATCTCTGTTTCCTAAGTAGGGGTGTGCGCCTTGCCTCCCTCCTCCTGGAGAATTGCTAGGAGTCTGCCAGAACGTGTCGATAGAATGACATATCCACGTCCCTAGAAACACAGGCTACTCACCTGTAACAGTAGATTTTCCACGGAGTGGTCTCTTGCAGTAGGTAATACTTTTGGGTATCTAGCAGAGGGCGCTGTGGCGCACGGCAGCTCTTCTAGCACTTTTTCACCTGAGACTGCCCATACATGACATCAGCTTCCTGTTTCCTG
This sequence comes from Neoceratodus forsteri, assembly GCA_016271365.2. Classification (NCBI taxonomy): domain Eukaryota; kingdom Metazoa; phylum Chordata; order Ceratodontiformes; family Ceratodontidae; genus Neoceratodus; species Neoceratodus forsteri. The sequence continues at coordinate 1,098,918,375 of CM057458.1, read as the reverse complement.
TGTAAGAGTGGGCGCTCCCTGGTATCCTCAGTTCATTTTCCTGCCATCTTCAGCTCGCGCAGCAGCTAGTGCAACTTCTGTGTAGCACTCATCGACGAGAAATTTGGAACCAAGACAAATGTCTACAGATTCTTCAACAAAGCAAGCATTATTTTGTTTCTGCCATTGCGGTAGGAAGATATACTGCTTTGAAAACCACACACGACACCAATTCCTGCACTTTGTCAGGAGTGTAATCAGGCAACTCGTCGACGATGGTTGCTTGAAATTAAACAACTTTTGATGGAGCAGAAAATGTCTCTCTTAGAGAACCGGGGGCTCATACCAAGGGCTGCCCCTCTACTGGTTCTCATTACAGGCAGAAAAAGGAGAGGGAGAAACCCTTCTCACACTCCCTGCCTCGTCGCCTATCGACGGCCACTGTTTCAGGTGTCCCTCCATCGACGGGGTGTCCTTTAAACACTTTTTCGTTGGCAGGGGCTTATACCCTCTCATCGATGGCGCTTTCCAGTGCTTTAAATGCAGTTCAAATTGTAACTGCTCCCTCAACGGAGGCTTATACCCTCTCATAGACGACGCTTTCCAGCACTTCACATGCAGCTAAATATACAGCTGCTCCATCGATGGGGGCTCCTCTCCCATCGACAGCATCTGACAATTTAAGTGGAAATAACTTTTTCCCCTGCGGTCCCATCGATGAGACCCCGCATTCCTTAGAGGGATGCCTATGGCTTATGCTTAATTGATTGCCCCACCGCCTTCACAGGTGCCTTCTGATAGGGGTCAGGCTGACAGAGATCGGGACCCTGGTCTTTACCACCCGGGGGCAAGACATGCTCCTGCTACTCATCCCATCCCCTCTGTTACCCCATTTGTGTCCCAGCACCCCCCTTCTTACCCCCCTTCTTCTTTAGAAAGGGATATCACCAATGTAGTACGACATGTCTTGTATGCCATGCGGCACTCCCAGCCCTCCGAAGAGCTGGGTGATCCTCCCAGATCTCCTCCTCTGCCTAAAAGATTCCATACTGACAGGGAGACCATGCCACCCTGATCTCCGCCTCCTTTCATAGAGGACTATTTGTAAGATGACCAAGAATTACCACCTGATTTCCTTGGTGATCTTGAGAATGAAGAGTTCCAAGATCTGGATTTTCTCAATCCTGAATCTCCCTATTCGGAAATCCCTTTTCTGGATGAGGACCTGCCTATATGTGCCGCAGCCTCTCTGCCTGATGACCCAACCTTTATTGAGATGATGGCTCAAATACAAAAAGTCATAGGATTCTCGACTGCTGAACATGACAAACTATGTAAGGATATGGCAGAATACCTTGAATTACCTGAGGAGCCTGTTTTAGTGGTTCCCCCACTAATGCCAACTTACCAGAATGCCATGCTTGCTGCTTGGCATCAGCCTTCAGCTATTACAGCTGTTCCCTGCAAAGTGGATCATCTATACCAGGCTCCTCTGGACCACTCCCTTCTGTCTACTATTCCAGAGGCAGATTCTATGGTCATTACTGCCGCTCATGACTGTACCAAAAAAACCCAAGCACATGAGCTCCTTATCCCCGATAAGGAATCCCAAAGAATAGACTATCTGGGGGAAAAAGTTCTTTTCCTCAGGTGCTACGAATATCAGAATCTTCAACTATATGGGTCATATGATTAAATATCAGCATACCCTTGGGTCCTCTGCCATTGAGCTTATCAGTAAACTCCCTCCCTCACAGGAAAGGGATAAATTATTGGCTACGGTGACAGCTAGTAATTCTATCTCCCATCACCTTCTCAGGTCGGGATGTGATGCTATAGATATTTCAGCCCGACTTTTAGCCACTGGTATCACCTTGCATCGCCATGCTTGGCTTCGTGTTTCCGGCTTTGTACCTGACATAGAACATAAAGTAGTTAATGCCCCCCTTTAATGGGTCCAAGCTGTTCGGGCCAGGTTCTGAAACTCTACTGGATGACTTACAGACATCAGGCAGAACCCTCCGTACGGTCCATGGCATGTATCATACTCCTTCTACAACCTACCGTACTGAACAGGCGGCTTCAGAAGTCATGCTCCATCCACCAGAGGCAACACCTCTGCCACCCGGGGTGCCTGCTTCTGCCCTTCCAGTGGAGCTGCACAGCCCGTCTCCCAGTGACCCACTAGGGCTTCCCCCCGCCTCATCGACCAGGCCTCGGGGACTGTGGGGGGTCATTTTGCCCTCCATCTGGAGGCCTGGCACATCATCACTTCAGACAAATGGGTACTTCAGATTATACAGAAGGGCAATACTCTAAAGTTCCTCTCCACTCCACGCCCTTGCCCTCCACGGAAGATTTACTATCCTCCAGATCATATACCCATCTTACAGGAGGAATTGACAGCCCTTTTGACAAAACAGGCCGTTGTCCCAGTGCCCCTTCTGGAACATCAAATGGGATTTTACTCCCACTTCTTTCTGGTGCCCAAATGAATGGGAGACCTCAAACCAATACTGGATTTAAGACAACTGAATATTTACATTTAGTGCAAACATTTTTGCAGGATCACCCTATCTGCCATCATGCCGATCCTAAAACAGGGCAATTGGCTTTGCGCCCTAGACATGAAAGATGCCTACTTATGTATCCCCATCCACCCTGCCCACCACAAATGTTTGGTCAAAATTACCAGTTTCGAACACTCCCTTTTGGTCTCTCATCAGCCCCCAGAGCGTTCACAGAGTGCCTAGCGCTGGTGGCGGCAGCCTTACGAAGAAAAGGGCACTTCACCTTTCCGTATCTAGATGATTGGCTAATCAAAGCAGACTCCAAGGTAGATAGCTCTGATTGCCTCCCTAAATGCTACCCTGAACATGTGTACAGATCTGGGGATCACAATCAGTTGGTCAAAGTCCAGTCCAAATCCAACACAGTCTCTCCAATACATTGGGGCTGTCCTAGATACAGTTACAGCCAGGGCTTACCTCCTGCCTGCCTGGCAAGACATGCTTATATCTCTGGCATCACACATACAGACTCAGAAAATAGTCACAGCCCGACAAATGCTGCGCCTTCTGGGTCACATGTCCGCTGCCATCCCTATGGTGGCATTCGCCCGTCTCCACATGAGACCTGTCCAGTGGACCCTCCAGAATCAATGGCCCCACAAAAACAGGACAGTTCGAGGACAAAGTCAGGGTCACTCCCTCTCTGAAGTCAACTCGAACATGGTGGACAATCAGAATCAAGGAATGCCTTTCCGCCCCCCCCCCAATGCAGACATTAACCACGGATGCTTCCCTACAGGGATGGGGTGCACACTTCGGTCCTTATCAGACCCAAGGCCAGTGGCCCGCTTCTCCCAATCAGTCTCACATCAGTCTCCTTAGGATGCAAGCGGTCCGTCTAGCCCTTCAGGTGTTCCGGCCCTACCTCACCCCAGGCTCGTTACTGATCCAGTCAGACAACACTGCAGTAGTGCTCTACCTCAACAAACAAGGGGGTACGAAATCTCGCACCTTGCAAGGAGACTCTTGCGGTTTGGCAAGAAGCCATCCGGCAACACGTGACGCTAACAGCTGTCCACTTACTGGGACATTGCAACCAGTTAGCCGACCGGCTGAGTCGCCAGTCCACAGCTCACGCCACAGCTGGATCTGTTTGCCTCCCCAGTGAATTACTGTCTTCCCATGTATTTTTCCATTATCCTGAACAAAAAGGGATGGTGTACAGATGCCCTTTCCCAACCACGGACAGGACTCTTCTGATATGCTCCCCGTCCCTCTCCTGCAAGCGGACCCTACTGAAACTACAACTAGCATCAGCCACAGTGATACTCATAGCCCAATGTGGCCTCACCAGACGTGGTTTCCCCTACTTCAACAACTGTCAGTATGGGACCCCGTTACATTGCCAGTCAAACTGGACATTTTGACACACAGTGAAGGGTCTCTCCTACATCCCAACCTGAAGGCTTTACACCTTCATGCTTGGCTCCTGAGGACGCTTTCATAACTAGAATAAAAGTGTCCTCTCCTGTTGCCAATAATCTCTTGGCCCCCTATAAGCCAGCAACAAGAGCAACATACAATTCCAAATGGAAATCCTTTTCCATATGGTCAGCCTCTCGATCCTTGGACCCTTACTCCTGTCCACTGACGAAGGTTCTGGACTACCTGGCCTCACTATCTGAGTCCGGTTTAAGTTACTGTTCCATCAAAGTCCACTTGGCCGCCATTTCGGCTTTCCATGAACCTCTGGATGGTAGGTTACTGTACCAACATCAGCTAGCTAAGATGTTTTTAAAAGGAATGTTACATATTAAACCTCCTATTAGAAGACCCACTCCCCTGGGAGATCTCACTTTTATGATAGAAAAATTGACCCCTTAGCCTTTTGAGCCAGCATCCACTTGTGACCTTCGTTTTCTGTCATGGAAAACCTTATTTCTGGTGGCTGTCACTTCCACTCGACATATTTCCAAGCTTCATGTCCTCATGCGTAAGGAACCTTACTTGATTTTCCACAAAGACAGGGTGGTCCTTCATATCAACCCTTCCTTCCTTCCCAAAGTAGTCTCCGAACATACTTTAAATCAGTCCTTGGAGCTTCCGGTCTACTATCCTGACTACTCCAGTCAGGGTGAACATCTACTACATTCTTTAGATGTCCATCGTATATTACGCTTCTATACTAATTGGACAAAATTGATTAGAAAGACGTCTCAACTGTTCGTCTCTTTTGCCCCGGGTCACAACGGCCTCCCAGTTGCTAAACATACTCCTTCATCCTGATTGCCGTAATGAATTCTTGTCGTAGACTTAGAAATTTTGTGTCCTCAGAAGTGAGGAAAGCAAAAAAGGTTTTCTATAGAGAAGGCTTTGAGGTAAGTTGGGCCAATCCAAAGAGGTTTTGGGACAATGTTAATTCACTTCCGTCTCCTAGGCCCAAAGTGGATATTCAGAAAATAATTGTAGATAATGTTGAAATTGTTGAGCTGCCTGCTATTGTTAACTTATTAAATGGCAAATACTCTGATCTGTCTGGCTACAGAAGTTTCTCCTCTCAGCCAGTTGATGTTAGATCTAATCTAGATGAACCTATGGCTGAAAAGACTGAATTTGTATTTCTTGAAGTTGATCAATGTGAAGTGTTAAAACTTTTGCAGGGTATTCCTGGCAGAGTTAGTGATTGTGGGGGTGGGCTGGATGATCGCTTTCTAAAGCTGGCCACCCCTTTCATCACTAAACCTTTGTGTTGCATATTTAATCTGTCAATGGCTACCTGTGGTATTTCCCTCTGTATGGAAGACTGCAAAAGTGGTTCCGATCCTTAAAAAAAGCAATCCTGTTTTACTCGATGATTATTGATCTATTTCTATTTTAAATCCCCTAGCAAATTGTTGGAGAAATTAGTGGCTGGGCAGATAAATGAGTTTCTTGAGACTAATAATCTGCTAACAAAGCAGCAACATAGATTTTGTAGGTTGTATGGCACTGGAACTGCCTTGATTGGGTTCACGGACACCATCCTGTGTGGCTTTGACAGAGGTTGTATGACCGAGGCGGTGTTCGTGGACCTAAACAAGGCATTCAATTTGATTGACCATAATCTTGTTTGTTATAAATTGTGTGATCTCGGTTTCTCTGAAGCTCTATGGGTTGGCGATTACTTAAGGAACAGATGTCACTATGTCCAAGTGGGTCTGGTTGCTTCGAATGTGCTCCCTGTTCCCTGTGGGGTACCTCAGGGGTCCATATTAGGCCCGTTGTTCTCCATTTTTGTAAATCAATTGCCTCAAGTATGTAAATTTAGTGATTCTCTAATGTATGCTGATAATTTGATAATTTATGCACAGTCTAAATTAGTAGTAGAAATTGCCTCAGTTTTGGCTAATGACTTTGGGGATGTTTGTTCCTGGCTGACTCTTAATGTCATGGTGTTAAACTCATCTAAAATGAAAGCTATGCTTTTTGGGATGCCCTCAATGTTTGTGGATAATCCGAAGTTAGATGTGTATGACCCACAGTGCAACTTGTTGGAACAAGTATCACAATTTAAATATCTTGTTGTCCTTTTGGATCCATGTTTAAATTATTCCCTTCAGTTTCCAGTCAACTATTAAGAAGATAAATCAGAGATTGGGCTCATTGTATAAATTTAAGTCTTACTTTTCCCTGGAGACTAGGTCTTTAATTGCCACTGGATCACTCCTTCCCCATTTTGATTACGTGTTTTGTATTTATTATAATATTGGGGCAAAGGAATTGAAGGCGTTAACTGTTACATATAATAATTTATGTAGATTTGTCCTTGGAGTTTTCTCTCGTATGCATCACTGTGATCTCTATTCACAGCTGGGATGGTTGTCTCCCAGCTGTAGTATTGAGTTTTCAGTTGGCTGTTTTATGTTTTAAATGTTTACATTATGCATCTCTTTTTCCCCTTAGCAATTTGGTTGTTAGAATAGAGTTGTTGTCTGGCCTGAGATCAGCTAATGGCCCACAATTTGTAGTTCCGCAATACAGACTGAAGGCTAGCTTAAGAGCATTTTCAGTTGCTGCCCCTATGAATTGGAATGCCGTTCCAGTTAGTATCAGACAAGCACTGTCAGTTTTCAATTTTAAATTAAGGTTAAAGTATCATTTATTGCAAAAATCTAATTGTAATTGTTGTTTGTAAATTGTTTTGTTGTTTTTTATTAGTATTGTTTGTTTATTTGTCCGGGTTGCGCCTCAAAAGGGACCTTTGGTCCAGTGTCTTTACTCGGTAAACAAAGAATAAACAAATGAATTACATTTTGTTAGAAAAAATGCAACAAGCCTTTACCTGGACCCGTCCAAGCCCACTCTACTAGAGATATGGCCACCACTGTGGCTTGCTTTAAGGGAGCCTCCATTCCAGATATCTGCAGTGCAGTTACCTGGTCCACGATTCATACATTCACAAGGCACTACAATCTGGATATTGCCTCACGACGTAGGGTGGCCTTCGGTCGTGCGATCCTACAAGATCTCCTGTCATAACTGTCCTCCCACATGGGCTTTACTGCTTGGGATTTATCCCAAAAGTATTACCTACTGCAAGAGACCACTCCGTGGAAGATAGTACAGTTACGTAAAAACTTACCATAACAGTAGATCTTTGAGGAGTGTCTCTTGCAGTAGGTTTGTTCCCACCCTCCGTCCCCCTCCTTCTCTAAGAGAGCAAAATTCTGGTCCAGTGACTTTGGGTTGGGACTTCTTTGGTACCTCGGCTTTCCCTCTGTCCTTGCTTTGCGAGCTGAATCCAGTGGAGGAACTAAAGATACCAGGGACCGCCCACTCTTTTATATAGGAACCGGGAAGCTGATGTCATGTGTGGGTGGTCCCTGGTGAAAAACTGGTAGAAAAGCTGCTGTGCGCCACAGCGACCTCTGCTGAATACCCAAAAGTATTACCTACTGCAAGAGACACTCCTCAAAGATCTACTGTTACGGCAAGTTTTTACGTAACTGTACTTTCTAGGAGTGGTATATGTTGTTCATCCACATGGACCCACCCAACCTCCCCTGGCTTCAGCACACAGTACTGTTTCAGCCGGCAAGATCTGGCATCATGGGGTGGGGCCGAGGGTTATACCACCCAAGTGGGTGGGAGGAGCCAGCTTGAAGACTTTCCGGCAGTATTTAAAGGGGAAAGGACACTGCCAGAACGTGTGGATGAACAACATATACCACTCGTAGGACTACTATTGCAGGTGAGTAATCTGTGTTTCTAGGGACATGGATATGTTGTTCATCCACACTGTCTGGCAGGTATCCTTGCCGCTTTAAATCTTGCCGGAAGGTCTCCAAGCTGGCTCCTTCCACCCACCCGGGTGGTAAAATTCTCGGCTCCGCCCCGTGACGCCAGATCTTCCTTACCGCTTGGAAGCTCAGGTTCCCTCCTTAACGCTCTGCGTATAAGACTGGTTCCTAATTCTTGAATCTTGAAATCAAAAGTTTTTCAGATGATAAGCCCTCGAAGAGCGGCCGAACCGCTTCTACCTCGGCCTCGGCATTTGTCCCGGTCTCTCTCGGTGCGCTCGTGGCTCGGCTTCCTTTTAAGGAGCTTTGTTTGACCCCTCTCGGACAAAAGGTAAGGGTCCAACTTCTTCTGGACCTTTTCTGGGTCCAAAGAGCAAAGTAAGTCTCACCGTCAACGCTCTTGGGAAGCGCGGAAAATCCCCTCCCTTGTTGTCGACAGTCGACTTGATCGACCCCTCAGCTTCGCCACTGGCTTCCGATGTCCCGTCAGGCCAGTTGGACGAGACTCCGTCGGCCGTCAGAGAATTTTCTCGACTCGTGTAGACCGGGTTGTCAGCTGGAGAAGCTGAGAATCCTCTCTCCCAGTTCCCTGGTGGTAGTTGAGGATCCCGTCGGCTCGTCTGTGCCTCCGGTTCTGGAGCCTTCGGTGGGATTGTCGAGCCGAGTGCGATTCCGACAGTTCTCCTCACCTTCCTCAGCCTGAGTCGAGACTCTCGGTCTCGGTCCGGACATCTCGCGGTCCAGCCGATCCGCCGCCATGGCGGTCTCGGCACCGAGGCAAGCGGCACCGCTCTTCCTCCTCCTCGACGAGGGAGGCCGCGAAGATGCACGGAGGTATGAGGAACCCCATGGCAACAGATCCTTTTGACGGGAACAAGCCACCCAGTCGTCTTCCCCGGCCATTAAGTGGCTGTCACCGGAGCGGCCGAAACAACCCCTCGTTGTAGCTGAGGAGCCTGTTCCCAGGCTGGTTGTTCGGCCAATTCCAGCTGCCCCACCGATTCTGGTGGAACCTCCGCTGAGGTCATCCTTCATCTTCCCGCGGATCTGCAGACTACGGTCAGGCAGGTGCGGGACCAGGGCAGGGCAGTGGCCAAACAGCAGCTCCAGACTGCTTTAGACATCAGGGACTCATGTGCCAGGTCGGTGGCGGCCGCAGTGGCCATGCGTTGTCGGGCTTGGCTGAGGATATCCACCTTTACCTCGGATACCCAGCACAAGTTGGCGGATGTTCCCTTTTTGGGGACTGACCTCTTCGGCCCTGGGGTGGAAGGTCACCTGCAGAGGATCGAGAAGTCCAATGCTACCTTGGACTCGGTCTCTTCCGCTCAGAAGGACAAAGGCCGCAAGCCACAGCCTAAGCCCTTTCGTCCTTCTGCGCCCCATGCCGCGCCCGGCCCAGCAACGTCAGGGCCAGCAGGCTCAAGCTTGGCATCCCAAACCCAAGCCGTTGGCTTCCTCCAACAGGAAGCAGGGAGGAAAAGGCCCAGGAGGTCCCTCGGCCGGTCCCTCCTCCAAGCCTGCCCAGTGACGGGCTGAGGGGTGTCGCCCCCATCCCCGTCACCTTACACCTGGTTCCGACACTTCCTTTCCACCTGGTCCACTGTTACCACGGACAGGTGGGTACTGGAGGTGGTGGGAAAAGGCCTGCCTCTAGAATTCGAGCAGGCCCCGCCCTTCAGAGCCGTCGCACCTCGGGGGGCCTCGGGGTCCGCAGCCTCACTGGCGGCTCGTCGAGCAGACATCGCTCTCCTCCTCCAAAAGGAGGTGATAAGGGAGGTAGAGGACCCCCCCTCAGACCTCGGGTTCGTGTCCAGGTATTTCCTGGTTCTGAAACGGACGGGGGGCTGGCGCCCCATTCTCGACCTGCACGACCTGAACAAGTTCCTAAGGTCTCGAACCTTCAGGATGGTCACTCTGGCACAGATAATACCATCTCTGGAACACGGCATGTGGTTCTGCTCTTTGGACCTACAGGGCCAGCGTTCTTTCCGTCCCTATCCGTCTGTCACATCGGAGATTCCTTCGCCGGCGGAGGGGTCCCTCTCGAGTTCCAAGCCATGCCCTTTGGCTTATCTCCAGCTCCAGGGTCTTCACCAAATGCATGGCAGTGGTGACAGCAGTCCTGCGGCGCCGAGGTGTCCGGGTGTACCCTTACCTGGACGATTGGCTGATAGCAGCCCCTTCCAGACAGGAGGTGGAGCGGTCCAGAGATCTGGCCCTCCAGGTTTACTCTCAAGTCGGCCTTCTCATCAACGAGGCCAAGTCAGAACTCGAGCCGAGGCAGGTGATCCTGTTCATCGGGGCAGAGCTCGACTCTCTTCCGAGCCAGAGCACGGCTCCCGGCGGACAGGGCCGAGGTTCTTACCTTCTTTGCCCAATCATTTCTGGTTGGGCAATCGCGCCCTGCCCGGGACTTCCTGCGCCTCCTGGGTCTCATGGCGGCCTGTACCAGCGTGGTCCGTTGGGCACGCTGGCACATGCGCCTCCTTCAGTGGGGACTGGCCAGCCAGTGGTCACAACGCTGCGATCCATTGGACCAGCTAGTGATAGGAGATGTGGAACGCTCTCCAGTGGTGGACCGTTCCATCTCATCTGCAGGAGGGCATCCCGTTTGTCCGCCCCGAGCCGACGGTCTCTCTGTCAACCGATGCCTCTCTGATGGGTTGGGGTGCCCATCTGGGGGAACACCGAGTGCACGGCCTCTGGTCCCCGCGGGAGTCCCGATGCCACATCAACCTGCTGGAGCTCCGAGCGGTCCGCCTAGCTCTCACTGCCTTTGCTCCGTTTCTCCGGGGTCAAGTGGTCCGAGTCCAGACGGACAATACCACGACCAAGTACTACCTGAACCGCCAGGGCGGGACGCGCTCCATGCTTCTATGCAAGGAAGCTCTCCGCATTTGGTCACTCGTGCGCAGCCTGGAGGCGGATCTCCTAGCCATTCATGTGGCAGGAGCCTCCAACACCCTGGCCGATGCCCTGAGCCGGATAGCGGCTGCATCTCATGAGTGGTCTGTCCTGCTGGAGGTAGTACAAGATCTGTTCTCCCACTGGGGCACACCTCAGGTGGACCTGTTTGCCTCCAGGGAGAACGCGAAGCTTAGGCTGTTTCATGCCCGCCCCCCTCAGCAGGGCTCGCTGCAGGGGGATGCCTTCTCGAGGCTCTGGACCCCGGGCCTCTTGTACGCCTTTCCCCCATTTCCCTTGATTCACAAGGTGCTTCTCAAGGCAAGGAGGGACAAGGCGCAGGTGATTCTGATAGCCCCAGACTGGCCCCGCCAGTTCTGGTACCCAGATCTCCTCAGCCTCAGCTCCAGGATCCCGAGGCAGCTTCCAGCTCACCCGGACCTGCTCTCAGTCAATCAGGGGAAGGTGTTCCATCCGGACCTTCAATCCCTGCACCTGACGGCCTGGTTCCTGAGCGGCTAGAGTTCCAGGCCTTGGGTCTTTCCGACGAGGTCCTCAATGTTGTTGAGGCGTCCCGTAAGGAGTCGACCAGAAAATGCTACGCCTTCAAATGGAAGAGATTTTCCATTTGGTGTCAGGGCAAGGCTTGGACCCTTCCTCCTGTTCCGTGGCAAGCATTTTGGACTATTTATGGTCCCTTTCTAGTCGAGGGCTTAGGTCGACGACCCTAAAGGTGCACCTGGCAGCCATCTCTGCTTACCGGGCGGGGGCCGGGGAGCAGTCGGTGGCACAGGAGAAGGTGGTCTGGCGCTTTTTCAAAGGCGTTGATCACATTTCCCCTCCGGTGCGAGAACCTCCACCTCCGTGGGATTTACTGCTGGTACTGTCAAAGCTCATGGGCAAGCCATTCGAACCAATGCAGAGGTGTGATCTCTCTCACCTGTCGTGGAAGACAGTCTTCTTGGTGGCTATCACGTCAGCCAGAAGGATGGGAGAACTCCAGGCTCTCTGCATTGAGTCTCCTTACCTGGTCTTCCACAGGGACAAGGTTGTCCTGCGCCCCAACCCGAAATTCCTTCCAAAGGTGGTGTCGGAGTTTCACCTTAACCAGGTGTTGACTCTGCGGTGTTCTACCAAATCACACCTCGGAGGCGAATACAGGCTCCATACTTTGGACCTTCTAGAAGGGCTTATTATAAGGCGCAGCCGCGGCCGAAATTCGGGAGAGGTTCTGCCAGCTGTTTGTCACTCCACGCTGAAGCCGCACCTGGCAGACCTGCAGCTAAGCGGACAATAGGCAGATGGGTCACCTCCTGCATAGATCTCTGCTATAAGTTGGCGGCATGGGAGCCTCCCAGAGGATAAGAGCTCATTCTATCCGCCATACTGCTGCATCGGTGGCTGCTTCCAGGGCGTCCCTATCCAGGAAATCTGCAGGGCTGCTACCTGAAGTCAGCACACACCTTTATTACCCATTACCACATCGACCTTGAGTCACGCCGGGATGCTGGTTTTGGGGCCTCGGTTCTCCAGTCTCTCTTTCCCAAGTAAGTATCGGGGTGTGTGCCTTGCCTCCCTCCTCCCGGAGAACTGCTAGGAGTCTGCCAGACAGTGTGGATGAACAACATATCCATGTCCCTAGAAATACAGGTTACTCACCTGTAACTGGAGTTCTAGGAATGGTATATGTTGTTCATCCACATGACCCACCCGACCTCCCCGGCTTCGACACACAACCTGAGCTTCCAGCGGGCCAGATCTGGCGTCATGGGGCGGAGCCGAGAGTTTTACCACCCGGGTGGGTGGGAGGAGCCAGCTTGAAGACCTTCCGGCAAGATATAAAGCGGCAAGGATACCTGCCAGACAGTGTGGATGAACAACATATACCATTCCTAGAACTCCTGTTACAGGTGAGTAACCTGTATTTACTTACCATAACAGTCGATCTTTACAAGAATTTCCTCCATTGAGCTACAGTGCACCCACCCTTTTTCCCCCTTACTGAGGTATATGCTGGCAGGATTGCCTGCTGCAATTTTTGGAAGTATCTATAAGTGTCTTATGTATTCCATTCCCAAGCCTCTGTTTGCGTGCCTGGTCCTAGTTTGGTCTTCTTGTTGCCCCAGTAAGATACCCTCCAATCTTGCCTTCAGCGGGGAACTGAGAAGTGATGAGGTTGCCCACGTTTTATGTATTGACATGTGCCATCATGGGCATTGCCCCTGGCTTGCAGAATTTTCAAGTGGTCCTGACGTAGACTGCTTACAGTTCGAAAAGTGTAGCCCAGTGGAGGAGATTCTCTTGAAGATCTACTGTTACAGTAAGTAACTGTTCTTTTTCTTGTTATGTACTGTTTTCCTGCAGTTGTACTTCTTTTTCCACTATTGTGATAAAAAGCAGTGAATAATTTTAGTGTTTGACCCACCGTTCTGCACTTTCCCTGTAATTGTGATTATTGTTCTACAATTGCGGTGAAAAGCACCAAACTGGACAATAACAATTTTGAGAAGTTGCTCCTTAAACCATTGTAATTGCAAATCTAAAATGTTTTCATTAGCAAACAGTTTCACAAAACTAATTTATGCCTTGGTGTTCAAAAAACAAATACAAAAAAACTTTAAGCAGGTTTATAAATTTGATGATTGTAGCATATCGACTTCCTGATTTTATTTTTTGATAATGTGCATGTGTTTACAGTGTGTTCTCTCTCCATCACAGTGTCCTGGAACAGCACAAATTAACCAAAGAACAGTGGGAAGAACGAATACAGACCTGGCACGAAGAACACCGAGGAATGCTAAGGTTCTTTACATTTCTATCTACCACACTTGGTTCTTTTTTTAAATGGATGCCTTGCAAGCTTTGAAATGGCAGTTGTTGTTTTTTTTACACAATTGAGCATGACAAATTGTTGGTCTACTGGAATATTATGAAATCATTTTGTAAGGTACAAAAACTAAAGTGGAAAGAGCTAGGTACTAATGTAAAATAGATCTTAGCTTAAAACATACATTGTACTTTGTTCTATGAATTTCAGCAAACGTGTAGGTAGATTTTAAAGCAGTAATACACAGCAAGGTGTGTGATATCGTCCCGTCTCAGATGCGTTGTGAGGCATAAGGCCATAGGTCGAGCAACTTCAACCACCTTAGAAGGGATTATATCCCATGTTATAAAATGGGTAGAATTTTTTTGTATCCTAGTAGCCATGTCTTTACAGGACAAAAGCCCTGAAGCTAGCACTTTTAATGCCAAGCTGGACACTGCACAGCCCCCGTACCTGCCAGAAGCTTTAGGAGAATTCTAGTAGCCATGTTAGTGCTGTAAAAAACACTGAACACCCATGACTGAGCTAACATAAAAACCATTTTTATAAACTTTTGAATCAGGCATACAGCATGCTGCAGTGGGAGGTAGGTGGCTTAGAGAGGAGGAAAACACAAAAATCTTGTGGGGGGGTGAGAATAGATGAGGGATATGCGATGGGGAGCTGTGTGATACATCATTTATTTGCACAAGGGAAGTTTGCCCTCGGTAACTTCACGAGTGGCATAAGTCACGAGTGATGTGCCCGAGGGCAAACTGCCTGAGTGCAGATAAATGATGTATTACACAGCTCCCCATCGCATATTTCATTTATGCAACAGGGAAGGAGCTTGTGTGCGATTTACAGTTTTTCTATAATTGAGTTTTAAGTAAAGTATTTTTAAAATATATATATATATATTTTGTTTGTGTTGCTGCGCGTCCTGGAGTGCTGTTTCTATGGCCGCTACTATGGCGATGACATTTTGTAGGTAATATTGTTATTGATTGGTGGAGTGATCGGCGTTTTAAATGAAGAAAAATGTCAGCCCTTGTAAGCGTGCAGTTCTGGATATAGATGGTGAGAAGCGCTCGCATTAGTCAGTGCAGGCTTAGAGAACAGAAAAATGGCAGCCAGTTTTCTTTTCCTTTTTTTTTTAAACTTTATGTTTATTGGTTTCTTTTAAACATAAAAGTCCACGATACAATAGTCAGACATCAATGTGGCATTACATCAAATATATTTCACAGCAGGATATCACAGTCTAGATCTTAGGTGTACGAAGTTAGGGGGTATACCAACATTAGTTCTGAAAAAGATAAAGTCCCCGTAGCTACACTTCTACATGAGAGGTGGCCAATCCTAATAAAAGGTATCCGAAAAGTAAAGAAATTCAACTCCCAGTGTTGATTAGGCCACGATCCCGAACATATGGCATACTTTAAGTCTAGCAACCTTGACAAACAACTACAAATATGAGCAGTTACAATTTGCCATATTTAAGATATATAAAACAAAAATTGTATGAACGTTCAGTTAACATGAACATAAAAACTCTGACCCTATAAAAAAGGAGATAAAGGCTCTTCCTTAATATCAACTAGAACCAATTAATGTCTTCTTTTAAACAGTCCATGAAAACAGTTGAACTTTCAAGAAATTGAACCCATGTGCTCAGCTTCTCAGGAACTCCTCATATGAATATGTACGCTATCCAAAACGTTACCCTTCAAGTGTCCTCATTTTCCGACTCTTGGTCTGATTCCAAACAAGATGTGGCTTCTGAGGCCTCAAATTCTTTTTGAATTTGTTGCACACACTTACCGGCTTCATCAGGATCAGAAAATTGGAAGGTGTGACCCCCACAGAAAATTCTCAGACATGCCGGCATCATCAGTGAGTGGGCCACCCCTAAACTTCTAAGTGTAGCTCGGACCCCATCAAATCGCTTCCTGCGAGCTCTCGTGGCATAGGATAAATCTGGGAAACAGTGCAAAGTGTGCCCTTCAAAGTTCAAGTGCTCTGCATTTCGAGCAGCCTGGAGTATTCGCTCCTTCACAAGTGCGCTCACTGTTACAAGCAGGACTGTGCAAGGTAAGTCTTTCTGTGCCCCGGCTGATCTGGGAGATATCCTGTAAGCTTTAAGAAACTGTATCCCCAAATCTTTTTCTAGCTGTAAAGCCGATGGGAGCCAAGATTGTAGGAAAGAAAGGAGGTCCAGTGTCTCAGATCCTTCCGGTAGTCCAATGAGACGGACATTCGGGGCTCTGCTGGTATTTTCCAAAGCCTCCAACCGGTACTTAAGTTGCCCATTTTCCTGCGTTAGCTTAGCTGCAGTCAATAGGGCTCTAGTTGCTTGACTTTCCGCAGAAGAAGCAGTTTTTGTTATTGCATTGATTTTGAGGTCTTGTTCCCCCAGTCTTTGTAGGACAGACTCCACCTTGTTATCGATGGCCTGCATGGCCGCCTGCAAAGCCTTCCAGGGTGGTTCACTAGAACTGCAGGGTGGGACATTAAGCGTGGCCTGTTGCTCCATTGAGACTTGAGATTTTGCAGCGTTCGGGCCACTTTTATTTGTGCGCCCCATATTCAAGTTTGATATCAGCAGCTTCAGTACAATGTAAAGAGTCCAGTGATGCCAAGCACATAGATATATTCTTATTAGAAATTGAATTATTTGGAGTTTGAATGTTCCCGTCGCAGAGCTAGAAGAAGTCACGCCTGCTCGGTAGGAGTGCTCAACAGCGCCCCTCTCCAGTTTTCTTTTTCAACAGATAGTTGTACAGTATATTTCCCAAGGCTGTTAGTGGAACTGGAAGAGGATAGAAGTGGAACGGGAAAGCGGACTTGTGGATGTGTGTGACATGTGGAGAGCAGGTTGAGCGAACTTGCAGTCTGACCATTGGCTAAGAGTGGAGTCGTGTCAAGTAAGAAAACAGAATATGGGGAAAAGTTTTACTATAATATGAGCTAGCATTGAGAAACACATGACTTAATGTGTCCTTTTTAGGAAGGTGACTGCTCCTACTACTGCAGGCTGACACTGGAAATTATTAAAGTAGTGCCAAAAGTGGTGGGGGGTAATGATGTAGTCACTGTGTGGATAAATGGGGTATGCTATAATCACTACGATAATAAGTTTAAGTTATTCCCATAGTGATTATGTCATACCCCATTTATCTGGACAGTGACTCAGATAAATTTATCTGCCAGTTTTTATCCTGACACGTTTCATAAATAGCATTACAGCACTACGTATAACCAGCTACAGTTGCTTCTGGTGAAGGGGACTACTTTGTCAACAACACGTTAAAAAAGAAAACACAAACACACTTTAAAAACCTTTTATTATTTTCTTGGCTTTACATTAATCATATTTATCTTTTTAGGATGAACCCATTTTCTAAGTGCAATAAGACAATCTTGGGGTGTGGGTTGTAGCCTAACGAGCACTTTCCATGTGTTGAAGGCACTCAACGTAAGTGCGCCATGACTTACTATGCATCTGGGCCGTGCTCTTAGGCAACAACCCATACCTCGTCGTCTTATTGCTTACACATTGCACACCTTGGAGTTGAATATGGTCTCGGCGTATCAGATTTGAGGATTTGACTATCCATTTCATAATAACATTTTATAGTTAGTACTTGGGTATTGCTTGTACAAATTCAATTTTTTTTTTTAATATTATTAAGAAATCACCTTCTTGCCTGTTCCTTTAATTTTTCTTTTTTTGAAAACATTTAAATTATACCATATCAGTTAATGCATCTCTCAACATAGTGCAGGTCTGAACTGAGTCGTCGTTCCCCCCACAGCCACTCAGTGAAGACTTTCACCTCCTACTGTGAGTTTGGAACATGATTTTGATGCTGTTTGTACCACTGTTCCACTGCATGTTTTTATTAATACTTATTTATATTTTGATAGATATGTGTTTTAAATTGTTTTAAAATTTGGATACATTTTTATGGGTTTTGTTTATGATTTCATATTTAATTGTGTATTTTTGTTTATTCATTTATAATATTTTATGCTCCTTAGGCATTGGGAAAAGTCATGTTAAAATACCTGTCTCTCTAACATCAGTGCTGTTCACCTCTAGTAGAAGTTTAAAGTTTCTTAGCAAACTGATTTCCTTCGCTGGTATATTCATCCCCATATGAATTAGAAGGAAATTCCTCTATTTTTTTGGTGCTTCAGGTAATGTGATGGAGCTCTGCCAACTGGGTGGTGTGCTTTTATTGTACCTGTTACTTTAACACTGAAGAAACTATATTTTGTCCATATTCTTTGTTTTTAATCCCCGTCCCCTGCTTTTTCCAACAGAGAAGACTCCATGTTGGAATACCTCAAGATCGCCCAGGATCTGGAAATGTATGGAGTGAACTATTTTGAAATTAAGAACAAAAAGGGAACAGAACTATGGCTAGGTGTCGATGCACTGGGGCTGAACATTTATGAACATGACGACAAGTAAGACATAATGTTTACCTCCTAGAAAGTTTTTACAGTTCATTATATTTTCCAGGGCAGATCACGTTATCCGACGACCATTGTGAGGTGCTCTTTTTCCAAATGGACCCTGTTTGGAAAGGCAGCACTAAAACTAAGAGCATAATACATGGGGATGGGTGTATAATGAGATTTTACTCACACTCGAGGTGTATAATGCTATATAAACCAATATGCGTGAAGATTGAGGGGTTTATGAAAGCATCACACACACCGGGTGTTTAACTCTCATTACATAATACATAATACCTCCATATACCATATTCTTTATAATTACTTACTAAAAAATTAAGGCAGGTGAGCTGGTCCAGTGGCGTGGAGGGCTGAGGTATCACTGCCTTACCTCCTGCCATGCCATGCCGATGACCTGTGTTTGCAGTGCGAGCAGGTCGCCGGGGGTCAGCCGGGGAGGGAGAGGATCAAGCGTCCAGACAGCTCTCCTGTCCTGGGGAGGGTTGGGATCGGAGACCGGTGCACATCTGGCCCCTAGCAGCGGCTGGAGGCTGACACACTGGTTCCAAGACAGGGGGCGGAGATTGAGCAGACACCCAGCATGCCACATGCAGAAGCGTGTGTGGCTCGGCCATTGGCTTCATTGTACACCACGGCTCAGCACTCGGGGAGGAGAGAAATGAAGGCAAAAATTCCACTGACTGGCGGGATGATGCCGGTCCCCTGCAGGCACTGCACCTGGCCATCTGGCACCTCAACACCATAGGTAGGTACCAGTGGACACCGGGGTATCGGGGCTGGGGAGGGCAGTGGAAGGGGGCTGGTTGGTGGTGGAGAGAAATAAAGAAATGAAAAAAAATTATGGAAGGCATGGCACTAGCCACCTGTGTCTCCCAAAAAGGACGCTTTATTCCCAGTCTTGTAAGAGATGTTTCTGCCAGCTGCCTGACTTACACTTTCATACCCAAAGTCACTGGTCCAGTCCAGGAACATAGTTAAAACACCAACAGGTGTTTCATTAAGTTTTATGGGTCAGGGTTGTAGTGCAGCAGAGAAAGAAGGTTAGTGAGCTTGCACTGTTTGAGACAGGTTATTGGTGGTTGTATGCTGTCTCGTGACCACCATAACGATCAGTGGTGAGTAATGGCGGATTACACCAAAGTTATCTGTGTGTGATTATCTTTAGTAAATAATTACATTACATTATTGTACAGTTAACTGAATTTTGTTTTCTGTGAGTTTACTGCAATTTTAGCAGCAAAGGGAGGGAACAATATTTTAAAAGTTAACTGACAGTACAGCTGCTATAACAATATTGAACTATGACTAGGAATTTTTAGCTTACTGTATAAAATGGCATGTGCAAAACGTGGTATAATTGGTTTAAACTATTCACGTGACCTTGTGTTAAAGCAGCAGTACAACAAAAGAAGTTATGCCAAAAAGTTAATTTTCTGCTATAATTGTAAAAAAAAATATTGGCAGAACTGTTGATATGGGTTTTCTGGATGCTTCCCATGCTGTGTACTGTACATTTGCATTTTTGTCTGGACTCTTACCCTCTTCGGGTCCTCAGTGTTATTTCTATGCAAAAATGAGGTGGCCATCTTTTTTTCTTGAGAAATAATTACTTTAAACCGTTTATAAAATTCTTAATAATGAAAACGGAACATTTTACCACCAAAATAAACTGGAAGACATCTTGCATCAATTAGGAAGAATAAAAAGTGGAGTCAAATTTTAACCCATATTCGTTGCACTGCTTCTTTAAGTTTACTTACCTGCACCTCCCACATTTTGCTTTCCAGTTTTCATTTTTCTACTTTTAAGACCATTTTATAAGCTATGTAGCCTGGGTTGTTGAAGACACG
Source organism: Neoceratodus forsteri (assembly GCA_016271365.2). Classification (NCBI taxonomy): domain Eukaryota; kingdom Metazoa; phylum Chordata; order Ceratodontiformes; family Ceratodontidae; genus Neoceratodus; species Neoceratodus forsteri. The sequence continues at coordinate 1,098,898,556 of CM057458.1, read as the reverse complement.
TGGCTCCACCTTGGGTCTCACAGCCTGCAGTAATCCAGTTTCACTGCACTCCCTCTCATATGTTTTTGCTTATGTAACCAGTTTACCTAAAAGCACATTGTAGCAGTGCTTGAAATTAAGTCTTGCAGCCACTAGTCAGCAGGACTAGTTACTGAGAAAACCCACTGGCCAAACTAGTGTACATTTTGAAAGGTTAACTTTTCCAGCAGGGCCAAATACTATAAAACAAATTTTTACTGACCCTATGCAAGCGTATGGCTAGTGGGCCAATGCTAAATTTGAACCATGATTTACTTCTCATGTACAAAAATATATACAGTATACTGCAGCAGTATGTCATAATATCAGCACATCATTCTGTTGCTACTGTGTATCAGAATTGATAAGCGTATATGTGTTAAGCTTGTGTTTTAAAGTACATATAACCCTTCTCTGGTCTGCAGGTTGACACCCAAGATTGGTTTTCCATGGAGTGAAATCAGAAACATTTCCTTCAATGACAAAAAATTTGTCATAAAGCCTATTGACAAAAAGTCTCCAGTAAGTAATCCATTTATGTTGCAGTCATCTGTAAAGTGTACTTGGTCCATAAAACAGTGCAACCCTCTTAAATGCACACACCCTTTTGCACAGAAAAAATGTGCATTTAAGCAGGCTGTGCACTTTTGCACACCTACATTTTAAATGGGAAAGACTGAGCCTGAGATCCAGTTTTATATTTTCTTTATTTCTATACTTAGCATAAAAACGGGTATAATATTACTGTGATTAAACATAATTTTTAAATGTATTTTTTATTTACTTTAGTTCACTGTGTTAAAAAGGCACTAGAGGCGGGATGCTCATTAAAATATTATATCCACACCAGCTGAAAACAGGCTGTGCACTTAATAGGTGCAAATTGCTTGTTAATGGATGTTTTGGTGAACTTTGAAAATGCGCACTTAGCAGGAATGTGCACTTAACCAGAAAATGTAACATTGCAGAGATGGGGAAAAATCAGAAACTTGAAAAAGTGTGCACTTATCCAGAATGTGCACTTATCCGATGTGCACCGAAGTGGGCTCCACTGTAACATGTTGGAACTGTAGGGCTTCATAGAAGCATAGACAATGACAATAGAAAAAGACCACACGTCCATCCAGTATGCGTAGGGTTCCCTATCTGCCCTGGGACATGTTGTCTATACAGGGTTTTATCCCTCCTGGTCCGCTCCCCTCCTTCCTGCTACCAACCTGAGCAACCGCTAGACACTTCACTCAGCCATGCTTGAAACCATTTATGGCCTTGGCACCTACCACCTTCTTTGGTAGACTGTTCAAGGGCTCCACCACCCTTTCCATAAAATAGAACTTCCTCACAGTCCTCTTAAACTGTCCCCATGACAAGGTCTCTGTCAAATCCCCCCTCTTTTATCTGGTCTTCAGCGAATACATGTTCAGTGACTTGAGATGAGCTTGATCTACCCTGTTGGCCCTGAATCATTTTGGTCACCCTGCATTGCAACATCTCCAGCCTATCTGTATCCTTCGTTAGGTAAGGACTCCAGAACTGAGCACAGTATTCCAGGTGCCGCTTCACCAGTGATCTATATAGAAGTAGTACTACCTCTCTTTTACTGCTGTCAGTACGCATTCCAATACACTGGAGTATCCTGTTAGCCTTAATGTAGGCCTTTTTACACTGGCTTGACTGTTTTAGGGAGTCGCTAATGATTCCCAGGTCCCTTTCCTCTGCCATAGTGCTCAGTTTAACCCCTTCCATCTAGTACTCTACACTTTTTTTTGCCCCAGGTACATAACCTTGCATTTCTTGGTGTTGATTTTCAAATGCCAAACCTTAGACTATCTAGCCTTTGTAGAGTCCTCTGCATTTCTCTAATCCCTTCATCACTGTCTACCGTACCACAGAGTTTTGTGTCATCTGCAAAGAGAGACAGCTTGCACTGGATGCCCTCTCCAGTGTTGCTAATGAACATATTGGAGAGGACTCAGGACGGATCCCTGTGGCACCCCATTCATGACATCTGTCTCTACCGATTCGAGCCCGTTTACCATCACTCTCTGCTGTCTCTCCTTTAAGCAGTTTTCTGTCTTTCTATGTCTGTGTCCCTAGTTGCATCCAGGTGCTCCAGTTTCTTCAGCAGTTTTCTATGTGGCTCCGAGGTAAAAGCCTTTCTGAAATTGAAGTAGAGTAAATCCAAAACATGGCCCTTATCTGCCACCTTTGTTACTCAAAGAAAACTATCAGATTGGTGTGACCAGACCTCCCTGCAGCAAACCCATGCTGTGTACATTCCCGGAGTCCATTGCTCTCCAAGTAGTCCACAAGATCCTCTTTGACTAGTGACTCAGTTGGTTTACCCACAATAGAGGTAGACTGACTGGACTTTAGTTACCTGTTGCATCTGTCGCCCCCGGAGTGAACATCATGCTCACACTGCAGTCTTTGGAACTACCTCTGTCTCAGTTGAGCTGTTGAATAGACCTGCCAGGGGTTCAGCCAGTTATACAGCCAGTCAACTTGAGCACCCTTGTGTGTATTCCTCAAGCCCTGGGGCTTTACCTTTAAGGCTTCAAGCCCCTGCTAGATCCTTTCTTTGGTAAAAACTGGCTGCCTTATTACCATCTTCAAGATCATTCATCTTGCTCTTGAACCAGAGTTTTCCATCTTGTAAGTAGGAGACGTGAAGTACAGTGCTAAAAAAATAAAGATTGTTATTTGGGTATGAGTGGGATTCCAAATCTTTCTGCATTGTTTAGCTATCCCAGTCTACAGGGCAGTGGTGGACATTTGACATGTCTAAGTTAAAAAATATTGTACAGGGTTGTGAAGTGGAAGACGTGGTCCAAATCCCACCAGAACCATTGACTCACCATGCAACAGTGAGCAAATAACTTAACTTTCTTACCCCAGGGATCCTTTAGCATCATTAACTGTCGCAGTCTGTCAGCTGGATAGCTAGCACTGCCCCGAAGGTGGATTTTATGGTAATGAGATTTTGAATTAGTCAATCATATTGAAGCAATGGAATGTACTTAGCAGTGAGACGGAAGGAGGCTTAAGAATTTTTTTTCTGTGCTGGACTGAGCAACACTGCCTCTGAGGTGCTCTCTCCTGTCAAGAAAAAGTTGTTTTCTCCTAGACTGGTAGCTATTTCATTTGTTTTCTTTCAAATTTGAGTGTGCTGATAATTTTTTTGAGAGTTAAGCGGTTCCTGGGAACCGCGTTTTCTCTTGGTTCTGTGGTTCCTCACAGTTCCCTCTTTCTTTATTTTTTTAACGTTTTTAGTTATTGTGTCGTGTATTTTCACAGTTCACTGCTTGTATTATTGTTTAGTTATATCGTTGTTCCCTTTTTATAGCGGGAACTGACAATTTCATATATTTTTTCCTCAGAAAAGTTGCAGTTCTTCACCACAAGGGAGCCAACTGTTGGACCTTAGTTTTAAATGGTTCAACATTCTTTTTTGGGGTTTTCTGTTAATTGGTCATGTCAGAAACCCAAAAAGAACAACAATGTCACCTAGCGGACTTAAGGTTCAGGGGATGCTGTACAGAATGCTAACCTTACTGGTCTTGGTGGCCAAAAAGGTCATCACAAGACTCTGGCTTTCCACTCAAGACAAATCAAAAAATATTGAAATCCAGGAGGGTGGCCCTCAGAATTTTCAAGGAGGACATTCCCTCTATGGAGGATATGGCAGAAGCCTGGCACCTTTATCAAACTATCCAGGGCATGGGCTCTATTTTTGGTGTCTGATTTCCCCTAGACAAACCCCTACTAACGTTCCCTCTGCTGTAGGAGTTGATGAAGGAGGGATGATGATGATGACTGTTATGAGGCCCCTGATGACACCTCTAAGGGTAAGGCCACAGAACCAGATGTGTCTCCTGATCCAAATTTTGGGGCTTCTCCTGAGCAGGAGGATAATTCCTCTCTGTTTTCTTTCCTGCAACACATGGCAGACACTCTTGATCTCCCCTCTCAAGAGTCCAGCCAAGAAGAGGAGGCAGACCTGCACTATAGCGAGATGAAAGGTCTTCCCCTTCTAAGAAGTTGGTTCTCCCTATTTGTAAACCGTTCAGGAAGAACACTTATGAAAATTCTTCAAAACCCTACTTCGGTACAAGGGGTCGAAAAAAGGGCTGACAAGAAATACCAGTTTTCAAAAACTGATACTGAATTTATGTTTGTGCACCCAAGTCATGAGTGAGTGGTGCAACAGGCAGCATGTGATAAAGTTGGAGTTCCACTTTCTTCCCAGCCACCAGAAAAATATTCTAAGAGACTGGATTTCATGGGTAAGAAGACATATATTTCAGCCTGTTTCCTGTGCCTGGCCTCTTATATGGCTTATACAGCCAAATATCAGAAGGCTCTGTGGAACTCGGTGTTGGCAATTGTCAAACGAGGTTCAGATTCCATGGCCAAAGATTTAGTGGAAACAGCTAAGGCAGCTTTGGAGGCCACTAAATACCAGTTCCACATGGCAGATAGCAGTGATGCTGCCTTGAGGGTTATGGCCCAGGCTATTTCCCTGAGGCGCTTTGCTTGGTTCAGATCTACAAATCTGTCACAAGACACTCAGTTCAAAGCTATGGACTTCCCTTGTGAAAGAAATTTTCTGTTTGATTCCGGGACTGAGTATATGAAAAAGGTTGATGAGTACAAGGCGACCTATCAGAGCAACATTACTAAGACTAGGCCTCAGGGCCCACAGACCTCAACATAGGGGTAATAGAGTTAGGGGCTACTTTCCCAAGCCCTTTTACTCCCTTCCTCATCAGTTTGACCTCTCTCAGTTCAGGGGTTACTACAGAGGGAGAGGCAAGAGGGGCCAGAGAAGGTCTACTTCTACCCCTGCTCCTGCCACCCAACAGAAGCCCTGAATCTTCAGTCCAGGTCGCCTCCCCTCTGCCTGTAGGAGGCAGGCTCTCCCACTATCTCCAGTCCTTGACCTTGTTACCACAGGCAGGTGGGTCCTGGAGGTAGTGGAAAAGGGCCTGTCTCTTCAGTTCAGAAAGATGCCAGCCCTAAAAAGAACTTGGCTCTCCAAACCTCTAACTCCAACAGAGAAAATTCTGTTGAAATTGTAAGTAAAGCATCTTTTGGAAGCAAAAGTAGTGGAGAGAGTGCCTGCCTATCAAAGGGACAAAGGACGCTACTCCAGGTACTTACTGACTTAAAAGAAGAATGGGGAGTGTCTGCCTGTTATAGACCTCCAGTTCCTAAACAGGCACCTTCTGAAACCGAGATTCAAGATGGTCATCCTGAATTTGGTGGTTCAGTCTTTGCAGCTGGGAGACTGGCTAGCCTCCTTAGATCTCAAAGATGCTTACTTTCATATCCCCATCAGGCTGGCCCACAGGAAGTTCCTAAAGTTCAAACTTCCATCAGGGCACTACCAGTAAGCAGCCATGCACTTCGGCGTGACATCTGCCCCAAGCATATTTACAAAGTGTCTGGCTGTAGTGGCAGCTTGCTTAAGAAAAAAGGGGATATCAGTTTACTCATACTTGATCAACTCACTCATAGTAGCAAAGTCTCCTCCACTTCTGGAACAGGCCCTTTCCTTAATGAAGGACTCTATACAATCTTTGGGCTTCATTATAAGTCTAAAAAAGTCCCAGTTAGCACCAGCCCACCTCCTCACCTTCATAGGGCACAGCTGGACACTTTGCACAGCAGAGCCTTTCTACCTTTGGAAAGGATTCAGAATTTCCAGTTAGTGGCAAACTCTTTCGTCATGGGTCAGCCTAGGTCAGCCAGACATTTCCTGCAGCTGCTGGGCCACATGGCATCTGTGTAAGCTGTGGTCCCAGGGGTCAGGTTCAGAATGCGGGACATTCAGCATTACCTAAGATCTTGCTGGTCCCAAAGCAAGGATTCCCTGTCCAAATTAATTCCTGTTATAAAAAACTTGCTACAGTTTCTGGACTGGTGGAAGGATTCCACCAACCTGTAAGTTGGGGTTCCCTTCCAGGTTCCCCCCCCTCAGAAATCATCACTACAGATGCTTCTCTACTTGGTTGGGGAGTTCACATGGACAACTGTTCTTTCAGTGGCTCCTGGGCTCCATAAGAGTCACAATCCCACATCAATCTGCTGGAACTCATGGCCATTTATCTGGCTCTCAAAGCTTTTGCTCCACAGATAAAGGGACTAACAGTTCAAATAAGAACAGACAACACCACTGTTGTGTTTTACATAAACAAGCAGGGTGGCACAAGGTCCACCACCCTATGCCTGGAGGCCATGAGGATTTGAGGCCTAGCGTATTCCCAGGGAGTCAGTCTCTCAGCCATACATCTCCCAGGGAAAGACTGAACCCTAGCAGATGCCCTCAGTCGCATCAACTAGGGGCACAATGAATAGTGCCTAAAGAAACAAGTGTTGGCCACAGTGTTCAGGAGGTGGGGCACACCATAAGTGGATTTGTTCACCCACCTAAACAATCAACTTCCTCTGTTTTACTGCTGGCCCCCAGTACTGGGAACTCTTTCAACAGATGCCCTAGCACTGGATTGGACAGAAAGGTTCCTTTATGCCTTTCCTCCTTTTTCTCTAATTTTCAGAACTTTGTTAAAGCTCAGAGATCAGCCTGCAGTGATGATACTGGTGGCACCAGACTGGCCGAGGCAGGCATGGTACCCTCTGCTGATGTCCATGTTGTGCAGTAAGCCGATTTGTCTTCCTCTGAGTCACTCTTTTTTTGTCTCTTCCCCATACAGGGGTGTCTTATCCAGACCTAAAACCCCTTCACCTCAAAGCTTGGCTCTTGAGTTATGAGTTTCCTGAGTCTCAGTACTCTGAGCAAGTGCTGAAGATCCTGAGGATGTCCAAAAAGCCTAGTACAAAAAAGGCTTATGCAGCCAAATGGTAAAGATTTTCTATCTGGTGCAAACAGAAGCACATTAATCCTCTTAAGGCTTTGATTCCTAGCATCTTGGATTACCTGGTATACCTACAGGACTCAGGCTTGAAGCTTCTTCTGGCTGCTGTTTCAGCCTATCTTTCAGTGGGGAAGACCAAGTCAGTCTATGCACAACCAGTTTTCAAACAGTTTTTCAGAGGTCTCCTTCATGCCCTGTCTCTAATAAGAGAACCTGTTCCTCCTTGGAGCTTGAATCTCTGTATTGCCAAATTTATGGAGCCTCCTTTTCAGCCCATGGCTATGGCCCATATTTAGTATGTGACCTGGAAAACAGTGTTTTTAGTGGCCATTACCTCTGCTAGAAGGATTTCAGAGTTGCAGGCCCTCTGCACTGAGCCCAACTATTTCATCTCACACAGGGACAAGATTGAGCTCAGGACTAACAGAAAGTTCTTGCCTAAGGTGGTTTCTGAATTCCACCTTAATCAATACATCACTTTGCCTGTGTTCTTCACAGAAAAATCCACTCCAGACGCTGAAAGCAGACATGAGACATTGGAATATTCTTCCCCTTTCCTTTCACACACAAAATCTGGCTCTGAAGATGAATGTCCTTCCCCGTTTATTATATTTATTTCAATGTGTACCATGCCTTATAACAACTAAAGAACTATTGTCATGGCAGAAGTTAATAAACCACTTCTTATGGAATTACAAAAGACCCTGTATTAGACAGCAGCAACTGTTTCTCCATAAGTCTCAAGGGGGCATAGCCTTACCATCACTCCCTCAGTACTGGATTACATCTCAGATGAGGTTAGTTCTCCTGTGGTGTAATGAGAAATATTGTGCTTTATGAAAGGCAATAGACCTTTCCATACAACTCCCTTTTCCACTTCCTGCTGGTCTCTTTAGTCTCCCCCCCCATCTGACAGGTATTACAGCTACTACCAAAAGTCAGCTCAGTGATTATGGAGGGTTGGAGAAGAGGCATACAAAACAAATCCCTCCACCCACACTTCTGGAAGTACAGGTGGTTCACAGCAAACCCACAATTTACTCCCCCACAACACAATCCATGGTATTCTCAACAAGCTGCACATGGCTTTGTGGCTCTGTGGCAGCTGCTCCGAGGAGAGACACTGCTCTCCTTTGAAGAGACCCAAACAGCCTTTGGCTGGAAGGACAAGGACAGACTACGTTGTTGTCATTTGAGAGATTTTGTTAACAAACAGCTAAGGATGGAGAGTAGTAGGACTCTAGTATTAGTAGATTCTGCCCCTTATATTAAAATCTGGCGCTCCGATACAGGAGAGAAAGCCATCTCCATAATCTACAAGTCACTGATACAATTAATGTCACATGTGGCAGACCAATTTAAGGCTAGTTGGGAGAAGGATCGAGATCTGAGGCTGGGAGAGGAGGGCTGACTCAGGGTGTGGAGGGGAGCCTGGTGATCTACTTCCTTACCGACCTGGAAAGAATTTATCTGGAAGGTGAGGTCCAGATTCTTTTTAGTACCATCACTTATGGCCAAAAGAACACCATGTACCCCAGCCTCTTGCTGGAGAGGATGTGGTGCCCAGACTGCTTCCTAGGCCCACATCTTTTATGAATGCCCAAAACGCCTTCATTTTTGGATTATCATTTCTTACCACGTGACAGCCATGTTTGATATTTCCCAACCCCTCTCCCCATACCATCTCCTGCTAGGCATCCCCCCAAAAACAGTTCAAGGTAAAGACTCTGTACTTGTGGGCGATTTGCCTATGTGCAGCGTATAAAGCACAAAGAAGTGGCTTCAGGGAGACCCACATTCCATAGAGGACTGGAGAAAGCTTATACTCCAAATACAGTCAAATGAACAACCATCATCTTCTTTACAAAACAAAATGGAATTTTTCACCCAAAGATGGACTGGATGGGAACTATATCAACAACTGATATAAATGAATCTATAATGTCAAACACACCTATCTGCATGTTTTAGGGATTTATCCCTTAACCAAATACTATTACTGAGATTAACCCCCGTCACTTAGATTTGCTTTATTATACCCTAGTGCATTGTAGATACTCAAATCAACTCTCAGACCTAAACTGCCCAGTCTTTGCTTTAGCTAGAAAACTGTTACTTATTTCCCAGCCCAAGTCTTTTAATTTTTTATTTCTCTTTTTCTTGAATTATGGTTCAAACTGAATTCATTATGTGAAAATGCATTAATGATCACAGTAATAATTTTTTATAAAGCATGTAATCCCAGTTATAGTGATAAATGTCCTATTAAGAGGTTTTTGATTTGTACTCTTGTGACCTGCATAATGCAAATAAAATAAAGTTTGGAAAAAAAAAGAAAAGAAAAATCCACTCCAGGGGAACAAAAGCTCCATGGTTTGGATGTCAAAAGAGCCCTGCTCTACTACTTGGACCACACCAAGAAGTACAGGAGCTCTTCTACACAGCTGTTCCTCACCTATGGGGAAGTAGGTAGAGGAAGACCAGCCACTAAGAGAACTGTCTCTCGCTGGATAGTCTCCTGCATTCAATTCTGTTATGACAAGGCTGGCAGGCAGCCACCTGAGGGCCTCAGAGCCCACTCTACTAGGGATATTTCTGCTTGGGTGGCAGCTACAAGGGACATTCCCCTTCTGGAAGTCTGCAGAGCAGCAACTTGGAAGACCGTGCACACTTTCACTAAGCATTATTGCTGAGATGTGCCGTCTAGATCTGATGCCAGTTTTGGTAGGGCGGTCCTGCAGAGCCTTTTTCCTAAATAGGTTCTTTTCCTGCCTCCCATCAGCACTGCTTTGTAGTCTGCAATAGTTACTGATGCTAAAGGACCCCTGAGGTAAGAAGAAAAAGTTACTCACTATAGTAATTGCCTTTCTTCCAAAGTGTCCTTTAGCATCAGTAGGCTCCCACTCATCCTCCGCAGATAACATTCTGAAGAAGGCTCTGTCTTTTGCCTCAAAAAATGTTCAGTATGTTAAACTTTGGATTGCATTTTGAGCAAAGTTTTCATGGTTATGATTCTGGTTATTATAAATGTTTTTATTCCTGTTGGTTCTTTCCTGTGGGCATTTGCCCATCCTATCTCCAAAAAATTATGAAGCCTCCTTCCCTCTCTCTCTCACTGCTCAGCACATTCCATAGCTTCAATCTGATTGTCTAATTCATAAATCTCATTACTATACGTTCCACCTCCAGGGCAGTGCTAGCTATCCAGCTGACTGCAATAGTTATTGATGGTAAAGGACACCTTGGAAGAAAGAAGATTACTACAGTGAGTAATTCTTTTTTTCAGCATTTCCTTCCCTGCTGTATGTTGTGGACACTCAATACCCTACTTAAAAAATGAGATACTGCATCTCAAATGATTTGTTCTGAATAAATACAGATTTAAAAGAGATTACGGGGCAGCCAAAGAGCACAACATGCTCCTTACATTGTACCTGCAACCATGTCTGTATCTCTTTTTACATTATGTAGCCAACAATTCCTTTCCTCACTGCTAAATGTATTTTTATTGCATGCATGTACGAAGGATAGCCCGGTACCCAGTACAGACTGGCTTCTACCTTGAAGCCTGACTAGATCACACAGCTGACTTCTCTGAGGTCACACAGTTTGCTGGTAATTCAGCTGGGTTTCGTATCTGCATCTCCTAGGTCCTACAGTCCTTGGCACAAACCATGAGAACTCACTGCAATTCACCTGGCTCTTCTACTTGTAGCTGAGGCCATTTGGTGATCTGGGAACTGACAAAGATAGCCCTGCATGGTTAAGCCTCACTACTGTTTAAATAACTGGTGAAAAACATATTGACTGTTCTGTGTCACTTCACGTTGTCAGTGGGAATTATTTCAAAACAGGTAACACGCACCCCAGCCTAGGGCTCACTGGTACAGCTATAGCTTTTTTAATTATTTTATTAAAATTATTAATATAAAACAGAAAATACAGTCAATTCTTGAGACAGAAGAAAAAATTGTACAGTGAAAATCTGACCTCATATCCCACCACCAACTTAGCAGCACGGAATGCTGGCATTGTGAGTGTTCCAGTGACTCATTTCAGGCAGTCTCTGATCTTTGTAATGTGGTAATGCGTAAGCAATAATACCCAACAGGGTGGGCGGTATATGGCAATACCGGACCGCTTTGGGGCGACGAGGTCCGATACGCAGGCGGAGGGCCTTATAGCCCTGGAAGGTCCAGTGTTGCCTATACCGCCCACCCTGGAGGGTATTATTGCGCTTAGAAAATGAGTCGGTCATAAACTTTGAATCAAAAGTTACTAAAAATAAAATAGATACATAAATAATCCAAATAAATGCACTTGACCATATGATTACTGTAAAGTAGTCCCTTACGTGGCTAAGTCTACAGCATTAGGGCACTGGTCATGCATGTTTCACTTTAATTACTGTGGCAGTAGCACCCCCCCACCCCCCAACACTGAGAATGATTTTGAGTATTTTTCTTGTGGTACACCTGCACCCCCCTCTTCATATGCCAGCGTGGCTGACAGCTGAAACAGTTTAATTTCTTACTCATGCCCTGCTCCTGTATTTTTTGCGATCCTGCTTGCCCACAAGCCCGTTATTGCCCACAAGAGACCCGAGTGCTCTGCGCTTTCATGGTGCTACCAAAAAGGCATTTTTTTTTTTTAAATGATGGAGGTAAGAGCGAGCACCGTGCAAGCTAAGGCAGATGGCATTCAGAGCAGCTGCAATCGCATCAGGACAGAAGAACTCTGTTAAGGATTTGGAGAGGCTCACTCACGCTGCTTTGGAGAGGCTGTGCGTCGTTTGCGTGAAGCCGTTCTGACCGACGGCTTCCTCTTTCTTATATTTGAATTTTTTTTTTTTATTTTGGGCGATGGTCTAGTTACTGTTTAAGTAACTGAATTTAAAATAAGATCGACGGGGTTGTGTGAATCGGATTTGGAGTGGAGCCTGAATGACACAGGAAGCTGTCTCCGCTATTGCGATATGCTAGCGGTTTGTGATCAAAAACACGGATACTGTGTACCAGGTTATTTGTTTTTGTTTTGTTTTTTGTTAAAAGGCAGATTGGGAGAACATCAGGATGATGGTCGGGTCTCCGCTTTCTGTAAGCGAGACAAAAAAAATGGGCATTTAAAATTCAGCATTCCACTAGCGCCCAGATATTGGTAGTCAGGCTGGTTTGGGAATGGCACTTTTTTTTTTTTTTTTTACCTGGGCTGTATTGTCTGATAGACGCCCACCTTGCCAGGGCTATCAACCAATCAGAGTCCAGAGATTTCTTAGCCCATTTTCTAATTATTGTTTGTTCTCCCTATTTGAGCAACTGTAGCAGGTAGGGACTGTTTGTTTCTGGCAGTTCATCTACATTCATTCATGTCTGTCTAAAAGGCATTTAAATTAGCAAGCCTGCTCTTTCTCATTTACAGCTTCTGTGAAGGTCTGGTGAGGTTTTGCCACTGCCAGTATTTTTTTAAAAACTGTAAAAGAGTGTATACTATGAACTTGCTATATTTGGTCAGTTTATTTCCTGCCTGGTGCCTCAGGTAAATTGTTGTTTTTTATGTTTGCTTTCAAAGCATGTGAACATACTGACATCAGTTTGAACTGTAAGAGGGCTTTTGGGGGTCATCCTTTCTCCACCAGTCACAGCTTCAGAATACTGACTCTCTTTCCTATGTATTTATTTATTTTATTTATAGTATTTTGTTAACCGGGTTAGCTCACTGAGGCCAGAGATCCCTTTTTCAGTGGTGACCCGGGTTTAGCTACATACAGTGCTTACAGACAGTTCATTGTCATATAATTCCACCCACTCTCCACCGTTCTCCTTTTTCCTTTGAAGTCCTTGCCCAATCACAAGGCTGGAATATGTAAAGTTGAGGGTTTCTTGTGTGACTCCTAATACTTGGTTGAAGCTTACCTCTGTTTTTCGTTTCACATATGAGTGACGATTTTCTTCTTTCATATGTGTCACTGTTTAGTGCTTTGTTTCTTCGGGAATGGCAGAGATGTTGCCCAGCCCATATCATTTTCATACCTATGGTGCTGTGTGTGCAGCTCATGGAATTAATGGATTCTCATACTGTGCTAAAAAAGCAGGTAGAACAGATGTTCTAACATGTTTCTACACTCCTTAATTTGGGTAAGGAGATGCATTACTCTGCTTATCTGTGTTTGAATACTAAAAAATTGCAATATGTCTAAAATGTGAGCGGACTTTTGGGGATGTGCTCCTTTCTTCACCTGTCAGCATACGAATACTGTATTTCCTCCCCATTTTGCCTACTCTTTGCTTTTCTCCTCCTTTTCCCTTTCAAGTTCTTGCCCAATTACAAGGCTGGAAAATGCAAGGTAGAGCATTTTCTTGTGCAACTCCTAATTCCTGCTTGAAGTCTTACCTCTGTTTTTTGTTCCACATATGTGCTGCTGTGTACTTCTTTCACATATGGGGCTTTTTAGTGCTATGTTTCTGAGGGAATGGCAGAGATGTTGGAAAACCTGCATCATTTGTATACTTGTGATGCAGTGATTTCAGCTCCTAGAATTAATGTATTCTCCTACTGTGCTGAAAAAGCATGTAAACCATTGTTCTAACATGTTCTTACACTCATTGAACAGTTTAGGTAAGGAGCTGTGGTATTCTGCTTACCTGTGTTTTGAACATTTAAATCATTTTGGTCACTACTACCTAAATGAACAAGGCTTAGAACATGCACTGTTATCTTTGAAATCAAGCAGAGTATGTTTGACTGCAGAGCACGTGAATAAGTTAGTATACGTTTGAACTGTGACATTGTCTGGGGGCCCAGATCTGAAATTTTTGGCAACATAGAACCCTCCATACAGAAAGCAACAACTATGTTATTTTGATAGAAGTGTCCCTTAGATACTTATCTAGGGTGGATGTTGCCTTGTACAATGGTAGCAAGGTATGCCAGTGCAAGATTTTTGTACCATTGTGAAAACAACATTTTGTGCAAGTGAAAATGCCACAGAAATGTACTAAATTTGTCAGGCCAAGTTTGAAAGTAAAAATGACCAATAAAGGGGGATTTAAACAATTTATTTTAGAAGACAAAAACACATTTTAGTCATACAAAAGATTTCTTTGACGCAAATTATTAAGGCTCATTACTTGAATGTTGGCGTTGTGGTTTGTATTGATAAATGTACAAATTATTCATTGACACAAGTTTTAAACACTGTATTCATTCTAATAGAAACCAGGTATACTATTGCACACCATGGTGCTAGTAAAACAGTAATATCCAATGTACTCCTCAGCGATGGGCAATATGACCGTATATATGTGTGTCTAGGCTTTTTCAGTATATTTGTCATATGCTACATGTCTAAGTCTGAATCATGTGTAGTATCAGACTCATCTGGAGCCACACTTGCAGCTTTGAGGATTATAACAGTCTTCACCACCAGTACACAGTCCTGTGTGCACGCCATGCTCTGCCTGGAACAACTACAGTTGCGCTCACACTTGGCTTTTTTACACTCACATGTAATGAGTTCCAGGAGTGCTTCAGGGGCAGGTGTCTGTGTCAGTAGTGTTGGAGAAATGTGTCGTCCTTGTCGCGATGCCAGCCATTTCCAATTGGGATGGGATGTCGGGCTGAGCCTCCAGGGCATGGTTCCAGATAAGGGTCTGATAACTTGCATGCTTGGTATGTTGCAGAAGACTATCAGAAGTTGGGAGGAGGGCTTGGTTCCGGGCCTGTCTGTGACAGAAAAGCTTATATCGCATACCATTTACATCCGCTGAGTTATCTGCTGGGTCATAGAGAAGGCTTATCAGAAGTTCTACTGATTTCAGCTGTGCCGGAGGTATATCCACCATAGTGCCAAACTTGGTAAGGCTTCTAAATTTGTGTGGATTCTTCCTGACAAGTTTCTATGGCTTTAGTTTGCCAACCCTTGCAAGACTGCTGGTTGAATCACACCCAGTCAGTGTGTGTACTGCTGGCAACAATCTGCATATTTGTTGGCCAAGTTCAGCTGCTATGGTGTGGGTTGGTATAAACCTGGCTTCATCCTTCACACCAGTACGAAATCAAAACTCTTGATTTGCTTCCAACTTGTGAATAAAATGTACATGGAAAACTGCAACATCAGTGTCTGGAGACCACACCACTGCGCGAGGGTATTCTTGTGAAGCATGTGAAACATGAAGAAGAAGCCGAGTATCTGCTTCTTCATACGATGAGAATAGATCTTCTTGGACTACAACTCCATCTGAAGTGACCATGCGAGCAGTGAGGCCGTCCTTGAATCCACCTGCAATAACCATTTTCTGATCTGGGCCAAATAAAGTTTTTGCCATATCACACCATGATTCTGACAGGAATTTTACCAGATGTTCTTTATTCTTGGGATTTCCTATGAACTTACAGTACTTCACTGCATTGGGTGTTCTGGGACCATGGATTTTGACTTCATTGCTTTGTGAGGATTGCCTTCATGCACAATTAAAAGCTTTAATTGAATCTTTGACATCATATCAATCAAAGACGATATCTACTCTTTTGCATCGCTCATAACTCTGTAGAGGCTGGCGTACTAAAGACCAATTCAGCAAGTTCTCCAAAGCTAGTTGCATGTCCTTGCTCAACCATTTGTACAACAGCCATGCCATCCACTGTCCAGGCTGTGGGCATTTTGGATGCTGGCAGTTGATACATTGACTCTGCTTCTTTTTCTAATTCAGGCAATAGCTTACTCTTTGCAGTTTTGTTCAGGGTAGCATCAGAGTGTGCTAGTGCATATGGAACTGTGGAAAGCTCATGTGTGAAAACTTCCTTCAGAGCAGTCTCTCTTGTTTGTGCAGCTGCTACAAGATGGCTGAACAACTCCCTGTCTGCACTGACAGTCAGTGTCTTATCACTACTAACTTTCAATTTGATCTTCTTGCTTAGAGATGCAAATGTCTTGATGTTGAGCTTGTGCAATGGTTCAGAGAATCTAGTGGTATTTGAATTGAGTCTGTCTTCCACAAACTGTTTCATTGCTTTGAGTCCTGTATCATTTGCAGTAACAAGCTTGGTGGCAACCTCTGCGGGTGCAACAGTGCCAATTGCAATGTTGCGGAGTGCTGTCAAGTCAGCAATCAAATGGGTTTGTCGTGGAGTCGGTGATTGCATTAACAAACTTATTTACATCTTCTTTGTCTCTTTGTATGCGACGTGGTGCAGCCTCCTTCTGTTTTCCTTGTGAAACGTCTGAGTCTACCATATCACACATTATCTTCATGGAAGTTGTGATAGCTGAGTGCTCTTGAACAGTGATGAATCATCTAGCCATGGCTCCTGTTTTCAAAGTGAGACCCACTATAACCCCTTTTACTTTACTATCACAGTTTACTGTTTGTTCAAGTGCCATGTCTGTCCAGACTTTGCTGAATGTATTTCTAGACCAAGCTACAATATGATTTCCTTGCACAAACTGCTCATGAGCCTTCCCGGTGGTGCAGCGGGTTGAGGCGCTGAACGCCACATCTTGAACCACGCCAGTGATTCGGGTTCAGGAACCGACTTGGGGCGCCAGGTGCTGCCAGGGGAAGGAGAGGATTGAGCGTCTGGAGGACTGCTCTCCTCTCCTGGGAGGGTTAGGGGATAGCCCTGCTCTGTAGTGGCCCCTGGTGGAGACCAGGAGCACTACAAGTAGCGGCGCAGGAGGTACTCAAGAAAACCGGAAAACAGCTTCAGTACCCGTCGGATGG
Organism: Neoceratodus forsteri; assembly: GCA_016271365.2. NCBI lineage: Eukaryota > Metazoa > Chordata > Ceratodontiformes > Ceratodontidae > Neoceratodus > Neoceratodus forsteri. Next base: position 1,098,881,941 of record CM057458.1, on the reverse strand, counting down.
CAGCTTTCGGCCTCTCGCGCTGGAACCTCCAGGAGGCGCCGCCTCCACAGCAGCGGCCCTGGGGCCGTGAAGCAATAGTGTGTTGGCGCTTCCTCCTGGTGCCTCCTCCGACTCAAGAGGGGGGACCCACCCGGCAATGGGATGCCGCCAAACTCAAGGGGGCTGTAATATGTGGAAGAGAGGGGAGAGCTCTTGAAGTGGATTGCTGGGGTTAGTGGAGCACTAGGAGGCCCAAAGGAGAGGTGCACACTGGAGTGTCGGTGGGGTAAAAAGATAACATACACAAAAAAAAAAAACTGCTAATGAACTTCAGGGGCACAATCTGGCAGAAGCTTAATATCACTGATGCACACAGATACCCAGTGGGCATAGTTGGTTTGGTCAAAGGCGAAAAATAGTGGTAACATCTCTACAACCACCTTAAGATGCAGGTCCCAGTTGCTTTCATGTTCTGCTCTAATGAACCGCATTAGGATGTTAACCATTTCAATGTAATCATCCCAGAATGCAAATGTTTGGGAAGTTGCTTTTCCAAAATTGTGTAATCTGTGCATTGCATCCTGTACATTCTTGAGTGCATCTCTGAGCTGGGAAAGTGTTGCTGTTAGGCTTCTTGCATCATTGTTTGATACTGCATTTTAACATTCCTGGAGCTTGCTGTTGAAAAGGTCTACATCAGAATCAATCTCATTGTCTTGTACCCAGTAACAAAATGCCTGCCACCTCAGTTTGGACAGAGCCTCCATTACAAGCTTGTGGGCCCTCAATCCACAGTTGTATGATTTGCCTTTAAGTAGATTACTTGCTGTGGTGCTACCATACACCTGCAATTCTATGAGGCTGTCTTCCAGACCACTCTCTTCATACTTCTTTCCAATTACAGCTAGAAATGTCTGTGCTATGTGGAAACTACCCATTCTCAAGACAGTTTTCTGAAATTCCTCTGGGCACCTCCACTCTCTTTGGCCTTAAAATATATGGTATTGTCAAATGTCAAGACACTGTAATCTTGGAGAAGTGTCCTAGACATCTTGCAGACGTTCTTCATTGCAGTGAAAACTGTACTCCATTCAGTGGGTGATGCTGGCAGCATTGGACTGTACCCAATAGATGTTACTATTAGTATGGTAAATGAAATTGTCACATTAAAAGCTGTACATCCCAGTATTTGCTGAGCATTCACCTTTTCAAATTCTAATCTCAGATAGCTTGGTTGGGCAGCATCTTAGAATTAGCCATTGCAGATCAAGGTTGGCAGCTTGTCGACAAGCCTTAACATCAGTATACCAGTTACTTTTTACTTTTCCTGCAAGATTTGGTGTAGGGCATCTGCCATGAGGATTGTACTCCAGAATGGCTTGGCACATTGCAGGAGTTTCAAGTGACTGACAACAATCTGACACAGTGTGCTAGCTTGTGCACCATTGTCACTACCTGTTTAGAGCCTGTCATATGGACATTGCAAGCCCAACATGTTTAGGTGTATACTTTGCACCTCCGGATATTATATGATGAAGTCCTGACCAACTGATATCTGTCTGTGGAGGGTCTTCGTAGTGACTGTTACTAAAGGACTTCCATCTTCAGTAGGTTCATCACTAACATCCCCTTGGAATATCCATTTCAGGAACCTATACACATTGTCAGGAATCCTGTCTAATGCTTGTTCTTAATTGGTAGTGGAATCCAGTAGATAATTGCTTTGAATGCAGCCAGGAAGCTATGTTGGTGCCATCTTCCAAAGACACAGCACTGCTATACACGAGCTCTGGTTTACTTGGATCATGCTGCATTTGAAAAACAATTTGGTCACCAAAATAGTTTGTTAGTCTCTTCTGTAGCTTCTCACTTTGGTTATTCTCACTGCTCGGAACTTTGCCTTTCAGAATATCCCAGTATCTCTGTAACAGGTAAGACATGGACAAGGTTTTTCTGCTGATAACAAGGTCATTCTCAATTTCAGAAATCGGTTCACTGAAACATGCGTTATACACAGACTCATTTTCCTTGTCACTGTATAGTGAAAAATGTGTCTGTATGTTTACAGTATTTTGCTGGTAAAAGTATTATGGCAGTCTTTTTGGTACTTTGCTTCAAATGCAATTAAGTCCAGTCCATCTGTTCACTTTAAGGCTGTGTCATCTTCTCTGGCTTCAGCCGCATCAGTCAGAGTTTCTTGTCCTCTGAAGGTTACAATCTGTGATAGATTTTTGTCTTTTTTTGATATACCTTCTGGCATATTATACACAAATTCCAGTTAACAGGCTGGCGAGTAGATTGCCTACTCTGTGAGCGTGAACACTGACCAGTATCAGTAGAAGAGCCAGGACTTCAGCTTCTTCCTCAACCTCCAAAATGCTTCAGGTTTGTTTTGCTGGTGTAGGACTGATGGCATTGTGCATGATAATGTACTGCAGGAAAAGCTAACAATGCATCACTGTCGAATGGCTCCAATCTCTGATAAACATGTTTTTTTCTAACAAAGCATGCATTATAAAATGTCTTTTAGTCCTTCTGGGGTTGCAGTCCTCAGGTATTCCTGTGTTGTTATTTGGCAGATAATATACTTGGACCAGTCACTAGTCAGGTGGGTTTTTTTAGTGAGGAGGGTCAAAGTCTCAAGCAGGGTCTTCAGCCATTTTGTTGGCTCTCAGTTCTTGTTATTACCTGAAAAAAAAGCGAGAAATGCTATTAGAAATATTTTCATTAGTTCACTATTCATGTTGTAAAATTATAAGAAGAAAACACTTTTTGTCCATGTTTTTTATAGCTGTAAAACATGATGTTGAAATGAACTATTTTTCTATAAATTATATAGTGTAATCAGATCATAAATTGCACATGTAGACAAAATAACAAGCAGAGAACATATTTAAAGTAAATTTGCCATAATGAAATCAATATAGGATGAAAACACTGTAAAATGATACACATGCTAAAGGGGAGTTATTATTTTGACTTTTTTCAAGAAATTTGTGAAGGCAATTTGTCATGATTCAGAAAAGCATCCATATTGCTCAAACTTACCAGTGTTAAACCTTTTCTGTAGTGGGGTTGCTACCAATTTCAAATTTAGGCGGGGTTTTCCATTTGGGCCCGCAGACTAACAATAATACAAGTGCCTCAGAAACAGATTGCACCTTAGAGTTCTAGCAGAAGCTTCCTAAATCCTTTAAGTACCTTGGCATCTCTTGATTGTGATGCTCTCTTTTATTTAGGACTTTGTTTTCTATGCACCTCGTCTGAGAATCAACAAACGTATTTTAGCACTGTGTATGGGGAACCATGAACTGTACATGCGAAGGAGGAAGCCTGACACCATTGAAGTGCAGCAGATGAAGGCACAGGCTAGAGAGGAAAAACACCAGAAGCAACTCGAGAGGTATGTCATTTGCTGAGTGAAATACAAAGAGCGTGAGATGTCCCTGACCAGCCAAGTGAATGTATAGCCACACCTCACTGTGACACACTGGTCTGCCATAATCTCTTTTTACTGAAAAACTCATCGGTTTCACCCCTCCAGTTGAAAATGCCTAAATCTATAACATAAGAAAAGCTTCTCATTGTTTCCTGTATCTATTAGAGCCAAACAAGAAGCACATTGTCCCGCATCATAGAAACATAGAATTTGATGGCAGATAAGGACCACTTGGCCCACCTAGTCTGCCCTTTTCCCTACCTAATGGATAAGCTGCAGATCCTAGTTAACCAACAGCCTATTTCCTCCTACCCCCCTACTAGAACTGCCTTATGTCTGTCACATGCATTCCTGAATTCCCCCACTGTTTTTGACTCCACTACCTCCTCAGGAAGGCTGTTCCATGTATCCACAACCCTCTCCGTGAAAAAATACTTCCTCAGATTACCTCTGAGCCGCCCCCTCTATTGTCAAATTGTGCCCCCTTGTTCTTGCACATCTCTTTTTCTGAAAGATGGTACCATCTTGAACTCTGTTGATTCCTTGATGTACTTGAAAGTTTCTGGCATGTCTCCCCAGGGTATACATATTAAGCTCCTTTAATCTGTCTTAGTATGTCTTCTGGTGCAGACCTTGCACCATTTTAGTTGCCCTCCTCTGGACAGCCTCCAACCTGTCTATGCCCTTGCGGAGATGGGGGTCTCCAGAACTGAACGCAGTCCTCCAGATGGGGTCTCACCAACTGTCTATACAGAGGGATAACAACTTCCTGTTTTCTACTGGTGATGCCTCTCCCTGTGCATCCCAGTATCCCACCAGCCCTCCTTACTAACTTCTCACATTGCTTGCCCACCTTAAGGTCATCTGATATGACTACCCCCAGGTCCCTTTCCATTTTTGTTGTTTCTAGTATCTCACCCCCACTGTGTACTCTTCTCCTGGGTTTTTGTTTTCTAGGTGCATTACTTTGCATGTCTTTGCATTAAATCTAAGCTGCCATACATTTGACCATTCCTCCAGCCTTGCCAAGTCCCTTTGCATCCTTTCCACCCCATCTTCTGTGTCAGCCCTGTTGCAGATCTTTGTGTCATCTGCAAAGAGACATACTTTTCCTTCCAGTCCCTCTGCAGTGTCACTTATAAAGACATTAAAGAGGACTTGTCCTAGTATTGAACCCTGGGCACCCCGCTAGTAACCCCCCTTTCTTCAGGGAGAACTCCGTTTACTATTACCCTCTGCATCCTATTGACCAGCCAGTTTTTTACCCAGGCTACCACTTTGGGATTCACTCCAAGGCTGGCTAACTTGTATATTAATCTTTTGTGTGAAATTGTGTCAAATGCCTTTCTAAAGTCTAGGTAGGCCATGTCCACAGCCCCTCCCTGGTGTACCACTTTGGTCACCCAGTCAAAGAAATCTATCAGATTCATCTGACACGACCTTCCTGCTGTGAAATCCATGCTGCCTGTAAACTAAAGGCATCATGACCAGCCTGAAATTGTTTGCTGTCTGGGGCCACCTACATCAGCGACCCTCGTCGGTGCTTATATAATGAGGAAATCCCTGGCATGCCTCAGTTCTTTCTCCTGCCATCAAGCTTTTGTTGGTCCACTGCAGCTGAAGAAAGGTATCAAACTTGTAAAATTTTGCTGACTCTGCTTTGTCAAGTTAGGTATTTTAAACTTTACTTGATGGCGCTGACAAAGAAGGAACCATTGCTCTTCATCGGGGTTATCTCAGTCATCAGGTCATCACGTAGGAACTTCACCATCTGTGGAGGGGAATCCACATGGAATATTTTCTGCAGTACAACTAGGGCCACCCACGCAGTCTATTTCTGTTGATGTCACCAACCCTATAAAGGTGAGCGGTTCCTCTCTCTCCTCCATTCTTTCCCCGCCGTTGACTCATTTGTTTGGTTCTGTACAAGTTGCATTTAGTATTCGTGCTATTTTTTCGCCTACAGCTTTTCTTCAATAATTTTTACTGAATTTCTTTTTTTGAAGAGATTCCTCCATTTCATTTATGTCGAGAGTTTAATCCTTCTACTTCTCTCTTCCATCGCTGCTGCTGCGGAAAGAAGATTGCCTCCACAGACGAACACTCTTTCTGTGTCTGCTGTCTTGGGCCTGAACATGAAGTTTCAGACTATGAGCTCTGCCAGAAGTTTAACGAAACAACCCTGCAGCGATGCAGAAAGGCTCTTAAAAATTTCCTGATGGATCAACAGGTAGCCCACTCCGGGCAGGGGGCCCGGGGTCCTAGCCTCTCAGTTGCTGACTGGATCGTCAAGCTTCCAGGCCTCCAAGGTCCGAGACAAATCCTTGGGGAAAAGTCATAAAATAGACCAAGATCGCGACTGCTTCCCCCCCCGGTGATGGTCTCGTTCCTGCATGGCCTCTTCTCCTTCCTCTGGGGGATCAACCGACGCGGAATACTGCTGTCCAGGTCGTTGTGCCCATCAGACCCATACCGACAGCTTCTCCGCCCAATTCTCAGAGTCTCTCCTTCGTTGATCACAGGCTCATCGTTGAATACTCTCCTGTCAAAGCCTGCCCCTTCTCCCTCCAGGGCTACAGGCTCTTCGGTTCCTCAAGATCCAGCAGGCAGGTCGTCAACACCTGTGCTGTCGAACCCCCGCTCCATCAACGACCACTGATGACTTGAACGAAGTCCTGCTTAAATTCACTAATGTGCTGGTACAGCAACCGGGTGCCTTTAGCCCCCCCCCCCGGCCGATATTGTGGACGGCAGCTTTGTCGTCAACGTCTACTCATTGGCCACGGGAAGCTCCTCGTGAGCCATTGTTAGTGCATCTGACACCAGACCTAGAAATCGAATAGGTTGATGTCGAGGAGGAGTACCATCCAGATCTCATTTTTCCTGAGGATGCGGAGGAAGAAGAGGAATAAATCCTGGTCTCTGACCGGTCTACTGCTTCCTCTGTCAGTGAGAATTCAATGAAGCATTCTCCTAGGTCTCCTCCTGAGGACCCCACATTTTTCAGCGTGATGAAGCAGCTGTCCTCAGCCATGGGCTTCCACACTGAGGAAGAGGATGCCACCAGGAAAGAGCTGGTGGACTTCCTGGAGATCCCTGAATCTCCCCCCAAAATAATTCCTCCTATCCTTCCTGCTGTGAGGAATGCAGCCACGGCGGCCTGGCACAGACATGACTTAGTGCCAGCTATGCCTCACAGGGATGATAAACTTTATCATGCCCACCAAGGTCTCCCCTGCTATGCTGCCCAGTCTGAGACAGACTCAGTGGTCATCCAGGCCGGGTAAGGCCTCAGAATCCAAAGATCGGGAGTATGTCTCGCGACCAGTTTCGGCTCACAGATCCTCAGCGGCATTGGCCGCAGCCTCCAAACCGACGTCTGCCTCCAAGCCATCCGACTCCAGGCAGTCGTCGGCTCAAGAAAAAGAGCGTACGTCGAGCAAGGTCTCCTCGCTGCCTGAACGGTCGCCAGTCCACAGGACATCACCAGAGGACCAGGGAGCTCATTCCACTCCTTCGACTAAAGACCTGCCGGAACTCGCATCCTCTCCCATCGCTCCTCCCACACCAGAAAGACCTTCGCCTTCCAAGGGGGGGGGGGGTCGGCTGCTGTGCAGTTCACGAAGGAGGAACTGACTGAACTGTTCCAGTTCTGGTGGGGGTAGGTTAAAAAAGGATGTGATTCTTCTGCAGCCGGACTTGGAACCGGATCAGGTTAAGAAGGATCAGGGCTCCGGGGAAAATCTTCTTCCCCCGTGCCCAAGCCATCTTCCCCTAGGCGTGCTACCAAGTCCTGCTTACACAGCTCCGCGGACTGTTATGGGCGGACTTCATACAAAAAGAGACGACACCGACGTCGCTCACAATCTGTTAGTCCTGGCCAGGGGCGGTCTTCAAGCCGACATCAGTCTGACAGCCATTGTCGACGTTTGACCTGTCATCTCTGGACCCACTCCTGTCGTCGGTCTTCTAGCTGTCTTCGGTTCCCCAGTGGGCGGCATACCTCTAGGGGACGCAGATCCTCTTCAGGATCAGTCTCCCCTCTCCTAGGAGCCACAATTCGGAGCTCAGCTTGAGTTCTGATCGTTCCATTTTCGAAGGAAAGGCCAGTGTCCCCGGAAGAGGACACCCCTAGGACGCCTCCTGATTATCCCACATTAATGGACGTCATGGGGCATATCCAGGCCTCCAATGGGTGGGAGATGGAGAATCTGGATCCCAAGCGCTGGAGACTTGCAAAATACCTGAGGCAGAAAGAGCCAAAACCTTTGGTTGTCCCTCCTCCTGTGGATACTTTCCAGGATCTTATGTGGATCACCTGGAAGTATCCCGCCACTACGGCAGTCTCGAAAAAGTCAGATAGGCTGTACAAGGTGCCAAGGGAGGAGCCCTTCCTGGAGGAACACCCTCAGGTGGATTCCATGGTGATTATGGCTGCCCATGTCAAGTCAGAGCAGCTGAAGCACCTTAGCTCCCAGCCTCCTGATGCAGAGTCCAGATATTTAGATCAGGTGGGCAAGAAGGTCTAGTCTGCCTCCACTTGCTCTATCCGGTCCCTGAATTTCCTTATACATATGCTGCAGTACCAGAATGCATTATGGGAGAGGGGCTTAGAGGTCACTCAGGCCTTGCCAGACTCTGCTAAAGACCGAGCTCCTGGACATTTTAAAGTCCGGTTTGGACATAGACACTCATGTTCTGAGGGTCTCGTACGACTCTGTGGGTACAGCCTCTAGGGCAGCGGCATATGGCATTTGCCTTAGGCGCCATGCCTGGCTTAGAGTCTCAGGATTCTCCCAGGATCTGTAGTCCGGGATCCTGGACCTCCTGTTCTGGAGTTATGTCCTCTTTTGGGAGGAGACTGAGAAACTTACTTCATGTCGCCAAGATTTCGGGAAGTCTATCTGGTCTGTCCAAAAAATGTATAAGGGGGACCAGAAGCCGTTCCGCAGATGGCCATTTCGTAAGACCTCAGGGCAGAATACCTGCAGACAGTTTCAGCAGAAGGGCAGTTTCAAGAGAAAGGCACCAGCCCAGACTTCTGGGAGCTCTGCCTCTAGAGGCCGTAATTCTTCCCAACCCTCTCTGCCCACCCCCGGATGTACCCAATGACTCCTTACTGGCCCCCCCTTCCTCCCCAGAACAACAGGGGCGAGGCTTTTATTCTCATTTTTTCCTGGTCCCAAAAAAGATGGGACCTTCAGCCCATTCTGGTCCTCAGCTGACTAAATCTCTTTATAGAGTACAAAAGGTTCAGGATGGTCACCTTACCAGGCCTCATTCCCCTCTTGCATTAAGGAGACTGGCTCTGCTCCCTGGATATGCAGGACACCTATCTGCACATCAGGGTTTTTCCTCCCCAGCGGAAGTTCCTGAGGTTCCGCTTCTGGGGGAAACATTACCAGTTTCGAGCCTTACCATTCGGCCACTCCTCGAGTCTTCACCAAATGTCTAGCAGTGGTGGCTGTGGCTCTCAGACGCCAGGGCCATTTCATCTTCCCTTACCTAGATGATTGGCTCCTGGCAGCCCCTTCCAGGGCTCAACTTATTCGCACTCTTGGAGACACCTTTACTCTCTTCTGAGAGCTGGTGATCACCCTGAATCTCCCAAAGTTGTCCTCAGAACCCAGCCAGCAACTCCTCTTTATCGGAGCGGTCCTGGATACCATTCAGGGCATGGCCTTCCTCTCACAGGAAAGAGGGGATTGTCTAAGGAGCGTAGCCTGAGCGGTAGACATGGCTCCTCAGGTCCCAGCCAGGACCTTCCTCAGACTTCTGGGGCACATGGCGGCAGCCATTCACACAGTTCCTCTGGCCCACCTGCATATGAGTCTCACAGTGGATGCTCAGGGTGCAGTGGTACCAAAAGTCGGATAACCTAGACCATCTGGTCAGGGTCTCTGACCCAGTCAGAAGGACACTTTTCTGGTGGCTAGACCCCACCAACCTGGTACGAGGGATCCCTTTGCAACAGGAGTCACCAAGATGGATTCTCACCATGGATGCCTCTGATATCGGTTGGGGTGCTCATCTGGGAGACAAACAGAACCAGGGAACATGGTCTCCAGATGAGCAACTACTTCACATCAATATTCTAGCGATGCAAGTGGTCCTGTGAACGCCTTGCGGGCATTTCACATGGACCTGTCACCAGGCCCTCTTCTTATTTAGATGGACTACACGTTGGTGGTGTTTTACGTCAACAAGCAAGGGAAACACACTCATACCCCCTTTGCAGGGAGGTGATGAGGTTCTGGTATTGGGCTCTGGTACACTGCTTAGACCTTGCCGCTGTTCACGTTCCAGGCATCCAAAGCATCTTGTCCAACAGCCTAAGCTGGTCTCGGACCAAGGCTCACGAGAGGGAGCTCCTTCAGTCAGTAGCAGATCAGCTGTTTGACAGGCGGGACCGTCCAGGGTTGGACCTCTTTGTGTCTCCACTCAATGCCAAACTGCCCAGTTTGTACTCGCTAGAGCCCACACCTGGTGTTTTCTGGTGAGATGCTGTGTCCCTCTGTTGGACAGGGAGGTTTCTGTACACCTTCCTTCCCTTTCCTATTCTTCCAAGGGTCCTGCTGAAGCTTCAGGCAGAAGGAGCAGAGATGATTCTCATCGCCCCTTTATGGCCTTGGCAGATTTGGTTCCTGCTACTTCAGCAGCTGGCGGTGGAGCCTCTGATACAGCAGCCGCTGAGCTCGCACTTGTTGTCTCAGGATCAGGGGACACTGGTCCACCCGGACCTCAGATCCCTGTATCTTCATGCCTGGCTCCTGCAGACTTGGCCAGAACTAGGTATGGGGTCTCCCAGGAAGTGGCGGACATTCTCGTGGCTGCGAGAATGCCCTCAACTAGATCCACTTATGCCATGAAGTGTAAACGGTTTAGCTTATGGGCTTCACCCTGTCACCTGGACCCACTTACCTGTCCAGTGAACTCGGTCCTAGAATACCTCCTCTCCTTGTCCAGTCAAGGCCTGAGCTACTCCTCCATAAAGGTACCTCTTTCTGCAACCTCTGCCTATCACGTACCTGTGGAAGGGAAAACCCTCGTGCAACTGGACATGTCCTGTACTTTTTAAAGGGGCATATTGCATATCAAACCTCCCATTAGCGATCCGATTCCACCCTAGCATCTCCTTTTTATGCTGGAGAAGTTGACTCTTCCCCCGTTTGAGCCAGCCACGGATTGTGAGCTGTGCTTCCCATCTTGGAACTCATTGTTTACAGTTATAGTTACCTCAGCACAGAGAGTTTCCAAGCTTCAGGCCCTGATATGTAAGGAGCCTTATTTGATTTTTCGTGGACAGAGTGACCTTGAGAATCAGTCCTAAGTTTTTGCCAAAGGTAGTGTCCAAACTTAGCATTGAACCAGGACATTAACTTCACTGTTTACTACCCAGATTGCTCAAATGGAGGGGAATCAATCCTGCATACCTTGGACGTCCACAGAGTGTTACGCTACTACCTTACCCGCACAGCTTCGTATTGAAAAACGGAGTAATTGTTTGTGGCCTTTGCACCACGCTGCAAAGGCACCACTGTGTCTAAGCAGACACTTTCTTAGTGGCTGGTCAACTATATTGTTTTTTGTTACAAGTATAACAAGATCATACCGGGCCTGGTTAGGGGTCATTCTACCAGGGGAGTGGCTATTTCGTTTGCCTCTCTATGTAACGTCTCCATTGGAGACATCTGTGCAGAGGCTACCTGGAGCTCAGTGCATACTTTAGTCAAGCACTCCAGCCTGGATATTGCTTCTAGGAGAAGGGCAGGTTCTAGAGACATGGATATGTTGTTTATCCACACTGTCAGTCAGGTTCCTTGCCGCTTTAAATCTTGCCGGAAGGTCTTCAAGCTGGCTCCTCCCACACACCCAGGTGGTAAAACTCTCGGCTCCGCCCCATGATGCCAGATCTTCTTTACCGCTTGGAAGCTCAGGTTCCCTCCTTAACGCTCTGCGTATAGACTGGATCCTAATTCTTTAGTTCGCCCGAAACTCATTCTTAAGTTTTCAAGACTTCAGTCAAATTACTCCCTCGCGGCTGCGATGGACAAATCGACTCCCAGTTTCCGGCGGTGCCCATGTGGGCAGATAATGTCCAGGACGGATCCGCACTCCACGTGTGTCTAGTGCCTCGGCCTAGACCATGACCCGAAGGCCTGTGAGTTATGCCGTTCGTTTTTGGTCAACGTCCTGGAAGACCACGCTGCCCGGTTACAGCTTGGGGGCCCCGAGAAGCGCTACCCGCCGGTGAAGTCAAAGGAGGCCCGTTGAGCAGTGTCCGCGGCGGCTGGCTCGGCTGAGCAGCTCGAGCAGATGATCGCCCTTGAGGAGGAGGCGGCCCAGGCCGCATCTTCTTCTTACTCGGTTGCGACATTTATCCCGCTCTCTTTGGGATCCTCCTACACAGCTTCTTTTAAGGAGCTTTGCCAATCCCTTTCCATGAAGGGAGAGGGGCCATCGGGACATTCTTCTCGGTCCAAAAAGAAGGACTCAAAAGGTAAGTCCCAACCTGGGTCGTGGGGCGGGAGGGTCCCTTCCCGGACAGTTGACACTCGACTTGGTCGAGGTTGCGTCTGGGCCGCTGGCTCCATGGTGTCCCCGTCAGGTTCAGCTGGCCGAGACACCCGTCGACACGTTAGAGATTTTTCTCGACCCGTCGGACGGGCTGTCAACTGGTGAAGCCGACAACCCTTCTTCACCGGCTCCCCCAGTGGAGACTGAGGACTTGCCTGCGCCTCCCGTGCCGGAGTCCCCGGTCAAGGCTTCTGAGCCGATGGAAGAACGGTTGTTCCCCGCTCCTTCCCAGACCTGTCCTCGGAAACACCGAGGGTCTCGGTCTCGGTCTCAGACATCATCTCGGTCTCGGCACCGAAATAAGCGGCACCGCCGCTTGTCCTAGTCTTCCTCCTCGGAAGAGGAGAGGCTTTGGCGCAAATTGCGTCGATGCAACGAGGACCTAATGTGGCAGCAGTTACTTTTGTCGGGAACAAGCCGATGCCGTCGCCTTCCCCGGCCATCAGGTGGCTGTCACCCAAACGGCCGAAACAACCCCTCGCTGTAGTCGAGGTGCCCAAGCCTGGGCCAGTTGTTCGGCTGAAACCAGCTGCCCCAACGACAGGGTGGTGGAACCTCCTCTCCACAATCGAATCGGTGCTGACCAAGGACTCTCGGTCGGTCAGGGTTCACCCACAGGTTGTCGGCCACCCTCACTCCCAACCGCCCTCGGCAGGTGGAGGGTGGCTCAGACCCCGGGCAGCTCTTTGCGGACTCCTCGGAGTCTGACAACGACTCCTCCCTGTTCTCCAGGCCCATTGACCTGGAGTCCTCCAGTGGCCAGTCTATGGACGAGAGCCCATCGTCCTTTATGGGTCTGTTTCGGCTCATCTCGGAGTCCACTGGGATGCAGCTCGAGCCCGTATCCAAGCGGGCCAGGTATCCCCTGACGGAGATACTGGACTGAGGGGATTCGCCCACGGAGGCCTTTCCAGTGGCTGAAGCCATTGTTGGCCCAGCCTTGGAGCTTTGGCAGCGGCCAGCTTCCTGTCCTGCGCCTTCGGCCAAGATGGCCAGGAAGTATGCGGTCACTACCAGCTCTTTGTCCGGTTTTTCGGAACACCCATCTGCTGAGGGGTTGGTCACCGATAGCGTTTTCTGGCATTCTGGGAATGCTAGGGATGTGGATAAGCCCCCCCCCCCGACAAGGAGTCCAAAAAGCTGGACTATGCTGGACGCAAGGTGCACGCCAGGCCCTCCCTTGGCCTCCGCCAGGCCAGCTCGGCCGTTGATGGCACACTTCTCCCACGCCTGTGGCCTCCCTGGATGAGGTGATCCCTCATCTCCCAGCCGACCTGCAGACCACGGTCAAGCAGGTACAGGAACAGGGAAGGGCAGTGGCAAAACAGCAGCTCCAAACGACTCTGGATATTGGAGACTCCTGTGCCAGATCAGTTGCGGCTGCAGTGGCCATGCGCCGCAGAGCATGGCTGAGGATATCCACCTTCTCGGCGGATACCCAGCATAAACTGGCGGATATCCCCTTCCTGGGGACTGACCTCTTCGGCCCTGGGTGGAAGGTCACCTCCAACAGATCAAAAAGTCCAATGCCACTCTGGACTCGGTCACCTCCGCCCAGAAAGACAAGGGCCGTCACCAACAACATAAGTCCTTTCGCTTCTGCGCCAAGCGGCACGCCCGCCAAACAGCACCAGCATCAGGGCTAGCAGGCTGGTGCTTGGCACCACAAAGCCAAGCCTGCGGCTTCCTCTAACAGGAAGCAGGCAGGTAAAGGCCCAGGAGGTCCCTCAGCCGGTCCCTCCTCCAAGCCTGCCCAGTGACGGGTTGAGGGGTGTCGCCCCCCAGCCTCGTCACCCACCCTGGGTTCCCCGCGGGGGGACAGCTCCGCCACTTCCTTTCTGCCTGGTCCGCTTCACCAAGGACCGCTGGGTGTTGGAGGTGGTAGGAAAGGGCCTGCCCCTGGAGTGCGAGCAGACCCCGCCCTTCCGAGCCGTCGCCCCTGGGGGCTGTGGGGTCCGCAGCCTCTCTGTCAGCTCGCCGAGCTGATATCTCCCTGCTCCTCGAAAAAGAGGTGATCAGGAAGGTGGCGGATCCCCCACCAGACCCGGGGTTTGTGTCCAGGTACTTCCTGGTCCCAAAACAGATGGGGTTCTGGTGCCCCATTCTAGACCTGTACGACCTGAACAGGTTCCTAAGGTCTCGGACCTTCAGGATGGTCACTCTGGCTCAGATAATCCCATCCTTGAAACAAGGCGTGTGGTTCTGTTCTCTGGACCTCCAGGACGCGTTCTTTCATGTCCCAATCCGTCCGTCCCACCAGAGATTCCTCCGCTCCGGGGCAGAGGGATCCCTCTACGAGTTCTGAGCCATGCCCTTCGGCCTTTCCCTAGCTCCCAGGGTCTTCACCAAATGCATGGCAGTGGTGACAGCATTCCTACGGCGCCGAAGGGTCTGGGTGTACCCCCTACCTGGACGACTGGCTGATTGCAGCCTCCTCCAGAATGGAGGTGGAGCGGTCCAGAGAACTGGCCCTCCAGGTTTGCCCTCAGGTTGGCCTCCTCATCAACGAGGCCAAGTCGGAACTCATGCCAAAGCAAGTGATACAATTCATCGGTGCAGAGCTCGACTTTCTACGAGCCAGAGTACGGTTCCCGGCGGACAGGGCCGAGGTTCTTTCCTCCTTTGCCCAGTCATTTCAGGTTGTGCAATTGCGCCCTGCCCGGGACTTCCTGCGCCTCCTGAGCCTCATGGCGGCCTGCACCAGCGTGGTCTGTTGGGCCCGTTAGTACATGCGTCCCCTTGAGTGGGGGCTGGCCAGCCAATGGTCACAGCACTTCGATCCTCTGGATCAGCTAGTGACGGTGACCCAGGGGATGTGGAACGCTCTCCAGTGGTGGACCATTCCAGCACATCTGCAGGAGGGCATCCCGTTTGTCTGCCCCGAGCCGACGGTCTCTCTATCGACCGATGCCTCTCTGATGGGTTGGGTTGCCCATCTGGGGGAGCACAGAGCGCACGGCCTGTGGTCCCCTCGGGAGTCCCGTTGCCACATCAACCTGCTGGAGGTTCGAGCGGTTTGTCTAGCCCTCACCGCCTTCGCTCCGTTTCCACGGGGTCAAGTGGTTCAGGTCCAGACGGACAATACCACGACCATGTACTACCTAAACCGACGGGGCGGGACGCGCTCCATGCCTCTGTGCAGGGAAGCTGTCCGCATTTGGTCACTCGTGCGCAGCCTGGAGGCGGATCTCCTTGCCATCTATGTGGCAGGAGCCTCCAACACTCTTGCCGATGCCCTAAGCCGGATAGGGGCTGCGTCCCACGAGTGGTCTCTCCTGCCGGAGGTAGTAGAAGATCTGTTCTCCCACTGGGTCATGCCTCAGGTGGACCTGTTTGCCTCCAGGGAGAATGCGAAGCTGAGACTGTTTCATGCCTGCCCCCCTCAGCAGGGCTTGCTGCAGGTGGATGCCTTCTCGAGGCTGTGGACCCCGGGCCTCTTCTACGCGTTTCCCCCATTTCCCTTGATCCACAAGGTGTTTCTCAAGGCGAGGAGGGACAAGGCGCAGGTGATTCTGGTAGCCCCAGACTGGCCCCGCCAGTTCTGGTATCCAGATCTCCTCGGTCTCAGTTCCAGGCTCCCGAGGTGGCTTCCAGCCTGTCCGGACCTGATCTCAGTCAGTCAGGGGAAGGTATTCCATCCGGACCTTCAATCCCTGCACCTGACAGCCTGGTTCCTGAGCGGCTAGAGTTCCAGGCCTTGGGTCTTTCCGACGAGGTCCTCAACGTTGTTGAGGTGCCCGTAAGGAGTCGACCAGAAAATGCTACGCCTTCAGATGGAAGAGATTCTCCATTTGGTGTCAGGGCAAGGGCCTGGACCCTTCCTCCTGTTCCTTGGCAAGCATTCTGGACTACCTGTGGTCCCTTTCTCAGCAAGGACTTCGGTGGACGACCCTTAAGGTGCACCTGGCAGCCATTTCTGCTTACCGGGCATGGGCCGGGAAGCAGTCGGTGGCGCAGGAGAAGTTGGTCGGGCGCTTTTTCAAAGGATCTACTGCTGGTATTGGCTAAGCTCATGGGCAAGCCATTCGAACTGATGCACAGGTGTGACATCTCTCACCTGTCATGGAAGACCGCCTTCTTGGTGGCTATCACGTCAGCCAGAAGGATGGGAGAGCTCCAGGTGCTTTCCATCGAGTCTTCTTATCTGGTCTTCCACAGGGACATGGTTGTTCTGCGCCCCCACCCGAAATTCCTTCCGAAGGTGGTGTCGGGAGTTTCACCTTAACCAGATGTTGACTTTGCCGGTGTTCTACCCCAGTCACACCTCGGAGGCCGAATATAGGCTCCATACTTTGGACCCTAGAAGAGTGCTTGCTTACTATAAGGAGCGGACGGCTGAAGTTCGGGGAGAGGTTCGCTAGCTGTTTGTCACCTACGCTGAAGCTGCACCGGGCAGACCTGCAGCCAAGCGGATGATAAGCAGGTGGGTCACCTTCTGCATAGATCTCTGCTATAGCTTGGTGGGCATGGAGCCTCCCAGAGGGATAAAAGAGCTCATTCTACCCGCCATACCGCTGCATCGGTGGCTGCTTCCAGGGACATCCCTATCCAGGAAATCTGCAGGGCTGCTACCTGGAAGTCAGCGCACACCTTCATCACCCACTACTACATCGACCTTGAGTCACTCCGGGATGCTGGTTTTGGGGCCTCAGTTCTCCAGTCTTTATTTCCTAAGTAGGGGGTGTGTGCCTTGCCTCCCTCCTCCCGGAGAACTGCTAGGAGTCTGCCAGACAGTGTGGATGAACAACATATCCATGTCCCTAGAAATACAGGTTACTCACCTGTAACAGGAGTTCTAGGAATGGTATATGTTGTTCATCCACACGACCCACCCGACCTCCCCGGCTTCGACGCACAACCTGGCTTCCAGCGGGCTAGATCTGGCATCATGGGGTGGAGCTGAGAGTTTTACCACCCGGGTGGGTGGGAGGAGCCAGCTTGAAGACCTTCCGGCAAGATTTAAAGTGGCAAGGAACTTGCCAGACAGTGTGGATGAACAACATATACCATTCCTAGAACTCCTGTTACAGCCGAGTAACCTGTATTTTTGGCCTTGCGGTCCTCCAAGGCCTTCTGTCATAATTACCTCCTTAGGACTACAGCACTTCTAGCCTCCTCCCGGACTTACCGCTCTCCTTTTCCGGGAATTACTTGGACTCAGTCCTATTGGTAATAGCCTGCTGCAAGAGCTCCCACTCAGAGTAAGACAGTAGAGTTACATAAGAACTTTCCGTAATAATAGATTGAGAGGAGCTCTTGCAGCAGGCACTGCTTTCCCTCCCTCCTTCTCCCCGATGAGTTCTGCATTTCTCGGTCTATGGCATGCTCCCTCCCAGTCCGCCGGCTGGTCCTTTCACCAGGTCTCTGGTGGGTGAACTGAGGTGGGGACCACCTCCCCAACCCCCCCGTATATACCATCAGCCGGTGTCGGGGGCACTGGAGACTGCTAGCTAGAAGTTTGCTGTGGGGGCCTAGTGCCTGGTGGCATAGTCCTCATGGTAATAGCCTGCCGCAAGAGCTCCTCTTGAAGATCTACTGTTACGGTAAGTTCTTAACGTAACTGTACTTTCCACTGGCAAGACTTCATATGCGCACTCTCCAGTGGACACTCCAGATATAGTGGAACCAGTGCACGAACGAGTTGGGTCCAACCAGTCCTGGTCTCTCTTCCAGTACGCAAGATACTGTAGTGGTGTGTGGACCCCTTGAACCTGTTTCAGGGCGTTCCATTCCAGATCTCCTCCCCGTAACAGACCCTAACCACAGATGCCTCCGGTCTGGGCTGGGGAGAACACTTGGGTCCCTTCCAGACTGCAGGGCTCTTGGTCCCCCACTGGAAACCTCCCTGAAGATGAGGGCAGTGCTCTACGCCATGCAAGCTTTTCAAGACCACCTTGCTCCGGGTCAGCTGCTGGTGCAGTCAGACAATTTAAGTGTAGTTTACTACATCAGCAATCGGCGGGGGGGGGGGGACTCATTTGTACCCCCTATGCAGGGAGGCAATGAGAGTGTGGTACTGAGCACTGGATCACAGTCTGACACACTCTGCAGTCCACATAACAGGTGTATTAAACACTCTGGCAGACAGTCTCCGCAGGACTCAGTCCAGCATGCACAAGTGGGAGCTTCTCTCATCCGTCGTAGAAGACTTGTTCAACAGATGGGGTCGTCAAGTTGGACCTTTTGTGTCCCCACTCAATACAACACTGACCAATTTCTGCTCGCCAGATTCAGGGCTTGGAGTTTTCTGGTGAGACACATTGTCCCTCTCTTGGAGCGGGAGGTTTCTTTATGCATTCCCTCTGTTTCCTCTGATCCAGAGGGTGCTAATCAAGTTGCAGATGGAGGGGGTAGCATGAGCTTGGCTCCTTTCTGGCCTCTACAGATATGGTTTCCTCTGCTGTAGCAGCTGACGGAAGAACCTCTGGTCCCTCTCCCTCTATGCAGGAAAGTACAGTTACGTAAGAACTTACCGTAACAGTAGATCTTTGAGAACAGCTCTTGCAGCAGGTTACACCATTAGGACTGAAGCCGGCAGGCGCCAGGACCCCACGGAAATTTTCTAGCTAGCAGTCTTCAGCGGGGAACGCCTCCGACGTTGGTCCCGCCCCCGACGTCAGGCGTAGTACATAAGGAGGCGGTCCCCCCCATAATCCTCAGTTCTCCCGCTGGAGACTCTCGGCCACTGGATGACATCAGAAGAGGAGACCGAGGATCCGCCACCAGATGGCAAAGACTATAGAATAGGAATGTCCCATCCCATAAGATGGGTGCTGGACTACGATCTACCTCCCAAAAAAAAAGTGGGATGGTTGGGAAGGTACCTGCTGCAAGAGCTGTTCTCGAAGATCTACTGTTACGGTAAGTTCTTACGGAACTGTACTGTCTTACTTCGAGATACAGCTCTTGTAGCAGGTTACACCATTAGGACTGATTTCCAAGCAATAGTGGCAATCATGCACCGCTGGGAGGAGGAAAGGTAGAGATCTCGATATTACTCGAGCCTAGGACAGAAGTCCCTGAAGGACGGCTAGATCGAACCCCGCTCTTCGCCTCGATGCAATGTCCAGAGTGTAATGCTTGATAACGGTACGCACAGAGCTCCAAGTAGCTGCCACGCAAACAGCTGAGGTGGAGATGTTCTTTAACGCCGCAAAAGAAATAGCCACCCCTCTTGTGGAATGACCCTTGACCGCGCCTGGTAAGGGTTTATTGCGCTTGTCATAACAGAAAGTGGTGCACTGAATGAGCCACCTTGAGAGTGACTGTTTGGAGACAGGAGCTCCTTTCATCCTGTGAGCAAAGGAGATGAAAAGTTGGTCCAACTTTCGGAGCTGTTTGGTTCTGGTCAGATGGTATCTGAGGCACCGATGCACGTCAAGGGTGTGCAGAAGGGCTTCTCCTCGATTAGTGTACCTTGGGAAATACACTGGTAGATCAGTATCCTGGTTAAGGGTGAGGGCTGAAACCACCTTAGGCAAAAACCTTTTGGGTTTGTCCTTAGGGATACCCTGTCCTGATGGAAAACCAAATAAGGCTCTGCACATAAGAGCATGCAATTCCGAGATCCTTCTAGCCATAGTAACAGCAACTAAAAATAACGTTTTCCAAGGGAGAAAATGTAGCTCGCAATCCTCGGCTGGTTCAAAAGGTGGCAGAGTAAGCTGCTCCAGGACAAAGAGCAAGTCCCAAGGAGGGATTGGATCTTTAATGTGTGGCCTAAGGTGGAGGACTCCCCTTAAGAAGAGCACAGTAGTGTCCCAGCTGGGCCACCGTCCGATGGCCTCTGAGGGGCATAGTAAGCAGAAATTGCACAAAGGTGCACTTTGATTGAGGAGTAAGCCAGTTCGGAGTGGAAGGGAAGCAGGTAGTCAGAACCAGCTTTTCAGGACAGTCTAAGCAGACCCATGACTTGGGCCACAAACAGAATCACGCTTTCATGGTGTCTACGTTGCATGAGGTTGCTGATTTTCTGGCGGCAGAGGAAATGCGTCTGCCACTTCTTGAGACCCGTGTCGCATCATGGCTATGTCTCTAGGACAAAGAGGCGTGGAGTTCAGTGAGCGTAAGTCTGGGTGGACCAATGAACCGCCTCCTGAGACAAAAGATGGGAGCTGATTGGCAAAGGAACTGGAGGTTCCGGGATAGCTGGTGGCAGAGGAAACCAAATCTGTCTGGAGGCAGAAGGGCCGATCAAATCAGCGTCGCTTGCTCCTGTGAAGTTTTAAGAGAACTCTCTGGATCAACGGGAAAGGAGGGAAGGCATAGAGGAATCTGCTCACCCAGGAGAGGGACAACGAGTCGCACCAGAAAACACCAGGCCCTGGATCTAGCGAGCAAAAATTGGGCAGTTTTGTGTTGGATGGGGACGTGAAAAGGTCTAACTCTGGAGTGCCCCATCTGTGAAACAGATCCTCTGCCACCTCCTGTAGAAGTTCCCATTCGTGGACTCTGGCCTGAGAGTGGCTCAGACTGTCTGCGATGGTGCTGTCCACTCCCGGGACATGTACTGCAATTAGGTTTGCGCCGTGTTGCAATATCCACTCCCACACTCTCATGGCCTCCCTGCAAAGTGGGTAGGAGTGAGTGCCTCCTTGTTTGTTGCGGTAATACATCACCGCGGTATTGTTTGTTGTAACAGGAGTGTACCTGGTGGAATCTCCGACTGGAAGGCTTGCAGAGCGTAAAGGACTGCCCTCATTTCCAAAATGTTGATGTGGAGATGAGACTCCTGAACTGTCCATAGGCCCTGAGACCAAACCCTGTCGAGGTGTGCTCCCCACCCGAGCCCTGAGGCATCTGTGGAGAGGGTCACAGTCTGAGATGGCACTGCTAAGGGAACCCCCGCAGAGAGGTTCCCAGGATTTAGCCACCATTGCCTATCCCGAATTACGGCATTCGTGATTCGGATTGGATGCTGCAGATGGTCTTGCCTTTGGTCCCATTGCACCCTTAGCATCCACTGGGTTACCAGCATGTGGAGACGTGCCAGCGGGACTGTTGCAATAGCTGCAGCCATGTGTCCGAGCAGGCGAAGGACCGATCTGGCCGGGACGGTCTTTTTCCCCGACAAGTCCCTGATGAGGGATCTGATGTGTTCCGCTCTGTCCGAGGGAAGAAAGGCTTTCCCTCTGACGGTGTCCAGAACTGCTTCTATAAACTGCAGTTTCTGGGACGGCACCAGGAGTGACTTTTCGTAGTTGATGAGACTACCCAGTGATTGAAAAGGGACTGGGTGCAGTGAATGGCCGTCATCTAGTGCACTCCCTGGAGAAGGCATCGCTTCAGTAGCCAGTCGTCCGGGTTTGGGAACGCAGTGGCCTTGTCTCCTCAGGGCAGCACGCTCGACGCCATGCACTTTTGAATCGTGAGGTGCCGATGACAGCCCGAAGGGAAGAGCTCGGAACTGATAATGGCGGCTCTGAAACTCGAAGCGCAGGATCCTGTGGTGCGCTTGAGCAGTCGGAATATGCAGGTAGGCATCCTGCATGTCCAAAGACTCCAGAAAGGCGTCTTGCTTCAATATGGGAATTAGGCCCGGAAGGGTCACCATGCGGAAGCATTTGTAAATGACCAAAAGGTTGAGGTCGCTGAGGTCCAGTATTGGACGGAGGTCCCCTGTTTTCTTTGGAACCAGGAAGAAGTGAGAATAGTGCCCTAGTCCTCTTTGGTTCTCTGGAATGTGCTCTAAGGCTTCCTTTTCCAGAAGTGCGAGCACCTCCTGCTGTATGAGCAGGGCATGCTGACCCGAATATCGGGAGAGCAGGGGAGGTCTTGTGGGTGGACTGCCTACAAATTCTATATAGTGGCCTTTTTTGACCAGTTGCAGAACCCACCTGTCGGTGGTGATCGACTGCCACCCTGGCAAGTGGCATGCGATGCGACCCCCCGACTTTCTTTTCCCGTTGATCCTGAGGAGGGGCAGGGGCCAGGAAGGAGTCATGCTGTGGCAGCGTTTGATCCGGCAGGCTGTGCCGACTTTGCAAATCGTTGGCCTGGGGATGACTTGGCCTGGGCCTTGCGGGTGAAAGTGCCCCTCTGCTGTTGGCCGGAATATGGCTGTTGCCTTTGTAGCTGGCCACGGAAGCGACTCTGGTTCCTACGAAAGGAACTTGGCCGAGACCTGTACATGGCCTTTACAGATCGGACTGCCTTCCCTGCGTCCTGAAGTTTGGTGATTACTCTCTCGGAGGCTTCATTTCAGGTTGGGCAATCGCGCCCTGCCCCGGGACTTCCTGCGCCTCCTGGGCTTCATGGCGGCCTGCACCAGCGTCGTCTATTGGGCCCGCTGGTACATGCATCCCCTTCAATGGGGGCTGGCCAGCCAATGGTCACAGCACTTCGATCCGCTGGATCAGCTAGTGACAATGACCCAGGGGATGTGAAACACTCTCCAGTGGTGGACCGTTCCAGAACGTCTGCAGGAGGGCATCCCGTTCGTCCGCCCCGAGCCAACGATCTCTCTATCGACCGATGCCTCTCTGATGGGTTGGGGTGCCCATCTGGGGGAGCACAGAGCGCATGGCCTCTGGTCCCCTTGGGAGTCCCGATGCCACATCAACCTGCTGGAGCTTCGAGCGGTTCGTCTAGCCCTCACCGCCTTCACTCCGTTTTCGAGGTCAAGTGGTTCAGGTCCAGATGGACAATACCACGACCATGTACTACCCTAAACCACCAGGAGTGGCGCTCCATGCCTCTGTGCAGGGGACACTCTCCGCATTTGGTCACTTTCGTCGCGGCCTGGAGGTGGATCTCCTCGCCATTCATGTGGCAGGAGCCTCCAACACGCTGGCTGATGCCCTAAGCCGGATAGGGGCTGCGTCTCACGAGTGGTCTCTCCTGCCGGAGGTAATACAAGATCTCTTCTCCCATTGGGGCACGCCTCAGGTGGACCTGTTTGCCTCCAGGGAGAATGCGAAGCTGAGACTGTTTCATGCCCGCCCCCCTCAGCAGGGCTCGCTGCAGGGGAATGCCTTTTCGAGGCCGTGGACCCCGGGCCTCTTCTACGCATTTCCCCCATTTCCCTTGATCCACAAGGTGCTTCTCATGGCGAAGAGGGACAAGGTGCAGGTGATTCTGGTAGCCCCAGACTGGCCCCACCAGTTCTGGTATCCAGATCTCCTCAGTCTCAGTTCCAGGCTCCCGAGGCGGCTTCCAGCCCGCCCGGACCTGATCTCAGTCAATCAGGGGAAGGTATTCCATCCAGACCTTCAATCCCTGCACCTGACGGCCTGGTTCCTGAGCGGCTAGAGTTCCAGGCCTTGGGTCTTTCCGATGAGGTCCTCAACATCATTGAGGTGTCCTGTAAGGAGTGACCAGAAAATGTTACGCTTTCAAATGGAAGAGATTCTCCATTTGGTGTCAGGGTAAGGGCCTGGACCCTTCCTCCTGTTCCTTGGCGAGCATTCTGGACTACCTGTGGTCCCTTTCTCAGCAAGGGCTTCAGTTGACAACCCTTAAGGTGCACCTGGCAGCCATCTCTGCTTACCGGGCGCGGGCTGGGAAGCAGTCGGTGGCGCAGGAGAAGGTGGTCGGCGCTTTCAAGGCCTTAATCACATATCCTCCGTGCGAGAACTCCACCTCCATGGGATCTACTGCTGGTATTGGCTAAGCTCATGGGCAGGCCATTCGAACTGATGCACAGGTGTGACATCTCTCACCTGTCATGGAAGATCGCCTTCTTGGTGGCTGTCACGTCAGCCAGAAGGATGGGAGAGCTCCAGGCGCTTTCCATCGAGTCTCCTTATCTGGTCTTCCACAGGGACAAGGTTGTCCTGCGCCTCCACCCGAAATTCCTTCCGAAGGTGGTGTCAGAGTTTCACCTTAACCAGGTGTTGACTCTGCCGGTGTTCTACCCCAATCACACCTTTGGACCCTGGAAGAGCGCTCGCTATTACAAGGAGCAGATGGCTGAAGTTCAGGGAGAGGTTCGCCAGCTGTTTGTCACCTACGCTGAAGCCGCACCTGGCAGACCTGCAGCCAAGCGGACGATAGGCAGGTGGGTCACCTCCTGCATAGATCTCTGCTATAGGTTGGCGGGCATGGAGCCTCCCAGAGGGATAAGAGCTCATTCTACCCACCATACTGCTGCATCGGTGGCTGCTTCCAGGGCGTCCCTATCCAGGAAAGGCTGCTACCTGGAAGTCAGCACACCTTCATCACCCACTACCACATCGACCTTGAGTCCGCAGGGATGCTGGTTTTGGGGCCTCAGTTCTCCAGTCTTTATTTCCTAAGTAGGGGTGTCTTGCCTCCCTCCTCCCAGAGAACTGCTAGGAGTCTGCCAGGCGGTGTGGATGAACAAAACATATCCATGTCCCTAGAAATACAGGTTACTCACCTGTAACAGGAGTTCTAGGAATGGTATATGTTGTTCATCACATGACCCACCCGACCTCCCCGGCCTCGACATACAACCTGGCTTCCAGCGGGCTAGATCTGGTGTCATGGGACGGAGCTGAGAGTTTTACCACCCGGGTGGGTGGGAGGAGCCAGCTTGAAGACCTTTCGGCAAGATTTAAAGCGGCAAGGAACTTGCCAGACAGTGTGGATGAACAACTTATACCATTCCTAGAACTCCTGTTACAGGTGAGTAACCTGTATTTCCCCAGGACCAGGCAACATAACCTCGAACATGTTAAAAATAATGAAACACAGTATTTGGATACTCCTGGAAATAGTATATGAAAACTCCTTAAATTATGGCTTAATTCCAGCAGAGTGGAAAACATTCAAGATTACACCTATTTATAAAAAAGGTAATAAAACAAGTCGCGAAATTACAGACCAGTCAGTTTGACATGTATTCCATGTAAAATATTAGAATCGCTGATAAAAATCAAATCCTGGAACATCTAAGCTCCATCCCCATGTTTAATCCCAGTCAACATGGTTTCAGAAAAGGGCGATCTTGATCAACCAACATGATCTGTTTCTATGATAAAATAAGCAAACAAGTGGATGAAGGGATATCTGCAGATGTTGTGCTGTTTGACTTCAGTAAGGCATTCGATCTCATCCCACATTGGGCAGTTACTGAAAAGTTAGACACATATGGAATTAATAAATATATTATAAAGTGGGTCAAAAAGTGGCTGATGGATAGAATACAGAAAGTAACCATAAGTGGTCACTTGTCAGAGGAAAAAATGAGTAGTGGCATGCCCCATGAATTGGTGATAGTCCCTGTAGTATTTCAGATATTTATAGCTGACTGAGAAGAAAAGGTAAATAACATCAGTAAGTATGCAGATGTTACCAAGTTAAGTGGACCTTGTGACACGATTGAAGAAATTACATAATTACAAAAATATAGATACTATTGCAGCTTGGATGTGACAATGGGTTATGAAATTAAATACTGAAAAAGGTTGTGTTCTACATTTGGGGAGGAGAAATCAGCTAAATAATTATACATTAAATAACATTATTCAGCGTAAAAACAATGGAAAAAGATTTAGGCATCATGGTTGATGACATGTTAGATTTCAAACATCAGTGTACCAACATCATTACAAAGGCAAGTAGAACAATACTGGCTATTAAAAGAAATATCAAAAGTAAATCATCTGAAGTATTATTACCCCTGTACCTGCCCTATGTCAGGCCACAGATGGACTGTGGTGGCCATCTATGGAATCCATACACAAGAACTGGAATTAATAGACCAGAGAAAGTAAAGTGCAGATTCACAAAACAATTTAAAACCCTGAAGGATAATACCTTTGAAGAAAGATTGAAAAATCTGGATTTACATAGTTCAGAATTGAGAAGGAAAAGAGGCGATATATTGTTTTATTACGACATAATGAATTAACCTACCTTGATGACCGAATTGGACATTGAATGTAAACCTGATCACATTGATGTGAGGACATCCCCTACAGGTCAGATTAAACAAGTATAAATCAAACAAAACAAAATTCTTCTATACAGTAAGATCAGCACTTTTATGCAAGAGACTACCTGCAGAGGTAATAAGTGCAAATAATGAATCATTCAAAAGAAATCTTGACAGATATATATGCAATGGGGGGAATAAGAATTATTATATCCTGTCTTAATTAGCTGGTCTTGGTCCTCTGCAGTTTATGCTCCTAAATGTCTTAGTGAAAGGGGACTGCTGTAGTTAGCAGACCATTTTGCAGTATCTTGGAGGAGGGGCTGAAGCAGGCTTGCAGGAGGAGAAGTGCTTTAAAGGGGAAGTTGGCTGTGGGTTCAGTTAAGAGCTGAAAAGAACTACACATCAGAGGTGATTTATTTTATATCATTTCAAACTTGCAGGGTTTGTGTAAGTGAATAAGTAGAAGGGCTTTGGATTAGGGTTTTTTTTTTTTGTGTTCTGTTTTTGTTCACTGTTCTGTAATTCTTAGTAGCCAGGAAAGGGGACTACTGTAGTTAGCAGAACTGCTGCCCTTTTACTATTGTAGTTGAGAACTTTGCTCTTAAAACATAACATAGAAACATAGAATTTGACAGCGGATAAGGACCGCTTGGCCCACCTAGTCTGCCCATTTCCCTATCTACTGGATAAGCTGCAGATCCTAGTTAACCAGCAGCCTACTTCTTCCTACCCCAACCCCCTAGAATGGCCTTATGACTGTCCCATGCATGCTTGAATTCCACCACTGATTTTGACTCCACAACCTCCTCCAGAAGGCCGTTCCATGCATCCACAACCCTCTCTGTGAAAAAATACTTCCTTAAATTACCTCTGAGCCCCCCTCTATCTTCAAATTGTGCCCTCTTGTTCTTGCACACCTCTTTTTGAAAGATGCTACCCTTTTGGACTTTGTTGATTCCTTGAGGTACTTGAGCAGCTTCTATCATGTCCCCTCTCCCTCCTTTCCTCGAGGCTATACATATTAAGCTCCTTTTGTCTCTCTTCATATGTCTTCCGGTGCAGACCCTGCACCATTTTAGTTGCCCTCCTCTGGACAGCTTCCATCCTGTCTATGTCTTTGTGGAGATTGGGTCTCCAGAACTGTACACAGTACTCCAGATGGGGTCTCACCAGCTGTCTGTACAGAGGGATAATAACTTCCTGTTTTCTACTGGTGATGCCTCTCCCTATGCATCCCAGTATTCCCCCAGCCCTCCTTGCTGCCCTCTCACATTGCTTGCCCACCTTTAGGTCATCTGATATGACTACCTTGTTAGTATCTCACCCCCCATTGTGTACTCTTCCCCTGGGTTTTTGTTTCCCAGGTGCATTACCTTGCACTTCTTAGCATTGAATCTAAGCTGCCATACATTTGACCATTCCTCTAACCTTGCCAAGTCCCTTCTCATCCTTTCCACCCCACCCTGTGCATCAACTCTGTTGCAGATCTTTGTGTCATCTGCAAAGAGACATACTTTCCTTCCAGTCCCTCTGCAATGTCGCTTATAAAGACATTGAAGAGGACAGTCCTAATACTGAACCTAATGTTCCCCACTAGTAACCCTCCTTTCTTCTGAGTGGACTCCATTTACTATTACTCTCTATGTCCTATTCTCCAGCCAATTCTTTTACCCAGGATGTCATCTTGGGACCCACCCCAGGCTGGCTAACTTGTATATTAATCTTTGTGGGACTGTGTCAAATGCCTTGCTAAAGTCTAGGTAGCCATGTCCACAGCCCCTCCCTGATCTACTACTTTGGTCACCCAGTCAAAGAAATCTATCAGATTCGTCTGGCATGACCTTCCCGCTGTGAATCCATGCTGCCTAGGGTCCTGTTCCCCTCTGGCCTCTAGTTACTCGACAATTCTTTCCTTCAGAAGTGATTCCATCATTTTCCCTATCACTGAGGTTGAACTAACAGGTCTGTAGTTTCCTGCTTCTGCCTTGCTCCCACTTTTGTGAAGGGGAATCACATCTGCCCTCCTCCAGTCCTCGGGTACCACCCCATCCTCCATGATTTGTTAAAAAGGGTAGTCAGTGGTGTCACTAGTTCTACCTTAGTTCTTTTAAATTCTGGGATGAATCCCATCAGGCCCCATTGCTTTGTCCACCTTCAGTTTTAAGAGTTCTTTCAGAACCCTTTCTTCTGTAAATGGGCTGGTATCAACTTCTGTATCCAGAGTGTTTCTACTGTTTGTTTAGGTACCTCCCCTCTTCATTTGTAAATACTGAGCAAAATATTTGTTTAGTATCTCTGCCTTTTCACAGTCTCCTCTTCCACCTCCTCCCCTTTATTAAGCCTCACTATCCTCCCTTGGTCTTCCTTCGCTCCTGATGTACCTATAAAAAGTTTTATCCCCCTTCTTAACTGAGTTGGCTATCTTTTCCTCGGTTTGGGCCTTTGCTGTTCTGACTGCCTTCCCAGCCTCCTTTTGCTTTAACTGATACAGTTCTCTGTCCTGCTCCTTTTGCGATTCCTTGTACTTCCTGAATGCTTTCTTTTTCTCTTGAACCTTCACTGCCACTTCCTTCGAGAACCATAGTGGTTTCTTACATCGTTTTGTTTATTTGCTTCACACAAAGGCTCGTTACCTCTGTGATGGCAGTTTTTATTATTCCCCATTGTTCTTCCACCCCTCCTTCCTGCCCATTTGCTAGTGCATTCCTTAGGCACTCACCCATTTTGCCAAAGTCAGCCCTCCTAAAGTCCAGTACTTTTGCCTTTAACTTGTTTCTGTGGTTTCTCACTGATTGTTTTTCTCCCTATCAAGGTACACACCAAAACACCTACCCTCCTCCGTGTCATTCACATTTTTAGCGAACCTGAGCCTACCACTTTCTGCAGGGACACAGGAAGAGGCGCTTCATACTGTTTTCCTATTGTCTCTTGCACAGGACCTCCAATACATTTCACCCACACCTCCTCCCAGACATAGGAAGAACTATATAGTATTCCTCTATTGCACAGGAACTTCCAGTTCTTTCGTCCACACTTCCTGCGTAGGACCCCCATTACATTTCGTCCACACTTCCTCCCAAACATAGGAAGAACTATATAGTATTTCTGTATTGCACAGGACCTTCTAGTTCTATCATCCACACTTCCTGCAGAACAGCAGGAGGAGGCACTAGATAAACAGCTCTTGCACAGGACCTTTTGTTTACTTTCGTCCACACATCATCTCTACGTTGTCCCACCTCCTCCCTAAGAACAGGAGGCAGTGCTATATATTAAAAAAAAAAATAATAAAAAGTTTTCTATTTAGAATTATATTTTCTAGTTCTTTCGGTCACACTTCCTGCATAACGCCAAGAGGAGGCACTAGATAACAATTCTTGCTTTGGCACAGGACTTTCTATTTACTTCAGAAAAGGTATACTTTCTGTTTCCGTCCAAAGAACAGGTCAGATCCTTTCAGTCCGGCTCCATGCCTGCAGACAAATGGACATTGTGAACTGCAAATTTTGTGGGACCCTAGTCACCAGAGTACTTGCAATATGTGTGGGGCATTGTCTTACATGCTCCACCCTCAGGTAGCTGCTATCTCAGATCCATGCAGCATGGGCCGAGATAACCTACCTCAGGGCACAACTCAACCACTCTGCACATCACAACACTGCGCTGTCATTGAACTTTGCCCACCTACCACCAATGCCATTCTCCCAAAGAACTAGCAGACCAGGGGGATGGCAGTTGGTTAGAAACAGCAAAGCTAAGCCAAAGAGCAGTGCCACGGTGACTCCAGAACCAATTCACAGGTCAACTAGGTTCTCCTTATTGGCATTCATACCTTCTGCTGAGGCAGGCAATCCAGTGGAAGAAGACCACAAACATCGAAAGGAAAAGCCAACCACATCAAAGGTCACCAAAGGCAAAAAAAAGCACTTACTAATAATAGGAGACTCAATGATATGTGGACTAGAGTCTCACATCCACCAAAGTGGCCAGTCAGAGATTGCGGTAAGATGCCTCCCAGGAACATCTGCATGGAGGGACACAGACTGCATCGAGGGCATTGTGCACAGCATCAGGCAGGTCACACACATTCTGATCCATATTGGCACAAATGACCTTGTTAGTCAGTCAGTCTGTGGAGGAGACTACGCAAAATCTAATAAAACTCTGTGAAAAACTAACTTCCATTTTGTCCAGCATCTCCTTCTCAGAGATTCTGCCTGTGTGGGAAAGGGGCACCAGCAGGCAGAAGATCAGAGAAGGGGACATCTGCACGCTTAATACCTGGCTTAAAAACTGGTCTCGGGATAGGGAGCATGGCTAAAACGGGAACTGGCAGAACTTCTGGGAAAGGGATATCTTACTTTGAGAGGGTTCCTGCAGTAGGTCATCACAGATAGGACTGCACCCCCTGGCATCAGGACCGCACGGCAAATTTTTCCAGCAATGCCTGGTGGGGGACCGTCCACCAGACGTCGCATGACTGACGTCAGCATGACCCTATATGGTGGGTGATCCCCACACCCGCTGTCCAGTTCTTTCCCACCATCGACCTGTGCACAGTGCCTTGCAGTTACACTTGCTCAGCCGATCGTCATTTTTTGCCCATTTTTTGTTCTTTATCTGCCCTTTGGTAATTTCATCTGTGTCTTCTCCACCACCTACAAAGTTGAAGAAGTGGTGCCCAGATCCCTTATAAGGACAGCCACCTTCAATGCCTCTTTTGCTTGGGCCCAGACCACAACACCGCGGCCTGCTCAGACTGTCAGCTCTTCAGTCAGACCACTCATAAGAGGAGACAGCAGGCCCTGGAAGCCCATCTTTTGAAGTCCAGAATGGCTTCACT
This sequence comes from Neoceratodus forsteri, assembly GCA_016271365.2. Lineage (NCBI taxonomy): Eukaryota > Metazoa > Chordata > Ceratodontiformes > Ceratodontidae > Neoceratodus > Neoceratodus forsteri. Next base: position 1,098,851,260 of record CM057458.1, on the reverse strand, counting down.
CAAGAAAGAGATGCAGAAGCTGAGGGGCACCGCATCTTCCCCTACTTCTGAATCAAAAAAAAAAGAAAAGCTTAGGGCGATGGAGCACTCAGAGGATCGGAACTGAGGGGACTCCAGCAGACCCTCGACCAGTAAGGCCGTTCCCTCGCTGCCTGCCCTTGTGGTTCTCCTGGCCATGCCTGGGGCTTCTCCAGGTACTTCTGCCTTTCTCCTGATTTTTACCGGTAAGTCATCTGCCGGCTCCTCTGGCGAATGCCCGGTTGTTGCCAATAAGCCAGCCCCCAGCTCCTCTGGGGCCTGCCCAGCATCCATTAAGGTGAGTTCCAAGGATTCAGTTAGGACTTGCCCGGCCTCTACTGATAATTTGGTTGAGGGTTCTTCCCGCCACCGTCCGGTAACTCTCACGTCCAATCAGCCGGCCATCTCTGACGTCCACCAGGACCTTGCTGTCCCATAAGGGTCTCATGCTGTCTCACCCGACATCCGGTCGAGCACCACTTTGGCTGCCAGGCATACATCCCCTCAGACTTCTCTTGGGCTGGAACCTTCCCTCCCACCTCCCCAGGTAGTTCCTCCAGCCCCAGTGGTCACTTCAGGTACGGAGGAGGGAAAGAGATCCCTGGAGGTGGTTCTCCATTCACCTACCCCAGTGAAGATCTCCCAAACGCCTCTTGAAGGCTCCATCCCAGAGGCTCCGACGCCACCCCCAGAGTCTCTGTCCTACTTTCTGGGCTTTTGGACCCTCCGTTAGGCCTTCTCACGTTGGCTCCGCCTCACCCATCGTCAGAGGCCCCGACTTGCATTTGGTCAGCTTCTCCATCGGGGCCCTCACGTCCGATCCCAGCGCCAACTGTGGTTTCGTCAGGCCTGTGCTTTCTACTTGCACGAAGGCTGGTTTGATGATGATTTCCCTGACATCAGCCCATCTGATGTCAGGTACCTTTTCGCAGGGATTCACACCTGGACCTTCCCATCCTCACGTTCCAGGCTTCTTCTCCCATGGGCTGACATTGGCTTATACTCCATCGGGCCCTGTGTTAGACCATGTACCCCATTCTTTCTATCCGGGGTACCCTCTTATCAGGGTTATCCCCTTTAGCATCATTTCCATGGTCCAGGTGCACCTAGCTACCCCTATCCACCCGTCCATGTTCCTCTTCCTTCCCCTGCACCTCCGCAGCAGGATTTTCAAAGCTTGATCCAATCCTGATGGAAGGAGGCTAGGTCTGACCTGGTGTCTGACTTAGAAAAATGCCTGCCAGCTCCAGTGGTTTCCTCTCCCTGATCTTCTTTGTCACCCATCAGCTCAGGTGCGTGTATCGGGGTCCACTCCTAAGGAGGTCACTCTTCCTGATTTCGAGCCTCCTGATGATGAATCCTTTCTTTCTAGGGGGAAATTCCTTTGAGGTTTCTTCAGATAAACATTCCTGTACAGCTAAGGGAAAGGATTCTCCTAAGTCCCCTCTTGAAGATCCTTCGTTCACAGAATTATTGCATATTATCCAGCAATCTAATGGCTGGCATACAGAGGAACAGGATCCTTAGAGGAAGTGCCTTGCTGAGCATATCGATCTCGAGATGGCTTCCCCCTATCCCTGTCCCCCCATGGACAGCCCCTCATGAAGACCTCACCAGTACCATCTGGCAGCTGCCACATTCCATTCCGGTTATCCCTAAGAAGGCGGACCGGATCTGCCACGGTCCGGAGGGGGTTTCCTTCTTGGACTTCCACCCCAAAGCCGATTTGATTGTTATTGCTGCGGCCCATGATCGCTTGGCCACTCCGAAGCACATGAGCACTTCTCCCTCAGACAAGAAATCCTGGCAGCTGGACCAGTATGGCAAAAAAGTTTATTCTTCCGCTCCGTGCACTCTCCGCTCCCTCAACTAAGTAGCGCATATGGTCTCATTACAATAAGCGACTGTGGCCAAGATTGAGTCCCGTATCCAGGCCATGGAGTCTTTAGAACTCAAGGAGGAGCTGGTCAAAGACCTGCGCCTGTCTAAAATATTGTGTCGACATGTGCTAAGGGCTACATGTGACACTGCGGATGCGGTAGCCCACTTCTCCGCCACGGCAGTGTCTCTTGGACGACACGCTTGGCTTCGCATTTCTGGCCTCTCTAACGATGTCCAGGCTGCGATTCAGGATGCCCCTTTTAGGGGCTCGGTGCTTTTTGAAGGGGACACCAAAGATATCATCACGAGCCTTCAGGACAATGGCCAGGCCCTGAGGTCCATGTATCGATTGGGATTTCAGAGAAAACAGCCCTTTCGGAGACAGACCAAAAGGCACGGTAAACAGCCCTTTGCTAGATGACAGGGAAAAAGAAAATCCACGAGTCCTACCTTTTCATCGCCCCCCTGCCTCCATATCTCAGAGAGGGTCTGGGGGACCCCATCAGCCCTCCGCTTCTTGACTGGCTACCCCCTCCCCTTCCTCTGCTTGTGGGCAAGGAGCCGGTGGGAGTAAAGTTCGCTCTCCACATGCAGGAGTGGAGGGACGTGACCTCAGACACATGGGTATTACAGCTCATTTCAAAAGGGCACACCTTGGAGTTTCTGGAGTTCCCTCCAGATTCCCCTCCAATGTTGCTCGTCTTATTCCCTGCACCAGGTTCCTCTGGTCGAGGAGGAAATCCAGTCTCTGATTCAGAAGGCAGTCATAGAGCCAGTCCCTCTGCGCCAACGGGGGAAGGGATTTTACTCCAACTTTTTCCTGGTCCCAAAAAAGACAGGCAACCTCAGACCCATCTTAAATCTCAAACCTTTCTGTGGGAGTACAAAAGGTTTTCCATGCTGACACTGCGGGGCCCTCCTGCCTCTTCTGCAGAAGGACCATTGGCTTTGTGCACTGGATATGCAGGATGCTTAACTGCATATTCCGGTGTTCCTGGGCCACCGCTGGTTCCTGCCTTTCTGCTTCCAAGGGGAGCACTACCAGTTTACAGCCCTCCCCTTTAGCCTTTCCTTGGCACCTCTGGTCTTTACCAAGTGCCTTGTGTTGGTGACAGTGGCCGTGCGCAGTCAGGGCATAGCAGTTTTCCCTTACCTGGACGACTGGCTTTTGACAGCCTTGTCCAGGGACAGCCTTCTGGAAGCCCCCTCATGCACGTTGGACCTTTTTTCTCACCTGGGTATCACAGTCAACTTCCCCAAGTCGACTCTTACCGCTTCTCAGAACCTTCAGTTCATTGGGGCGATCTTGGACATGGTCCAGTGCAAAGCTTTCCTCCCCCCCCTCCCCGATAGGGCGGAGGCCATTCGAGAGCAGGTCAATTTACTGACCTCTTCCAGATACCTTCCAGCCAGGGCATGGCTACGCCTCTTGGGCCTGATGGCTGCCTCCATCTCCATGGTCCCATTTGCCAGGTTGCATATGAGGATCACCCAGTGGACCTTGTGTGTCCAATGGGATCAGCGCTTGGATGACCTGGACCATCTGATTCTAGTCTCTAGTGCGATCAAGAAGGATCTTCTTTGATGGCTAGATCCTCTGAATCTTTCTCAGGGCTTTCCATTCAGAAGTTCCCCACCACTCTGGACCCTCACCACAGATGCTTTCTGTCTGGGTTGGGGGCCCACCTGGAGGACCACCAGGTTCAGCGTTTGTGGTCCCAGTTGCAGATGGCACTCCACATCAGTATCCTGGAGATGAGGGCAGTTCTCCTGGCCTTTCAGTCCATTCTGTCAAACGGAACACTGCTGATCCAGATGGACAATATGTTAGTAGTCTGGTACATCAGCAAGCAGGGAGGCACCCGGTCATATCCCCTATGCAGAGGGACGATGCGGGTGTGGAACTGGCAATTCAGCACGGTCTGTTCCTATCTGTCGTACACGTTCCAGGAGTTCAAAACCTCCTGGCAGACAGCCTCAGTCAGACCTCGTCCCTCGCTCACGAATGGGAACTCAGTAATGAAGTAACAGATTATTTCTTTCAGTCACGGGGTCGCCCAGACCTAGATCTGTTCGCCTCCCCATTCAGTGCAAAGCTTCCCAGCTTTTGCTTGCTTGTTCCAGAGCCTGGTGCTTTCTGGCATGATGCGTTGTCACTTTGTTGGACAGGGAGGTTCTTGTACAACTTCCCTCCCTTTCCCATTCTGCAGAGAGTGCTTCTAAACCTCCAGGAAGAGGGAGCCTGGATGATCCTGATAGCTCTTCTCTGGCTGAAGCAAATCTATTTCCGCTTCTGCAGCAGTTCTCAGCGAAACCCCCAATTCCTCTTCGTCTCAGACACGACCTGTTGACCCAGGATCAAGGCAGATTAGTGAATCCCGGGCTCAGGACCCTACATCTTCATGCGTGGCTCCTGCAGACATTTATTTAGTTGTTTAACCAGGTATAGCACACTAAGCTGAAAGCTTTTTTTACAGGAGCGACCTGGGAGCACAAGGAGGTTAAGTGACTTGCTCAGGGTCACACAGTATGCAAGTGGAAGCAGTGGGATTCAAACCCAGGTCTGGTCTGCTGGATGTCACCAGATTTGCAGCTCAGAGCCTTAGACCACTACGCTGTACTGCCTTCTGCCAGACATAATAAAGTCTCGTTTCGGGGTCTCCCACAGGGTTGCTCAGGCCCTGGTAGAGGCCAGAAAACCCTCTGCCAAATCGACCTATGCTATGAAATGGAAGCGTTTTTCCATTTGGGCGGCGTCTAAAGGCTGGGACCCCTTTACGTGCTCGGCTCCACAGATTATGGAGTATCTGTTGCACCTGTCTGATTCGCGTCTGTCTTACTCCTCCCTTAAGGTTCACCTGTCGGCCATTTCGGCCTACCATGTGTTGGCGGGGAGAACCCGTGGTACAGTTGGAGATCTCGAAAATCTTTCTAAAAGGGATTCTCCACCTGAAACCCCCCATCTGTAACCCCACCCCACCTTGGGATTTAAATTTTGTGTTAGAGAAGCTTACGCTTCCTCCTTTTGAACCAACAATGAGCTGTGATGTGTGCCACCTCTCTTGGAAGGTGCTGTTTTTGGTTGCCATTACTTCTGCTCATAGAATTTCCGAGCTTCAGGCCCTGATGTATAAGGAGCCTTATTTGATTTTTCATTAGGACCAGGCGGTCTTGCGGACAAATCCTAAGTTTCTTCCCAAGTTGGTTTCTGAGTTCACCCTCAATCAGCCGGAAGAACTTCCAGTGTATTACCCTCCCCATTCTAACAAAGGTGAGGCTCTACTTCATATGCTGGACGTACATAGAATTCTGAGATGTTACGTCCAATGGACTAAAGGCTCCAGAAAGACTGATCAGCTTTTTGTCTCCTTTGTCCCTAAGTCCTTGGGTTCCGTGGTGTCTAAGCAGTGCTTATCCAAATGACTTGCTAACTGCATTCACTTCTGTTATCAGAAGTATTACAAGCCTCTGCTGGGGGGGGAACTCGGAAGTCATTCCACTAGAGGCATGGCTGCGTCCACAGCCTTCTTGAGAAACGTTTCTGCAGCGCAGATTTGTGCAGCAACTTCCTGGAGTTCAGTCCATACCTTCATGAAGCAATACAGTCTGGACATTGCCTCTAGGCACTGGGCCGGGTTTGGCCTTGCTGTTCTGCAGGGCCTACTGTCCTAAGGCCGGTCCTGTTCTGTCCTTTCAGTTGTTCCTCCTCCTGTGACTCTCTCGGTCTCTCTGTGAGTGACTGCTTGGGATTCAGTCCTATCTGTGATGACCTACTGCAGGAACCCTCTCGAAATAAGATAGTACAGTTGCGTAAGCACTTACTGTAACAGTAGATCTTCGAGAGAGGTTCTTGCAGTAGGTCACATTTTCTCTCCCTCCTTCCCCCAGTTTTTGCATTTCTTTCAGCATTTTCTGAACTGGGCTCCAGGATTTCATCTTTTCTCCTGTCTCATCCTACTTGGATCTCCGGCGGGAGAACTGGAGGGTGGGCATGGGGACCATCCACTATATAGGGTCATGCTGATGTCCGTCACATGATGCCTGGTGGGCGGTCCCCTGCCAGGCATTACTGGATAAAATTGCCATGTGGTTCTGACATCAGGCGGCACAGTCCTATCTGTGATGACCTACTGCAGGAACCTCTCTCAAAGATCTACTGTTACGTTAAGTTCTTACGTAACTGTACTTTCTTTAAGTTGGATGGCCTGCACCTTACCAAGGAGGGGACATGCGCTCTCGATCAGAAATTCGACATCATCAGTTGTTTAAACTAGCAGGAGGGGAAGGGGCACCAGCTACCGTCGCCTCACATGGACCAGCTGATGCCCTTCCCCCGTCATCAAACACGTCAACGGTACCAGGACACCACATCACAACCACCACATGTGACATTGGTTGGGATATTCCACAAAGATGTTCCAGACACACGAGAAATGGAAAGTGCACTAAGGACACAAAATGCAAACAGTAATTGTGCAGCAAGCTGGACTAACCAGAGATGGAAGGCAATGTGTATTAATGCTCAGAGCCTTCCAAACAAAATCCCAGACCTCACTGCCATGATGGCTGAGGCCCACATTGATTGGGTCGCTATCACAGAGACTTGGTTCACAGAGAACCACACCTGGGACGTTGCTATCCCTGGATACACTCTCTTCAGGAAAGACCTGCCACCTGAGATGGTGGCTGCTGAGACTGTCAGAGAATTCAGATGGGTATGGGACAGTCAATGCAGTCACCTCAACAAGAGCAGTAGATTGGGGGGTAGACATCTCGGATAGACTAGATGGACCGCACGGTCTTCTGCTGCCTGCAAATTCTTATGTTCTTATGAGAATATTTTCCAGTGTCTTTTGTACATTCCTGTTGTTGATGATCTGCTTGATTGCAGAATTGTATTAATGATTGACTGATGTTATCCTTCCCTCAGCAGTCTCTCCCTTTCAGGAGTCAGGCCGTCAACTTGAGGTTGTGTGTGTTTGGCTGATGTATTGAACTCTTTGTTAGCATGTCCGGTCGGTGGGATAATGTTGATAATCTGGGGCCATTGATACTACCGTGGCAAACCAGTGGCGTCTTGGTCAATACAGTGTTATGAGTATCATCGTAGACCTTGTCCATCTGATTTTTGTGTAGTACTTATGGAATGAGAGGTATGGGTGGGCACGCGCATGCCCTGTTTGAACGCCCAGGGTTGTAATAGGGCATCTAATACGCTGGAGCCTTTGTCCTTGATCCTCAAATAGAATATTGATACTTGCTTGTTCTTGGAGGATGCCATAAATCCACCTCTGTCGGGCCCCACCTTTTGTTCAGTATGGTGAATATGTCTGGGTGTAGGTGCCACTCCCCTGGATGAATTTGTTGGCGTCTGAGCCAGTCTGCTGTACTGTTCAGTTTTCCTACTAAGTGGACTGCTGATACATGTAAGAGGTTGTTTTGGGCCCATTTGAGAACTTTTGAGGCCTCTCGATGCATTTTGCGGCTCCTTGTACCCCCCCTGCTTGGATATGTATGCCACTGTAGACATGTTGTCAGACTGTATCAGTACTGCTTTTACCCTTATTTTGTGTTGGAAGTGTGAGAGTGCTTTGTACATGGCTCTCATTTCTAGTATGTTTATGGACAGTTTGCTGTCTGAAGTTGTCCATTTGCCTTGTGCTGAATTGTTGTCTGTTGCACATCAGGCTTGCATCTGTATCATCACGTCAAACTCTTGTTCCATCTGTACCCTGATGGAGGGGTTGTTCTTGGAGGCCCACTGTAGTATTGACTTCCTTACTGATGGGGTGATGTGGACTGGGGACATTAGGTGTTGTCTGTTTCAATTGCACTCTGTATGGCTAGGTACTGTGTTGTGTAGCACAAAAATCAGCACACCTCCGCTTGGCGTCACACAGGGCATATATTTATTCCATACAAAAAACAGACGCTATAGTCAGCCTGAAATCAGGATAAGCAACACAAAGTCCCGACCCGTTTTGTACTACCAGTACGTCATCAGGGGTGGTCCATTACTTCTAAAAGCACTACATAAATAGGGTGATATTTAAAGCAACAGGTACTTTTTTATATATATGTATATGCATCACAATGGTTCATATAAGTACACGTAATTCAAATCCTTAAATATGTGCATCATTATATTCAAATAAAAATATGTGTAAGCATACATAATTCAAAAGTTTCAAGCTCTACCTTGTCGATAGTAATATCAGCAATCACCTTAAAGATATTTACTATTAAAAACAGCAGCTGAACATGCTTAGATTACAATTATGACATTGGACAAAAAGTACTGTACCAGACTAGAGAGCAGCTCCCAGTGTCCAAGACTGCAGTGAGTGTCTTGGATGCTGGGAGCTGCTCTCAAGTATTCTATTTGTTGACTGGGTGTGAGAGAGCTGTTTGCTTGGTTCACTACCCATCTGTGTCTTTGCAGTGTTTACATGACTGTTTCTTCCTTTCTGCTTGTTGTATGGACCTTGTTTGTATTAGCCAATCATCCAGGTAAGGGATTGCATGGATTCTTTTCTCTCTTAGTTGTGCTGCTATGACCACCGAGACCTTGGTGAATACCCTTGGTGCTGAGGTTAGGCTGAATGGGAGGGCCTGGTATTGGAAATGAAATCCCATGATTGCAAACCTCAGGTACTTGTAGTGTGACTGGCATAGTGGTGTTTCAGGGTATGCATCCTTCATGTCTTTTTATGTAAGGAAGTCGACCTGACAAATTGCCTTTATTGTGGATTTAATGGTCTTCATTTTGAATGTCTTTGGTGTTATGAATTTATGAATTTTAAGTGTATGACTGGGCGTAAGTCTCCCGGCCTTTTGGGAACCATAAAGAATATGGAGTATACTTTCTTTCTGTGTTGTGATTCTGGAACTTTGGCTGGTGCCTTGTTCGCTAGTAGTTCTCACAGGGCTTCCTGTATTTGTATTGGTGTTGCCATTTTGGGGGGGGGGGCTGGTGTTATGAGTAGTCTATCCAGTCTGGGCTTTTCCTTGAATTCGATTGCATAGCCCTGTGACATGACTTCTATTACCTGTGACAGGGTAGAATAGGACCCTGTCCCAGTTATTTGAGAAAGTGTTTAAAATGCAAGGATCTGTCCTTTTCTTTCTCTTCTCTGTCTGGTTGCTCAACCAGATTTTCCTGTGAGACTTCGGACTTGATCAACCCGAATGGTCTCGCAGTTAATTGCCTCTCACTGTCTCTCAGTCTTCACTTGCTGTGTGTCTTTTTCTCCCTTGCATAGCTTCTAGTATAAAAATATGTGCAAATCATTGTATGGAAAGGAAACTGATGTTGGGATCCCCTTTGTTTGGAAAATGTATAGCATTACTGTTGAAATGTATAAATAATTTGAGATGACTGCAAAAAGCTATTTGAAGCTAGAGGTTACCAGAGTTATATTTTTAAGCCGTTTGCAAAATGTGTGCAAAAGGGGCCTCAACTCAAGAAGCACACTGTGTTCTAGCAGCTGCTGCCTGATATTTACAGAAACAGGATGCTTGCTAAGGATAGGGGTTGAAAGGACTTATAAGAGCTAAACTGCAACTGCAAGAGAGATTGAATAAAAAGGGACATAGTCTGAAAGAAAACCAATTCTTATTTTGCCTTTGTACATAGTTATACTGAACAAGTTTATTTTTTTATGTTACTGCTACTATAAATAATTAATTTTGATGAATTCTACAACTGCTCCTGGTTTTCCCTATGCTTCCTGACCTGTGTCTTGATAACAGATGGTGTCAGCCTAAGTGGGATTTAAGCCATGCATACCCTAAGACAGGAATTTTGTGCATGGGTACTGGACCTAGTATCAGGGAAGCACAGAGGAAGGTATGGATTCTGCAGCAGCAAGTCCAGGAATGGTTACCAGGAGAATGGCAGCCAAACTAGCACAGACAGAAGTCCAGTCTGAGATTGTACAGCCAGCACAAGTTATAGAAAAAGAACAGGCAGTGACAGAACCTAAAAGCCTGATGGACTTTTTCGAACGGTGGGCTATACAACAAAAAGAGACTGATAAGCAGAGAGAAAAAGAGATGCAGTGACAGAAGCAGCAGATGAGAGAAGAGATGCAGCGACAGGAGCAGCGATGGCTGGATGCCTTGCAAGCTATCAAAGGCGGAGGATCCGGCACAGATCCAGACAAGCAACAAAATGCAAGCAACTTAAAAGCCATTAAACTTACAAAGTTGTGTCTCTCAGATGATATTGAGACATACCTGACAACTTTTGAAAGAGTTGCCACAGCCTGCCAAAGCAGCAATGGACAATCAGACTGGTACCCTACTTGACAGGGAAAGCCCAATTTGCCTATAGCAGTATGGACACTGCATAGTCAGAAAACTATGATCTGGTGAAAAGTGAAATCCTGAAAGGTATGACATTTCTGGAGAGACATGCAGGCAGAGATTTCGGTCTCTGAGGTACAACTCAGTCGCCAATCCTCGAGAAGCCTTCACCCGACTCAGAGAGCTCCTGATAAAATGGATCCACCCAGAGAGCAAAACAGTCCCACAGATCGACACATTTGCCATGGAGCAATTCATCAACATCTTGCCTACAGATGTGCAGCTGTGGGTAAAGGAACACAGACCAGAGAGTGGGGAAAAGGATGTTTCTTTGGCTGAGGACTACCAAATGGCCAGACAGATGCCACATCAGCAAAGTAATAGCCAAGCACTGGTAAGACACTCTTTTTCCCATTTAAACTCCAAGCCTGATAAGAACTCTGGTGGGGGTAACAGATCTGTACCCAAAGATGTTATCTGCTATAACTGTAATAAGCCAGGCCATTTTGCAATCAACTGTTGTAGTAAGGTTCTTTGTCTTTTAAATAGTTTTTTATTTTAATGGGTTCACCACAATATATCCAAGGCACACTGCCTTAAGGGTAGCTGGTCCATTCCACTGGGGTGTCAAACAGATGAGGCATACTGATGAGTCCTGGTAGGACGAAACACGTGTCTATGTCTTCTGTTAGCACCCTTTGCAAACTGTGTGAGAGGCCTTTCAGCACCATGCAATTCTGCTTAAAGTTGGACCAGCATAACATTCTGTGGTGATTTGCATATGCAACCCATGATGCTTTGCATTGTGTGGGCATGTGTGATTTTGTATTTTCTTGAAACTTGGCTTCCCAGCCAAATGCCCTTTGGGGTAACCCTTGCCTCAGTGTTTGCGCTCAGAGGTTCTTTGTCTATGAGATTAAGACCCCTGACTGGAAAAATCCTACGAAGATATACCCTGCTAATTTTCTCAAGAAATGGGTTGAAAAATTGCGAAAAGCTGCTTTGCTAGTTTTACCAGAAAGCGATAAGGAAGATATTGATGTAACTTGTGATAGACTGGAAAAAAACTGTAAATGCTGATGCTGTAAAGGTGAATGTTTCCTTAACCTCAGAAAAACTGCATACATTCATAATGTGCTAAAGACATTTAACAGTACTTTTACCACAGTACCAGGCCAAGCAAAAGGGGTTGAGCATGTAATAGTGACAAGGAATGCTCATTCTTTTAGGCAAAAGACATACAGATTGCTAGAGCGATTAAGAGCTGATGTGGTTAAGGAAATACAAAAAATGAAAGAATTGGGTATCATAGAGGAGTCAAGGAGTGTTTGGTCATCTCCAATGGTAATTGTAAACAAAAAGGATGGGGGTGTTCGAATCTGCCTTGATTTTAGGAAACTTAATCAAGTGTCAGAATTTGACAGTTATCCTATGCCCAGAATAGATGATTTGGTGGACAGACTGGGGAGTGCAAAGTATATCAGTACCCTCAATCTCACCAAGGGTTACTGGCAAATACCTTTAGCTAAAGAATCCAGACACAAAATTGCATTTGCTACCCCTATCGGATTCTGTCAGTTCACCACCATGCCTTTTGGTTTACATGGTGCACCAGCTACATTCCAGTGATACATGGATGTAATTTTATCCCCTCACACTGGTTATTGTGCTGCGTACCTGGATGATGTCATGGTGTACAGTCCAGACTGGAAATGACACTTGGAACACCTACGAGCAGTTATCCAAGCTATCAAAAATGCAGGTGTGATTATTAATCCTACCAAATGTGCACTGGGCATGCAGGAAACCAGATATTTGGGCTATGTGTTGGGAAATGGAGAAGTTAAGCCAGAGTTTCTAAAATAGAAGCTGTAGTTAACAGCCCTGTCCCTAAAGCAAAGAAACATGTCGGGTCATTTTTAGGGCTGGCTGGTTATTATCAGAGATTTGTTCCCAACTTTGCTGAATTAGCTACTCCCTTCATTGAACTAACGAAAAAACGGTACCCAAATAATGTGAAATGGACCCCAAAGTGTGATGAAGCTTTTCAAGCTATAAAGGCTGCATTATGTTCAGCCTGTTTTAAGAAGCCCAGACTTTGATAAACCATTTTTGTTACAAACAGATGCATCTGAGGTAGGTCTAGGTGCAGTACTGAATCAAAATATAGATGGGAAGGAACATCCTATTCTGTACATCAGTAGGAAGTTGCATGACAGAGAGAAAAGGTACTCCACTATCGAAAAGGAATGTTTATTTTATTCTTGTAACAGATCACAGTCCTCTGTTGGCTTAATCAGATGAAAGATAAAAATTCCAGAATGACAAGGTGGTACCTGGCACTGCAGGCATTTAAATTCACAGTGATACACAAATCTGGAAAAGAGAACAGCAATGCTGATTTTCTGTCAAGATATGGATCAGGAATTGAGGATTCTGAAGGTTGAAAAACAAATGAGTTTAAACTTTACTGTTTGCTGTACTGTTAAAAACTGATGACGTACCTGTGCTTAATGTCTAAAAGCAGCAAATGTTAGTAGAGAATTAATAAAACGTTTTGGAAACCTGTTTAATAAAACAGGTTCCCTCTTAAGGAGGGGGGTGTATGTGACAGGGTAGAATAGGACCCTGTCCCAGTTGTTAGAGAAAGTGTTTAAAATGCAAGGATCTGTCCTTTTCTTTCTCTGTCTGGTTGTGCAACCAAATTTTCCTGTGATACTTTGGACTTGATCAACCTGAACGGTCTTGCAATTCTTTGTCTCTCACTATTTCTCAGTCCTCACTTGCTGTCTGTCTTTTTCTCCCTAGCATAGCTGCTAGTATAAAGATATGTGCAAATCATCATATGGAAAGGAAACTGATATTGGGATCCCCTTTGTTTGGAAAATGTATAGCATTACTGTTGAAATGTATATATTTATAATTTGAGATAACTGCAAAAAGCTGTTGGAAACTAGAGGTTATCGGAGTTCAGTTTTTAAGCCTTTTGCAAAATATGTGCAAAGGGGGCCTCAACTCAAGAAGCACACTGTCTTTTAGCAGCTCCTGCCTGATATTTACAGAAACAGGATGCTTGCTAAGGATGGGGGTTGAAAGGACTTACAAGAGCTAAACTGCAACTGCAAGAGAGATTAGAAGAAAAAGGGACACAGAGACTGAAGGAAAACTAATTCTTAGTATGCCTTTGTACATAGTTATACTGAACAAGTAAATTTTTTTTATGCTACTGTAAATACATATTTCTGATGAATTCCACAATTGCACCCGGTTTTCCCTATGCCTCCTGACCTGTGCCTCGACGACATTACCCACCTGTCTTGTTTGTCTCCATGTGTGAATTGTTGAAGACGACCCCGATTGGTGGTGTCCTCGCCTGTGTTGCTTTGTCTGTCTTGCAGTCATTGTGAGTTGTTTTGGCCTCTTCTGGAGGAATTGTGGTGGCCTCTGTTGAAGGTTCCCCATCCTCTGAACTTATGGCCATTGTTGTGTCCCTATTATGGCTTGACCTTGGTGCCCTTATAGGAGGTGTAGACTTGTCTGCAGGCTCGAAAATTTCCTTTGTTCTTATGAAACCCCCTACTCCTGACAGAAAGGAGGTATGTATTTCATTGCAATTTCTTTTTTCAGGATGGCATCCTGACTTTTAACCTTAAGGAATGGCTCAAGTCCTTATCCAAATAGTTTGGTGCCTTAAAGAGTAGTTTCATTAATAGTGCTTTTGATTCAGAGTCTGTACCCAAAGTTTGAGCCGTAGTGATCTTTGGACTTTTTGGCCAGTGCTGCTGTTCTTAAATTAATCTTGAGGGCATCAACTGCCATATTGGCTAGATACTTTGTCTGTATTGATGGATTTGTTAGTTGTTCTTGAGTAGAGTTGGGCTTTTCTGCCTTTGCCAGGTCCTCTAGCCACATAATTTGGGCACTAGTGGTGTATATTGCTGTGATGTCTGCTCTGGTAGCCACCCTGCCTGCTCAGAAACTTTCTTGAGCATTTCATGTGGTTTGTGAGGTCTTTAGTGGTGTGGAGCCTTTTGGAGGCAGGCACACATCTTTTTGCTCAAGGACGCTATGTCTGGATCCACTTGGTAGGTGATACAGCACAATTTGAGTTTGCCAGTTTGTGTTCTTGTATGGGATACGTCTTGTCCCATGACTTTCTTTCCGGAATTCTTTCTGGGTATGTCCCCCACACACACACACACACACTCTCTTGTGATAACCTCCTTTATTGCCTCACATAAGGGGAAGTGATCAGTAGGTTTGGGTGTCTGTTGGAATATTGGTATTAACTTGCTCCCCTCCAGTGGGGGGTGGGTGTTCAGATCCCACTGTGGTCTTGATGACTTTAAGGGTACGTCATCATAGGAGCATAGTTTTGCTGTCATTGATTGTGGTTCCACCTCTATGGCATCCTCGTTACCAGGTTCTTCCTCCTCTGATTCTCTGTTGCCCTCATCTTGATCCTTGGTATCCGGTGGATTGGGGTTTGAAGACTGGGGGTTTGTGGGTTCTGGAGTGCCCCCCCTCCCGGATTTTGGTGAATAGCGGTGGGTATTGCCTTAGCCATTGCTTTTTACCCCAGGGGTCCTTTCGCATCAGTAACTATAGCAGTCAGCTGGATAGCTAGCTTTGCCCCACAGGTTGAATATATGGTATTGAGATTTATGAATTAGCCAATCAGAAAGCAGCTATGGAATGTGCTGAGCAGTGAGAGGGAAGGAGGCTTCAGAATTTTTTCTCCGCTGGACTGAGCAACGCTGCCTCTGAGGTGTTAGCTCTCTCTCTCCCTCCTATCAAGAAAAGATTTGTCCTCTAGACTGGTAGCTATTTTCCCTGTTTTACTTCATTTTGAGTGCGCTGAATATTTTTTGGTTTAGTTAGCGGTTCCCCTCAGTTCCCGGAAACCACGTTTTCCCTCGGTTCCGTGGTCCTCTTTTTTCTTTATTTTTTTAAAGTTTAAAGTTATTACGTATAGTGTTTCCGCGGTTCCCTGTTATTATTGTTTGATTTTATTGCAATTCCCTTTTTTTAGTGGGAACTGACGGTTTCATACATTTTTTACCTAAGGAAAGTTGCAGTTCTTTACTGCAAGGGAACCAACCGTTGGACCTTAGTTTTAAACAGTTCAACATTCTTTTTGGAGGTTTTCTGGTAATTGGGCATGACAGAATCCCCAAAGAAAAGGACTGGACCCACAGGTTTTAAAAACTGTTTGAACTGCCATAGAATTTTAGCTAAATCGGATACTCACAACCTGTGTCTAAAGTGTTTAGGTCCAGATCATTACTGTGTCCTTTGCTCCATATTCTGTTCCAAAACTTTGAGAAATAGAGCAGAAAGGCTTAGAGAAATGGCAGAAGGGTCTTCATCTGATCCCAAACATAGACCCAAGGCCACTGATGAGGGCCTATAAAAAATAAAAATAATGCAGGTGCTGATGAGGCATCTTTAAAATCTAAGCCTGGTACAGGTGCTGATGAAGTGCCTTTAAAATCAAAGAAGACTAAGCCTGGCACTGATGAAGTGTCTTTAAAAAATAAGGCTAAAAGGGCTGATGAAGATCTTACTTCGAGAAACCGCTCTTGCAGCAGGTTACACCATTAGGACTGAATCGGGCAGGTGCCAGGACCCCACGGAAAAATTCTAGCCAGCGGGGGACTGCCCCGGACGTTCAGCCACTCCGGACACCAGGCATCACATAAAAGGGGGCGGTCCCCCAGCATCCCTAGTTCTTTTCCCCCTGTCGACTCGCCAGCATCGGTCTCACAGATGCCTGCATTATGGATACGACACGTGAAATCTTTTTTCTACAAAAACCTCAATCCATGTCTGCTTCTCCTACGCCTTTTCTCGAAGGACATCCCTCTAAGTGTGCCTGCAGCAAACAGATCCCTTTTGCAGACCATCATTCAGCCTGTGTCAGGTGCCTGGGCCCGGAGCACGACACCCAGGCCTGCTCAATTTGCCAGCAATTCAATAGCAGGACCCGGATCCGTCTCCAAAAGGCCCTTCAGGGATTCCTGCTTGAGGAGAAATTGAAAAAAATGGAGAAAAGGCCTTCTTCCAAAGAGGAATCTTGACACAAGTCAGGGAAACACCGGGACAAGCATTAGGACTCGGATAGGGTGAGAACTGCCAGCAGGGCCTCCGAGTCCAGGGCCAGCTCCAGCTCTACCTGGTCCAACAGACCTCCTTCCGGGCTTGCTCCCAACCTCTCCCGGTAAAGGTAAGGTCTTCAGGGGGCTCCTCTGCCTCCTTACACCCACTCAAGACCACTCAGGCGCCAGATGCCTCCAAGAATGATTCCTTGGACAAGCACAAAAAGTCTTCCTCTAAATAGGGTGGTGCGTCTGACCAACGCCAGGACACTGACTTCAGGTCTGTCTCCCAACCTCCGAAGGTTCCTGAAAGGAAGACTGCCGAGCTGACGTCCCTTAAGCGGACGACGGAGACCAAGAAGGAGTCCGACCCAGCGCCCACAAAATGGACTACCCCGACAACAGTAGTACCGACGCCGGTGGACACCGGACGTCAGGGGTCCTCAGGTGAAGAGGCTATCGCGCCGCCGGATAACCAGAGAGGCAACACGGAGGACGCTGGCCTTACCCAGGGAGCCGTCGCCGGACCCAGTGGTTCCTCGGGACCAGACTCCCAACCCAGGCAACAGGCCCACACCGATGCTGGGCCCGTCGTCAGGTATGAATATTCAGGAGGTGAAAGAATTGTTCACCTTCTGGTGGGAAACCATAAGGAAGGACATGGTTCCCCCTAAGCCTCTGCCACCTTCACCGCCTCCTCGGGGCGCTGAAGGTTCCAGAACCCCGACCCCCAAGGAACCAACTCCACCTCCTCAGGGCCGATCGAGAGACAGAAAACGCCCATCAAGCTCTCCCTCAGGGTCCCCAAGCCCAAAGCAACCCAGGGCAGACGTCACTCACCGGGAGATGACTCCAGATCGGATACATCCAGCACCTCCAGGTCTCCATCTCCCTTCAGTCCCCCATCAACAGACCCACTGAACCTTCTAAGGTCGTCTCCGGATGATCCCTCCTTTTCAAAAATCATGAGGCACATCCAGGAAAATATGGGAGACGGAAGATTTGGACCCCGAGAGACAACGCCTTGCCTGTTACCTCAGGCAGAAGGACCCGAAGCCTGTGATGGTCCCACCTTTGGTGGACACCTTTACGGATGTCACCAGGGCAGCTTGGAAGTGTCCGCATTCCACACTGGCTGTTCCCGAAGAAGGCTGACCACCTCTACAGGGCTCCCATGGAGGACTTGTATTTGGTGCAACAACCTCTGGCCGACTCCCTGGTCATCACTGCATCTCATGATAGGTTCCAGTGGCCTCAGCATTTGAGTATACAGCCTCTGGACTAGAAATCTAAGCAGTTAGATTCTATGGGAAGACGCATGTACACAGCTGCTACGTGCTCAATTAGGTCTCTAAACTATCAGACGCACATGGTGCAGTTTCAGAACGCCCTTTGGGAACAGGGCCAAGACCTTCTGAAAGACTTTCCAGGTGGCTAAAAGGAGGAGGAGCTGCTGAACCTCCTCCAACCTTGGTCAAACGGGATCCAGGTTCTATGAGCCGCTTACGACTCAGCGGACTCGGCAGCCAGGGGAGCAGCCACAGGCATTTGTCTCCAGAGACACTCGTGGCTGAGAGTCTCCGGATTTACCCCGGACGTCCAGAAGAACATCCTGGATGTCCCTTATAGTGGAGCGGTCCTGTTCGGTGAGGAGTCCAAGAAGGTCATCACCAAACTGCAGGACGCTGGAAAGGCAGTCAGGACTGTACAGGCCATGTACAGACAGAAATCTGGTTCCTTTCGTAGGAACCAGAATCGTTTTTGTGGCTGCCAACAACGGCAACAGCCACGTTCTGGCCAGCAACCCAGGGGCAATTTTGGTCACAAAAATAAAGCCAGGTTCCCCTCGGGCCAGGGCCCAAAGCAGCCCAGCCCGCGGGGTCCAACACCACCACAGCATGACTCCTTCCCGGCCCCCAGCCCTCCTCTGGACCAAAGGGTCGAGAAGGTCAGGGGTCGCATCTCTCATCACCTTTCGTTATGGCAGTGGATAACCTCCAACCAGTGGGTGTTGCAGTTGGTCGAACATGGTCACTCTATAGAGTTCCTCGATCACCCACCATCCAGACCTCCTCTGCTCTCCCGCTGCTCGAGTCAGCATGCCCTGCTTATTCCACAGGAACTCTTGGCCCTCCTCAACAAGGAGGCCATAGAGTATATTCCACCGAACCAGACAGGAAAAGGTTACTATTCTCACTTCTTCCTGGTTCCAAAGAAAACAGGGGACTTGTGCCCGATCTTGGATCTCAGCGACCTCAATACATTTGTGTTGTACAAGCGTTTCCGCATAGTGACCCTACCGGGTCTCATTCCCATACTCAAAGAAGGCGCTTGGCTGGCGTCACTGGACATGCAGGACACTTACCTACATCTCCCGATCGCTTGAGTGCACTGGAAATATCTGCATTTCCAGTTTCTGGGACGCCACTACCAGTTCCGAGCCCTCCCCTTCGGGCTGTCTTCGGCACCTTGAGTTTTCACGAAGTGTATGGCAGTCGTGGCAGTAGCTCTCAGGAGACGGCGCCACTATGTGTTTCCTTATCTAGATGACTGGCTCCTCATGGCACCCTCACAGGAGGCCCTGATGTCCGCTATACAAGATACCCATTCTCCCTTCCTATCGCTGGGCATCACTATCAACCAGGAGAAGTCTCACCTTGTCCCATCTCAGAACTTGCAGTTCATAGGAGCAGTTCCGGACACCACTCGGGGAAGGGCATTCCTTCCTCAAGACAGGGCGGAACGCATCAGATCCCTCATAGGGGACATAAAAGAAGACGGTACCGGCCCGGTCCGTCCTTTCCTTGCTTGGACACATGGTAGCTGCCATTGCAACGGTTCCCCTATGCGGGTCACCCAGTGGATGTTGAGGGCACAATGAGACCAGAAGCAAGATCATGTGCAGTATCCAGTCCAGATCACAAACACCATCACCCAAGACTGGAATTGGTGGCTTGTCCCAGATCACCTCTCGAAGGGAGTCCCCTTCATGGCACTGCCTCTCTCAGCGACTCTCTCCATGGACGCCTCGGGGTCCAGATGGGGAGCTCACCTCAACGGGGTCAGGACTCAAGGCTCCTGGTCGTCTCTGGAGTCCCAGCTTCACATAAATATTCTAGAGATGAGGGCAGTCCTTTATGCTCTACAGGCATTCCAGATGGAGATTCCACCGGGTACTCTTCTGGTACAAACAGACAATACTGCAGTAATGTACTACCTCAACAAACAAGGAGGCACTCATTCCTACCCCTTTTGCAGGGAGGCTTAAAGGGTTTGGAATTGGATACTGCAACACGGCGCAGATATCATTGTAATGCATGTTCCCGGAGTGGACAACACTATCGCGGACAGTCTAAGCTAATCACAGGCCAGAGTCCACGAATGGGAACTGCTTCAGGAAGTTGCAGAGGATCTGTTCCGCAGATGGGGACACCAGAATTAGACCTCTTCGCATCCCCATCCAACGTAAAACTGCCCAATTTCTGCTCACTAGATCCAGGGCCTAGTGTTTTCTGGTGAGACGCGTTGTCCCTCTCTTGGACGGGCAGATTCCTCTACACTTTCCTGCCCTTCCCTTTGATCCAGAGGGTTCTACTGAAGCTCCGACAAGAGCAGGCATGCCTTAGTCTAGTAGCGCCCTTTTGGCCCAGGCAAATTTGGTTCCTTCTCTTACATCAGCTGGCCCAGGAACCTCTGGTGCCTCTGCCATTCAGCTCTCACCTTCTGTCCCAGGAGGCAGGCTCTTTGGTCCACCCGAAGCTTCAGTCTCTGAACCTGCATGTCTGGCTCCTAAGGACATAGCAATTCTGAGATACGGGGTCTCTCAGGAAGTTGCGGACGTAGTGGGAGCGACCGGAAAACCCTCCACTCACGTCACTTACACCATGAAGTGGCGCAGATTCTGTATTTGGGCTCAAGCTCATGGATCGACCCCACTGGATTGTTCTGAGAGGTCTGTTTTAGACTACCTCCTATCCCTCTACGAGGCGGGTCTTGCCTATTTCTCCATTAAGGTGCACCTATGCGCCATTTCGGCATACCATTCTCCAATAGGTCACCGGTCTCTAGCCCAATTAGAGGCTTCTTGTGCTTTTCTGCGTAGCATCCTGCACTTGCGACCTCCCATCAAAGACCCGGTTCTACCTTGGGATCTTCCTTTTGTTTTAGAGCAGCTTGCGCTGCTGCCTTTTGAACCAGCCGCGGATTGTGAGCTGCGTCTCCTCACTTTGAAGATGCTTCTTTTAGTTGCCATTACTTCCGCCAGAAGAATTTCTGAGCTTCATGCACTTACGTGCAAGGATCCTTATTGGTTTTTTCACAAGGACAGGGTGTCCTTAAGAACGAACCCTAAGTTCCTTCCCAAGGTGGTCTCGGCTGTCACTCTCAACCAGGATATAGACCTGCCGGTGTACTATCCAAATCACTGTAACGGGGGGAGGCCCTGTTGCACACTTTGGATGTGCATAGGTGCCTCAGATATTACCTAACCAGAACCAAGACACATCGTAACTCGGACCAGCTCTTTGTTTCTTACACACAAAGGATGCCTGGTGCTCCTGTTTCCAGACAGTCACTTTCTCGATGGCTGGTGAAGTGTATTACGTTCTGTTACCAGAAGCACAACAAGATTTTTACCAGGACTGGTAAAAGGTAATTCTACGAGGGGGGTGGTTACCTCCTTCGCTGCACTCAGAAACGTCTCCACTTCAGCCATCTGTGCAGCAGCAGCTGGAGCACTGTACCACCTTTATCAGTCACTACAATTTGGATATTGCATCTAGACGCAGAGCTGTTTTTGGCTTGGCGGTCCTTCAAGGACTTTTGTCCTGAAGTCTGAGACATTTCTTCTATCCTCCTCCCAATAATAATTTGTTCCCTTACTGCTTGGGAATCAGTCCTAATGGCATAACCTGCTGCAAGAGCTGTTTCTTGAAGTAAGATAGTACAGTTACGTAAGAACTTACTGTAACAGTAGATCTTCGAGAACAGCTCTTGCAGCAGGTAGTTTCCCTCCCACCTTCCCCTCTGGAGGTTGAGTCTTCTGACCTAGTTTCTAGGCTACTGCGTCTTTTGACGCCTATTACAAACCTTCCTTTGGAAGCGGATCCTCGGTCTCCCCTTCAGATGTCACCTTTGGGCTGGGAGTCTCCGGCGGGAGAACTGGGGATGCTGAGGGACCGCCCCCTTTTATGTGATGCCTGACGTCAGGGAGGGGCGGACGTCGGGGGCAGTCCCCCGCTGGATACTGCTAGCTAGAATTTTTCCATGGGGTCCTGGCGCCTGCCAGCTTCAGTCCTAATGGTGTAACCTGCTGCAAGAGCTGTTCTCAAAGATCTACTGTTACGGTAAGTTCTTACGTAACTGTACTTTCCTAAATCAAAAAGAAAAACTGATCCAGTTACTGATGAAGTGGCATCTAAAAAGATATATAAAGAAAAGAGTCCTCTTGCTCCTCTTAGGCAATGCCATTAGTGAGGCTGCAAGGGGAAAAAAGCATAAAGACAAAACAAAACATATTGAAACCCAGGAGGGCTGCCCACAAGATTTTCAAGGGGACATTCCCTCTGTGGAAGACCTGGCTAAAGCCATGGCACCTTTATCAAACTTTTCCTGAGGCGCTTTGCTTGGCCCTTGGGTAGACTGGATGGGCCTTGCAGTCCTTATCTGCTGTCAACTTCTATGTTTCTATGTTTCAGGGCATGGGTTATATTTTCGGTGCCTCTGATTTCTCTAGACAAACCCCTTCTAATGTCACCTCTGCTATAGGAGCTGATGAAAGGGGACGATGATGATGACTACTATGAGCCCGCTGATGACACATCTGAGGATAAAGCCTCAGAACCAGATGTGTCTCCTGATCCAAATTTTGGGGCTTCTCCTGAGCAGGAGGATAATTCCTCTCTCTTTTCTTTCCCGCAGCACATGGCAGACACTCTTGACCTCCCCTCTCAAGAGTCCAGCTAGGATGAGGAGGAAGACCAGGACTGTAGAGAGATGAAAGGTCTCTACCAACCCCCCCCCAAGAAATTGGTTCTCCCTATTTATAAACCCTTCAGGAAGAACACTGTGAAAATCCTTCAAAACACCACTTCGGTACAGGGGGTTGAAAAGAGGGCTGGCAAAAAATATTAGTTTTCAGAAACTGATGCTGAATTTCTGTTTGTGCACCCAAGTCACGAGGGAGTGGTACAACAGGCAGCATGTACTAAAGCTGGGTTTCCACTTTCCCAGCCATCAGAAAAGGATTCTAAAAGACTGGACTTTATTGGCAGGAAGACTTGTACTTCAGCCTCTCTCCCACGTCGCCTAACCTCTTATATGGCTTATGCATCCAGATATCAGAAGGCCTTGTGGAACTCAGTGTTAGCATTGGTCAAACGAGGTTCAGATTCCATGGCCACAGATTTAGTGGAAATGGCTAAGACCGCTCTGGAGGGCACTAAATATCAGTTTCGCATGACTGTCGATAGCAGTGATGCTGCCTCTAGGGTTATGGCCCAGGCTATTTCCCTGAGGCGTTTTGCTTGGCTCAGATCAACAAATCTGTCACAAGACACTCAGTCCAAAGCTATGGACTTTCCTTGTCACAGAAATCTTCTTTTTGACTCTAGGAGTGAGGACTATATGAAGCAGATTGACAAGTACAAATCTACCTATCAGAGTAACATTACCAAGACTAGGCCTCAGGGGGCCCACAAACCTCAGCATGGGGTAACAGAGGTGTGGGCTATTTTCCCATGCCTTTTTACTCCCTTCCTTCTCAGTTTGATCTCTCTCAGTTCAGGGGTTACTACAAAGATAGAGGCAGGAGGGGCCAGAGAAGGTTTACTTCTTCCCCTGCTCCTGCCACCCAGCAGAAGCCCTGACTCCTTGGTCTATGTCACCTCCCCTCTGTCTGTAGGGGGCAGACTATCCCTCTACCTCCAGTCCTGGACCCTTATTACCACAGACAGGTGGATCCTGGAGGTAGTGGAAAAGGGCCTGTTGTCCATTCAGTTCAGAAAGATGCCAGCCCTAAAAAGAACTCGGGTTTCCAAACCTCTAACTCCAACAGAGAAAATTCTGTTGTAATTCGAAGTAAAGCATCTTTTGGATGCAAAAGTAGTGGAGAGGGTGCCTGTCCATCAAAGGGACAGAGGTCTCTATTCCAGATACTTTCTGACTGAGGAAAAAGAATGGGGTGTGGCGGCCTGTTTTAGACCTCTGGTTCCTAAACAGAACCTTCTGAAGCCAAAATTCAAGATGGTCACTCTGAATTTGGTGATTCAGTCTTTGCAGTAGGGAGACTGGCTAGCCTCCTTAGATCTCGAATATGCCTATATCCCTATCAGGTTGGCCCACGGGAAGTTCCTAAGGTTCAAACTTCCATCGTGGCACTACCAGTTTGCAGCCATGCCCTTCGGCCTGACATCTGCCCCAAGGGTATTCACAAAATGTCTAGCTGTAGTGGCAGCTCACTTAAGAAGAAAGGGTATATCACTTTACCCATACTTGCACTACTGGCTTGTAGTGGTAAAGTCTCCTCCTCTTCTGGAACAGGCCCTTTCCTTAACAAAGAACACTCTGCAATCTTTGGGTTTCATTATATATCTAAAGAATTCCCACTTAGCACCAGCCCAACTGCTCACCTTCATAGGTGCACAGCTGGTGCACAGCTGGACATTTTGCACAGCAGAACTTTTCTACCTTTGGAAAGGATTTAGAACTTACAGTCAGTTGCAAACTCTTTTGTCCTGGGTCAGCCCAGGCCATCCAGGCATTTCCTGCAGCTTCTGGGTCACATGGCATTTATGTCAGCTGTGGTCCCAGGGGTCAGGTTCAGAATGAGGGACATTCAGCATTGCCTAAAGTCTTGCTGGTCTCAAAGCAAGGATTCCCTGTCCAAATTGATTGGGGTTACAAAAATCCTGCTACAGTTTATGGACTGGTGGAAGGATCCTACCAACCTGTCAGTAGGGGTTCCCTTCCAGGTTTCCTCTCCCTCACAGATTATCACTACAGATGCTCCTCTGCTTAGTTGGGGAGCTCACACAGATGACTGTTCTGTCAGTGGCTCCTGGACACCACATGAGTCACAATCCCATATCAGTTTACTGGAACTCAGGGCCATTTATCTGGCTCTTAAGGCTTTTGCTCCACAGATAAAGGGATTAACAGTTCAAATACTAACAGACACCACCACTGCCATGTTTTACATACACAAGCAGAGTGGCACAAGGTCCACTATCATGTGCCTCGAGGTCATGAGGATCTGGGGCCTAGCCTATTCCCTGGGGGTTAGTCTCTCAGCTATACATCTCCCACGGAAAAACAGTACCCTCGCAGATGGCCTCAGTCGCATCAACCAGGGATACAGTGAATGGTGCTTGAACAAACAAGTGGTGGGCACAGTGTTCAGGAGGTGGGGCACACCAGAAGTGGATCTGTTCACCTCTCACTTAAACTATCAACTTCCTCTGTTCTGTTGCAGGGCTCCAGTACTAGGAACTCTTCCAACGGACGCCCTAGCACTGGATCGGACAGAAAGGTTCCTTTATGCCTTTCCTCCCTTTTCCTTAATTTTCGTAAGTCTATTCAAGCTTAGAGATCAACCTGCAAAGATGATACTAGTGGCACCAGACTGGCCGAGGCAGGCATGATACCCTCTCCTGATGTCCATGTCATGCAGCAAACCTATTTGCCTTCCTCTGAGTCACTTCCTTCTGTCTCTCTCCCTAGACGGTGTTTTATCCAGACCTGAAAACCCTCAAAGCTTGGCTCTTGAGGAGTTAGTTTCCTGATTCTCAGTGCTCTGAGCAAGTGCTGAAGATCCTGAGGATGTCCAAAAAGCCTAATACAAAAAAGACCTGTGCAGCCAAATGGAAAAGATTTTTTGCCTGGTGAAAATAGAAGCACATTAATCCTCTTAAGGCCTCGATTCCTACCATCTTGGACTATGTGGTATACCTACAGGACTCAAGCTTAAAGCCCTCCTCCCTGAAGCTTTATCTGGTTGCTGTCTCAGCCTGTCTTTCTGTGGGGAAGACCAAGTCAGCCTATTCACAACCAGTGTTCAAACGACTTTTCAGAGGTCTCCTTCATGTCCAGCCTCCAGTTAGAGAACCTGTGCCTCCCTGGAGCGTGAATCTCTGTATTGCCAAACTTATGGAGCCTCCCTTTGAGTCTGTGGCTATGGCCCATATTAAGTATGTGACCTGGAAAACTGTTTTTAGTGACCATTACCTGTGCTAGAAGGATTTCAGAGTTGCAGGCCCTCTGCACTGAGCCCAGCTATTTCATCCCACACTGGGACAAGATTGAGCTCAGGACTAACAAAATGTTCTTGCCTAAGGTGGTTTCTGAATTCCACCTTAATCAATCCATCACTTTACCTGTGTTCACTGAAAAATCCACTCCAGGGGAGCAAAAGCTCCATGGGTTGGATTGTCAAAATAGCCCTGCTCTACTACTTGGACTACACCAAGAAGTACAGAGGCTCTTCGACACAGCTGTTCCCCACCTGTGGGGAGGTAGGTAGAGGGAGACCAGCCACTAAGGGAACTTTCTCTCACTGGTTAGTCTCATGCATTTGATTAGGGCCTCAGAGCCCACTCTTCTAGGGGTACTTCTGCTTCGGTGGCAGCTGCAAGGGACATTGCACTTCTGGAAGTCTGCAGAGCAGCAACTTGGAAGACTGTACACACTTTCACTAAGCGTTACTGTTTAAATGTGCAGTCTGGATCTGATGCCAGTTTTGGTAGGGTGGTCCTGCAGAGCCTTTTTCCTTAATAGGTTCTCTACCCGCCTCGCGTCAGCACTGCTTTGTAGTCTGCTATAGTTACTGATGCTAAAGAACCCCTGGGGTAAGAAGAAAAAATTACTCACTGTAGTAATCTTCTTTCTTCCAAGGTGTCCTTTAGCATCAGTAAGCTCTCGCTTATCCTCCCCAGATAACCTTCAGAAGAAGGCTGTGTCTTTTGCCTTAAAAGTTTTGCCATATGTTTAACTTTGGATTGCATTTCGAGCAAAGTTTTATGGTTGTGGTTCTGGTTATTATAAATGTTTTTATTCCTGTTGGCTCCTTCCTATGGGCATTTGCCCATCCTGTCTTCGAAAACATTCTGAAGCCTCCTTCCCTTTCACTGCTCAGCACATTCCATAGCTTCTTTCTGATTGGCTAATTCATAAATCTCATTACAATACATTCCGCTTCCGGGGTAGTGCTAGCTATCCAGCTGACTGCCATAGTTACTGATGCTAAAGGACACCTTGGAAGAAAGAAGATTACTACGGTGAGTAATTTTTTCTTCTGTGTGTTGCATTACTTGTATCATAAACTCCTTCTGGCCTTTGATAGTTTGTGCCAGTAGGGTGTCCGTGTTGCTTTCCGCCTCTACTGATGTCACATCTGTGTTCTCCTCCTTGATGGTGGACTCCAGGGAGGGCTGTGCAGACCCTTCATGGTCGCATACTTGGCAGAGTGGGCCTTGATGACCTTGTAGTGGGGGTAAACTGCAGGCTCTGCATTTTCTGCTCTTGGACATATTAATCTGTGGGGTCAGAGCAGAGCAGAGGCAGTGTATCTGCAATTAGTGGGCTTTCGCTTGGCTGTATAATAGTGCATATTTGTAGCATGCATCTTTATTTTTGGGCTGTGTAGATGCCCGATTGTATAAATGTGTCATGACCTTCCTAAAATGGCCTTACTGCGAGTTACCACAAATTATACAATGGCAAGAAAATTTCCTGGATTCTGATTGGTCAGTCTAGGGCTGGACCCGTAATGTTATCCCAGCACAACATCACGGGTCTAGTCTCAGCCTCACTGTGAACCAATGTAGATGGCATTATGGAGCTTGCATCTCTTTTTTTTTGCATCTCCTCTTAAGAAACAAAAATATTTGTTCACACTAATAAAAACATTCTTTAAAATATTTTTTTTATTTTATATGTAACGAGCCAATGTATAATAGCAATAATGCCCTCCAGGGTGTGTGTTGTTTGGGATAACGTCACGCCTCACGTATTGGACGCACTTGGCCTGCAACCTCGTGCCCAACCACCTGAGGATTGACGTTATCCCAGCACGACACACACCCTGTTGGGCATTATTGCTTAAATGGCCAGCACTGTGGCATGTTCTGTTCTTTCTGTCTCCTGAGTATGTGGGATTGGCAACCTTCCCAATATGGTAACCGGAAGTTGTTGCGAGTATGCACCGTGTACGCATATGTGTGTGTGTGGGACTGGCAGCCTTTCCGGTATGGCGACCAGAAACAGTCGCGAGTAAACAGGTATTAATAAGGTACAGGAAGGAAGCGTTTTAAGAAACTTGAGGACAAGGGTCACGCCATGAAGTTGGGGGGGAGGGGCTCGGAGAAAATACTTCTTCACAGAGAGGGTGGTGGAGGCCTGAAACAGCCTTCCAGTGGAGATGGTAGATGCCGAAATGGTGATGGGATTCAAGCATGCATGGGACAGATACAAGGGACCTAGTGAGGCAAGGGGAGGAGACGATCACAGATCGAGAAGGGTCTGCAGTGGCACAGTAGGCAGGGGAAAACTGGACAGACTTGGTGGGCCAAGAGATCCTTATCTGCCGACAACTTCTATGTTTCTATGCACAGTGTGCACATGTGCTGAAAGGGATCATGGGGAGAAGGAGAACTTCCAGGAGGATGCCTGGCCCGAGTTCAGAATGGCACTTGCACATGGGAATGCCATTCCATGTAACTGGAAGGTTGTGAAAATGAGAGGTTGGTGTGGCTTTAACCGTAATATTATGATAGGATTTCTTTACTGAATCCCTGATGGTCTTACTGTGTCACCTTGCACTTTAAATTTTACTGCCGCTTTGTACGGAGATTCGGTGTCTTGCCCTGCAGCCACTGTGTTAGAGGTTACAGGGGGACACTGTGAGAGACTGAGATCTGTGGTGGCCCTTATGATTGGGTGACCACTTGAGCTTTATAGTTATTCATGGTTTCTTTCCACGCGTACTCCACCTCAGTCTCCTGCACTGTTACTCGTCATAGCTATAATGGGGTGATGAAAGCACGCACACCAGACGCTAGCTCTAATGGGCTGGGAGCTGACAGTGAATAAAAACAGGTGTGCATTCAAGGCATGGCTCTTTCATAAAACAGGTCCTGTTATGCCCAAGTTCAGAAAGACAAAAGGCCGCCATAAGAAGTAAAGTGGGGATAGCTCAACGGTCAGCGTGGATCTGGGGATGTGTGATGGCTAAGTATCCCTAGACTATTCTTAAAGATACTTGCAAGCTAAATTTGCCAGATAGAAAAGACAGAAGGGCTTCTACATCAATAGAATGAGTGTACTCAGGGCTCCAGATAAGGTGTGTACCAGCCTATTTTACTCACCTCATTTTAGGAAATAATCATCAGAAATTTTTTTTAATGAGTACCAGTACTCACCCAACATTTGTAAATACTTCACACGCCAAAGAATAGTGCTTCATAACATAACTGGTGATTCAAAAGGAACAGTTCTAGGAGCGTGGATATGTTGTTCATCCACACTGTCTGGCATTGTTCCTTCCCCTTTAAATCTTGCCGGAAGTCTTCAAGCTGGCTCCTCCCACCCACCCGGTGGTAAATACCTCGGCTCCGCCCCATGACACCAGGTCTTCCTTTCCGCTGGAAGATACAGGTTCCCTCGTGCTTTTCTGCAGTGATTGAGGCCCTGGATTCATTTGACGGTTTCACCGCATCTTCTCGCTTCAAAACTTCGTAGAAGTTTATTTCGGATCGGACATGGATGATAAGTTGTCCCCGGTTTTTGCGGTGTCCTTGTGGACAGAAAATGTTGCGCACCGGCCCCCACCTCTCGCGTGTGTTTACTGCTGTTACCATTCATGATACCTGCAATGTACCATTTTGTGCTTCCTTCCATCCGACCGTTTTGGAGGGTTCGTCAAGCGCACCTGAAGCTGGGAGACGAGACTTCGCAATCCACTGGTAAAATCTAAGGAGGCCAGGTGGGCGGTTTCATGACTCGCAGGATCTGCCGAGCAGCTCGAACAAATGGCGGTCTTCGAGGAGGAAGCCGCCCAAGCTTCGGCCAGTCGAGGCTTCTTCGTGCCGCTCAACTTGGGCTCCACTTTTTCGGGATCCTTTCGGGATTTGTGCCAGTCTCTCCCTACCAAGGGTGAGGCGCCCTCGGGCTTGCACTCCTCCCGTTCTAAGAAAAAGGATCCAAAACCTTCTTCTTCTTCTTCTAGTCGAAGAAGATGCTCCTGGGACCGGGAGCGGTCCGAGGTCTCGACTACGGTCGAGATCGCCTCCTTGGCTGCGGGTTTCGTGCCTTCCGCCTGGACCGGGCACAGAAGTCGAGGAGACGGCTGATCTGGCCGAGATTTCTCTCGACCCAATCGAGCCGTTGTCACCGACACCTGTCGATGACTCTTTGGAGAGAACGCCCATTCTCTCCTTCCCCGACGAGGAGACCTGTCCCGCGGGCCTCCCGATCGAGGGACAGGAACTGGATCCTCGGTTTTCACAGTCCGCTTCTCCTGATCGACAAAGCCGACACCGTCGGTCTCGATCGAGGAGTAAGTCCTCTTCGGTCGATCGACCCAAAAAGGACACAAACACTCCGGAAGAGGCGCCACCGTTCCTCATCCTCCTCGGACGAGGAGAGGCTTCGACGGAAGATCTGTCGGCGCTGTGAGGATCTTATGTGGCAGCAACTCCTGCTAGGCAGAAAGCCGCTCCGTCGGTCCCGGCTCACTTGGCCTCAGCCTCTTGACGAATTTCTTTGGCACCGGTCCCCTCAGGGCTCCGGTGCGCCCTCCGGCGCGGCCGGTTACAGGCTCCCCACCAATATTGGTGGAACCTCCACCAAAGCTACCTCTTGGAAGGGTTCCCTCCAAGGAGGACCGACAGTCTCCGGGTCTTCCTCACAGACTGTCGATTACAGTCACCCCTGATCGCCCCAGGCGTATCGAGGGAGATTTAGGTGGCCAGCCTTTGTATCTGGACTCCTCCGAGTCAGATAATACAGGCCTTCATTCTCAAGATGAGCTATCTGTGTCAGGCATGGAAGAAGGGCCTTCCTCCTTCCAGGGCATCCTTCGGCTCATTTCTGAGTCCACGGGGATGCCTCTGCAGCCTATTCAGAAGAAGGCAGAATACCCCCTTACAGATATTCTTAAGGGGGGGGATACCCCTACGGAGGCCTTTCCAGTCGCCGAAGCCATAACTGGCCCTGCTCTGGAACTTTGGCAGCGTCCCGCCTCCTGCCCAGCTCCGTCTGCCCCGATGGCACGCAATTACGCGGTGCCTACAGGGTCCTTGGCGGGGTTTACTGCGCACCCCTCGGCGGAAAGTCTGGAGACTGCCTCAGTGTTCAGGCGGACGGGCAGCTCGGCGGCCACTGACCGCCCTCTGGACAAGGAGTCCAAACTTATGGACCACTCAGCCCGGAAGGTCTATGCAGCATCGTCCTTGGGCCTTCGTCAGGCAAGCTCAGCAGTGATTATGGCACACTTCTCTCACGCCCTTTTGGGGTCGCTGGACGAAGTTTTTCCTCACCTCCCAGCTGACATGCAGACCACGGTCAAGCAGGTCAGGGACCAAGGCAGGGCTGTTGCTAAACAACAGTTCCAGACTGCACTGGACCTGGGTGATTCCTGTGCCTGTTCACTAGCTGCAGCGGTATCCACTCGCCACAGGGCTTGGCTGAGGTTATCCTCTTTTCCCGCGGATACTCAGCACAAGCTAGCTGATGTGCCCTTTCTTGGCACCGGCCTCTTCGGGCCAGGAGTGGCAGGTCATCTGCAGCGCATCGAACAGTCTAATGCTACCTTAGATGCCACCTGTGCTAAAAGTTCTTCAAATAAGAACCAGCAGAAGCGCAGGAAGAAGCCTTTTCGACATTCTTCCCCTGCGGTCAGACAGCCACCCTTCCAGGGGGGTCAGCAACAGCAGCAGGCTCAAGCTTGGCGCCCTAGGCCTAAGCAAGGTCTGCAGCAGCCCCGCAAAGGAGGCCGAGGTGCTGGTCCAAGTGCCTCCTCCTCCTCTAAGCCTGCCCAGTGACGGGCCGGGGGTGGCCTCCCTCGTACCCGTCACACCAGCTCTGGGTCCTCCCGTGGGGGGTTGGCTCCGCCATTTCCTTTCCGCCTGGTCCGGTATCACTTCGGACAGGTGGGTTCTAGAAGTGGTCGGACAGGGTCTGCCCTAGAATTCGAGCAGTTCCCTCCCAGCCGAGCCCGTGCCCCACGAGAGGAAAGGATCTCAGTCACCCAGTCTGCTCCTGGACGACATTGCGCTACTCCTCTTCAAAGAGGCGGTGGCCCGAGTGCCGGATCCTCCTTCAGACCCAGGCTTTGTCTCCAGGTATTTCCTGGTGCCCAAACGGACGGGGGGTTGGCGCCCCATTCTGGATCTGCACGACCTGAATCGGTATCTCGGGTCTCGCACCTTTCGAATGGTAACTCTGAACCAGATCATACCATCTCTGGAGCAAAACATGTGGTTCTGCACACTGGATCTCCAAGACGCCTTTTTCCACGTCCCTATCCGTCCGTCTCATCAGCGGTTCCTCCGCTTCAGGGTCGAAGGGACCCTGTACGAGTTCAGAGCCATGCCGTCCGGCCTGTCATCGGCCCCAAGGGTCTTCACCAAATGCATCGCAGTGGTGGCAGCCCACCCACGCGCCAGGGGGTTCGTATTTACCCCTACCTAGATGACTGGCTCCTGGCGGGTTCCTCCCTTCAGGAGGTGGAGAAGTCCAGGGACCTGACCCTCCGAACCTGCTCTCACTTGGGCCTTCTAATCAACGAGGCCAAATCGGAACTCGTATCTTCTCAGGTGATGAACTTCATCGGGGCAGAGCTCGACTCTTGTCAAGCCAGAGCTTGGCTCCCGGCGGACAGGGCGGAGGTTCTCTCCTCCTTTGCCCAATCATTTCTGGTTGGGCACTTGTGCCCTGCCCGGGACTTTCTGCGCCTCCTGGGTTACATGGCAGGCGTGCACTTCAGTGGTCGGTGGGCCAGACTGCACATGCCCCCTTCCAGTGGGAGCTGGCGCCCAGTGGTCTCAGCGTCCAGGGTCTTTTCGACCAGCTGATCACAGTCACCCAGAGGATGTGGGCGCCCTCCAATGGTGGACCGTCCCGAGTCATCTGCAGGAAGGAATCCCGTTTGTCCGCCCCGAGCCGACGGTCGTCCTTACGACCGATGCCTCTCTCATGGGCTAGGGGAGTCCACATGGGGGACTACAGGGCCCACGGCCTTTGGACCCCCGAGGAGTCCCGATGTCACATCAACCTGCTGGAGCTCAGGGCAGTCAGACTGGCTCTGTCAGCTTTCGCTCCTCAGCTCCGGGGTCAAGTGGTTCAAGTCCAGACGGACAATACCACGACCATGTACTACCTCAACAAACAGGGCGGCGCACTCCCATCTGCTATGCAAGGAGGCGCTCCGGATCTGGACTTTCGTCAGCCGGCTGGAGGCGGGTCTCCTAGCCATCCATGTGGCAGGAGTCGCGAACCAACTGGCGGATGCTCTCAGCCGCTTAGGCCAGACATCCCACGAATGGTCTCTCCATCCAGAGGTAGCTTACGACCTGTTCTCTCGTTGGAGCAAACTGTTGGTGGACCTGTTTGCCTCCAGGGAGAACACCAAGCTGAGGCTGTACCATGCCCGCCCCCCTCAGCAGGGTTCGCTGCAGGGGGATGCCTTCTCGAGGCTGTGGACCCCAGGCGTCTTTTACGCCTTTCCCCCATTTCCCTTGATCCACAAGGTGTTACTCAAGGTGAGGAGGGACAAGGCAAGGGTGATCCTGGTAGCCCCAGATTGGCCACGCCAGTTCTGGTATCCAGATCTCCTCAGCTCAGCTGCAGGGCCCGAGCGGCTGTGTACACGCCCGGACCCGTATATCAATGAACCAGGGGAAGGTCTTTCATCCGGACCTTCAATCCCTGCACCTCACAGCCTGGTTCCTGAGCGGCTAGAGTTCCAGACTTTGGGTCTTTCCGAAGATGTCTACACTGTGGTTGAGGCATCTCGGAAAGAATCGACCAGGAAATGTTATGCCTTCAAATGGAAGAGATTTTCCATTTGGTGTCAGGGCAAAAGCCTGGACCCCTTATCCTGCTCTGTGGCTAACATTCTGGACTACCTTTGGTCCCTCTCCAAAGGGGGTCTTCGGTCATCAACCCTAAGGGTGCACCTAGCAACCATATCGGCTTACCGGACGCGGGTCGGTCAGCTGACGTTGGCTCAGGAAAAGGTGATCGGGTGTTTTTTCAAAGGCCTGGATCACATTTCCCCTCTGGTGCGTGAACCCCCACCTCTGTGGGATCTTTTGCTGGTTTTGGCAAAGCTTATGGGCAAACCATTGAACCCATGCACAAGTCTGCTTCGCGCCTTGTCGTGGAAGATGGCCTTCTTGGTGGCTATCACGTCAGCCAGAAGGACGGGGAGCTCCAGGCGCTTTCAGTGGACCCCCATCTGGTCTTTCACAGGACAAAGTTGTCCAGCGCCCACCGAAATTCCTTCCGAATGTGGTGTCAGAGTTTCACCTCAACCAGGTGTTGACTCTGCCGGTATACTACCCTAACTACACCTCGGATGCCGAGTACAGGCTCCATACTCTGGACCTCAGGTGTGCTCTCTCCTACTATAAGGAGAGGACGGCGGAAATTTGGGGAGAGGTTCGCCAGCTGTTTGTCACTTATGCTGAAGCCGCTTCTGGCAGACCTGCAGACAAGCGGACTATTGCGAGATGGATTACATCATGCATAGGTCTGTGCTATGAATTGGCGGGTAAGGAGCCTCCCAAAGGGATAAAGGCTCATTCTACCCGCCATACTGCTGCTTCGGTGGCTGCTTCCAGGGACATCCCTATCCAGGAAATCTGTCGGGCCACTACCTGGAAGTCAGCGAACACCTTCATTACCCATTACCACATCGACCTAGAGTTACGCCGGGATGCTGGTTTTGGGACCTCTGTTCTCCAGTCTCTGTTCCCTAAGTAGGGGGTGTGCACCTTGCCTCCCTCCTCCCGGAGAACTGCTTGGAGTCTGTCAGACAGTGTGGATGAACAACATCTCCACGCTCCTAGAAGAACAGGTTACTCACCTGTAACAGTAGTTCTAGGAGTGGTATGTTGTTCATCCTGCCTACACTCGACACACTAGGTGCTGTATACAACTGTGAGCTAGATCTGGTGTAATGGGGTGGAGCCGAGGTATTTACCACCCGGTGGGTGGGAAGAGCCAGCTGAAGACTTCCGCAAGATTTAAAGGGAAGGAACAATGCCAGACAGTGTGGATGAACAACATATACCACTCCTAGAACTACTGTTACAGGTGAGTAACCTGTTCTTTTTTGCCAGATTTACAGCACTTGTATGCATCCCACTTTTGTTTTACTCACTATGTTTTAAAACTGGTGAGTAAATTCCTATCTGCCAACATTATTTGGAGCATTGTTGGCACCTGAAATTCTTATCTAGAAAAAAAAAAAGAATTTTTTTAAATAAATGTACTCCTCAGTCCACTCTAGCAAGACATTTGTACACATCTGAATTTCGTTTTACTCACCTCACTTTCAAAATAAGGAGTACAGGTACTCGTCCCAAAAAATCTTATCTAGAGCCCTGAGTGTACTAGTACTAGAATGAGCTCTTATGTGGCTTCCCTTGAATTTTTTGTGGTGTATTTGGAGTCTTTTATACGTTAGTGAGCAGGAGCTATAGTGAGTGCTGCCAGCCTATGCGATGCACTGGAAAAACTGAGGACATCTGAGAGGACCAAGGGACTAAGGGGCCTGCTCAACAGACCATCACTTATGCATCGTCAGCCTATGAGGTGAACATAGTGCCCATGATGTGATGACTGTGGCTGTGCCGTAGAGAATGCAATACACAATTATCCCTCTCCTGAAAAGGGAGGTTTCTGTACACTTTTCCCCCTTTCCGTCTAATTCAGAGGGTTCTTGTGAAGTTACAGGCCAACCGGCCTCCTTGATTCTGATGGCCCATTACTGGCCCAGACAAATTTTGTTCCCACTGCTCCAGCAACCAGCAGTGTAATCACCTGTTCCACTCACCTGCAAGTGGGACTTCTGACATAGGAACAGGTTGCTCCGTGCACCTCCACGCGTCACTCCTGAGGACATAGAGCTCTCCTGCTTTGGGGTCGCCTCAGCAGTTGCTAATGTCCTGCTGGTGACTAGAAAGCCGTCTGCATGGTACACCTGCCCACAAAAATGGAAATGTTTTATAGCTTGATGTACTCAGTGAGCCTGGATCCTTTTAATGTGTCCAGTCCCAAAAGTGCTGAACTACCTCTTGTCCCTTCAGGACTCGGCACTGGGGTATTCCTCTATTAAAGTCCATCTGGCCGCAGTGTTGGCTTTTCGTGCCCTCACAGAAGGCAAGACAGTGACCAAATGGAGGTTTCCTATAGATTCCTAAAAGGTATTCTACTCTTACACCCCTGGTCCATGATCTGGTTCTGGTTCTGGTGTGGGACTTTAACTTCGATCTAAAGACCCTTATTGCACCTCCCTTTAAGCCTGCTGCTGCTTGCATGCTGTGCTTCCTCTCTTGGGAGATACTGTTCTTTGTGGTTGCAGACCCTTCTTTTATTATTTTCCACAAGGGTAGGATTACATACTAATCCTCGTTTCCTTCCGAAGGCAGTGTCTGAGAGAACAGTAAATCAGACTGTTGACCTTCCTGTTTATTTTTCATCTACGACAGATAGTGGGAAACGTTGTTTACATATACTGGTTTCTGCAGAATGCTGTATTGCTGTTTGAATCATACCAAGGATTGTAGAAAATCCTCACTGCTGTTTGTAACTTTTACCCCCAGCATGTGTGGCTCATTGATTTGAAAACAGGGCTTATCCAAATGGCTGGCCAGTTGTATTATATTTTGTTCCCAGAAGTGCACGGTAAGCAGCTTCGTGGTCCTGATTGTGATCATTCCACCCATGGGCTGGCTACCTGAGTAGCTTATTTTCAAAATGTGTTTATTGCTGACATATGTGCTGCTGCTACCTGGAGTACTGTTATTTACTGAAGACTACAGTCTACACATCTTGTTGTAGACGTGCTGGCTGTGGCCTCAGTGTCGTGCAAAACCTCCTTACTTAAGAACATTAGATCTTGTCACCCTCCTCCTGTGCTTGGTACTGCTTGAGAATCGTTTTATGATTTGGTTGAATGAAGGGAGATGGAACAGTCACTGCTGTAAAAGTAGATCTTCAAGAGCATCTTTTCCATTTAGTCAGTTTTTCCTCCCTCCATCCTGCCTTGTTGGGAGATGGGTAAATATCATGCCTGCCCTCAAAAGCTGATTTTTCTATGATGCCTCATTTGGCATCTGTACTCAGGTTTACATATCCTTTCCTGTGTGCCTGCTATGGTTCTGGTCACTTCAGTACCTGTTGGTCCAGTGATCCTCTAAGCTTTTCTTTGGCAGGGAACTGGGGTATACTGGTGATGCCCATGCTATATAGGCACCAATGTGTGGCGTCGATGTGAGCAGCTCAATCCAGCAAAAAATTTGCTGTGGTTCTTTGGACAACAGCTTACAGTTCCATCACGTGGCTCAGTGGAGGAGATTTTCTTGAAGATCTACTGTAACTGTAGGTAAATATTGATCTTACTTTGAGATTCACACTTGCAGCAGATAACACCTTTATGACTAAGGCACCAGGACCCCACGGAAAACTTCTAGCTAGCAGTGTCCAGCGGGGGGACTGCCCCCGACGTTGGCCTGCCCCCGATGTCACATACAGTATAAAAGGGGCGGTCCCCCAGCCCATCCCCAGTTCTTTTCCCACCGTCGACTGCACAAGTCAGACCTCTGCGGACTCCTTCAGCTTGTCGACTGCCATTTTTACCAAGCTAACCCACGTTTTATTTTATCTATAACCAATGATTTCTTGCATGTTGTCGTCTTCTCCAACCTCTTCAATCAAAAGGCGGCAATCCAAATGTGCATGCAGGAAGCAGATTCCCCATAAGGACAGCCATTCGGTCTGCCTTTTCTGCCTAGGCCTGGACCACAACATTGAGGCCTGCCAGCATTGCCTAGACTTTAATCAATGCACCAGGCTTCTCCGCCAGAACACCCTCGAAGTCTTCCTGCTTTCTAAAAAGCAATCTGAAATGGAGAAGGAGCTTCACAGTAAGAGTTCTTCATCATCTCCAGCCTCGGCGGCCTCCTCATCTTTTTCTCATAAAAGAGAAGAAATCGAGCGGCAAACACAAGCACGGGGAAAAACATGAGATCCCGGGCAGAAGACTACTCACAGTCCCCGACGAAGTCGGCGACTGCTTCTGGCTCGTCCCCCCCGTGGGAGGCGGAGGGGAGGCGACCTCCACCACCAGGCTCCTGGTGACCAAACCCCCTTCACTTATTTCTAGTAGGTTCTTCGGGGCGTGGGAAGTCTTCCCTGTCCCCTCAGGCGCTTAAGCATAGGCCCATCATTACTACGGGCTCTAAGCCGAGTCGTTCGGCCGGTGGCTTTTTGGGCAGCAGGCCTTTGCCTGTCGCTCTCCCGACCCTGACATCAGGGGCTGATGCTCCCAGGTGATGCCCAGGACTGTTTCCCTCCTCCAGAAAAGAGGAGCATCTGTCCCATTCAAAAGTTAGCTCCCCTACTCGAGCAACTCCGCCCAGGCGGCCGCCAGATGAGTCTGTGGCCCGGCCTCAGCCTATGCCGGTCCGCTCGACGATGCCTCCTCGAGTGACCCCTTTGCCAGATATTCTGAAGTCGCCAGCAGGGCCTGACGCCTGTCCTCATACGAGGGCCCAGTGACCAGACGCCAGGTCCAGCTCGTCCGATGCCAGATGGTAGTCATCTGGGTCTGACACCAGGTACCTTGGACTTGCCTGACCTGAAGCCTGAGTTACCTCAACCTGATGATCAGACGCCAAGGCCTTCTAAGCCAAACCACCCTACGCTGGACTCACCAACTTTGCCACAGAATCCTCCTCAGGGTGTTAACAAGCTCTTTGCGGCCTGGTGGGCCTATTTTAAAAATAGAGGCACCCAGGGCACCTGTACAACCAGTTCCCCAGGTGCCACCTCCAGACAAGCCTCCAGTTCGCCCACATACTCCTCCTCCTCCTTGGAGACCTGACCCAACGCCAGATAGGAACATCACCCCTCCACCTCAAGGCCAGCCGCGTAAGCATCCACAGTCGCCTTCCCACTTACCAGACTTGGGGTGGGGGGGGGATTCGTATGGGTACTCCTTCTCTTCCTCCAGCCGAGGAGACTCTAACCAGCCATCAGAGCTCGAGGGTGGCAAACATACCCCTCACTCCCCACCCGACAACCCAACATTTATGAATGTGATGCATCATATCTAGCAACTGAACGGCTGGGATACACAGGTGTTGGATCCGGAGAAAAAGCAATTGGCTACCTTTCTTTGGAAAAAGGACACCTTGCCTATGGTTGTCCCTCCTATGGTTGAGTCCTATAAGGATGTTAACAGAATTGTTTGGAAGTGTCCCTTTTCTACACCGGCAGTATCTTAGAAATCTGACCGGCTGTCTACCATACCCAGGGAAGACCCTCTTTACGTGGAACAACCAGAGGCGGACTGAGTCATGATTAATGCTGCCCACAACCGTTCCAGGCACCCTCGACACCTCAGCATACAACCACCAGATAAACACTCAAAGCAGTTTAACTCTCTGGCCAGAAAGGTGTACTCGTCAGCCACGTGTGTCATACGCTCCCAAAACGTCCTTGCCCACATGGTTCAGTACCAGAACACCTTGTGGGACAAGGCAGTGGAGGTGGCCCAAGCCATGCCAGACTATCCATGGTGGGCAGAGCTGATGGCTGTTCTAAAGTCAGGCTATGTCGGTAATCACATCCTCGGGGCATCCCATGATACTGTGGACTCAGCGGATAGGGCCGCTGCTTCAGCAGTTTGTATCCACCGGTATTCATAGCAACATAGAAGTTGATAGCAGATAAGGACCGCAAGGCCCATACAATCTGCCC
Organism: Neoceratodus forsteri; assembly: GCA_016271365.2. Classification (NCBI taxonomy): domain Eukaryota; kingdom Metazoa; phylum Chordata; order Ceratodontiformes; family Ceratodontidae; genus Neoceratodus; species Neoceratodus forsteri. Next base: position 1,098,811,973 of record CM057458.1, on the reverse strand, counting down.
ATTTTTTTTCTACCTTATGAATCTTCCAGAGTGTCCAGTTTCGCCCAGGATGTACAATCCAAGATCATGGATGCCCCCTTTAGAGGGCAGTCCTGTTCAGTGAGAATTCACAGAACATTATCACCCGGCTACAGGAATCCGGAAAAACAATCAGATTTGTACATACGGTGTACAAATCTCAACCAAAACAGCATTCTATGAAGTCCTTTTGGAGGAATACTAGACAACAGCCCAGAGGGCAGGGTTTAAATGAAAGGTCTTCACTCCTGCCTCTGGAGGTTCAGCCGCTCAGGACCCCATAACCTCCCAGTCTGCACTCCCCTCCCCGGCGTCTCAGCCTGACACGCTGCCCGACCCTCCCTCCCCTGGCCGAGACCTTGGTGGAGATGGGGGAGGGGGGGGGTCAGTTTTCCTTGCACACCAAAAGGTGGCGTCAGATAACCACCGATCGGTGGGTTCTTCAGCTTATCAAAAGAGGGCACACTCTCGAGTTCACCAAGGTTCCTCCAGTCAGCTCTCCAATTCAGTCTCATTACTCCCATTCCCACAATGCTCTCATCACAGAGGAAATCCGGCTGTCCTACAATAGCGAGTCAAAGAGCCAGTCCCCCCAGCAAAAGAGGGGAAAGGGTTTTACTCTCATTTCTTCCTAGTGCCAAAGAAAACGGGGATGTGCGTCCAAACCTAGACCTCAGCCATCTGAATCAGTACATCAAATACAGCAAATTCCGGATGGTTACTCTGTTAGGTCTGCTTCCTCTGCTCCATCAAGGGGATTGTTTATGTTCCTTGGACATGCAGGATGCATACCTCCACATTCTAATTTTCCAACCATACAGGAGATTTCCTTCCCTTCCGCTTCCAGGGACGGCACTACCAGTTCAGGGCTCTGCCTTTCGACCTATCCTCGGCCCCCAGAGTGTTCACCAAATGCCTTACAATCATGGCCTCAGCTCTCAGAAGGCAGGGGCATTATGTTTTCCCCTACCTGGACGACTGGCTCCTAACTGCTCCCACCAGGGACCGGCTACTGTGCACCATGCGGGCCACTTTCCACTGGTTTCAGGACCTGGGAATCACCTTAAATCTCCCAATGTCCTCCATCTGGCCAAGTCAGCAGCTGCAGTACATAGGGGCAATTCTGGACACGGCCCAAGGCAAAGCATTTGTCCCCCAAGACAGAGCAGAGCGCCTTCAGGCACACGCTCGTCAGCTCTCCTCGGCTCATCAAGTTCCGTCCAGGACTGTCCTCAGACTGTTAGGGCACATGGCAGCCACCATCGCCACAATCCCTCTGGCTAGACTATAAATGAGAGTGATCCAGTGGAACCTGAGAGTTCGATGGGATCAACAATTAGACCACCTGGACCAACCAGTCCAGGTGTCCAACCCAGTCAAACAACCCCTGATCTGGTGGTTGAATTCCTCCAACCTTTCCAGAGGAGTTTGTCTCTGGAAGGACCCCCACCCCCCAGGCATATCCTGACCAGATGCATCAGGCCAAGGCTGGGGAGCTCACCTGGGAGATTGTCAGACACAAGGGCCCTGGGAGCAGCACGAGCTTCATCTTCACGTAAACATTTTGGAGATGAGGACGGTTGTATACTCTTTGCTGTCCCTTATTCTCTTTACCCCCTCTTTATGCACACAGCGGTATGCTCCCGATTGCAGAGATAGGAAATAGCACAAGTCGCGCTTTATTGTTAATGTCTGGTGCCCCTTGGTTTAAGAAGAAGTGTAGCACCTGTTTCTGGGTGAGCTCCAGAACCGCTTCTGCTAGGCGCAACTCATGACTTATATGGCTCGATGTGAGGGACAAGTTGCTGGCCGAGTGCGATTGAGCAATTTTTTTTTTTTTTTTTTTTTCAGCCTGTTGGTATAGGCCGCATATAGCGGCTGGAATGTACGCCTTGTTCAGAACAAGTAAAGAATGATTGCTTCAGAGCAAAGGCATACTCTGAAGCAAAAGCAGACTGCCATGCTAGCGGCAAGATCAAAGTCACTTGAATATTTGACTGCCGGCTAGTGAGACACTACGGGCAAGGCTAACTGTAAGCCCCGTAGTGTCTAGAATAAAGTGTACCCTGTACAGAAGCCGCCCCAGAGAGGTTGTGATTAAGGGTTGCATATGAAATAGAATAATGAAACCTGTGATGTCACAGCCTATGGAAACTCCCCAATTATGTAATGCACGGCCTATGGAAACTCCTCAATTTTGTGATGTCATCACAAGGAGCTATAAAAAGTGCTCACCACTAGGGGAATGTTAGATAGTCGAGTCAGTCTAGTGCTGACAGTGAGTAGGATAGTTGGTGTGTGTATTTCACACAAGTTATGTGAGAAAAGTATTCATTGGACTATCTGGGTTGAAGCAAAGCCACAGACTCTGCTGAAGGAAGTAGAGGTCTGAATCTCTTTGTGCAGGACTAATTATTTGATTTTTTTATTATTTTTGTAAATATTTGTATTTTTCTGAAAATAAATTGATGAACGCATTTGTGTGTTTTTTATGCACTTGATCCCTGCTTGGTTGTGTCAGTTATTATCCCACACATTCATAGCGTTCCCTCCCTTCCCTCTACTTCAACGGGTCTTTCTCAAGCTACAGTTGGAGCCTGCAGAGATGATCCTAGTGGCACCTTTCTGGCCACGTCTGATTTGGTTCCCTCTACTTCAGCAGCTGGCTGTGGAACCTCCAGTTTCCCTGCCCCTCCGATCAGACTTGCTCTCCTAGGAACAGGGAACCCTGGTCCATCTGGATCTCACATTTCTGCATCTCCATGTGTGGCTCCTGCAGACCTAGCCATCTTCAGATTCGGGATATCACCTAGGGCAACAGATGTCCTAGTGGCTGCCAGGAAACCCTCTACTAGGGCAACCTGTGCTATGAAATGGAAGCAGTTCTGCATTTGGGCCACCACATGGCATTTAGACCCATTCTCCTGCTTGGTGAACTCTGTATTAGCAGAGTACCTCCTCTCTTTATACGATACAAGACTCCGCTGCTCTCATTCAAGGTGCACTTGTCTGCCATATCGGCCTACCATATACCTATTGAGGGCAAGGCTATTGCCCAGCTAGAACTTCCTCATACCTTCCTACGGGACATTTTGCACTTGAAGCCTCCCATCAGGGATCCTGTCCTGCCATGGAATCTTTTGTTTGTTTTAGAAAAGCTCATGGTGCCCACCTTTGAACTGGCCACAAGTTGTGAGCTGCGCCTTTTGTCATGGAAAGCGTTATTTTTAGTTGTCATTACTTCTGCTCAAAGTATTTCTGAGCTTCAGGCCCTGATGTGTAAGGAACCTTATTTGTTTTTTCACAAGGACAGGGTGTCCTTGAGAACTGTTCCTAAGTTTCTTCCGAAGGTGGTGTTGGAGTTTACTTTGAATCAGGACATCCACCGTCCAGTGTATTACCCAGAGTACTCGAACTGCGGGGAGGCATTGCTACATACTCTGGTTCATAGGGTGCTTCGTTATTACTTCGAGTGCACCTGGCTTACTCGAAAATCTGATCAGTTGTTCATTTTTTTCACCCCCCCCCCCTCGCATGACAGGGGCTCCTGTTTCTAAACAGTGTTTATCCAAATGGTGGGTTAATTGCATTGTTTTTTGCTACAATCAGTATGACAAATCCTTATCGGGCTCGGTTAAGGGTCATTCTACCCTGATGACGCACTAGTTGCGAAACCGGTCGGGGTTCCTTTTGTTGCTTCACTGTGGATTGTATGCTGCAGGCATTTGCCTTTGTATATTTTCAATTAAAGCCTTTATACTTGTAGTCTCGAGTGGTGCTGGTTTTGCTGTTTTCAACTCATTCTACCAGGGGCATGGCGGCTTCCTTTGCCTCACTGAAAAATGTGTCTGCTGCTGACATTCGTGCAGCTGCCACTTGGAGTTCTGTCCACACCTTTGTGAAGCACTATAGTCTGCCCTTCTCGCCGCAGAGCAGGTTTTGGACTTGCAGTCCTTCAGGACCTCCTGTCTTAATTTCTTCGGGAGACTTCTACCTCCACTCTTCTGACTGTGTTCTTATCTTTCTGCTTGGGACTCTGTCCTAAAGGTGTTACCTGCTGCAAGAGCGAATCTCGAAGTAAGATAGTACAGTTATGTAAGAACTTGCCGTAACAGTAGGTCTTCGAGAGGACCTCTTGCAGCAGGTACTGTATTTCCCTCCATCCATCCTTCCTTCACCCTGGTAACTGTTTCTCCATCTCAGATACCTTTGTTTTCCTCTATTAGAGAAACCTCCTTGGTTCTCCACTTTTACTAACTTGCCGGGGTCTCTGGTGGGAGAACTGGGAATGGGCTGGGGTATGCCTCTTTTATACTGTACGTGACGTTGGGGGCAGTCCCCCGTTGAATACTGCTAGCTAGAAATTTTCTGTGGGGTCCTGGTGCCTGGCGACTTAGTCCTAAAGATGTTACCTGCTGCAAGAGCTCTTCTCGAAGATCTACTGTTACGGTAAGTTCTTACGTAACTGTACTTTCCAGGGACATGGATACGGTTCCCTTATCCATACTTCTGGCAGTCTTCCTTTAAGAGGTTGATTTGCCAGACAGTCTTTAAGCGTAGCTCCTCCCACCACCTGAATGGTACATCCCTTGACTCCGCCCTGTGATGTCAGATGTTCCTTTCCACTTGAAGAGGTAGATCTCCTCTCTTGCAGTTCTGCATGCTTTGTAGGCCTGAACAATTTGAATGTGCCATTTGGCAAACTTGCTATTTGTTTTGCAACTTCAACTTCAGCATTTTTCCTTGGTTCTGCTTTAGTCATCCAGAACCTTCAGTGGAACGCAAGGATTCCAGGATGGTTCCTGGCTTCAAATGATGCATCCAGTGTCAGCAAAAGATGCCCCGGATGGACCCGCACAAGTCGTGCCTTTACTGCCTGGGGGCATCACCCGATGTTGCTGCTTGCGGCTTGTACCAAATGATGCTACACTTGTCACTGGAAGGCCGCCAGGCTTGCCTTCTTCTTGGCTGACTGGGCAATCGGGACCCGAAGCTTAAGACTAAAGCTGCTCGCAAGACGGACCCCGTGGCTACATAGTCTGCAGCCCAGCTTGCAGTGATGGAAGAGGTGGCAGCCAAGGCTGTGGCAAGTACCTCATCAGTCTTGGCTTTGCTTTTGTTGGGAGCCACTGTTGGAGCACCCTTCACCAGGGAATTTGGTGAAACATACTGGGCCCTACAGACCTTTGGGGAGAGCCCTTCCCACCATGTGAAGAAATCCAAGAAAGCCTGCCATCAGTTGTGGGGCTGGTAAAGGGCATGCTGTTTCTGCTTCTGCAATGCCCCTGACCACTCAAGGCCTCTCAAGTGCTGGGCTTTGGCTGCGCCTTCTTTGGTTAAGAGATGGGCCGCTAGCTCCATGGTGATTCTGTCTGGCTTGTTAGCCTTCACACAGGTCGAATAAGCAGTCGAGATTTTTCTTGACCCTGTCGACCCATTGTCAGAAGGGGTCAAGAATGACTCGATCTCTAGGACCCCAGTCCTGCAGAGCCTCATCCAGGAGCGGTTGCCAATCCCTGCCATCTCCTCTCAAAAGCAGTCCCCCCCCCCCCGAGGGTCGAGCAGTCGACAGCAGTGCAGGTGGTGTACCATGTGCCTCCGGCTGCATTTCCTCACATACTTGATCAAGCTGGACTGGGAGGTGTCACCATCAACACTCTTCTTCATCTTTGGATGGATGAGTGCTCTGCTGGCGCATTTGGCGGTGCTATGAGAGCTCCTCTGGCAGCAGTGGGCCTTGGCTGGGCAGGATAGGGCTGTCCCCTTGACCACTCCGGTCGGTTGGTCATCACTAATCACGCCCAAACCAGTCCTTCCGAGACAGCTATCACCCATCTGCATTTAGTCACCTCAGTGGGTGGCATCACTTCCATGACGGGCCTTGGGGGATGTCCCTTGTAAGGACTTCTGTCAGGCTACTGGCTTGCCAGGCCAGTTGTCTGTGGAAACTTCCCACGAATCCTGAGTGATGTACGTCGGTAAGAGGTTAAGGGCTGTCATAGAAACATAGACTTTGACGGCAGATAAGGACCGCTTGGCCCATCTAGTCTGCCCATTACCCTACCTACAGGATAGGCCATAGATCCTAGTTAACCAACAGCCTATTTCTTCCTACCCCCCACAAGAATTGCCTTATGTCTGTCCCATGCATTCTTGAATTCTCCCACAGTTTTAGACCCCACAACCTCCTCAGGAAGGCTGTTCCATGCATCAACTACCCTCTCTGTGAAATAATACTTCCTCACATTGCCCCTGAACCACCCTTCTTCTATCTTTAAATTGTGTCCCCTTGTTCTTGCAAGTCTTTTTCTGAAAGATGCTATCCTCTTGGACTTAGTTGATTCCACTGAGGTACTTAAAAGTTTCTATCATGTCCCCATCTCCCTTCTTTCCTCAAGGGTATACATATTAAGCTCCTTTAGTCTCTCCTCATACGGCTTCTCTTGCAGACCCTGCACCATTTTAGTTGCCCTCCTCTGGACTACCTCTATCCTGTTTATGTCCTTGCGGAGATGGGGTCTCCAGAACTGGACACAGTACTCCAGATGGGGTCTCACCAACTGTCTATACAGAGGGATAACAACTTCCTGTTTTCTGCTGCTGATGCCTCTCCCTATACATCCCAGTATACCCCCAGCCCTCCCTACTGCCTTCTCACATTGCTTGCTAACCTTAAGGTCATCTGATATGATTATCCCCAGGTCCCTTTCCTTTTTGTTGTTGTTACTACCTCCCCACCCATTGTGTATTCTTCCCCTGGGTTCTTGTTTCCCAGGTGCATTATTTTGCACTTCTTTGCATTGAATCCTAGCTGCCATACTTCTGACCATTCCTCCAACCTTGCCAAGTCCTTTTCATCCTTTCCACGCCTCCTTGTGTATCAACCCTGTTGCAGATCTTTGTGTCATCTGCAAAAGGCATACTTTTCCTTCCAGTCCCTCTGCAATGTCACTGATAAAGACATTAAAAGATTGGACCCAATACTGAACCCTGCGGTACCCCACTAGTAACCTCTCTTTCTTCAGAGTGGACTCCATGTACAATTACCTTCTGTGTCCTGTTGTGCAGCCAATGTTTTACCCAGGCTACCACCCTGGGACCCACTCCCAGGCTGGTTAATTTGACTATTAATCTTTTGTGTGGGACTGTGTCAAATGCCTTGCTAAAGTCTAGGTAGGCCATGTCCACAGCCCCTCCCTGGTCTACTACTTTGGTCACCCAGTCAAAGAAATCTATTAGATTCGTCTGACATGACCTTCCGCTGTGAATCCATGCTGCCTTGGGTCCTGTGCTCCACTGGCCTCTAGGTACTCAACTATTCTTTCCTTCAGAAGTGACTCCATCAGTTTCCCTACCACAGAGGTCAGACTGACAGGGCCTGTAGTTTCCTGCCTCTGTCTTGGTCCCACTTTGTGAAGGGAATCACATCCGCCTTCCTCCAGTCCTCGGGTACCACACCATCCTCCCATGATTTATTAAAAGAGTAGCCAGTGGTTTCACTAGTTCCTCCTTAATTCTTTTGGAATTCTGGGTGAATTCCATCAGGACCCATTGCTTTGTCCACCTTCAGTTTTAGGAGTTCTTGCAGAACCCTTTCTTCTGTGAAAGGACTGGGATCGACCCTCCCTATCGGTGCTTCTGTTAATTGGATTAGGCACTTGCCCCTCCTCTTTTGAATACTGAGCAGAAATATTCGTTCAGTATCCCTGCTTTTCACTGTCCCCTCTGCCCACCCCGTTCATTCTATTCAGCCTCACTATCCCTCCCTTTGTCTTTCTACGCTCGCTGATGTACCTATAAAAGGTTTTATCCCCCTTCTTAACTGAGTTGGCTATCTTTTCCTCAGTTTGGGCCTTTGCTATTCTGACTTCCCTCCACGCTTCCTTCTGCCTTAACTGGTGCAGCTCTCTATCCTGCTCCTTCTGTGTTTCCTTATACTTCCGGAATGCTATCTTTTTCTTCCTGACTTTCACAGCCACCTCTTTTGAGAACCATAGTGGCTTTTTCTTTCGTTTTGATTTGTTTATTTGCTTCACACAAAGGCTTGTTGCCTCTGTGATGGCAGTTTTGATGATTCCCCATTGTTGCTCCACACCTCCTTCTAGCCTGTTTGCTAGTGCTTTTCTGAGGCACTCTCTCATCTTGCCAAAGTCAGCTCTCCTAAAGTCCAGTACCCTCACTTTTGTATGGCTTGACTCTGTAGCTGAGTTTAACGTGAACCACACTGTTTGATGGTCACTTGTCCCCAGATGGCAACCCACTTCTAGATCTGAGATCCTCTCATTGCCCCTGTTTGAGAGTCTGAGGTCTAAGATTGCTCCCTCACAGTGGGTTCTGAAACTAGCTGTCTAATGCCTGCCACCTGTAGGGCATCAAGAATGGCCCTGTTCTTGGATGTGGCTGCAGCAAATGTGCTCCAGTTAACATCTGGCATATTCAGGTCTCCCATCAATAGTATCTCCTTTCTCTGCCATTCTAAGAATGCCTTCTATCATATCCTTGTCCATTCCCTCCCCTGACATGGGGTCTGTACACAATCCTGTGTGGATTGTGGTGCCCTTCCAGTCTCCAAGGTGACCCACAGTGCCTCCTCTCCTCCCGGTTTACTCTTTGTTCAGTTGCTTTTATCCCTTCCTTTACATGAGAGCTACTCCTCCCCCTCTTCTCCCCTGCCTGTCTCTCCTGTAGGTTATGTACCCTGGTATGTTAACATCCCAGTCATGGTTCTCTGTGTACCATGTTTCTGTGACTGCTACGATATCCAGGCATCCTTCTTCCATCAAGACCACCAGCTCAGGGAGCTTGTTGCCCAGACTACGGGCATTGGTACTCATTACCCTCCATTTCCTCATGGCCTTACTCCCTTTTGCCCCATCCCTGTCCTTCTTGCCTTTGTCACTTTCTCCATTTACCCCTGCCCTTCTCCCTATCGACACCTCTATGTTGGTGTTTGCCGCACTTACTACTGTGATTATTTGGGGGGGGCTAGGATTTCCCTGCTCCTTTCCAGTGCCTCCCCCCTTGGCTAGTTTAAAAGCTTGCCAATGAAGCATTTAAACCTATCACCTAGGATCCTGGTTCCCCTCCCGGACAGATGCAGCCCGATCATGCCAGTATAGGCTTGCATCACTCCAGGTGGACCCCCAGCCCCCAATGAAGCCAAATCCCTGAGCTCCACACCAGTTTTTCAACCACTGATTGAATCCCATGGTGCGGAACACCCTAGCCTCTCCTATGCCATAGATGGGCAGCACCTCCGAGAAGGTTACCGTGCATGCTACTTGACTAAGGCCCCTCCCCAATTCCACAAACTCTTCCTTAGCCAGGTCATTTGTCCCTAGGTGGACAATGACATCCAGCTCCCTCCCCTGTGCAGCTGCTCCGGCAATCCTGAGGATTCGCTCCCTGTCCCTCCAAGCCATGGCGCCAGGCAGGCACCTTACCTCCCTGTCCCCTTCCTCCCCCAGTTCTACCTTCCTAACAATGGAGTCCCCCACCAGGAGTTGTTTCCTTCCCCTGCAGGGTCCCCTGCCACCCTCCTGTGGGTCTCCTTTGTGGAGGTTCCCAGCATCCTCCTTGGTCTCCTCGGGTGCCTCCATAGAGGAACCACACTTTGCCAGAATGGCATAGGAATTTGGAGAGTACAGCTGGAGAATGCGCTCTGTTCCACCACCTCACCCTCCTGAGCCCACTGTGGTCCAACCGCCTCTTCTTGGCAACCTCTGAGGCAACGGCAGTGGCACTGGTGGTCCCTGGATGGAAGAGGAGGTCCCACAAATCCTGGTCAACTCAGCCTGGAGATGAGCAACCTCCTCCCTCAGCCCAGTGAGGTGCCTGCAGATGGGACAACACCGCATCCTCCAGAATGTCTCCCGGAAGACTGCTGCTCCACAGCCACTGCACTGCACCACTCCAATCATGTCTTATTTCTGGCCCCTTAACTGTTTTCAATCCTTACTCTTTCCTCTGTTTTTTCTCTCTCTCTCTCCTTACTTTCTGCCTGTGTGCCCTTTAAGCTCCTGATTGTCCTGTTCTGAGACAAGAATATCCTATGTTTCTCAGTGGACCACTTACTTGCTCAGAGGCAGACCTCCAGCAACTAGAGGGGCAGGAGAGCTACTCCTGCCCTTCTAGGATGGTAGGTCTTTGGTGGTTCTGTGATCACTCACTTCCTGCTCCCAAACAGGAAGTTCCTGTTGTCAGTCAAATCCTGTGCCTATAAAAATAGAACTAGCTTTCGGTGGGAAGGAGGGCAATATAGTCCCAGCAGAGAAGTCCAGTCACACAGCAGTCCTTTCTCCTGGTGTCTTCTGCCAAGATATTAGCAGCACACCTCTCAACCTCCTGCCTCATAAATCAGAGACAAGGCTTAACACAATCAGGGATAAAGGTTTAAAATCAGGGACTCAACTTAAAAATTGGTGATATCCACTCAGGAAGCTAGCAAAATAAGTGGTTTAGTGTAAAATGCATTTTCTAAGGAAGAACACATCAGTAAAATTAATGTTTGACATTATTTTATGCTTACAACCCCCACTGTTTGGTCACGGAAACACAATTTTTAGGAGGGACAGAGTAAAATTCTGAGGTAAAATCAGGGACGTCCCTGAAAATCAGGGACAGTCGAGAGATATGATTAGCAGAATCTTTCTAAGGCAGTCTTTAAATGTAGCTTCCTTCTAACTAAGCCACTCCCCCTACTTACTAGATCTTTCTACCAGTAATTTAAACTTCACAGCAGTTAAGTCCTTTCAATCACCTGATATTTACACCTACAACTGTTCAGATACTCATTCAGTTCAGTTAACGCAGACAGACACACACACACTTTTTTTTTTGTTTTGTATGTTAGTTTTTTTTACCCTAAATTAAAGGTCCAAGTACAAAAGTTCTTCTACTTTAGTCCCAGCAGAGAAGTCCAGTCACACAGCAGTCCTTTCTCCTGGTGTCTTCTGCCAAGAAGTTTTTTTTTTTTGGGGGGGAGACTAAATTACACATTAAAGCACTTTGCCTGTGCCACTGTTTCAAGACACTCACACAGTAAAAAAAAAAAAAAAAAGTCTTATGTTCCCGTTTTAGCCCATACGCTGCCAAGGAAATGTTGCTAAAAACATTTCTTTAAATGTAGACTAATAAAGTTTTAACAGTTCTCAGTTTCTTCATATAGACTGCACAGGTGACCTCTTTCATTCCTTATCCTGCAGTGCCATCTTCTGGGCATTTTTTTCTCTCCCGTTAAAAGAAAAGCACATTGATTATATAGAGAATAATACCTGTGCAGATGTGTGTTATGAGGATTTTTCACACACCCAATATGTACGATAATCCATAAACCCCTGAGAGAGAAGCTTGAGGTGTTTATGAGATTATCACACACCTCGGATGTGTGAAAAATCCTCATAAAAACTTTGCACAGGCATCAATTTATTTTTTATAACCGGTAGAAGGTTTCAGAGAGAAAAACTGTATTTGTGTGAGCATGTACATTCCTCAGTGGCTGCTGTACTCGCACACATTTAGCATGCTTTAACCACAGCCTTGTTAGTCAACTGGTGCCCTTACTAATCTCCAACTGGCCATTTTGTTCTATAAAAAAAGCATGTAAAACTGACCCCCCTGACTTTAATTGGGCGTGCCACTGCACTCTTCCTAAGATCACATCATTACGTGCCTAAGCTTGGGTGTGGATCACTCAACAAGGAAGTGGAAGGGATCTGTGAATTACCTGGCCAGATCAAAATGTGATCCTTCCACTCTCTTTCTGGCTGGACTATAAATAAATTGCCTGCATAGTCTTTCGTTGACATTATCTACCAAAACATGCACGTCATATCTATTTCTAAAAAACATGGTGAAACGTAGAAATATAGAATTTGACTGCAGATAAGGGCTGCTTGGCCCACCCAGTCTGCCCATTTCCCTACCTACTGCATACCCTCCAGATTATAATTGACCTGCACCTCACCTTCTCTTTCCCACTACTAGGGTAACCTTCTGTCTATCCCATGCATTCTTGAATTCACCTATTGTTTTAGCCCCTACGACCTCCACAGGGAGGCTATTCCAAGCATCTACCACCTTTCTGTGAAAAAAATACTTCCTCACGTTGCCCCTAAGTCTCCTCCCCTCCAGCTCATATTGTGGCCCCTTGTTCTTGCACATCTCTTTTTCTGAAAGATGCTGCCCTCTTGAACTTTGTTTATCCCTTTGAGGTACCCGAGTGTCGCTATCATATCCCCCCCTTTCCTCCAGGGTATATATACTGAGGTCCTTCACACTCTCCTCATATGGTTTCTGGTACAGTCCTTGCACCATTTTTGTTGTCCTTCTCTGGTCTGCCTCTATTCTGTCTATGTCCTTTCAGAGATGTGGTCTCCAGAACTGAACACAGTACTCTAAATGATGTCTCACCGACGGTCCGTACAGTGGCATCACCACCTCCTGTTTTCTACTGGTGATATCTTTCCCTATGCACCCAGCATCCCTCCGGCTCTCCTCACAGCCTTCTCATATTGTTTAGCTACCTTCGGGTCATCAGTTATCATCCCCCTTCCCCGTCCCTTTCTAGTTTCGTTGTCATTAGTATTTCCAAATCGTATATTTCTTTCTTGGATTTTTGGGCTCCGAGTGCATGATTTTGCACTTTGTTTTGCACTGAATCCAAGCTGCCACACTCTTGACCACTCCTCCAACTTGTCTAGGTTTCTTTTCACCCCCGAGTGTGAACCTTACTGCAGATCTTTTAAAGTGAGACTTGAATGCTGTGCTACTCAACCACACGTGGCACGTCAGAGAATACAGTGTGTAGTTTAAGTCCAGGATTTTGATCAAAATCGAGGTACACAGTAAGACAGCGCAGACAGACAAATCGAAGAAAAATGTATATTCGGCGGTAAGATAATGGCACGCAGGCAACGAGTGGAACTGCAAAACACACTGTGAGCGTGCATAGGAAGACACTAGAGACAGACAAGTATGTAGTAATCCGTGTCTCTGTGCCTTTCTCAGTGTAACTGTGCATTTGTTAAGTCCAATGGAGCGAGTGTGAGCTTCGTAAATTTTTTCAACCCAGTAATGCACAGTGGGGACAGCAGAAATATTTGCATATGTGTGAGGTACCAGATATGCAAATATTTGTACAGTACCCATAAAAATGCATCAATGAATTACAACAAAAAACAAGCGAAACGAGTGAACAGACCACTCTATAATTATAGAAAGTAATGTGCGTATTTCTTTATCTGTCATCTAATGGAAAACATAACCGTACAAAGTGTATAGAAACAGCAGTCAACGCACATGCACACAGTGGGACTTTTACACAGTTTATCTTGTCAGGTGAAAGTGCTCAGTTGAACAGCATATCATATCCTATTAAGCAAAATCATGAGTTCCTGTGCATTTGTACCCACATATAATACACTGCTAACACTATTCACCTTGCACTTGCCATGTTACAAGCGCATTAATCCACTCCAACAATTCCTTGATTGACCTGTATGGGTCCTCAATGACTCAGGAATTTGACTGTGATTCGGCAGAGGATCTGACAACCAACCATGAGCCGGTGTCGTTCGGGTTTTTTTTTCAGGCTTATGTCTTGAGTCCATGGAAGCCCCCTTGGAGCCAGTTCAGAAAAGGGTCAAATACCCTTTTACTGACATCCTGGATAGGGACGAATCCCTGAGGATTACCTTTTCCTGTGGCCAAGGCCGTTCTTGGAGTAACGCCGGAGCTTTAGCAGCATCCAGATTTCTTCCTGGCACCCTCAGCCTGTATGGTCCGCAAATAAGCTGTCCCTTCCAGTACTTTATCTGGCTTTTCGAACCACTCCTTGGCTGAGGGTCTGGTCCCTGACTTGGTATTTAATAAATCCAGCAATACTGGGGACATGGTCAAGCTCCCTGATTAGGAATCCAAGAAGCTTGACCACATGGCGAAGAAGGTTTACATTACATCCTCCCCAGGTCTCCGTCAGGCGAGCTACATGATGATAATGGCCCAATGGCCCACTTCAGTCACTACCTGATGGGAGTGTTGGATCACATCCTTCCTTGCCTCCCTGCTGATAAGCAGGTGGCGGTAAAAGTGGTCTGAGACCAGAGTCAAGCACAGGCCAAGCACCAGCTTCAGACAGCCTTGGACATTGGCAATTCCTGCACCCATGCCATGGCAGTGGCTGTCTCAATGCATCGCAGGTCCTTGTTGAGGTTGTCCCCCTTCACGGCAGACACCCAACACAAGTTGGCTGATGTTCTCTTCTTGGACACTGACCTCTCTGGCCCCAGGGTGGATGGACACCTCACCAGGATCTAGAAGTCCAATGCTGCCCTCGATTCTGTGACTTCCTCCCAAAAATACCTGAAAGGGAGAAACCGAAGAAATCTTTCTGATTTTGGTCCTTTCCATCACAGTAGCCTTGGCAGCAAGATCCCCAGCAGAAGCAGTTTCAGGCTTGGTGCCCCAAGACCAAGTTCCCCGGTCAAGGTCCTAAAGGGCAGGGTTAAGGGAACTGATACCCTTCAGCAGCAGTGGCCAGTGCCCCCTCCAAAGCTGCCTAGTGACGGGTTGGGGGGGTATCCACCTTCCACCTGTCCAGGCTGTGTCTCAGCTCCCTGTGAGGGGTCAGCTTTGCCACTTCTGGCATCATTGGCCCTTAATTACCTCATATAAATGGACGTGGTGGGCAGAGACTTGCTTCTCTCTACTTAAAGGCTCTCCCACCTAACCGACCCCATGCTCCAGGGTAGTTCGTAGTATAGCAGGACATGCTGTCAGCTGGCTGAAAACCGGGCCATCCAAGAAGGCAGTGGAGTGGTCCAGGGACCTGGCCCTCCAGACCTCTAGAGACTTTAGCCTTCTGGTGAACCTGGCCAAGTCTGAGCTAATCCCCTTGCTGGCAGTTCACTTAATTGGGGCAGAGTTAGGCTCCTTTTGGGCAAAGGCCCACCTCCCTGTGGACCAAGCATTGTATCTTTCTTCCTCTGCCTGCTCATTTCAGGTTCAGCAATTGCGTCCTGCCCGGAACTTCCTGCGTCTGCTGGGGTACACAGCATCCTGCACCAGCATGGTCAGAGGGACTCGCTGGAGGATGTGGCAGCTGCAGTAGGAGCTGGGCCATCAGTGGTCCCAGCTCCTAGATCACCTGAACCAGCTGGTCACAGTGACCCGGCCGATTTGGGATGCCATCCAGTGGTGGCTTATCCCGAAACGTCTGGAGGAAGGAGTCTCGACCGCCCAAAGCAGATGGTTACTCTTGTGGATGCATCTCTGGTAGGATGGGGAGCACTGCTGGGAGACCACAGAGTCCATGGGCTCGGGACTCCACATCAACCTGTTGGATGCAGTGTGTGGTTAGCTCTGACAGAATTTGCTCCTCTTGTTCGGGGTCAGGTTGTGTAATGTCAGACGAATAATACCATGACCATCTTCTACCTGAACAAACAGGGCAGCATGCACTGCCCCCTGCGCTCCTGTCCCCCAAATGTTGGGAGACCCTCTGCACCCGAACACTCGTGCGCAGCTTGGGGTCAGACCTCCTGGCGATCCATGTCGTGGGAGCACACAAACGACTTGCAGACACCCTCAGTCTGGAGGGTGAGATGTCTCACAAGTGGCCACTGCATCATGAGGTGGTGAACCACCTGTTCTCCCTGTGGGGCACTCCTCTGGTGGACCTTTTTTGCCTCTTGGAAAAACATAAAGCTGAGGCTGTTTTGTGCCTGTCCCCCCTCAGTCTGGGGCACTGCTGCAGGATGCCTTTGTAAGGCCCTGGACCCCAGGCCTCCTGTACACCTTCCCTGACTTTCACCTGATACACAAGGTGGTGGTCAAGGTGCGGAAGGATAAGACATGGATAACCCTGATCGCCCCGGACTGGCCTTACCAGTTCTGGTATCTGGATCTCTTCAGCCTCAGCAGCAGGCCTGCGTGGCGGTTGCTTCTGTATCTGGACCTGCTGACATGTCATCAGCAAAGATCCTGCACCGAGATCCTCAGTCCCAGCACCTTGCAGCCTGGTTCCTGAGCAGCTAGAGTTCCAGGCTCTGGGTCTTTCAGAGGATGTGCTGCACTTTGTGGAGGCTTCCCAAAAAGAGTCAACTTGCCAGCCTTTAAGTGGAAAAGATTTTCCATCTTTTGTCAGGGCAAGGAGCTTGATCCCCTTGCCTGCCCCTTGGCTAACATTCTGGATTATCTTTGGTCCCTCTCCCAGCTGGGGGATGAGATGGACAACCCTCAAGGTGCACCTGGCAGCCATCTCTGTATACTAGATGTGGGCTAGTATACAGACAGTGGTGCAGGAGAAGGTGGTTGGGCACCTTTTCGGTTTCCTTGACCACTTGAACCCACGGGTGCGTGAACCACCACCCCCACGGGACTTGTTGCTGGTTCTGGCAGTGCTCATGGGCAAGTCTTTCAAGCCTGTGCAAAGGTGTGAGATGTCACAACTGTCATGAAACTGCTTTCTTGTTAGCTATCACCACCTCCAGAAGGATCAGTGAGCTCCAGGCACTCTTGGTGGAGTCTCCATACTTGGTCTTCTACAAGGACAAGGTAGTTATTTGCCCCCACCCACAGCTCCTCCTGAGGGTAGTCTCATAGTTTTGCCTTATCCATAGAAACATAGACTTTGATGGCAGATAAGGACCGCTTGGCCCACCTAGTCTGCCCACTTTCCTACCTACAGGATAAGCTGCAGATCCTAGTTAACCAACAGCCTATTTCTTCCTACCCCCCCCCCCAAGAATTGCCTTATGTCTATCCCATGCATTCTTGAATTCTCCCACAGTTTTAGACCCCACAACCTCCTCAGGAAGGCTGTTCCATGCGTCCACCACCCTCTCTGTGAAAAATTACTTCCTCACATTGTCCCTGAGCCGTCCTCCATCTT
Organism: Neoceratodus forsteri; assembly: GCA_016271365.2. Lineage (NCBI taxonomy): Eukaryota > Metazoa > Chordata > Ceratodontiformes > Ceratodontidae > Neoceratodus > Neoceratodus forsteri. Next base: position 1,098,795,064 of record CM057458.1, on the reverse strand, counting down.
CAAATTGTGTCCCCTTGTTCTTGCACATCTCTTTTTCTGAAAGATGCTACCCTCTTGGACCTTGTTGATTCCACTAAGGTACTTAAAAGTTTCTATCATGTCCCCCCTCTCCCTCCTTTCCTCAAGGGTATACATATTAAGCTCCTTTACTCTGTCCTCGTATGGCTTCTCTTGCAGACCCTGTACCATTTTAGTTAACCTCCTCTGGACTGCCTCCATCCTGTCTATGTCCTTGTGGAGATGGGGTCTCCAGAACTGGACGCAGTACTCCAGATGGGGTCTCACCAACTGTCTTTACAGAGGGATGACAGGTTCCTGTTTTCTGCTGGTGATGCCTCTCCCTATACCTCCCAGTATCCCCCCAGCTCTCCCTACTGCTTTCTCACATTGCTTGCTAACCTTAAGGTCATCTGATATGATTACCCCCGGTCCCTTTCCATTTTTGTTGTTACTACCTCCCCCCATTGTGTAATCTTCCCCAGGGTTTTTGTTTCCCAGGTGCATTATTTTGCACTTCTTTGCATTGAATCCAAGCTGCCATACTTCTGGCCATTCCTCCAACCTTGCCAAGTCTCTTCTCAGCCTTTCCACGCCTCCTTTTGTATCAATCCTGTTGCAGATCTTTGTGTCATCTGCAAAGAGGCATATTTTTCCTTCCAGTCCCTCTGCAATGTCACTTATAAAGACATTAAAAAGGACTGGACTGGACCCAGTACTGAACCTTATGGTACCCCACTAGTAACCCCTCTTTCTTCAGAGTGGACTCCATTTACAATTACCTTCTGTGTCCTGTTGTCCAGCCAATGTTTTACACAGGCTACAACCCTGGGACCCACTCCCAGGCTGGTTCATTTGATTATTAATCTTTTATGTGGGACTGTGTCAAATGCCTAGCTAAAGTCTAGGTAGGCCATGTCCACAGCCCCTCCCTGGTCTACTACTTTGGTCACCCAGTCAAAGAAATCAATTAGATTTGTCTGACATAACCTTCCTGCTGTGAGCCCATGCTGCCTTGGGTCCTGTGCCCCACTGGCCTCTAGGTACTCAACAGTTCTTTCTTCAGAAGTGATTCCTTCACTTTCGCTACCACAGAGGTCAAACTAACAGGTCTGTAGTTTCCTGCCTCTGTCTTGCTCCCACTTTTGTGAAGGGGAATCACATCCACCTTCTTCCAGTCCTCAAGTACCACACCATCCTCCCGTGATTTGTTAAAAGGGTGGTCAGTGGTGTCATTAGTTCTCCCCTTAATTCTTTTAGAATTCTGGGGTGAATTCCATCAGGCCCCATTGCTTTGTCCACCTTCAGTTTTAGGAGTTCTTGCAGAACCCTTTCTTCTGTGAAAGGACTGGGATCGACCCCCCTATCCAGAGTGCTTCTGCTAATTGGATTAGGCACCTCCCTCTCCTCCTCTTTTGTGAATGCTGAGTAGAAGTATTCATTCAGTATCCCTGCCTTTTCACTATCCCTCTCTGCCCACCCACTGTCCATATCCAGGTGATTAATCTTCTGGTCTACTTTGCTAACCCTTGCATGGGGGCCGACCGCAGGACTCCATACCTTGGCTCTGCAGCAAGCACTCACTTATTACAATGAGTGCACAGCTGGAGTTCAGGGTTTGCCTTGCCAACTCTTTGTCACCTGCGCTAAAGCTGCACCTGGCAGACCGGCAGCTAAGAGGATGTTTGGCAGGTGGATTGTCTCCTGCATCGACCTCTGTTATCGGTTGACTGATAGGGAGCCTCTCATAGGACTTTGTGCTCATTCCATCAGACACATTGCTGCCTCGGTGGCTGCTTCCAGGGTTGTCCCCTTATAGGAGTTCTGTAGGGCGGTTACCTGGAAGTTGGCACACACCTTCACCTCCCATTACAGCAGCTACCTGGAGTCACACTGGGATGCTTCTTTTGGGGCCTCAGTTCTCCATTCTGTGTTTGCCAAATAAGAGTGCACACCTTGCTTCTCCTCCCAGAGAACTGCTAGGAGCCTGCCAGTAGTATGGGTAAATGAACCCTATCTGTGTCCCTAGAAATGATGGTTACCTGTAATGATAGTTCTAGAATGTTATATGGTTCACATCCACACAACCCACCCAGCCTCCCCTGGCAAGTGGCTCATGGGGCAGGGCCAAGGCATATAACACCTGGGTGGTGGGAGGACCTTCTCTTGAAGACAGTCCAGAAAATCAGCCACTTAAAGGAAGACCGCCAGAAGTGTGGATGTGAACCATGTACCACTCCTAGAACTATGGTTAGAGGTGAGTACCCCTCATTTTCTGTTCAGTACAAATGTAGCAGTGTCTCCATCCTTCTTACTTAAACTGGCAAATCCCACTTGGTTAGGGATGTCCACAGCCTGGCCACCACTGTCAGAGGTTACTTGCAAATCCCAAAAGTCAGTAGGACCTTCAAGCCCACAAAAACACAAACTGTGTCCTACAATGGAGCTATGCAGTAGAATTTCTCTGATGTTGGGGCAGTGTGAGAGAATGGTACTTACAGCTTAATGGCCTGTAACTGTACTTTTTATTTAGTATTGTAATTTACTGCAATCATTATTCGTAGTCTAGTAACGTGCATATTGTGGCTTTGTGGAGAATAGTATGCAGTGAGTTTTGTTTAGGATATAAGAACTGGTTGGCTGTGAGCTATTTAAGACACTTTAAATTTTATAAATGTAGACTTGAATGTTGGCTGTCCCTTTGTGGCTGGTAACCCAATTTTTCATATTTAAAGGACAATAATGATCTCTTAGGTTGATATAACCTAGCTGGACTATAAACATAATCCCGGTTGCTTACTTAATTTGGGCATGAATGAAATCTGTTTAATAACTCCAGTGTATTGTTTTTACGGCTGCAGTGGGCAGAGCCTGCAGACGTTTTGCATATACAAAAGGAGTGATGTCATGTTTTCTGTCCGTGGAACTGACTGAAGGTGTAAATAGTCTCCTCCGCCTTACCCTCCTCCAAGAAATGTTTTCCGCCCTCAGATAAATACACTTTCATGTTAGTCAATGTTTGCAGGGCACTATTTTCTTTCTTAAATGGGAGGTACAAGAACTGGAACCTGAGTAGTAGGAGGCAGCATTAGTTTTTTGGGGGGAGTAAGATCCACCCCCACCTCCACCCAAGAAGCTCCTAAAGATCCATCCCCACCTTTTTTTTTGGTTCATGTGGGAGGGGCATGAGGTGGATCTATCATGTTGGAACAACTGACCATCACAGCTGCCTGGAGAAGTAATCAAGGAGTGCCTGAAACTGCATCTTTGCATATCCCCCCCAACACACACACACATAGACATCACTTTTTTTTTTTTTTTTAACTCTAAGCATGTCAATATTTGGCTATTACAGTATGGGCAAGTTGAGCATAAAAATAAAATAGAAAAAAAGGATCAAGCAGGTGCCGTTTCCTTTGTCAGATACCTGCAGACAGAAGGTCACAAATCCTGTATGACAAGTTCATTATATGGATGTTTTCCATGTAAAACAGAAATTTTGTTAATGTCATGTCTGTAGCATCGTTTGTAGCCAGTAAACTATTATTTACGTAGGTACTGTAAATGACAGATTTTAATTCAGAAATCCAGTCTTGATAAATTTGTTTTTTTTAGCAGTTCTGTAAGATTTATGTCTCTCTGATGTAAGAGTACATAGCAAAATAAAAGGGTTTCTGTAATTGATTGTTGTTTGCATAAGAAGTGGGCATGACAGTGGCATGCAAGAGTGAAGTCTAAATTGTTTCTTGGCCATTCTGGAATCTAAAGTTTAACAGCAGTGTGTGAAGAGAATAAAGTCTGGTGTTTTTTGCATTTGAATAGGTTTAGTGCTTTGAAGTTAAAAGATATAAATATATTTCTAGGAACATGGATATGTTGTTCATCCACACTTATTGGCAGGTTCCTTGCTGCTTTAAATCTTGCCGGAAGGTCTTCAAGCTGGCTCCTCCCACCCACCCGGGTGGTAAAACTCTCGGCTCCGCCCCATGACGCCAGATCTTCCTTACCGCTTGGAAGCTCAGGCTCCCTTCTTAGCGCTCTGCATTTTTCGACTGGTTCCTGATCATTCGGTTCGTCCGAATTTAGTTTTGAAGTTTTCTAATACCTCGGTCTTCTTTCCCTCGCGGCTGCAATGGACAATTAGTTTCCCGGCTCTCGGAGGCGCCCGGACGGGCGGAATATCTCCAGGACTGATCAGCACTCCACGTGCGTTTACTGCCTCGACTTGGACCATGATCCGCAAGTGTGCGGATTGTGCTGCTCCCTTTCGATCAACGTCCTGGAGGATCGTGCGGCCCGTTTGGGGCTTGGGTGCCCCAAGGATTTTTCTGCGCTGGTGAAATCTTTAGAGGCTCGTCGGGCGGTGTCCGCGTCGGCTGTCTCGGCTGAGCAGCTCGATCTCTCTACCTCCTTGGAGGAGACGGTGGCCAAGGCTGCATCCCCCTCCTCCTCGGTCGCGGCATTTATCCCGCCTCTTTGAGTTCTCTCGCTCGACTGCTCAAGGTTACGCCAGTCCCTTTCCATGAAGGGAGAGAGGCCATCGGGACCTGCCTCTCGGCCCAGGTCAAGGGAGTCACAGGGTAAGTCCCATCGTCGGCGTTTGTGGGAGCGGGAGAGGTCCCCTTCCCCTGTCTGCTGACCTTCGACTTCGGTCAAGGTTGCGGCTCAGGCCGCTAGCTTCACGGTGTCCCCGTCAGGCCAGCCGGCCAAGACTCCCGTTGACGTTGTCGAGTTTTCTCTCGACCTGTCACCCAGGTGGTCGACTGCAAGAGCCGTCAACCCTTCGCTGGTTTCCCCGGTGAAGGCCGACGTTCTGCCTGCGCCCTCGGGGCGGCAGTCCCTGGTCATTCTGTCTGAGCTGAGGGAAGAGCAGGTGTCCCCCGCTCCTTCCTGGACCCACCCTCAGTTTCGCCGAGGATCTGGGTCTCGGTCTCGGTCCTCTTCTCGGTCAAGCCGCTCCCGCCGACTTCGGCGGTCTCGGTTGGGGCACCGAGTTAAGTGGCAACACCGTTCCTCCTCGTCTCCCTCCTCGGATGAGGAGAGGCTTCGATGCAGATGGCGTCGACGTTACGAGGAGTTCATGTGGCAGCAGTTGCTGTTGTCCGGGAATCAATCGACTCCGATTCATTCCTTGTCTATCAAGCAGCTGCCGCCGGACCGGCCGACGCAACCGCTCGTTGCAGTTGAGGTGCCCACTTCTGGGCCAGTTGTTCGACCAAATCTTGCTGCCCCACCGATTATGGTGGAACCTCGATCAGGTCACGACCTGTCCCGCAGGTTGTCGGTCACCCTCACTCCCGCCCGCCCTTGGCGGGTGAAAAGTGGCTCAGGCCTGAGGCAGCTCTTTGCAGACCCTTAGGAGTCCGACGACTCCTCCATGTTCCCCTTACGGGAGGGCCGGAGTCCTCCCTGGACCGGTCTTTGGACGACAGCCCATCGTCCTTTCTGGGTCTGCTTAGGCTCATCTCGGAGTTCACCGGGATGCAGCTCAAACCCGTGTCCAAACGGGCCTCTTATCCCCTGACGGAGATCCTAGACCGAGGGGGTTCTCCCTCGGAGGCCTTCCCGGTGGCTGAGGCCATCGTCGGCCCAACCTTGGAGCTTTGGTAGCGGCCTACTTCCTGTCCTGCGCCCTCGGCCAGGATGGCCAGGAAGTATTCTGTCCCTATCGGTTCTTTGCCCGGTTTTTCGGAGCACCCCTCCACTGAGGGGTTAGTGACCGATAATGTCTTCCAGCGTTCTATGAACGCTCAGGATGTGGATAGGGCTCCCGACAAAGAGTCCAAAAGGATGGACTATGTCAGGCTCAAGGTTTACGCCGTGTCCTCCCTAGGCCTCCGACAGGCCAGCTCGGCCACACTGATAGCACATTTCTCCCATGTCTTCTTGGGCTCCCTGGATGAGGTGCTCCCTCATCTCCTGGCCGACCTGTGGACCACGGTCCGGCGGGTGCGGGACCAGGGTAGGGCGGTGGGGAAGCAGCAGCTTCAGACTGCCTTGGACATAGGTGATTTTTGTGCCAGGTCAGTAGCGGCCGCGGTGGCCATGCGCCGCAGGGCGTGGCTGAGGATATCCACCTTCTCGACGGATACCCAGCACAAGTTGGCGGACATCCCCTTCTTGGGGACTGACCTCTTCGGCCCTGGGTGGAGGGACACCTCAGGGGACCAAGTCAATGCCACTCTGGACCGTGCTTACTCCGCCAGAGGGACAGGGCCGCCCGGCAACCGCTGCATCAGCCCCGCCGTCCCTTGGCCCCTGCGGCAGACTGGCCCATCAACAGCAGCATGAGGCCAACAGGCTTCGCATCCTGACCCCAAGCCAGCGGTTCCTCTAAGGGAAGCGAGGAGGAAGGCTCAGGAGCTCCTCGCCAGTCCCTCCTCAAGTCTGCTCAGTGACAGGCTGAGGGGCGCCACCACGGGCCTTGTCACCCCTACCCGGGTCCCCCCGTGGGGAGACTGCTCCGCCCTTCCTCCGCCTGATCCGCTATCACCACGGACAGCTGGGTGTTGGAGGTGCTAGGGAAGGGGCCTGCCTCTGGATTTCGAGCAGGCCCCACCCATTCGAGCCGTCGCCCCTCGGGGAGCCACGGGGTCCACAGCCTCGCTGTCGGCCTGCCGAGCCGATATTGCCCTGCTCCTTGAAAAAGAGGTGATCAGGAAGGTGGCGGATCCTCCTCCAGACCTGGGGTTTGTGTCCAGGTTTTTCCTGGTCCCCAAACGGACGGGGGGTTTGCGCCCCATCCTTGTCCCGCACGACCTGAACAGCTTCTTAAGGTCTCGGACCTTCGGGATTGGTCACTCTGACTCAGATATCCCATCCTCGGAGCGAGGCTTGTGGCTCTATTCCTGGCCCTCCAGGATGTATTCTTCACTCTTCGATCCGTCCGTTTCTTGGGAGACTCCTCTGCTTCGGGGGGGGGTCTCTTTTCGAGTTCCAGGCCATACCCTTCGGCCTCTTCTCAGCAGCATTCCTGCGGCGCCGAAGGGTCCGCGTGTACCCCTGCCCGGATGGCGGGCTGACTGCAACCCCTCCAGAGTGGAGGTGGGGTGGTCCAGAGTTCTGGTCCTCTAGGTTGCTCTGAGACCGGTCTCCTCTCTAACGGAGCCAAGTCGGAACTCTTGTCAAAGCGGGTGATCCTTTCATCGGGACAGAGCTCGACCCTTTGAGCCAGAGCTCAGCTCCCGGCAGACAGGGCCAAGGTTCTTCCTCCTTCACCTAATCATGTCTGATTGGGCAATTGCGCCCTGCCCGGGACTTCCTGCACCTCCTGGGCCTCGTGGCGGCCTGCACCAGCATGGTCCGATTGGACCCACCGGTTCATGCGTCCCCTTAATGGGGGCTGGCCAGCCAGCGGTCACAATGCTGCGATCCTTTGGACCAGCCTGTGACAGTAACCCAGGGGATGTGGAATGCTCTCCTATGTAGGACCGCTCCAGCACATCTGCAGGAGGGCATCCTGTTCGTCCGCCCCGAGTCGATGGTCTTCTGCGACCGATGCATCTCTGATGGGTTGGGGTGCCCATCAAGGGGAGCACAGAGTGCACTGCCTCTGGTCCCCTTGGGAGTTCCGATGCCATTTCAACCTGCTGGAGCTTCATGCGGTCCGCTTAGCTTGCACCGTTTTCGCTCCATTTGTGCGGGGTCAAGTGGTTTAGGTCCAGGCGGACAGTACCACGGCCATGTGCTACCTAACCCGTCAGGGCTGGACGCGCCCCTTGCCATCGCTTAAGGAGGTTCTCCGCATTTGGTCTTGTGCGCAGCCTGGAGGCGGTTTTCCTAGCCATTTCGATGGCAGGAGCCTCCAGCACCCTGGCTGATGCCCTAAGCCGGATAAGGGCTGTGCCTCACGAGTGGTCTTCCCTGCCAGAGGTAGCACAAGATCTCTCTCCCACTAGGTCACGCCTCGGGTGGACCTTTTTCCCTCCAAAGAGAATGCGAAGCCGAGACTGCCTCATGCCGGCCCCCCTCAGCAGGGCTTGCTGTAAGGGGATGCCTTTGAGGCCGCGGACCCCGGGCCTCTTCTACGCCTCTCCCCCATTTCCCTTAGCCCACAGGCAAGGCGAGGAGGGACTAGGCGCAGGTGATTCTGGTAGCCCCAGACTGGTTCTGCCAGCTCTGGTATCCAGCTCTCCTCAGTCTCAGCCCCTGGCTCCCGAGGCGGCTTCCAGCCCACCTGGTCCTGATCTCTGTTGTCAGGGGAAGGTATTCCATCCGGACCTTCAATCCCTGCACCTGGCGGCCTGGTTCCTGTGCGACTAGTGGCCAGGCCTTGGGTCTCCCAGCGAGGTCCTCGACGTTGTTGAGGCGTCCTGCCAGGAGTCGACCAGATACGCTACACCTTCAAATGGAAGAGTTCTCCATTTGGTGTTAGGATAGGGCCTGGTCCCCTCTCCTGCTCCTCGGCGAGCATTCCGGACTATCTGTGGTCCGTTCTTCTTCCTTAGGAAGGGCTTCGGTCGACGACCCTTAAGGTGCTCCTGGCAGCCACCCCTGTCCTCCGGGCGCGGGCCGGAAGGTAGTCGGTGGCGCAGGAAAGGTGGTCTGGCACTTTTCCAAGGCCTTGATCACGTTTCCCCTCCGGGGAGAGAATCTCCACCTCCGTGGCATCTTATGCTAGTATGGGCTTAGCTCACGGGCAAGCCATTCGAACCAATGCACAGGTGCGATTCTCCCACCTGTTGTGAAAGAACACCTTCTCGGTGGCTACCATGTCAACCAGAAGGATGAGAGAGCTCCAGGCACTTCCTTCGAGTCTCCCTATCTGGTCTTCCACAGGGACAAGGTTGTCCTGCGCCCCACACAAAGTTCCTTCCGTAGGTGGTGTCGGAGAGCTACCCTAACCGGGTATTGTCTCTGCTGGGGTTCAATCCCATTCACACCTCGGAGGCCGCATATAGGCTCCATTTGGACCCTAATTGAGCACTCGCCTTCTCAGGGAGCGTAGGGCTGAAGTTCGGGAGAGGTTCGCAGCTGTTTGTCATTTACGCTAGACGCCGCACCTGGCAGACTCCGCGCCAAGCGATCTATGAGCGGACGGGTCACTTCCTGCATAGATCTCCTCATAGGTGGGTGGGCATGGAGTCTCCCAGAGGGATAAGTGCTCATTTTACCTGCCCTTCCGCTGCATCGGTGGCTGCTTCCGGGCTCCTACCTGGAAGTCGGCACATACCGTTTAACCCCTACCACATCGACCTTGGGTCACGCCGGGATGTTGGTTGGGGCCTCGTTCTCAGTCTTTATTTCCTAAGTAGAGTTGCGCTTGCCTCCTCCTCCCGAGAACTGCTAGGAGTCTGCCAATAAGTGTGGATGAACAACATATCCATGTCCCTAGAAATACAGGTTACTCACCTGTAACAGGAGTTCTAAGGAATGGTATATGTTGTTCATCAACCCATAACCTCCCGGCCGATGCACAACCTGGCTTCCAGCGGGCTAGATCTGGCGTCATGGGGTGGAGCCGAGAGTTTTACCACCCGGGTGGGTGGGAGGAGCCAGCTTAAAGACCTTCCGGCAAGATTTAAAGCGGCAAGGAACCTGCCAGACAGTGTGGATGAACAACATATACCATTCCTAGAACTCCTGTTACAGGTGAGTAACCTGTATTTATATCACGGGGTTAAGAGCTTTCTCAGTAGGATAGCCTGTTATTTCCACTGCAGTGAGGATACATCCTGATGACATCAGCAGAGTGAGGATATCAACATTTATCCATACTCTGCTGATGTCACCAGAGTGAGGATAAATGCACTGCAGCTTACATTCTAAAGGAAACTGCTTCAGAAAAAGTTTCTCTTTCTCACTGAAGCTGCAACCTACTCAATTAGCTTTGCAAAGGACTCTCACCTACGTCCCATTGTGTTTCTAACATTGCTAGCCCATTACTGTGCTGATCTTGGCTTCAAAACAACCTGAATTCTAAATGAAAGTATTTTACAGAGCAGGTTCTGTTTCTCATTGCTACCTGCAGCAGTTTGTCTTTCTCACTGAGCCTCTGACTCACTCAAATAGCTTTGCAAAACACACTCACCTGTGTTTCTGACTCCCAGTCCATTCAGAACACATACACACACACTCTGACAGCACACACAGAATGAGCAGGAAACACACAGACTCAGAGAAAATGTTCCTGCAGCTCTCACTCCTGTGGTATAAATCGCACACATGATGGGCAGATCATGGCACATGGAAAATATTCTCACTCCTGCCTCGCGAGCTGTGTATTTTCACTTGTGCCTTCGGCACTAGTGAGAATACACAGCTCACTCTGCAGGAGTGAGAATATTTTCTATATCCCACTCCTGCCCATCATGTATCCCCTATATACAAAGTGTCATGGGCACCTGAAAAGTAAGGAGTTACTACTAAAATAAATGCTATTGTAATGATTTATTTATTTATTTATGTGTGAGATTTTAAGTGTAGTTCTGCCTAGGTCACAGACACACAAGCTATAAATAAGGATGGATGTATTAGTCAAAGCTTGTAGTAGCAAAATAAAGCAAGAAAAATAATATATTGTGTTTTTTTTTCTTTGAATTGTTTAACCAGGAGTGGCACACTAAGTTGAAAGCTTGTTTACAGGGGCAACCTGGGAGCACATGGACGTTAAGTGACTTGCTCAGGGTCACCCAGTATGCAAGTGGGGGCTGTGGGATTCAAACCCAGATCTCCAGATTTGCAGCTCAGAGCCTTAAACCACTGTGCTATACTGCCTCCCTAGTTATGGCAGTCATCTGTTTCATGATGTTGGTGTAGTAAGCATACTGTAATAACATACTAAAATGCCAGCAGAATGGGCCTAGCGGTCTTTCGTGTCTGCTTGTTTGGTCAGCCCCCACCCTGGGAGCTGACCTTGCTGTCTTTCCTCCCCTGCCCTCTTGGGCTTCTCCCTTCCCAGTCCAGGGTATTCCCACTTCACTGAACTTTGCTTCCACAACCCTTCCTCTGTACCTGTCCCACCCCCTCTTGAACCCCTCGACAGTCTCTGCCTCCACCAGCCCCCTGGGCCGCACATTCCATGGTTCTACCACCCTCTCAGTGAAGTAGCACCTCTGGCTTTCTTCCAAGTCTCCCCAGCTTCCACTCATGCCCTCTAGTTGCTCCCCCTCCTTCCTTCAGAGCACCGTGACTGTGCCTACCCTATTTACCCCCATCATGTACTTGAAGACCTCTATCATGCCCCCCCCAGTCCCTTCTCTCTTCCAGTGTGTACATATTTAGCTCTTCAAGCCTCTCCCCATAGGTTCTTTCCCCCAAGCCCCAGATCATTTTGGTTGCCCTCCTCTGGACCCGCTCCAGGAGTTCAGTGTCCCTCTTTAAGTGACCTCCAAAACTGCACGCAGTACTTGAGGTGTGGCCTCCCCAAGCAGTTATACAGAGGGAGTATCACTTCCCTCCTTCTGGAGTGACCCCCCTAGTGATGCATCCCAGCATCCTGTTGGCCTTGGCCGCTGCCCTCCTACGAGTCTCTGAGTTGTTCATCTTGACATCCACCACCACCCCCAGGTTCTTCTCAGCCATAGCAGCAATATATTGCATAGCAGATGTAAAATGTCAATAAGTAGGTCATGCAACAGATGTGCTGAGCAGTTACTGAAGCAAGAAATTTACAGCTGTCATATTTTACATCCTGTTCAAAATGTGTTTTTGCACCTGTGGTGCCAAATGGCACAGTCACTGTGCGAAATCACCTTTCAGCTAATGAACTGATAGTGTCACTGTTCATGTGGTGGGGTCACAAAAAACCCACGATGAAAACTTGGAGTGAAAATACCAAGAAACACCTAGGGCATTAGGGTTTCTGACCATAACAACCTGCCCTGTAGGGACTGACAGGCATCAGGGGTGTGACTTTGGATTGTCAACAGTAATGCTCACGCCATTCCACCCCATCCCCAGCCTGCAGCCAATTACAGGTATCGAGGTGTGCCTTTGACTCTTCAGCCCCAAAGTTCACTCCATTCTCTTATACTGTACCCATTTCAGCGTATTTCCTTATGGAATGGGGTGAGTGTAGAGTTTGAAAACCCCAGGGCACACCTCGACTTTTGTCTGTGTCTGCAGGGTAGGGTGAGGTGAAATGGCATGAGCGTTATGGGCAGTGACCCAAAGGCACACCCCAATGTCTGTCCATGTCTGCAGGGTGGGGTTGGCATCATTTCAGTACTTCACTGCCATTCTTATTCTGCCTGTATGTCTGTGTCTCTCTCTGTCTATATGTCTATGTAATCATCTTTCTATCAATTGCATGTATCGCTGTTTTTACCTATTTCTAAAACCAACCTGCATATCACATTTGCCTGCACTCTGAGCACATACTTATGAAACTGTGCATATTTGTACTCCACTTCTGCATAGACCTCATACTTTCCTTATATTCCCATTATCACAAGCGTAACTACCTTGCCCTTACCAAAAGCAGCGACCCCTCTGAAAGTTAATATCACATTTTCTCTAACAGTCCATCATCATTACACCTGACTTCCTGACATCAACACACTGCTTAAGCAATAAGCCACAAGGGGGTGTGGGTTATCGGGGAATTTACCACGGCTGAAGTGGTTTGCGCCTCATGGGTAAATCCTCGCCAGCCGTGGTAGATACCCTACATCCTCCGAGTGGCTTATTGCGATTATACCAAGGTTCATTTTTTTACTATAATAACATACAACTTTTAAAGAGGTTGCTTTGTTTTTTTATTTTTATTGTATTTATTCCTGTGCTGCAGATGATTAGAATTTAGATGATTACCATTTGCTCATCAGCATCCATTGATTATCAGAGGATTTACACCGGTGGTAAAGTGAAAGTCTGACCATTGGATTGGCTGTTCACGTATGTCCATGGTATAATTAAATATAACTTACATCACTTCATGAACAAAAACCGTTTCTCTTAAAAAAAAACAAAAAAAAAACTGTGTAAATGATCCCAAGGCTGAGCATATGCCAGCCATTACTTTTTTATGTACTGCCACCTTCTGTACTATCATGGGGATTTGCATATATTTCCGTTGATGCTTTGCATTATTGGGGTATGTGCAATTGTGTTTTCTTTAAAATGTGGCTGCCTGGCCAATATCATCCAGGATAACACATACATCAGTGGCATTTGCTCTGGGGTTCTTTTGTAAGCTTCCTATTCCTTCCATTAAAATATACACCTCCATATATTTTCCTAATAATGTGTATGCCTTCCTTAGAACAGAAACTAAAACAAATCTTACTACTTACAAATCATTGTGTTGTTTCCCCATACCTCCTTAACAATTCCACATAACTTCACTAACTTCATTATGCAGCCGTGGTGGATTTGTTATGAAACAGTCCTTTTTCCCCCCTTTTTTAGAGTCCCTTTCTGATGCAACCATTTTCCCTGCCCAGTACTTTTTTTTTTTTTTTTTGGTTAATTATTATACTTCAGAGCTCAGAGGACATAATTTGAGTGAAAGCCCTGTCTAGAAAGTTTCATTCAAACAACATGAAGTCTTGCTGTATTCTGACAATATGCAGTTAGCCCCAGCACTTGAACTGCCCCGGAGAGGAAAGAGTTAACTCTGTGCAGAAGCATAGAACGTTGAGCTTGAGCTCGGTTTTCAAACCTCTGTCTCTGGTACTTACCAGTGTAACCCGATTCTTTACTCTGCCTAGCAGTGAAGTCACTCCGGAGATTTCTCCTCTGCTTGGTTTGGTAGAGTTTGAATTGGCGTTCGGTTTTTCTAACCAATTTATTATTTTTCGGATTTCCAACCTCTGTCTACGGTACAGGTAGTGTGGTAGATAGGTGGTGACTTGTGTTTTATTTAAATTGTTTTTTGTCTCGTTTTCTCATCGGTCGGTCCGGTTAGGAACCAACCTTTTTGATTGTTTCTAAATGTTTTAAACATTTTTCTGGGATTTAGTGTGGTGTTCCAGTGCTGATCGTTTCAAAAGAACTGGACTTTTTCTGGTTCTTTTACAGAACCCGTAACACGATTTGTAACCGATCGGTTGGTTATTGCCTGGCTTAAAAGCTTTTAAGGGTAATTGTTTAAGTTGGCCATGTCTGAGAAACCTAAGAAAAAAAATGGTCCCACTGGGTTTCAACACTGTACTGAGTGTGGGGGAGGCCTTTGCCAAGGCTGACCACCACCCCATCTGTGTTTACTGTCTGGGGTTTGACCACCTCAAAACAGACTGCCAGATTTGTAAGAATTTTCCTAAAGCCACTCTGGAAAAAAGATTGAGTAGGCTGAAGGAAAGGGAGGCCGAGAAGTCCGTAGATCCGCATGGCCAGCCCGATTCAGTTGCGGCCGAACCTGAGGAGGTGCCTACTGACCTAGACGATACCTCTCCAGGCAAAAGGAGGTCCGACTCTGAGGGGTCAGTTCCATTGAAACGAAAACACAAGTCAGCCGGTTCAGATCCAGCACTGCATACTCCAACCTCTGACGAAATAGCCTAAGCGATTAGCATAGTTAAGTCGCTTCGCCCAGTTCCATCCAAAGCGGTACCGTCGGTTATGCAGTCAGATTAGACTTCATTGGATTACGATCCAGATGCTTTTTATGGGAGCCAGATTTCAAATGAGGGACATTCAGTTCCACCTAAGGTCCTTTTGGTCTCAGAAAAGAGACTCTCTCACAAAATTGATTCCAGTGACTCAGACTCTGGCTCAGGCTCCCCAGTGGTGGCTGGACCAGGACAACCTCAGACAGGGTGTTCTGTTTGTCTCTCAAGTCCCCGCAGTAGTCCTAACTACAGATGCTTCTCTCCTTGGCTGAGGAGCCCATTTGGGAGCCCCCACAGCTCAGGGGGTCTGGTCCCCTCAACAGTCTCTCCTTCATATCAACCTTCTGGAACTCAGGGCAATTTTCCTGGCCTTTCAGGTCTTCTCAGAATCGGTCAGGGGCAAGGTGCTGCAGATCAGGACAGACAACACCACCACAATGTGGTACATCAGCAAGCAGGGAAGCATCCGGTCCATGGCCTTGTGCACAGAGGCCATGAAACTGTGGTCTCTCGCCTATTCCCTTCAAACTTCCCTGATAGCAATTCATCTCCCAGGAAAGGACAATGTACTGGCAGATGCTCTGAGCAGAATCTCCCAGGGGACATCACGAATGGTCCCTGCACCCTCACATCCTACAAGTCATCTTCACCAGATGGGGCATTCCAGAGATAGATCTCTTTGCAGCCCAGACAATCACAAACTTCCTCTGTTTTGCTGCAGACCTCTCAGTCCTGGGGACTGTTCCTTTGGATGCTGTCATTCTGGACTGGAAGGGCACGTTTCTTTATGCCTTCCCTCCCTTTCCTCTGTTATTCAGAGTCTTGATAAAAATCGGGTCTCAATCCTGCACAGTGATTCTGGTGGTTCCAGATTGGGCCAGACAGCCTTGGTATCCCCTGCTGCTATCTCTGGCAGTGTCACGTCCCCTGTCTCTTCCCAAGAGATACAATCTCCTAACCTCCTCTCAGGGGAGGATCTGGTACCCCACTCTCCAGTCTCTCAGCCTCAAGGCCTGGCTCTTGAAGTTAGAATATGCAGGCCTGCATCTTTCTCAAGAAGTTATGGATATTTTGAAGGTTTCTAGGAAACCCTCCACTAGAAAAACTTATAATTCCAAATGGAAAAGATTCAACATTTGGTGCTCTCAGAAAAGCATTTCGCCTGATTCTGCAAATGTTGCTATAGCTTTAGACTAGCTGGTTCACCTTAATAGGCTGGGTCTTAGGCCTGCAACCCTGAAGGTTCGCCTAACAGCTGTCTCTGCATTCCTTTCAGCAGGGAAGGGCTCTTCCCTGGCATCTCATCCTGTTTTTAGTAAGTTCTTCAAGGGTCTGGTTCATATCAGCCCTCCCTTTTGAGAGCGTACTCCGGCTTGGGATCTTAATGTCTGCATTGCTTAGCTTATGCCGCCACCCTTCGAACCTCTTGCTTCGGCTGAGCTTAAGTAGTTGGCCTGGAAAACTGTGTTCCTGCTAGCTATTACTTCTGCCAGGCGGATTAGTGAATTACAGGCCCTGTCAGTTGAGCCTGACTTCATAAGGATAAGGTGGTCCTAAGAACCAATAGGAGGTTCTTACCTAAAGTGGCGTCAGATTTTCATCTGAACCAGTCCATGTCTCTTCCTGTATTTTTCACTGACCATTCCTCTTCAGGGGAAAGAAGGTTGTCAGTTTGGATTTAAAAAGGGCTCTTAGCTGCTATATAAAGCATACCAAGGCACACAGGCATGATTCTCTTCAATTGTTTCTCACTTATGGTGACATGGGTAAAGGTAAGCCTGCTACTAAAAGGACTATTGCCAGGTGGATTGTCTCTTGTATATAATTCTGCTATGACAAATTGGACAAAACACTCCCTCCAGGCCTGAGGGCTCACTCAACTAGGGGTACAGCTGCCACTCTGGCTGCTGCCGGAGATGTACCCTTGCTAGAAATCTGTAAAGCATCCGCCTGGAAAACAGTCCATACATTCACCAAGCATTACTCTCTGGACATCCAGGCGAGGAGTGATGCTAGGTTTGGCATAGCAGTACTGCAGAGTCTGTTCCCCAAGTAGGTTCTGCATTCCCTCCTCCTGGGGGAACTGCTTGGTAGTCTGCATATTGAAAGAATATAGCAAGACTTCATGTTGTTTGAAGAAAAAATTACTCACCATAGTAATGTTGTTTCTTCTAATCGAGTCTTGCTGTATTCTGACCTTCCTCCCTGCCTCCCCTCTCAGAACCTAGTTTTTGGGAAGTGGGCTGGCAGGTATAGTGTTGCACCTCAGGGGTGTACCTTGTACCCTCCCTCTTTAGGGTGGGGTAGTTGTTTTATTGTTGTTAATGTTACGTGTGTGTGTGTGTGTGTGTGTGTGTGTATATGTGTATATATATAATAGTTATTACCTTTTTTCCCTTGGGTTCTCGACTTGAGTCTTTTTGGGCCCAAATTGTTGCCTTTGTCTTTTATAAACAATTTCCACTTTGTGTACTAGTTAGTTTGCTCGTAAGAATCTAACGGTTACACTGGTAAGTACCAGAGACAGAGGTTTGAAAACCGAGCTCGAGCTCAACGTTCTATGCTTCTGCATAGTTAACTCTCCTCTCTGGTGCAGTTCAAGTGCTGGAGCTAACTGCATATTGTCAAAATACAGCAAGACTCCATTAGAAGAAACAACTTTACTATGGTGAGTAATTCTTTCTTGTAGGCTTCCAGTCAACTGATGTCACTAGGTTCTGGAGCTCCTAAGTAAGTAAAAAATAAACATAATTCAGCCAGGTAGCATAGCAGTAGGTCTTTTGCTTGCGGCTCCCACAACTTGGCGTTGCGAATGGACTCCGGTTGCGATGGCTGGCCAGGGAAGGCAGGATAAGTGTCTCATTGGACTACTCTCTTCCGTGGGGGATATTCTCCTCTGCTGCTTGCCTGTCACCTGGCGGAGGCTGAGTGGCTGCACAGTGGAGGGCAGACAGTGGGATTGACAGCTAGCAGAGGCTGATGCTGTTGTGCACAAACACTCATCATTGCAAGGATAGCGATGTGGGGACAGAAGCACTGGTGGAAAATTCCCGGCTGGCAGATGATGATACCCCCCCGGCCTTGCCTTGTTGACTTGGGTACCTGCCTCCAACTAGGCCTTGGATCTTGATGGGGAATTCAGGACCCCACCATGGAGGGCAAGACGTGAAAAACCAGTCATCAGGGTAAGTGCCCAGAGAAGGCAGGTGATGGGGGCTTGGGGGGGAGCTGATGGGGGCCAGTCGGAAGTAAGGAAAGCTAAAGTAAAAATTACAGAATAGAAAAATAATATTGGTTAGGAGAAAAAAGGCAACATTAACAAGGGACACTGAGGAAAATAGACCTATTTCAAAACAAAGGCACACAATAGTGGAGTTTTTAAGCAGACTTCAGATATTCCCAAATTAACAAATATATTTCAAAAAGTAAATGGGGTTTATGTGCCGTTTAAGGGACTGCTTAAATCGGGGGTGGGTGGGGGGAGTATGTGTGTGCAGAGCATTGTCTCTTTCTCTGTTGCTCATTATTGAATGACAGTTTCCCTGTGAGTAATATTCAGGGTCTTATTCACAAAAAAAATTGTTTCTCTACTCATATCATGGGGGTATTCTTGTAGGGGTTACTCGTAACTTTTTTTGCATTGGTCTAGTCAGAAAAGTATCAATTTGCACTGGCCCCCCAAGAATACACTGGTCCCAAGCTATAATGGAAGTTAATAGGGAGGATGACTCCCTGTCCCTTTCCAGTTAGTGTCCAGTGGCACCGCCTCTGTACCCATCCCCGTAATTTCTCATTGGTGTCCAGTGGCACCCCCTCCATCTCCCCATAAGCACTCCCTGGTGTCCAGTAGCACACCTTCTCTCCACCCTTCCCCATAAGTTCTTCCCAATGTCCAGTGGTACCCCCTCCCTCTCCACATCTCCAAACATTCTCTGTGGTGTCCAGTAGCATCTCCCACCCACCATAGCATCACAAACATATGACCCCAGTCCTTGATGGCAGCTTGTACAAATCCTCTTCTCACTTCCGCCATCTAACTCACGTAAACTCAGTAAAAAAAAAAAACAAAAAAAAACTACAGTAATTACAACCCTTCCCCCATCACTGTACCCATCCCATCTTCTCCTTAATGAAAAACTAACCTACAAGATGACAAGTATTGCTATAGCAGCATGCCACGGATCCTTAGTCTCACCGCCGGGCATGAATGCCAGCAGTCACTCCCAGTAATGCTTTGCAGTATAGCGTGAGGGACAGATTGCTGGCATTCATGCCTCACGATGGGATCATTAAGATGGAATTGATGGTGTACTATTTTTTCCCTAATACTTGTCATGTTATGTTTGAGTTTTCTGACTAAAGAGACATGGGTGGTGAGGATAGTGTGCCTGAGAGATGTGTGTGTGTGTGTGTGTGTGTGTGTGTGTGTGTGTGTGTGGCAGTTTACACTAGCCCTAAGCAACCTACAGGCATCCTTTAAGCCCTCTGGGCTTGCACTGCCATCCTCGGTCGCCTCTTGCTTGGGACAGTCTTTGGCACATAGGAGCCTGCTGCCACCTGACCCCAGAAAGCAACCTACAGGCGTCCTCTAAGCCCTCTTGGCTTGCACCACCATCTGCGGTCACCTCCTGTTCGAGACATTCTTCAGCACCTCCTCGGCGTGTAGGAGCCTGCCACCACCTGCCCCCAGAAAGCAACCTACAGGCATCCTCTAAGCCCTCTGGGCTTGCACCGCCATCTGTGGTCGCCTCCTGCTCAGGACATTCTTCAGCATCTCCTTGGTGCATAGGAGCCTGCCGCTACCCAACCTCAGAAAGCAACCAGCAGGTGTCCTCTAAGCCCTCTGGGCTTGCACCGCCATCCACGGTCACCTCCTGCTCGAGGCATTCTTCAGCGCCTCCTCAGCACATAGAAGCCTGCTGCCACCCAACCCCAGAAAGCAACCTACAGGTATGGCCTAGACACGGCCCCAGCTTCCAAGGCTGTGTGGTCCACTGCTGAATTTTCGAAAACCAGTGCCTTCCCTGGGACTAGCCCTGATTGGTTGATCTAAAACAGGAGCTTCCTGTTTGGCTAGTCCGCCCAGCCCGGTATTTTCCTTCTCCATTCCCAAAACTGACTCTGCTCCTAGCTGGAGATTCACTTGCCTGCCTAATCTCTGTAACTCAGGACTTGGCAAAATTTGTATTCTCTCCACTCCGCATCCGAAAATCTACCACGATTTTCAGACAGCTGTCCTATACAGCTCAACTATAGCAGCACATTTTAACAGAATCTGTCTTAGAGCCTAATTATATAGTGTGTTTAGAGCAATGTCTAGTATGTTTAGAGCTTGGTTATCTTAGACTTAGTTTTCTTACTTTGTTAATCTAACTGCCCCCTGCTGTTTTTTTGGTAATAAGTTTAAACCCTCCTCTTAATTCTTTCTTTTGCCCGTCCCCGACTGTGATTCTTTTGTCTCCCTCCTGCCATTGCGGACCCAGCTGGCGCCTAGCTCACCATCTGCGACCTGCCCCCGATTTATCCCCACGTAGATTACAGCCCTTTTGTTTTAATTGTAATTTTTGTATCCTTCCCACTGCTCCCGACTGCTGTCTAACCCCTGTTCTGTCCCTCTCTTCTCCGGCGTTCTGTAAGTCCTCTGGACTTTCACCTCCATCTACGGTTGCCTCCTGCTCGGGACATTATTCAGCGCCTCCTCAACGCGTAGGAGCCTGCCACCACCCAACCCCAGAAAGCAACCTGCAGGTACGGCCTGTACACGGCCCCAGCTTCCAAGGCTGCGTGGTCTACTGCTGAATTTTCGAAAACCGGCGCCTTCCCTGGGACTAGCCCTGATTGGTTGATCTAAAACAGGGGCTTCCTGATTGGCTAGCCCGCCCAACCCGGTATTTTCCTTTTCAATTCCCCAAACTGACTCGACTCCTAGCTGGAGATTCACTTGTCTGCCTAATCTTTGTAACTCAGGACTTGGCAAAATTTGTATTCTCTCCACTCCGCATCCGAAAATCTACCTTACTGGGGATTTGTCACCTGATAAGCGCTGATTTTCAGTTGCGCTACCACAATTTTCAGACAGCTATCCTATACAGCTTAACTACAGCAGCACATTTTAACAGAATCAGTCTTAGAGCCTAATTGTATAGTGTGTTTAGAGCAATGTCTAGTATGTTTAGAGCTAGGTTATCTTAGACTCAGTTTTCTTACTTTGTTACTCTAACTGCTCCCTGCTGTTTTTTTGGTAATAAGTTTAAGCCCTCCTCTTAATTCTTTCCCTTGCCTGCCCCTGACTGTGATTCCTTTGTCTCCCTCCTGCCATTGCAGGCCGGAGCTTACCCCAGTTTAGCCCACATAGTGATTACAGCCTTTTATTTTAGTGTTAATTTTTGTATCCCTCCACTGCTCTGACTGCTGTCTAACCCTGTTCTGTCCCTCTCTTCTCAGGCGTCCTGTAAGCCTCCTTGGCGCGTAGGAGCCTGTCGCCTCCCGACCCTGGAAAGCAACCTACAGGTACAACCTGGACCCGGCCCCGGCTTCCAAGGCTGCGTGGTTTACTGCTGAATTTTCAGCCCCCGTCCCCTCCACTCTTTAAATCCACTCAAGCCCCTCCCTTTCCTTGTCCTGCCCCTGTTGGTTCCCAGGCTAAGTGCCCCTGTGCTTAAAGTAACCTGCCCCTCCACCAAGCCCCGCCTCTCTACCCTCCTCCTCCTCGTTCTTGCTCTCCCTCCCCTCCAGCTACTGCTCTCGTTTATTTCTGCCTCTGGTCAGCGAGCTCCCCCAAATATCCTGCTCACGCACAGAAAGCCTACAATATCCACTTGACCCCAAAATACCCCCCCCCCTTCTTTTTGCTTGTCTGTCTCTGCCACCATATGAATCTGCCCCAGCTCACACTGCTTGCGGTCTCCCTGGCATCCACCCTGGTGCTGACGGACGCCTGTGCCACAGTACTGGCCTGGGACCAAGTGTACCTCGCCTACCTTTCGGTCACCCATTCCCCCTGGTGCACCCTACTCTCCACTCCTCTTGGGAACTCCCCCCCAGGTCCTATCACCCTTTCTTTCCTCTCAAACCCTGATCGTCAGTTACTGGGCCACTACCTGGCCTCCATATCCTGTTACCTTGCTGTCCCCTCCTGCACCTGCATTCCCCTTGTATCCCTCCTTTTTCCAGCAGGAGACATTGAATGCAGTCCCAGTCCACCAAATTCCCACATCGCCCCCTGCGATGGCATGTGAGTAAATGCCCCTGGGCTGAAAATTGCCCATTTAAACATATGCAGCCTCCCCTCCAAATTCCATGACCTGGAGGCCTGGGTTGAGCTGTACAAGCCCCACGTTCCAGGACTCTCTGAGACATGGCTAAAACCCCATAATACTGACACCACCTACCAACTGCCTGGTTACTCCTCCCTCTGTCTTGGTAGACCAGGCAAGAAAAAGGGTGGCGGAGTCGCACTGATCGTCAGGAATCCTCTCTCAGCCAACATTCTCTCCCCACCAAGGGTGAGGCACCCTCGGGTTTGCACTCCTCCCACCCTAGGAAGAGGGACAAGGACCCCAAGTCTTCTTCCTCCAGAAGGAGACGTTCCTGGGACTGAGAGAGGTTCGACTCTCAGGAACCTCGGTCGAGATCACTTCCTTGGCCGCCGGCTTTTCGGACCTTCCGTCAGGCCAAGGCACCGAGGCTGAGGAAATGGCTGAACCGGCTGAGATATCTCTTGACCCAATCAAGCCTTTGTCGCCGACTCTGGTCGACGACTCCTTGGAAAGGACACCTATCCTTTCCTTCCCTGACGAGGAGACCCTGCCCTTGGGTGTCTCGATCGAGGGAAAGGTGCTGGAACCTCGGTTCTCTCAGACTCCAGCTTCTCCCGATCGAACAAGCCGACCCCGTCGGTCTCGATAGAGGACTAGGACCCCTTCGGTCGAAAAACCGAAGAAAGGTCACAAGCACTCCAGGAAGAGGCATCACCACCGATCCTCATCCTCCTCAGATGAGGAGAAACTTCGACAGAAGCTCCGTCCAATGTTATAGAGGATCTCATGTGGCAACAGCTGATTCTGACCAGTCAAAAGCGGCTCTGGCCATTACTTGGCCCCAGCCTCTCAGGCTGACGCCGACCCTCACGGAACCGAAGGCCTCGGTTCCTCCACCCGTAGGGCTGGCACGTATTCCAGCTCAGCCTATTTTGGTCTCCCCACCGATACTGGTGGAACCACCACCTAAGCAGCCTCAGGGAGGGGCTCCCTCAAAAGAGGACCGGACAGACACCGGACTCCCCCATCGTCTGTCCATCACTGTTGTCCCCGATCGCCCTCAGCATATCGAGGGAGACCTTTATATCCCGACTCTTCAGACTTGGATGCCACTTGTTTGCTCTCGCATCCGGGGGATGATGAGTTATCAGTGGCAGGCTTGGAGGAAGGTCATTCCTCCTTTCAGGGCATCCTCCGCATGATTTCCGAATCGACCGGAATGCCCTTGGAGCCTATCAAAAAGAAGGCGGAATACCCCCTCACGGATATCCTCAAGAGGAGGGATACCCCGATGGAGGCCTTTCCAGTGGCCGAAGCCATTGTTGGCCTGGCCCTTGAGCTATGGCAGCACCCCCGCCTCCTGTCCAGCTCCCTCTGCCCACATGGCCCGCAAGTATACAGTACCCATGGGGTCCCTGGCGGGGTTCACAGAACATCTCTCGGCCAAGAGCCATGTGACTGTTTCTGTGTTTAGACGCACGGGTAGCTCAGCTGACACTGACCGCCCTCCGGACAAGGAGTCCAAGAATATGGACCATTCTGCCCGGAAGGTTTATGCAGCCTCATCATTGGGCCTTCATCAGGCCAGCTCGGCTGTGATCATGGCACACATCTCTCATGCCCTCCTGGGGTCATTAGATGAAGTCCTCCCTCATCGCCCAGCGGACATGCAGACCACGGTGAAGCAAGTCTGTGACCAGGGCCGTGCTGTTGCTAAACAGCAGTTCCAGACGGCACTGAACATTGGAGATTCCTGTGCCTGCTCCTTAGCAGCCACAGTGGCCACTTGTCGCAGGGCCTGGCTGAGGTTATCCTCCTTTCTGGTGGATACTCAGCACAAGTTAGCTGACGTGCCCTTCCTAGGCACCGATCTCTTCGGTCCGGGAGTGGCAAGTCACCTCCAGCGAATAGAGCAGTTCAGTGCCACCTTGGATGCTACCTCTGCGAAGGGTTATTCGGGCAAGAACCAGCAGAAGCTCAAGAAGAAGCCTTTTCGGCACTCTTCCCCTGTGGTCAGGCAGCCCTCCTTTCAAGGAGGTCAGCAGCAGGCTCAAGCTTGGTGCCCTAGGCCCAAGCAGGGTCCCCAACAGTCCCGTAAAGGAGGCCGAGGTGCTGGTCCAGGAGCCTCCTCCTCCTCTAAGCCTGCTCAGTGACAGGTTGGGGGTTGCCACCCATCACATCCATCATGCCAGCTCTAGGTCCTCCCATGGGGGCCGTCTCTGTCACTTTCTTTCCGCCTGGGCCGGTATCACTTCGGACAGGTGGGTTCTGGAAGTGGTCGGCCAGGGACTGCCTCTGGGATTCGAGCAGTACCCTCCCAGCCGAGCCCACGCCCCTCGGAAGGAAAGGATCTCAGCTCGCACTCAGTCGGCCCTTCGAGACGACATTGCTCAGCTCCTCCGCAAGGAGGCTGTAGCTCCAGTGCCGGATCCTCCTACAGACCCAGGCTTCGTGTCCAGTTACTTCCTGGTGCTCAAGCGGACGTGGGGTTGGCACCCCATCCTAGATCTCCACGACCTGAATCAATATCTCAGGTCTCGCACCTTCCGGATGGTAACTCTGAACCAGATCATACCCTCTCTGGAGCGAAACATGTGGTTCTGTTCACTGGATCTGCAGGACGCGTTCTTTCACGTCCCAATCCGTCCATCCCACCAGCGGTTCCTCCACTTCAGGGTCGAAGGGACTCTGTACGAGTTCTGAGCCATGCCGTTCGGCCTGTCATCGACCCCACGGGTCTTCACCAAGTGCATTGCAGTGGTGGCAGCCCATCTTCGGCGTCGAGGAGTTTGGATATACCCCTATCTCGACGACTGGCTCTTGGTGGGTTCCTCCCTTCAGGAGGTGAAGAGATCCAGGGATCTGGCCTTCCAAACCTGCTCCCAACTCAGGGCAGAACTCGACTCTCGTCAAGCCAGAGCTTGGCTCCCGGTGGACAGGGCGGAGGTTCTCACCTCCTTTGCGCAATCATTTCTGGTTGGGCACTTGCGCCCTGCCCAGGGCTTTCTGCGCCTTCTGGGCTACATGGCGGCGTGCACCTTGGTGGTCCGTTGGGCCAGGTGACACATGCGCCCCCTCCAGTGGGAGCTGGCCGCCCAGTGGACTCAGCGATTTGGTCACTTCGACCAGCTGATCATTGTAACCCAGAAGATGTGGGACGCTCTCCAGTGGTGGACCATCCCAGACTGGTTGCAGGAAGGAATCCCTTTTGTCCGCCCCGAGCCGACGGTCATCCTGATGACCGATGCCTCTCTCATGGGCTGGGGAGCCCACATGAGGGACAGCAGGGCCCACGGGTTCTGGACCCCCGAGGAGTCCCGATGCCGTATCAACCTGTTGGAGCTCAGAGCAGTCAGACTGGCCTGTCAGCTTTCGCTCCTCAGCTCCTGGGTCAAGTGGTTCAAGTCCAGATGGACAATACCACGACCATGTACTACCTCAACAAACAGGGCGGCACACACTCCCGTCTGCTATGCAAGGAGGTGCTCCAAATCTGGACCCTCGTCAGCCGGTTGGAGGTGGATCTCCTTGCCATCCATGTGGCAGGAGTCTCGAACCAACTGGCGAATGCTCTTAGCCGCTTAGACCAGACATCCCATGAGTGGTCTCTCCATCCAGAGGTAGCTTACAATCTGTTCTCCTGTTGTGGCAAACCGTTGGTGGACCTGTTTGTCTCCAGGTAGAACACCAAGCTGAGCCTGCACCATGCCCGCCCACTTCAGCAGGGCTCGCTGCAGGGGGATGCCTTCTCGAGACCGTGGACCCCAGGCCTCCTCTACGCCTTCCCTCCATTTCCCTTAATCCACAAGGTGCTACTCAAGGTGAGGAGGGACAAGGCGAGGCGATCCTGGTTGCCCCAGATTGTCCCCGCCAGTTCTGGTATCCAGATCTCCTCAGCCTCAGCTGCAGGGCCCCGGAGCGGCTTAGTACATGCCCGGACCTGATATCATTGAACCAGGGGAAGGTATTCCATCTGGCCCTTCAATCCCTGCACCTCACAGCCTGGTACCTGAGCGACTAGAGTTCCAGGCTCTGGGTCTTTCCAAGGATGTCTACACTGTGGTGGAGGCATCTCATAAGGAATCTACCAGGAAGCGTTATGCCTTCAAATGGAAAAGGTTTTCCATTTGGTGTCAGGATAAGAGTCTGGACCCCTTATCCTGCTCTGTGGCTAACATTTTAGACTACCTTTGGTCTCTCTCCAAAGGGGGTCTACGGTCATCGACCCTTCGTGTGCACCTGGCAGCCATCTCTGCTTACCGGGTGTGGGCTGGTCAGCAGACATTGGCACAGGAGACAGTGGTCGGGCAGGCGCTTTTTCAATGGCCTGGATCACATATCCCCTTCGGTGCGTGAATTTCCACCTCCGTGGGATCTCTTGCTGGTGTTGGCAAAGCTCATGGGCAAGCCATTCGAAACCGTGCAGAAGTGTGAGCTCTCACACTTGTCGTGAAACGGCCTTTCTGGTGGCTGTCACGTCAGCCAGAAGGACAGAGGACCTCCAGGCGCTTTCGGTGGACTCTCCTTATCTGGTCTTTCACAGGGACAGAGTTGTCCTGCGCCCTCACACGAAATTCCTTCCAAAGGTGGTGTCAGAGTTTCACCTTAACCAGGTGTTGACTCTGCCGGTGTACTGCCCTAACTACACCTCGGACGCTGAGTACAGGCTTCATACTCTGGACCTCAGACGTGCTCTCTCCTATTATAAGGAGAGGACGGCGGAAATTCGGGGAGAGGTTTGCCAGCTGTTTGTCACCTACGCTGAAGCTGCTTCTGGCAGACCTGCAGCTAAACAGACCATTGCGAGATGAATCTCATCATGCATAGGTCTGTGCTATGAGTTGGCGGGCAAGGAGCCTCCCAGAGGGATAAGAGCTCATTCTACCCACCATACAGCTGCATCGGTGGCAGCTTCCAGGGACATCCCTATCCAGGAGATCTGTCAGGCTGCTACCTGGAAGTCAGCAAACACCTTCATTACCCACTACCACATCGACCTTGAGTCACGCCGGGATGCTTGTTTTGGTGCCTTGGTTCTCCAGTCTCTGTTTCCTAAATAGGGGGTGTGCGCCTTGCCTCCCTCCTCTCGGAGAACTGATTGGAGTCTGCCAGAGTGTGGATGAACAACATATCCACATTCCTAGAAGAACAGGTTACTACCTGTAACAGTAGTTCTAGGAGAAGCTTTTCTTCAAGAAGGAAAGCCTGGAGAGCCTTCTGTCTGCAGATTCTCATTCGGCTGTTAAAGCCCTGGCAGAAGGAGCAAGCCTGGGTGTTGTGATCCAGGCCCAAGCACCGAACGCAGGCCGAATGAGGGTCTTTGAAAGGAATCTGCTTCCCACAGGCACACTTCGAAGAATGGCCCTCCACTGAAGTTGGGGAGGACATCAGACGAAGAAACGGCTGAAAAAGGAATTTTCCTCCGAAGTTAAAGTTTGGAATGGATTTCCTCGCGCTAGACTAAACTGATGAGGTCGAGACGTGCAAAGTCGACGGTGGGAGAACTGGGGATTCTGGCAGGACCGCCTCCTTATGTACTACACCTGACGTCGGGCGGGACCCGGCGTCGGGCGGTCCCACGAAGACTGCTAGCTAGAAATTTCCATTGGGGTCCCTGACCTGCGGCTTCAGTCCTAATGGTGTAACCTGCTGCAAGAGCTGTTCTTGAAGATCTACTGTTACGGTAAGTTCTTGCGTAACTGTACTTTCTAGGAATGGTATATGTTGTTCATCCACACGCACCCACCCGGCCTCCCTGGCTTTAGGCGCACCACCTTGCTTCCAGCGGGCTAGATCTGGCGTCATGGGGCGGGGCCGAGGTATTTACCACCTGGGTGGGAGGAGCCAGCTTGAAGACTTTCCGGCGAGATTTAAAGGGGAAAGGGACATGCCAGAGAGTGAGGATGAACAACATATGCCATTCCTAGAACTACTGTTACAGGTAAGTAACCTGTTCTTCTTGTCCTGGACTGCTGCTCCCCAATCTATTCCAGGACCTCCACAGCCATCATGGCCAAACTCTTCACAACCTATAACAGTGCCTGCCGGTTCGCCTTGTTGGCCCCCTTCGCTGCACCACTGTGTCCTCTACAATTCACTAGGGTGGCTCCTGCTACAAGGCCGCTTTGATCTCACCCTGTACTGCATGATTGACTCTGCCATCTGCATTGTCCTGGAATCTCCTCTCGCACCCCTCCTCTCCGTCCGAACCTCGCACCACAGCCTACGCTAAACCAGCATCCCTCCTCTGAACATGCCCAGGGTTTCCACAAATATGGGCACTAGAGCCCTGTCTGTGGCAGCCCTCACACTGTGGAATAGACTTCCTGTCGAACTGCGCACCATCAGCACCCAAGACCTGTTCAAAACTCCGCTCAAAGACTGCTTCCTGTCAGCGTCCACCTGCCACTGTTGTCCGGACTAGTCCACCCCCTCTCGTCCACCCTCTCCTACCTAGCCGTTTCCCTTCATCTCCCCCTTGCTCCAGTCCTCCTTTCTCCCCTCCCCACACACCCCCGACGTGCCACTTCCTATCCTCTGGAGTATCTACACATGAACCTGTGGTCTCTTGACTGCTCCCTTGACTGCTTCCACGGCCCTGCACTGCTTTTTAGCCTTGTCGGTGCTCGTATTAATTACTTCTTGTATACTTTGTGACTTATTTTGCATCTCTCCTGTTATTATGCCTTTTATGACTGCCATTTTGTTGTATTTCAATTCTACTATTTTAATTTTTTTACTTTTTTGTATTGTGTAATTACTGCTCTGCTGCTACATGTTCGTTTAGCTTTTTACTCTCTGCCACCTGCATGTGGGAGGAGTCGTCTTAAAAGCAGTCCCTAGGATCAATTGCACCTACATGGTTACCAAAGTGATAAATAAATAAATAACGGGAAAGTCAGTGGGGGGACACACCGGCCCCAGGCAGTTTGCATTATGTCTAGGGCCAGTAAATTAATGTTAAAATCGATCCCTGTTCTTGCAAATATGACCCTTGGGTAGGATGGTCTAAATTTGGTGTGATTGCTTTCAAGTAGAAAAGAAGTGAACTTAACACAGCTTCTGTGTGATGTCTGCTTATTAAAAGTATACCTGAACAGAAAACATTTTTTGCTTAGAATCTAACATCTCCCAACTGTTCTTGTTTGCTTTTAAAGGAAAGATTGTGGAAAATTTATTTATTGGGTGTGTGAAGTCTTAGTCCAGATCTCACTAAAAAAGTATTAAAAAGGTCGACAAGTAGCTGGCCCAGTGGCGTTGAGGCACTGGACGCCTTACCTCGTGCTGCACCGGTGACCCGTGTTCGGGAGCGAGCACAGGCCACGAGGGTCGGCAGGGGAGAGAAGGATCGAGCATCCGATGGACTGCTCTCCTTTTCGAGGGTCCTCGGTGATCGGTAACACTTGCCCCTGGTAGGGGCTGGGGACAGGGCGCTGCGCTGCATTACGGGGAGGAGTTGGGATAGATGCTTGGAGGGAGTGCGTGCGGACAAGTGCACGCTCCCCTCCACTGGCGTCATTGCATGCCCCAGCTCCTGGGAGAACACCAGGAAAAAGGCACTGCCGCAACACAGTGGTGGAGGGCACCTTGCAGGCTCCGCTCCTGGCCAGCCACGGCAGTGGTCAACTGGATCCGGACTCTGGTGGGAGTTGGGAAACCCTGCTGGCCCCTCCGGGGCGGGCAAGCCCTGGGAATTTCGGTCAGTGCCGGATGGTGGACGCCGGGGGACAGGGCTGGGGGTGCCTCCGGAGGATAGCTGGCATAGGAGGAGAAAAAGTACTACCCCCAAAAATAAAAAAGTCGACAAGTGCTGCATGGCTTTGTTTGTTTTTTAGTAAATAGAAAAAGAGAGATATGGGATGTGCAATGCGCTGACTCAGAATATGTCTTTTTTTTTCCACAAGTGAGGGGGCAGGGCTATAACTCATGATCGGCAAAGCCACGTGGGAATTATTCAAGTTATGTAGATCCTTCCAACGGGGGACAAGTGCTAAAATGATTTTTGCTTTGTCGAGACTGGTTCTGTCCCAGAACTCAGTCTGTGACTGTTGACCAGGTTTCACAACCTTTTAGATGCCTGAAAGGGTTACTTTGGTATACTGCCACCACTCAGCCACAGCCTCACTCGAGGTATATCTAGGTCTGAATCCCACCAGAGCCACTGCTAACACAGTACAGTGATCCTTACCAAAAGAGCAAACAACTTTGCCCTTTTGTTGCAGGCAAGAAAACTTTGCCTTAGGTAGGGTAACTGTACCCTATCTCTTCGGAAATAGATCACAGACCTGCCAATTTACCCCATTATCCATACTTGAAATGAATCGGTCGTAGAAAGCATGAAGTATATAAAAATAACACTTAATACTCCACAATATTTACATATGTTACAGGATAATACACACAAAGACTATGGGGAATACAGTATTTGTACAGAGATAATAAAGACTTTTGGAAAAGATAAAAATCACACAGGAAAAATCGAACTCGAGGCTATCTAGATTCTAAATAGAGAAGACGCAACTTACCCCCAACTGGGAAAGTGGTGACTTATGGCATACTCGAACCCATGATGTTGCTAGTTCGAAATCCCAAAACATAACAGAAATTTTAAGGGCAAACAAGCACAGCGATATCTTCGGCTGGCCAGCGTACTACACCCGCATCATCACACATACGCTGTGACATCACATACTGGACCATTTCTTTGGTGTCTGGAGACCACCCTTTTTAACAAGGCTTCCAAACTGGTTTTATGGTTAGCCTTTGGTATCCTGACTAGCCACCCAGCAGGAAACTGTCTCCTCTGCCTTGGCCCTGTTTACGCTCAACACATGTCTTTTTTGTTATGAATGGGATTCAACCCTTTGAAGTTTAACCAACACAGAGACCTTTTAGATCAGAAGACTTCTGCTACCCACCACCAGTTGTTTGTACTGTGAGTACAAAGTACTTTTTACACCAAGGCCCACTCAAAGCTGAGTTCCCCCAGGCATGGAACTGTAATATGAGGCAGTTTCAAAATCACCCCATATATCCCCCACTTAAAATAGTTTACCGGCAACTTATAAAATGGGTATAAAAAAATCTAGAAACCTGATTGGCTCAGGAGCTCAGAACCCAGTGCTGATATCCTAGCACAGCCGCACTGGAAGAAGATCCAGCAACCTCTTCACAATAAAATCAGTACTACCACACATCCCTGACTGTCGTCACAAATGTGGCTGTCACCTTTACTCACTTCAGCTAGGCCCTAAAAATAAAACTGCCTATGTTATTTGTCCTCATAATCCTCTTCTCTCTCTCTCTCTCTCTCTCTCTCTCTCTCACTCACTCACTCACTCACTCACTCTCACACACACACACACACACACACACACACACACTCTTAACTTAAAAAATGAAGTACTGTAGTACCTACAATTTCAGTTTGTGGTGTTTTCTTTGCTGATCATCAGTATGTTTGTATGCACCCAGTTAGCCCGGCAAACACAGTGTTGCCAGAATAGTTAACCAGAAAATGCATTCACAGGCTAACATTGGTTTTCTGGCAAACCGTGTGTTTATATGCAAGTTTTGTTACCGGGATACACCCGAAAACACCTGAAGAATTTTTAGTTAGCCGGTTACAAAAACTGTATATAAACGCATTGTATGAAAAATCCCCCTCCTGTCCTCACCTGCTTACTGGGGAAATATGTGCTGTTTAATAACCTGCTACAGATAAAACAAAAGCCCTGGTTCCATCTGAGGTCTTCTGTTGTGTGTTAGTAGGGGTGAACCTTCTGCCAGGAGAACTGAGCAGAGATTCGAATTCTTGTATTCCATACATGGAATGTTTACTATCTCTTGAATTCAGAGCCAAAACAAGTATCCTAAATCGCCTTCTTGGATACTTTGCACTTTAATATCTTTGCAACCGTTCAACAGAATTGCATAAATTGTCACATGCATGGTCTCAGGGGGTAGATGTCTTGACTTGCAAGTTTTGGTTCAGTTAGATGTGTTGCTTCCGAGATCCAGATCGTGAAAAAAAAGTTAAAAAAATTGATATTTTTTCGCCGGGGGGAGGGGGGTCATCATTTAGGACCCAGATGGTTTGGAATTTTGGTCTGAAATTTTCAGGGTAGAAAGGGCTTTGGCCCAGAGATGTGCCTTTTGCTGGTTTGGTGGAAAAAAAAATCAGTCTGCTCCAACAGAGAAGAGACAGTCACCCTGTTGAGCAAGGAGTGTAACTTCAGCCAAAGGTACACTAACCACTCTATTCGAGCCACAGCTGTGCATCTACTATCTACTGCCGGACTGCAAGAACATGAAATTATGGCAGTCACAGGGCACAGATCAGAATCTAGCTTGAGAAGCTATTGGAGTTCCTCTGCCAAAGACTGGAAAAAATGGAGCAGAATCCTGGCACACAGTATGAAAAAAATTCAGCAGATGGAATCTTCATGCAAGAATCAAGAAATGGTACCTACAGGCAAGAAACAGAAGCCGGAGCCTGAAAATGAGTTCTCCTACAATGAGCATGAAACACCATCAAGAGGAAGTACAGTGCTGGAAAACATGCCTTTCAAGCTCATAAACTCTGTATTCCATGCAAGGTGCAATTCATGAATTCCAACAAGTAAACCTAAGATGTTCCACATTGTGGGAAGGTTTTTTTTCTCTGTTATATTGACTGCCCCCCGAAAAGTAGTGCATCACATGGTTCTAAGCGATTTATTATTCTGACTATCCCAAACAGTGTAGGTAGGGACTATTTTTCTCTTTTTTTTTTTAAGAAATTCTCCAGTCTTGATTTAAATAAATGTTACAAAATGTTATAAATGCAAACTGCTTGTTGGTGCCATTTTTTCCTTATCATAACCCATTTTATAAACGCAATAAGATACTCCAGGGTTGTTGATTGTTCTGTGATAACTGCATGCCTAGGTGCGGAAGGACACTAGGCCTTCAGCCTCATGCCTTACCACGCACCAAGGCACAGAACAGCCAACACCCTGTTGTGTCTTATTGCTTACATAACTAGTATTTAAAAAAAAAAAAATCCTGGTTGTTACATGCTTATTTAGAATGTTATGGTTGCTCAAACAAATCATTCATATCCAAGGTTTCACTCTCACTTATGTATTGTAAATGTTTATTCATGTCCAAAGTATTCCCATCTGAAAAGAAAAGGAATGAATGAGGTTGCAGAGTGTAGGTTGGTTTTAGAATACATGAAGGAACAGAGGAATTTAGCGCAGAAGGAAAGCTACTGGCCCATCAAGTTCTTTCCCCCACCATTCCACCTACACAACAGGAATATACTGTACCACCATTTCTTTAGAATTATTTACTAGTTTAAGCTTGAAGGGGGAAATGGTGTTTGCTGACGACACTTACTGTGGAAACATAAAAATTTACCAGCAGAAGGAGGCCTCACGCTGTATCAAGTCTACCTGATGCGGTGCTGTTTATGCACCTTAGGGTTACATGTCACCCCTGCTCACCCACACCAGCCCTTTTACCTTAGAACACCCCAACAAAATCTTGATCATGTCCCTCCTCTCCCTCCTAATCTCCAGCGAGTACATATTCAGCTTCTGCAGCCCCTGAATCATCTTGGTGACCCTTAAGCTACTGTCTTAGATCTAGTAGTTTTACTGTATTTTAAATTGTTTGTAATAATGTTATATTTTATATTTGGTCTATTTTGTTATTCTTTTTTTTGTTCTGTGAGGTGCCCAGAGCCCCTGGGAATGGGCGCCATACAAATAAAAGTGCCTTGCCTCGCCTCCTTGAAGCTTCCCACAGGTTATGTGCTTACAACCTCTGGCAGTATGCTCCACCCCTCCACCATCCTCTCTGTGAAGTGGTATCTCCAGGCACCCCTCCTGAATATGCCCCCTGCCAATTTGCAGCTGTTTCCCCTTGTGATCTTATCAGTGGGCTGAAGCAGTTCACTAGGATCCACCCGGTTTATACCTTTCAAGTAGTTAAAGATCTTGATCATGTCCCTCCTCTCCCTCCTAATCTCCAGCAAGTACATATTCAGCTTCTGCAGCCCCGAATCATCTTGGTGGCCCTTATTTGCTCCGCCTCCAACTGGTTTATGTCCTCCCTGTGGAAGTCTGTTTCAAGTGTCCACAACTTGTTCTGTGAAGTAGTTCTTCCTGATGTTTCCCTTGAATCTTCTTCCTTCAAAAACATTGACATCCCCCATGACCAGGTCTTTGTGATGACGGTGAGCGCCTAAAGGCAATCACCATTATCGCTCAGTCAGAGTGCCGAAAACATTTTTGGCACTCTGACAACCTTGGTGCATCAAGACAACGGTGCCATGACAGTTTTTTACTGCTTTACACCCGCATCCCCCTACTTAAGGATTCTCAACTCAAGGGGAGTGCATGTCGGTTGGTCAAAGCAGTAAAAAAAAATAAAGGTTCGGGATAGGCGCAATAAAAATCGCCAGCTCGAACCGGTACCTCACCACCCCAACCACTAGCCAACCCACAGCGACCGACACAGCTCGGCCAGCTACACATGGCATGCACCCCCTACAGCCTCTCCGCCCCCTCCCAGCCCACACTGCATATGCCCCGCATCACGCGCAAGTGACATCCTGTCGCCCAGTTCGCCCACAGCCTCATCTGGTCGCCCTACCCTCCCATCGCCGTGAGGGATTGCGCTAGGAAGTAGTCACCATTACGGACGGCGCCCTTCCTCATGCGCCCACCTCACGGGTTACCCCCATGACCGATCTATAATCTTAATTCATCCTGAAGAGCTGTATTTGGTCTGATGGTATTATCCCATTCAGATATTTGAAAGCTGTGATAATGTCCCCTGAGTCACTGCTTTTCTGTGGATAACTGTACAAGCTCTGCAAATTCATCCTCATACTTCATGTTTTCCAAGCCATCAGCCACCTTGGTTGCTGTCCTGTGTACCTTCTCAATCTACCTTTCCTCAGGTATGGTAACTGGAATTGTACACTGTATTCAAGATGGAGTCTGACCAATTAGATGTACAGGGGCATTACAGAATCTCTCAATTTGCTTACAGAGTTTTCGTTTTGTATGTGCCATAATTTTATTTGCCTTGCTTGCTGTTGCACAGTCGGTATATCTATGGCAAATCTGGAGATAGTGAAGTAGAGCTTCCAAACAAACAAGTACAGTTCTGAAGCATAGCAAAGAAGTAACGTTTAAATAAAAATGCACGCAGTTGGTGTTATAACTAACCATGTTAAAAAAAAAAAAAAAAATGTTACTGCACTATTCATTTAAACAGACATTTAACAATCGACATACCAGTAGTAATGGGGGGTGGGTATTAATTGCTGTTCACAAATGGACTTATAAAATATGAAATGACTGGAGCTAGAAAATGAGAATAGAGACTTGTCCATGTTCTTCTAGTATGTCTAATTTACCAAGAAAGCATCTGATTTCTTTTGATACAGATGAAAAACGACTGTATTTCAAATATTGCATACCAACTCTTACTTCGAGAGGGTTCCTGCAATAGATCTTTACAAGTAGGACTGCGTCCCCTGGCATCAGGACCTCACGGCAAAATTGTAGATAGCAGCCATCAGCGGGGACTGCCCCCGGTGTCAGGTGACGGACATTAGTGGGACTGTAAATAGGGGCAGTCCCCCGCCCTCCATCCAGTTCTTTCCCACCATCGACCTGAATTGTCGGACCTCACGGTGAAACAGCTTCAGTCATCCGCCATTTTTTTGAGTAGTTTAATTTTTCCCATCCTCCAGTGTTGTATGTCGTCTCATCAGCCTAAGAAAAAGTGCTCCATGTGCGGCACGCAGATCCTGCACAGGGATGACCACTTACGTTGCGTCCTCTGCCTGGGGCCTAAACAGCAGACCGCAGATTGTTCTATCTGCCAGGCTTTCAGCCAGGCCATGCACACCCATCGCCAGAGGACCCTCAATGCCCATTTATTGAAACAACAACTGGCATCGAGGGAAAAAGAGCTCTAGGAGCTGAGGGAATGATCGTCGTCACCTGCCCTGGAAAAGAAGGAGAAACGCGGGGAGCGGAGCCGTTCTCCTCAGAGGAAAAGCAGTCAGACAGCCGATGTCATCTCGGGTGGGGCCTCCACCTTCGTGAGTACCCCACCTCCTGGGCCTTCTCTGCTCCGGCGGATTGGAGGTGTGTCGTTTCCCCACCCCACCCCCGCCAAGGTCAGTAGACAGTCAGGGATCTTCTCTTCTGAGAAAATAGTTGTAGTACCTGCTCTCAGCTCGGCCGATAAGCTGCCCTCAGGCCGCCGGGCGCCCAGTCCAGGCTGATCAGCATGACTCTAGCCTCCTGGCTTTTGTCAGCCGAGCTGTGGTCTGTAAATTGACCGTCGGCTCCTCCAACGCCCACCAGACCGTCACCTCTACGCCAGTCACTGGCTTGCCCGATGACTGCGTGGTGACTACTCTCCCATCAGACTCCCTTGTGGTCCCCAGCATCCAGCAGAGCAAGCTTGCAGGTTTCCCACCTTCCCACGTGGGCTCTCCCTCTAGGAAATCACTGACCCTACCGGACCTTTTGGGGCCTGACCCCTAGGAGCCCCTAACGTCGGACATTCACGAGACCCCCTGCCTCTCCAGCAGACCTGTTGCCGGGGGCCCTTCCAGACTCACTCCCCCTCGCCAGTCTCGGTCCCGCTGTCGGAAAGGCACCCGACGCCAGATCCCTCGCTGGACCCTCTTGGGGGCAGGATGGACCAGAATATCCCTGGACCTTCTGGGGTTCCACCTCCGACCCCAGACCCGCTGACGGACCCAAACCCCAGTGGTCCCTGGGCAACGCCGTCCTCCGGACCTTATGCACCTCCTCCGTTGGGCCCAACTGGTTACTACCCTGGCTACACGCTGCAGTTTCCCCCAGTACCCAATGCCGGGTCAGGTTCTCCAATGCCAAGGTTACCAGTACCCTTACTGGTACCAACCACCTAGCTACCTCTCTTATCCTGTGGTGTACCCAGGATATCCTCCACCACCTCCTCCTCCATCTCCTCAGCCGGAACACCAAGAATCCATCCTGGCTTGGTGGAAGGATGCCAAGTCCCAACTCCTACAAGAGTTGGATCAGCCCCAGCTGGTAGTCAGGGCTACCCTGTCCCATAGGGTACCACCAGGAAGCCCTGCTCCTTCCAGCAGAGTTTCTGACAGGGATGCGAGTGATCTGCCATCGGGCATCTCTCTGGGGACCAAAGTCACGGAGGCGATTCCAGATGCCACTTCTTTGCCAAGTAGGCCGGAATCCTCTGACTCCGACAAGGATTCGGACATGGGGGACCTGTCGGAACCCCACTCTCCCATAGAGCCTCAGCCAGAGGAGTCGCCTAAATCTCTCTTGGAGAATCCATCTTTCGCTGAGCTCCTCCACTCCATTCAAAGGTCCTGTGGGTGGGCGTCCCAGGAATTGGACCCTAAACGCAGAAGACTAGCGGAGCATCTGGACCTGGTTAATGTGGACCCCATCCCACCTTGGATGGGGCCACACGAAGTTCTGACATCTACAATTTGGCAACAGCCATTGTCTGTTCCTGTGGTTTCAAAGAAAGCCAACAGGACTTACCAGCCCCTGGAAGGGGTTTCCCACCTTACCTCTCAACCTAAGGTGGACTCTATCGTCATCACTCCAGCGCACGATAGGTCAGCCCAACCCAAACATCTCAGTGCCTCTCCTGACAAGGAGTCAAAACAAATGGACCAATATAGACGCAAGGTCTATACCTCCTCTACCTGCGCCATACGTTCACTCAACTACGTAGCCCACATGGTGGCTTTCCAGAAGTCGGCCCTGTCCGACCCACCTGACGAACAACTCAGGAACAAACTTCTGGACCAAATCAGACTGAACAAATCATCCTGCCGCCATGCTCTGAACCACCTATGACTTGGTTGATTTGGTGGCACTCTGCGTGGCTGCGGGCATCTGTGTAAGGCGCCTTGCCTAGCTCTGTCTCGCAGGTTTGGCGCAAGATGTACAGAGCACACTTCTGGACGCTCCTTTCAAGGGTCCAGTTCTGTTTGGGGGCGATGCTAAAGACATAATCACTGAACTGCAAGAAAGCAGCAAATCCCTGACAGATGTCTGCTGGATGTATTGCGTGGGTCAGAAATCCAAGCAGAATTTTCATCGCCTCCAACGGAAATGGAACAAACAGAACCAGGGCAGATGCCAAAACAAGCATTGGGCTCCTGGCTCTGGTGCTCAAACCCCCCAGACTCAGTTCCCAAAGACAGCCATTGGGGGCAAGATGCCCTTCCCCTCAGCATCCTGACTTACGGACCCCTCCTCCCGTTACCTCCTCTCCCCATGGAGGAATCAGTGGGGGGGATGATTTGGCCTCCACCTGGAAGGCTGGAAAGCCGTAACTGCAGATGTGTGGGTCCTACATCTAGTCGCAAGAGGTCAGTCGATAGAGTTCTTGGAGAGACCACCACCAACCCTCCGGGCAAGTCTCATTATCTGTCAGGCCAACAAGGTTTGGTCCTACAGGAAATCCAAGCAATACTGCAAAAATCAGCCATAGAGCATGTTCCAACAGAGCAAGTAGGAAGGGGTTTTTACTCCCATTTCTTCCTAGTGCCCCAAAAAGATGAAATCTCAGGCCCATCCTAGATCTCAGCATGCTTAACCACTTCGTAGAATACAAGAGGTTCCACATGCTAACCCGACAGGGACTCTTACCCTTGCTCCAATCAAATAGTTGGCTGTGTTCCCTCGATATGCAGGATGCATACCTACATATCCCAATCCTCCCGGCCCACCGCCCTTTTTTGAAATTCTCCTTCCAGGAGGAGCATTTTCAGTTCAAGGCCCTTCCCTTTGGCCTCTCCTCAGCACCTCAAGTTTTCACCAAGTGCCTAGTGGTGGTAGCGGCCACCTTGCGTCACAAGGGCATCTATGTGTTCCCATACCTGAACGACTGGCTGATTTCAGTTCCATCCCAGGACAGTCTGAAGGAGTCATTTTCCTTTACCCTGGACCTTTTCTTCAGACTTGGCATTACAGTCAATTACCCCAGGTCTCAACTGTCACCCTCCAAGTGCCTCCAATTCATAGGGGCAATGCTGGACATGGTCCAGGGCAGGGCTATCCTTACCACAGATGGTGGAGACTCTTATCCTTCAGGCAACACTGGTGGCCTCCTCTTGTTGAACCCCAGCGCATACCGTCCTCTGACTGTTGGGTCTGATGGCAGCCGCCATACCCACAATCCCACTGGCCAGACTGCACATGAGGGTGACCCAGTGGTCCCTCCGGGTCCAGTGAGATCAATGCTTGGACGACATGGACCAGAAGATCTTAGTCTCGAACAGGCTACAGAGGGATCTCCTCTGGTGGCAAGATCCATCCAACCTTTCGGTGGGGGTTCCTTTTCACTCCCCGTCCCCCTTCCTGACTCTTACGACAGATACCTCGAACCACGGCTGGGGGTCCCATCTGGGAGACCGTCAGACACAATTGACATGGTCTTCCATGGAGGAGAATCTTCACATCAACATCCTGGAGACGCTCTCCAAGCCTTTCAATCCCTCTTAGTTCCGGGAACACTTCTCATCCAGACCGACAATATGGCTATGGTCTGGTACATCAACAAGCATGGAGGCACCCGTTCATACTCCCTTTGCAGGGAAGCGATGCAGGTGTGGTACTGGGCTCTTCGTGGCCTATATCTGACAGCAGTCCATGTTCCAGGGGTTCACAACATCTTGGCGGACAGTCTCAGCCACTCGGTCTCACGAGTAGGAACTAAAGCAGGAGGTAATGGAAGATGTCTTCCTTCAATGGGGTCGGACAGAAATAGACCTCTTCGCCTCCCCATCAAACGCAAAACTACCCAGCTTTTGCAGGCTCATTCACGGGCATGGTGTTTTCTGGCAAGACGCACTGTCTCTGTCTTGGACAGGGAGATTTCTGTACGCTTTCCTTCCCTTTCCTATTCTGCAGAAGGTTCTGCTGAAGCTACAGGCAGAGGGGACACACATGATTCTCATTGCTCCCCTTTGGCCTCAGCAGATATGGTTCCCCCTGCTGCAACAGCTAGTGATGGAGCCCCCAGTACCTCTACCTCTCTTTCATGACCTTCTGTCCCAGGAGCAGGGCACCCTGGTACATCCGAGCCTCAAATCTCTCCACCTTCATGCGTGGCACCTCTGGACATAGCTGTCTCTCGCTGTGGTGTCTCCTCTAGAGTCGCTCAGGTCATAGTGGAGACCAGGAAGCCATCCACTAGATCCACGTACACTAGTACCTCTTGCACCTGTCAGAGCTGGGCCTCAGTTATTCTTCTCCGAAGGTCCATCTCTCTGCGGTTTCGGCCTACCACCTTCCGGTGGAGGGCAGAACCCTAGCTCAGCTAGAGGTTTCCAGAACTTTCCTGAAGGGGATCCTTCACCTCAAACCTCCAGTCCGGAATCCTATTCCCCCCTAGGATCTTAATTTCATTTTAGAAAAACTTACTTTGCCCCCTTTTGAACCAGCAGCAAGTTGTGATATGAGTTACCTTCCTTGGAAAACACTATTTTTAATTGCTATCACTTCAGCTTGAAGAGTTTCAGAGCTTCAGGCTCCAGTTTGTAGAGAGCCTTACTTAATTTTCCGCAGAGACCAGGTTGCTCTGCGGACTAATCCTTCCTTTCTACTGAAGGTAGTTTCGGAATTCACCCTTAATCAGAATGTTGAACTGCTGGTTTTACCCACAACACTCCAACAGGGGGGAGTATCTCCTGCACACCCTTGATATGCACAGGAATTTGAGATATTACATCTCAAGGACTAAGGAGGTTCGCAAGTCGGATCAACTCTTCGTAGCTTTTGCTCCCAAGTGCCAGGGCAAGGCTATTTCAAAAGAGACTTTGTCTAGTTGGCTGGCAAATTCTATTCACTATACTTACCAGAAGTACGAGAAGCCCCTTCTGGGGACATCAAGGGTCACTCAACTAGGGGAGTGGCCACTTCTGCTACCTTTTTCAGGAATGTGTCCACTGCAGACATATGTGCAACGGCCACTTGGTCCACCATCCACACTTTCACGAAACATTGCAACCTGGGCTTTGCTTCTAGGTGCAGAGCTGGCTTTGGTCTAGCAGTCCTGCAAGGTCTTCTGTCGTGAGCAACCTGTAGTTGGCAGACATTTTACTCCTCCCGGAACCTAGTCTCCGACTTCTCATTTTTAGTTGACTGCTTGGCATTCACTCCTACTTATAAAGACCTACTGCAGGAACCCTCTTGAAGTAAGATATAGTAGTTATGTAATAACTTACCATAACAGTAGATCTTCGAGAGAGGTTCCTGAAGTAGGTCTAGATTTCCCACCCACCTTCCCCCAGCGCCTGTGTTTCTTCCTCTTTATTCCCTCCCAGGACTTTGTTTTATCCAGGGCTCAGGGTTCCAGGAGTTTTCACTCCTTTTTTTCCTGCTTCTTGTTTAGAGGTCTCCAGCGGAAGAACTGGAGGGCAGGCGGGGGACCTCCCCTATTTATAGTCACACTGACGTCCATCACCTGACGCAGGGGGCAGTCCCCGCTGTTGATTGCTAGCTACAATTTTGCCGTGCAGTCCTGATATCAGGGGGCACAGTCCGACCTGTAAAGACCTGCTGCAGGAACCTTTCTTTGAAGATCTATTGTTATGGTAAGTTCTTACGTAACTGCTATTTCTCGGATGCCTGTAGAACCTCATAGTTTGCACGTTGTATGTCTTGTGCGATTTGAAGAGCATATGGTACAGTGTGTAGAAATTACCTTGAAATAGGCACTCAGTTTACTCTGACAAACAGATAGCCATTGAGAAATTCAAGCAAGTCATGAAAGTCTAGGAAATCATGTCTACAATTTCCTGTAATAGTGAAACTGAAGTTATGAAGAGCAGTGCAGTACAGTGTAAAACTCTTAATTTTAGATTCCTCAAGTTCTTGGTCTTCAGAATTTCCTTGCCTTGACTCTCCCTTCCCCCAGTTATCTAGAGAGGTGGTATAATGATACAGTAGTTATGACCACAACATATTTCCTTGTTCAAAAACATCTCACGCTAAATATATCATTTTATTTAGGGCACAATTGGAAAATGAAAAGAAAAAAAGGGAAATGGTTGAAAGAGAAAAAGAAAGAATAGAGCGTGAGAAGGATGAGTTAATGGAGCGGCTCAGAAGAATTGAAGACCAAACACTGAAGGCACAGAAAGGTATGCTTTAGAGTGTCTTGTTTCCAGATTTCCTTCCATTAAGGCCTTCATGTACAACTGAGACTGCTGTTAACATTTCTGATTACTTGCAGACATGCCCTCAGCGATCTGTACCCTGGCTTGTGAAAGAGGACTGTGGGCCTCTAAATGATCTATGCCTGTATGGAACCTGCTTGTGCAGTTTTAGTTTCTGTCACTTTAGGGCAGAAGTGCACAGTCAAAACCAATCTGAGTTTGTAAAGTGTCAACAAGACTTCTGTGAGGCTCCCAGAACCTAGATGTAGGTAACACCTCCTCAGTGTGTAACTGACCTACTAAGCCAGTGGGACAGTTTGAGTTATAATTCTGCAGTTCTTTTAGTCTTCTGCTTGCTTACGAGCGTCATCTGTCTCTATAGGCTTTGCAACATCCTGTTCACTACTAAGGATCACTACTGAGAACAGGGAAGAAGCATGAGAGCTTTGAAGCCCATAGACAGCTCCTGTCATCTACCCATAAAAGCTAAGGAAGTTGTTGGAAAGAATTAATTTGTCTAGATTATTTTTAAAAGTTAATTTGTTTTCACAAATGACCACAGATGTTGGAAGAGCATTCCATGGTCTAACAATACGTTGTGAAAAATAATATGCTCTTTTGGTGGTAGCAAAACTTTCTAAATGTAAAGGGTGACCCCTAGTGTTGA
Organism: Neoceratodus forsteri; assembly: GCA_016271365.2. Taxonomy (NCBI): domain Eukaryota; kingdom Metazoa; phylum Chordata; order Ceratodontiformes; family Ceratodontidae; genus Neoceratodus; species Neoceratodus forsteri. The sequence goes on along the minus strand of CM057458.1, from coordinate 1,098,752,443 downwards.
AATTTACTTGTTTAAATTCCAGTCCAGTGTCTGTCATGATTTTCTGGTCTCTGATTACTTCTTTAATTAGCAGAAGATCACCGTGCATTCTTCTCACTTCTAGTGACATAAGGTTGAATTTAGTTAGTCTCTCCTCATAATTTAATTCACAAGAAGACAATCATTGGCCCCTCGTGCATTTTTGTGTGGATTACAATGACAGCATTAACTTTATTTACATTATTTTTATTTTGTTTGTTTACAAGTTTGGGTTAGCAAGGTCCTCAGAGCTACAATAGATTTTCAGGTGCAACCTGCGGAGGGGAAGCAGTTAATGGGAAAGGAAGGGAATAAGACAAAGTACATATCCGGGTTCTCCATTGCACGAAAATATTTCATAGTTTAAGTACAAGTCTAAAGGTCGAAGACCTATTAAGACTTGCCACAATATCAGTGGAAAAGTCTGCACCTTTCTCCCATAAAGCTGTCTAATCTGTTTTTAAAAGTTTCCTTTGAGTTGCTATATATAGGGTTGTGATTGTGATGATCGGAGCCCAGGGTACATTATTCCTTGCACCTCCTATGTACACTGTAGATGTACATAAGTGGGTCTTAAATAAAGTACAGAGCATGTATATCAAACCAGGAGAAAAATTAGAAATAAAATAAGTGTAATACAAGATGGTAGGTGTTTTTTTTTTTTTTAAACTTTGTTTCCAAGTTTATGCAGAGATACAGATACAAACAGTGCATTGGTGTACATAAAATACAACATTTTAAGACTTACATTCAAAAACAGTTCACTGTACATTATTTTTACATCACTAATGACTACTCCTTTAGTTTATGGAATTAATAGTTCAGCACCCATTTACAGAATGCTAGTCAACAGCTGTGAACCCAGTACATAAAAAGACAGTGCCTCCCTTTCCAAGGCTTCCATCAGAGGCTTCCACAAATTGTTACATTTGTTCCCCTCTCCATTAATAAAAAGCTGAGCTCTTTCTAACAGTCAAGTAGGTTGATAGTCCAGTGTGCCAAAGTTGGGGGATCTACCATACCCCAGCACTGCGCTGGGTTTTCTTGCATTTATCAAGGCTAAGTCCCACAGTGTCTAATCCCCCTGGCCACTGAACTCCGAGGGTATCTCAGCCATTAGGTCACACCGTACAAACTTCACCATCAGTGAAGCAAGATCCACACAGAAGATTTCCTCAGTTCATTCATGCCATCGACTCCTCTCGCATGGGTCTCCTCAGGAGCTCCGTCGCAGTTTGTGCCATTTTTGCCTTTGCTTTTCTTCAGTGTTAAATTTTTGGAATCTCTTTTGACTAAGAGATTCTTCTGCCTTGTTTATGTTGACAGTTACTCTTTCCACATCTCTCTTCTGTGGCTGCCACTGTGGAAAGAAGATTGCTCCTTCAGATGACCACAACCTCTGTGTCTGCTGTCTTGGGTCTGACCACGACATTTCAGACTGTGATCTCTGCCAAAAATTCAACCACACAACCCTTAGGTGACGCAAAAAGGCTTTAAAATAAATTTCTCATGGAACAACAGTTAGCCAGTTCTTGGGCAGGGGGCCTCTGGGGTCCCCTCCCCTTTCACAGTCTCCGGTGGGTTCATCAAGCTCTCAGGCCTCGAAAGCCCAAGACAGGTCCCCAGGGAAAAGTCATAAGAAAGACTGGGACTGCTCCCGCCCGGCGGCCCTCCTGTTCCCCAGCGGCTTCTTCCTCTTCATCCAAGGGTACTCCGGCAGCTGCCCCGATGCCTTCCACTGTCCAGGCCCCTGCTTCTGCCAGGTCCCTACTGGCAGCGCCTCCTCCTCCTGCTTCTCAGGGAGGCTGGCCATCGACCTTCGCGTTGTCGGTCCCCTCGGTCGTCAACTCCAGCCCCTTTGTTGAGGCCTGATGCTTCTAAAGGTCCCCAGACACCGGGGCCATTGGGTTCTCAAGACCAGACAGATGGTTTGTCACCCCCAGTCCTGACTACCCCTCTGCCGTCAACCTAAATACTGCAATGCCCAGGGCAAATCTTTTTTTTCCCCCAGACAGGGCAGAACACCTCCAGGCACAGGCTTAACTGGTCTATTGTCTGCCTGGTTCCAGTCAGATCTTTCTGAGACTACTGGGCATTATGGTGGCCATTGCAACGGTTCCCCTGGCTCGCCTACACATGAGGGTAGCCCAATGGAACCTTTGGGTCCAATGAGATCAGCGTACAGATGATTTGGAACAACCGGTGTTGGTATCCAACTCGGTACGACAGACTTTGATGTGGTGGTTGAACCCCTCCAATCTATCCAAGGGGGATCCACTTCCAATTGGAGTCACCTCGACAGATCCTGACCACAGGCGCATCGGGCCAGGGCTTTGGTGCCCATTTGGCAGACTGTCAGACTCGGGTCCTTGTCTCCACTGGAGCAGCATCTCCACATCAATGTTTTGGAGATGCAGGCAATCCTATATGCCCTTCAGACCTTTCAGACGGACCTGCTCCCGGGCCCTCTGTTGATTCAGACGGACAATATGTCAGTGGTCTTATACATAAAAAAGCAGGGGGTACCCATTCTTACCCCCTCTGCAGAGAGGCCATGAGAATTTGGAATTGGGCCGTAGAGCAGACCTGACTGCTGTGCATATTCCAGGCATTCAGAACACCTTGGCAGACAGCCTAAGCCATTCCTGGTCCAAGGCGCATGAGCGGGAACTTCTTTCTTCAGTGGTCAAAGATCTCTTCGACAGGTGAGGCTGCCCAGAGCTGGATCTATTTGTGTCTCCATCCAATGCAAAACTGCCCTTATTCTGCTCGCTGGATCCAGGGCCTGGTGTTTTCTGGTGAGACGCGTTGTCCCTCTCTTGGACAGGGAGGTTTCTGTACACTTTCGCTCCCATTCCTCCACTGTAGAGGGTACTTCTCAAGTTGCAGTCTGAAGGGGCAGAGATGATCTTAATAGCCCCTAACTGGCTGCCCCAGATATGGTTTCCACTCCTTCAGCAACTAGCAGTGGAACCTCCAATCCTCTTGCCTCTGTGCTTTGATCTACTCTCCCAGGAGCAGGGCACTGTGGTCCACCCAGACCTCAAGTCACTGCACATTCATACATGGCTCCTGCAGACTAAGCAGTTGACCAATTTGGGGTATCTCCCTAGGTGGCAGACATTCTAGTGGCAGCCAGGAAACCTTCCACTAGAGCCACTTGTGCTATGAAGTGGAAGCGGTTCTGCGTATGGGCCACCACTTGTCACCTAGATCCCTTTACTTGTCCGGAGAATTTCATTCTTGAGTACCTCCTTTCTCTGTTGGACTCAGGCTTGAGTTACTCATCAATTAAGGTGCACTTATCCGCCATCTCTACGTACCATGCACCTATGGCAGCAAGACTGTTGCCCAGCTTGACCTCTCCTGCACTTTCTTGCGGGGCATACTGCATCTGAAACCTCCCATCAGGGACCCTGTTCATTTTAGAAAAGCTTACTTTGCTTCCCTTTGAGCCTGCCACAAGCTGCAAGCTACAGTCGTGGCCAAAAATATTGGCGCCCTTGCAGTTTTTTCTAATAATGCACCATTCCTTCCAGAAAATTGTTGAAATTAAAAAATATTTTGCTATCCACATACGTATTTCTTTGGTTTGCAGTGGAATAAAACACAAAAAGCAGAAAATTTTACTAAGTCTTAGCTTATTCCACACAGAAATCCTTAAATGGCCCGGACAAAATTATTGCACCTTTTTAGAAGTAGTTAGAAATAATTAGATTTCAACAGGTGATTCTCCTTCACTTTGGAATTGAACTCACCTGTGGTGAGTTGCAGGTGCCTGCAATATAAAAATCACTCATTCAGCCAGTTTGAATAGAAAAAAGGACTCATTCTCCTGTTTTGTGTCACTGTGTGTACCGCAGTGAGCATGGAGAAAAGAAAGACAGCCAGAGAATTGTCTGAGGAGGTCAGACAGAAGATTGTAGCCAAGCATGGACAATCTCAAGGCTACAAATCAATCTCCAGAGATCTTGATGTTCCTGTTTCCACTGTACGTAATGTTATCAGGATGTTTAAGGCCCATGGCACTGTAGCCAACCTCCCTGGACGTGGCCACAAGAGAAAACTTGATCGAAGACTGCAGCGCAGGAT